>OX457080.1:15133240-15733240 GCA_949752815.1 Conops quadrifasciatus | reverse complement strand
CTGATCGAATCGATATTGAAAAAGTGATCGAATCTAATAAAAAACATTCTGCTAATTCGTGATAGTGTTAGCTATTAGTTAGACTTCAGATTTTCAACCATACACCATCTGAGTAAGTTTGCTTTGATCATTCAATTCACGAATTTCTTCTTTTTCCACAGATAATAAACGTGCCATGCTGTCCCTCTGCAGCGGTATAATCTTAATGGCAGTGTGCATGTTCTCCGGTGGCTTCGCTATAATAAATTACATGTCCGCGATATTCACTGCTACCAAATCGCAAATAGATCCTAACACTAATTCGATTATAATCGGAGTTATACAAATTTTCGGAGCCTATTTGGCTACCCTTTTGGTGGACCGTTATGGTCGTAGGATACTGTTGATTGTGTCGACGGGTGGTATGGGTCTGGCTCTGGCTGTGTTTGGTATATACGTTTTCTACACCGAAGACGGTATAACGACGGACCAATTCAGCTATGCCTGGCTGGTGCCTTTAATTTCGATGGCATGTATTATATTTTTATACAATGTTGGTCTCAGCTCAGTTATTTTCGTGGTCGTGGTTGAAATAATGCCACCCAGGGTAAGTGATTTACCAAACTATATGTATGTACATACATTATATTATATGTATTAATTATTGTATTATTATTTAACATATATGTACGAGTATGTATGTATTTATTGTAAATTTTTTCACTGATTTTTTTCAGTACATATTTTATTATTCTTGGTATTTGCTTTAAGAACTGTTTTCTGTCTTTTTCTCAACAGATACGTTCTAGAGCCGTCTCGTTTAGTTTATCGTTGTTGGCCGTTTTTGCATTTATTTCGTTAAAAATATTTCCCATTTTTCTGGACAACTTGGGACTACCGGCTTCAATGTGGTTCTGTGCTACCGTATGTGCATTCGGTCTCTTTTATATATCGATTTTTGTGAAGGAGACTAAAGGAAAATCTATGGATCAAGATGAAGACGATGCCGCTGCTTCTGCTGAATCAAAAAATTCAGATTGAGCTAATTCAGAATGATATTTTTTTCTCTCAATAATGTTATTAAGTGTAAAAAAAATAGTTTATTTAATTAAATACAAATTTAAAACAAATTATTACTCTTTTATTCGTTCACTTTGTATTTGTCAGATTTGGTTTCGAGTCAGAGTTTCGCTATCATTCCAAAACTTAATTACTGCAAAAAATTATATCATAGAAATAATAAAGTTATTATCATAAATAATAGATAAGTGCTCTTAAAAGAAACAGAGACTGAGAGAAAAAGATTGAGAAAGTACGATCTTACCCGCGTCTTAGCCGGTGGTGGTGGTCAGTTTTTCATAGCTACCGCGTAAATTAAAATTGTTTAATCTTACTTCACAATACGTTTCGGATAATTTAAAAAAAAATAATTCCAATTTTAGGTTTATGCATGACCTGATTGTGTTCATGTCATCGTGAAATTCTAGGCTGCGTAAATTGAAATTCTTTCTTTATTCTATAATCATAATAAAACCGAAATGGTGCAAGAAGAATGGCGTATAAATTGACAGTTATAAGAGAATAACTGTCAATAAAATAATAAGAGAAATATAAAAAAATGTTGTATTGTGTACAATTTCGGAAGATTATTAATTTTTTATAGCTTTATTGCCACTGTAAAATTAAAAAAAAAATAAAATAAATCAACTATTTTTATTATTTAGATAAATACGCGTATAACATTCTTAAATATCCATGTACCAGACAGTTCAATACAAGACTCTGTCTTCACTCTCTTATCTTATAACAATTTTAACAAAAGTTTAATAGAAATATTTAGATCTGATTAAAAATATTAAATATTATTTAATTTTTTTTAGAAATTTTAGTAATTATCATTTTAATTAAATAAATATTTTTATTCTGTTAGAAAGAGGGACAGACGAAAATCGGAATGTTCTACGATGTCTGCAGTGAGAACACAAAATGCTACTAAAATTATGGAAAATTTTAATCCATTTGGGAATATTCTCAGCAGCAATGATAGAAATGGAAAAGGTAAAGCGAAGTTATAACTCTAAAAATACTACTTAGTCAAAATGTTAAAGTTATTGAAAAAAGTTATAATTAGTCTATATTATTTTAAAAAGAGACTGTCAGTTGATTTGCTCAGAAGCCAATGCTGTTAGGTCCAAAAAAACAAAATTGAGAAAAATATCTTTTTTTAAACAGTATATGTATATTATTTTATAGCAGTATATATTAAACAACATATTCGGAATTTATAAAAAAGAAAGCTTTGTGACCTCAAAACGAAGCCCGAGCAAGAAAAATTATACTCGTATATTTAAACATGGACCACTACAAACCTAGAAATTTCATGACAATGAAATCTGTTTGTATCTTTTATGTTTAATATATATTTATTAAAAAATAAAAATAAAAAACGGACTAGAGCATTGTCATTGTTTACGGCTTAATTTTTAATGTTTCAAAATTCATTCTATTAAAAAAATAAAAATTTTAAATTCCGCTCAAACCCTTTTATTTATTTTATTTATAAGATTCTCATTTGTTTATTAAAGATATATTAAACATTAAAATTCAATAAAAATAGTATTTCATTATACTTTCATATCACGTTATTTTTTCAGCCCATCACCGCACACAAAATTTACGGTAAGTATTGAGTACTCACAACAAAAAATTTACGACTCGAGCATTTTATTATGTACTTTGAAAGTCATAAAAGATCAGTTCATCAAATGTTACGATAGCGGTAACAGCCTATATTAAAGATAAGAAACTCGTAGATCTTAAAAAAGTTTATATTTAAGTAAAGAGTTTATTGCTTTAAATTAATCAGCAAATTAATTAAAAACAGGTAAGAGAAATAAAAGTACATATTCAATGGTATTTAGAGCTAATATTTTTAATGATTAAAGTAGAATTATTAAACAAGCCTAAAGAGTTTTTAAACTGCCCAAAACAAAACTCTGATTTAACAAGCACTGATTAATTAAAAACTGATAAAGCAAACATTGATCCTAATCTCTATCTCTATAGGTTAAAAAATAAACTCTATAGAAACGGGCTTTGAAAAAAAGGGTGAGTTGGAGGGGAAGTTGGTAGTTGGTCTAAAGCCATAACAATTTATTAATTTATGGCCAATATCGTTGTCTCAGACTCAGAATTTATGCACGACTTCAACTTTTTGTGGTATTAGATATACCATGTAACGTCTTTTTTGAGGCTTTAGCCGTGTTATGATGCGGACTCATAATCCGTTACCCAAGAAACCCAAGCAACGTCAATATAGACAAGAATCCTCAGAAGCTTTACATTCATATTTCGACTGTTGCACCATGCCATAATTTGTATAGATATTTTTTAAATAATATCCTTTATAGTCTAAAACTTCGATTTTATATGTATAAATTCTAGAATTAATTTTTAGAATTAATTCTAAATTAGAATTTTTAATATTAATCTATACATTACTAACTTTTTTGATCAAATAGATATTTCCTTCAATATTCTGATGTACGATGAAAGAATATTGCGACTGGAAATTCAATGGAATGATACCCTTCCTCAAGGTACATTAATTATGTAATTAAAATAATATACATATTTCTCTGGCCAATATAAAAACAGCTTCTTTATTTTTAAAAAAATTTTCAGATACTATTTACAACATTATTCTGAATTCTGAAAATCTAACAGAATGTCCGGATATGCCGTGTAGCATTTATGGAATTTCGAATGTACACACCTTATATAAAAGTACTATATTAAATATTTTTCGAAAAATTAATTTTATTTCAATTTTAGCCCGCCAAAACTGTCATAATGCCAGAAAATCCAATGATCTATTTGGAGAATATGGATTGTAGTTACACACTCGGCTGCAACTACAGCCTGACGGTAGAAACATCAAATGCTCTGATCTCAGAAACGATACCAGTATCCCTTCCATGTAAATAATAAGAATTAAAAAATCTTTTCTCTCGCAAAAGCCATAATCTTCTTTTACGTATTACCCATTTTAGATTGTTTTGAAAACATTTGTTCCTGTTTACATACTGCGGCACTTCCCGAAGTTGAACTTGCATTTAAAGTGATCACAAATCGAACAATCGCTATCAATTGGTCCATTGATGCATCATTTAAGCTCCAAGAAGTCGATGCAGTGGACATTCGTTTGGCCTACATCTATTTTAAGTAAGTGACGGAGACATTGATCAAGCAAACGATTGCCAATCGTCCTTTTTCGTCTTCACTCATAGAATAAACAGACAAACAAATCCTTCTTTGTCTTGGGGCGGAAAACATTTGCCACTTGCTGAGCATTTGTATCCGTTAGTGGGTTGTTGCGAGGGTAAGACGAATTTGTTGCAAGGTAACTTAACCATTTTGCTAGAGGAGCCTCTACCACCCAACAAAACTGTACTAGTCCTTCGTACATATATTGTGGATGCTTTACATTGTACTGGACCGGAAAAGATTTATAAATTGGAAGGTGAGTGATTTTTTAGTTTATCCTAAGATTATTGCATTTCTTGATACTATTGTATCCTATCCCCAGTTCCTGCCGAAAATAATCCACTTACAGATCTGTTGGAAGACGACTTAAATGTAGTAAGTCGTATTGTGTATTGCTCTTTTCTTTTCTTTACTTAACTCATAACATTTACTTTTAGCATCTTAATTTAATTGTAATCTGTAGTTTTTCAATTATAATGATTGGGGTGGCCTTGGCTTTTGTCATATGGCGACATCAAAAATCAAAAACTGATATAGAAAATTTGAAGAGAAATGAATACTTTCCACCCTTAGGCACTGCTGTCAAGTAGGTTTAATCGTTTAATGCTTGATGCACAAACATATTTTTAACATTTTTCACTTTAGTCGCGTCGAGGAGAACATCAATAACGTTGACCACTACTTGGAGGTAAATCTCTATTTAATTCTTTAATCACTAACAGTTTAATCAATTTACATCTCAATAGTCTGCTCAAATCAAAGGATTAGCAGACCATTTCGAAATACCACATCATGCTCTACGTATGGGACCAGAAATTGGCGCAGGAGCTTTCGGCCGAGTGTATAGAGCTATAGCTGTTAATATTAATGGTCAACTTGGTAATACCGCGGTAGCAGTAAAACAATTAAAAAGTTAGTTTTATTCAGCGGTTTAATATCTAAATAGACGCTACCATTTCATCACTGCCATTTCAGAGGATCCTACGGCAAGTGAAATTAATGAATTCCTAACCGAAATCGAAATGTTAAAAGGCGTCGGTGCCCATTCAAACATTGTTTCATTTTTGGGTTGTTGTACTTTAAGACCGCCTTATCTTATGGTCATGGAATTCGTGGGTCGTGGTGATTTGGTTAATATTGTATTAATCCTATAACATTTCAGAATTCTAATTCTCATCTTTGCAGTTATCATATTTACGTATAGTACGTAAAGAGTTATTCAAACACTATAAAATTGCGAATGCTAATTACCTTGCAATGGATCAGCATCAAAGCAAATATATAGAAATGAATATAGCAGAGAATTCAGTTTATGATGAAACAGAAAAATTTCGCTCTACCAAACCATCTTTCGCTGAAAGTGTGTACCACTCTTATAATACATATAAATAAATTTTTTTGGAAAGATAATTCTTGATTTTTCAACAGCCAGTTACACAATTATCGCTAGTGATGAAAATGAAGTCACCTCCACTGAAACATTCCAATATAATTTGGATCATAAGGAATTACATAATTTTGCGTTACAGATTGCGAATGGAATGCGTTTTCTAGAGGATCAAAAAATAATACATCGGTAAGCGTACGAAACTATTTTTAAAGAGTTGTTGTATATATATAGATATATATAGAGTTATTGTATAACCTTAAAAATATATCTGACACTTTATGCCTTAAAATTTCAAAAACCGTAATAGTTTTAAAGCGTATTTGCTTTATATATTGCTATAAAACCTGCTATAAAACCTTTTATATTATCCTGAAATCTATTTGGTATCGCTTTCAGTGATCTGGCTGCTCGCAATGTGCTCGTTGATGATCGTAAAATTTTAAAAATTTCAGATTTTGGGTTATCACGTCATGGAATTTATACAAATACCAAAACAAGAAAGGTGATTTCTTAAATTCTTCTTAAATTTTACTCATTTTACTTTAAACATTTTGCAGTTGCCACTGCGTTGGCTTGCCCTGGAATCCCTACGTGATCAATTATATTCCAATAAGAGTGATGTTTGGTCGTATGCAGTCGTACTCTGGGAAATTGGCACTCTGGGAGCATCGCCCTACCCTACCATCAGCAATCATGAACTAATTCCTTTTCTAATCTCCGGACAACGTTTGGCGAAACCGGAAATTTGTACCGAAGAATTATATAAGATCATGCAACAGTGCTGGCAAGATAATCCCGACGAAAGGCCCACTTTTGAGACTCTTTATAAATTGCTTACACCAAATGTTGTTTACGTGAATATTAATAGTTTGAGCGATGATTATGTATTCCCAAAAATTTGAGTATGTATTATAAAATTAATTAATTAAATTCAAAGGGAATCTATCTACTGCGGGAATGTTTTTTTTTGCAGTAAGAGTATAAAGTAAGGGTAAACAAAATTGTGCCATAATGTTATGAATTCGCTCAGCAAAATTGTTTTAAAGTGTTATTTATATCCATCTAAAAAGTCAAGAAATTTAAGCTGTTCCACAGAATAAAAAATAATTTAATTTTTTAAAAATTTCTGTAATTTACTCGTATGTTTATTTATTTTCCAGCTCCATAAATTCTATTCCAATCCACATATTGCTTTAGATCCTTGGGAGAAACGCTGGGTCGTACATTATGTAAAGCAACTCTGAAGTCTTCAATTTTCACAGAACGCACCTAAAAATATCGAAAGTCTTTATATACATTGCTTAAAAATTTTTACAAATGTGAAAATCAATTCAATTCAATTGTCAATTAAACTTACATTCTCAACTTTGAAAAATGGAATATCATCGGCGGGTATAGATCGAATAGGTTCCATTGATGCTTCTCGACACAAACTTTCCATATCGGCGCCTGAGTAACCTACAGTCAAATCGCCAATTTCACGCACTTCCTCAGGAGTTAGATTATTACGCACAGTTTGCAAAAGATTCGTTAGTATTTGTATGCGAGCCTCTAATTCCGGAAGTGGTATATAAAGCCGGCGTACTAAACGACGACGAGCAGCCTCATCCAGCTCTTGTGGTCGATTCGTAGCGCCAACTATTAGTATGCGATCATCATCTGAGGTGGCAGCACCATCTAGTTGCACAAGAAATTCGGTCTACGTAGAAAGAAGCTGTTAAATTAGTATCCAATTTTATTAATATCCAACTATTGATTTATATATCCTACCTTCAGACGCCTGGAACTTTCATGTTCAGTTTCAGAACGTTGTGACAGCAGGGAATCGATTTCATCAATAAAAACAACCTATAGAAAAAGTATTAATACAGTTAACTAAAATTAAAGAATGTCTGTAAGCATTCTCTCGAGAGGTCTTACTGATGGTTGATGAACGGCAGCAACGGCAAACAAGGCACGCACCATCTTCTCGCCATCTCCTACCCATTTGGATGTAAGTGATGAAGCACTGATGCTGAAGAATGTCGATTTTGACTTTGACGCTATACATTTCCCGATCAATGTTTTTCCTGTACCTGGGGGACCGAAAAGAAGTATGCCACGTGGAGGTCTTCGTAAGCCAGTGAAGATGTCAGGACGCAACAAAGGATATACAACAGCTTCTTTTATAATCGATTTGGCATAGTCCAGGCCAGCAATGTCGTCCCAATCTGCAGTAAGACGGTATCCAAAAAGAATAATAATTATATCGCAAAAAATTGTCCAATTTGTCGCCGGGACCTACCTACTGATTGATTTTTATGCATAATCTCATTCGTAATTAATTCAACCATTTTGGCATCAATATTAGTCAACCGGGCATCCATGGGTTCAATTGCATCCGGTGGAGTGCTTGTAGGAGTGCTGGATAAACTGGAAGGAGATTCGCGATTCATCGTTGTTGCCATGCCGGTGGTGTTACCGGTGGGTGACCGAGTCCTGCTAATGTTCAAAGATAAGATTCTTTTAAATTTTCTAACAGCTCAAAAGTTTAGTCACTCTTCAGTCCTTAAGGGTAGAACAAAGTTGGAATTAACAGTACGTCGTGCTCCAAGAGATTTTTTAGTTGATGCATAATTAAAAAGAGGCGTCGAGACGTGAGAACAGTCTTTGCCGCGACCAGTGGACTCGCTGTTTTTCTGTGGAGAAAAAAATGAAATAATTCTGACAAATCCGACAAAAACAAGGAACAAACAAAAATCCAAACCTTCATATTTTGCAACATTAACTCTTCTCGTGCCGTTCGAAATGTCATTAGATTATCGATATTATGATCAGTTGATTTGGACTGCTGCAGACGTTTGTCTCTGAGAATGCCAGAGTGATTGATGGCACTTGTAGTTGCTCCCTCTTCTGCTAAATTTTTTGTTGGCGGAGTCTGGCGTTTTAAAAAGGCGCTAAGTGTATTCTTTCTAGCTGATGTGATCTTTGTTGATTTGTCTTGGTTTTGTAAAATCAGTACTTCTTCGACTCCGCCCGATGTAACGCAATCCTTAACTTCTTTTGTAGTTTGGATTATTTTCAGTACATCCTCGTTCATCTCATTGTATCGACAACTTTGATAGGGACCAGCACAGCTGCCCTCAAAAAGCTCGTCGCCACTGTCAAAATCCGACACTGTAAAATCAAGAGAATCCCATGAGGATTTCGGTTCCGACGACTTTGGAAAATTGTCAAGATAGGCATCAACTGATTTTGCTCGCTGTTGCAAAAAATCCGCATGATTATCGAAACTCAGTTTCGTGAGGTGCTGGCCAAGAGCGACGTGTTGTGTGGCGGGGCTGAGGTTCCTGGAATTGAACAGAATTTAGAAAAAATTCGATCCTCCTCAAATTTTGACCGACTACCTGTTGAGGTGCTGAAGCGTTGCTGCTTGATTACGCCAGGCAGCGTACTTTGCATTGCTGTCAACTGTATCCGAAGTAAGAACATTCTCATTGATAGCATAATTTCTCATCAAATCCTCGTCTAGTCCCATAATGTAATTAATCACGCGTTATTATTGAAAAGCAAAATTTTTTCCAATGATATTTAAAATTTGTTTACAAAAAATATCACTCGACTTGAAAACCGAACGAAGTGGCTCTTAAAACAAATACTTTATTAACAGCACTTGCATTAACAGAAATTTAAAAGCTAGGGTTGAAAAGGGCTGCCAACCCATCGAAAACGACAAAAGATATACAAATTTCTGCAATTCTTGCATATAAAAAATCAGAGAGAAACAAAACATTTTAGGAACATCATCTTAATAGGTTTTTTATTCAGCATTAATGTACAAAATAGATATGAGTATATATATATTATACATAGGTTTAAAACTATTATTGTTGACAAAATAAAAAATAAATCCTTAGAAATTAGAAATAGCTTGTTATAAATTATCTCTTCCTATATCTGTCATTCCGCTTTTCTAAACCCTTCATTGATTTACTTAAGGAACCTTCTGCACTGATCGAAATAGTTGTTTTTGTAATCACTTTGCGCAGTTTATTTTTTTGTGCAAAACTCAATTTCTTACTATCGAAATTTCGCAAGCATTCTTCGCTTATTAGTGCGGTTTTGCTTTCTAATGACTTCTTATCCTCTGCTTTAGATCGTTTTCCTTTTTTAGATTTGCTTGACTCGCCCAATATTCCAAAATCTTCCCATTGTGGTGTCGGTAGATTTTGTTTTTCGAAAATTCGCTTTTTGTTAAGCTGTTTCTCTCCGTCCTTAATATGATTGCTTAAATTTCCACTATTTTCATACGGCCGTTTTTTATTTTTCTTTTCCTGTGCATGTTGCATCATTCCACGTTTGAACTCTAGCCAAGGTGTCGCCATTCCTTCAGATGCAGTTGCTGCTATGGGATTAAATTTCACTTTACCCCACTCCTTTTCTTTGTCATTCAATTCATCGGGGTTATAGTTATTGGAACTATGACGCTGAAGATTTTTTTCACTGGCTATACCAAATTCCTTTGAATGTTTACTAGCTTGGAAACCACTTGGTGATTTAACACGTTTGCCCAATGATTGATGATTATCAAAATTACTTGAGCCGTTCTTTCCTTTAATATCAAAGTCCTTGGATTTTCGAAAAGGATTCAGGTGTTTCTTTTCCATTCTTATTTTTAGTAAGAATTCTTTTTATTAGTAAGAATTGAACTTTAAAATTTCAAATTTATTAACATGGAATTAACTTATTTTTGTAGATCAAATAATTCAATAATGAAACCGATGCAGTTACGAATGATTAGGGCCGTTTACATGAGCGAGTTATGTATCCTCTTCATTTTAAAATTAAAAATAATATGAAATTTGTATTTGTATTTGTATTTGTATTATTTTTAAATTAAAAATAATATGAAATTTTTATTAGGTACTAACCAATTAATATCTCTTTATCTCTGAAGCTATTGGGAGTATAACGGCTATTTCATAATTTCATAGTGGCTTGTGCAATCCGAAATTAGCATATTGAAAATTCAAATAACTCAAAATATGTTGTAAATCAAACATATTGCGGTAAAATAGGCTTAAAATGCTTAAAAAATACTTCTAAGTTTTACAAAGAATTTTTTTTTATAACCTAAAGAAAGAATCTAAATTCTTCATATTTCAATATTTTTACTTTTCTCTGTATATAATCATGTTCTTATTTTTCTAATATAATTTTGTTTTCATGGAACACAATGGGCGCATTCCAGGCTCAGTAACGACTGATGAGTACTTGTTCCTGGAATGCTTTGCTCCCTCAATATGTTCCGGTATCGTATGACAATGCTACTTCAGCTCAACAAGAACAACAATCTGTTAAATAATCACTTGCTGCCATTCTGTTAAAGATTTTTAAATTTGATATTTTTGTTTGTTTACATAAAACGTAAATAAGAAGCCTAACTCGGAGCTGTTTATCCCAGGGAACGTAGCGCTCAGTGGCTGAACAGTTTTGACTGATGGGTCTGTCTAGAATGCGGCCAATGATGATGTACTTTTATTAGAAATTTTACTCTTTTGGTTGTTTATTTTGCAGTCTTGGGTAATGACGGCCCTTCTATTGTGAATGGTATCGTGTTCTTCTATTGTGAATGGTCGTATAAGTAAATTCGCCGTAATTTACAGATGATAAATATTTGCCGGATTCTTGACATTTCGCAATTGTTCTTGTGTTCTGGTCGTCAATTTTGTTTTCACATTTGATCGAGATTCGGGCTGATTCGAGAACATCAAAATCATGAATGATCCACTGGAGTTACTGACCAATAAGAATGATCGTCAATTATCATTCCTTAACGACAAATGGAATCCATTCATGGGCGGTTTTTTCGGCTTCGGGGCAGCAGTGTTTGTGAACTGGGGAACTCGTCGACCTATCATGTCGGGTATGTTTTCTGCTTCGTGACGTAACATTAGAGTACTTAGCATTTGTTGCAATTAATGTGGGTGATTTCTTCCATTCTGCAGGCATCCAAAAACATATAGGCTTTTCGGCGCTTGGTTTTCTGATTGGCAAATATTTTGATGACAAACAGGACGAGTATACAGCTAAGCGTGATGCCGTCCTGAGGCATTACGTTGAATTGCACCCCGAAGATTTTCCACCTAAAGGTGAGGAATAAACTGGGCACACGTACAGCCTTAAGATGATCATGCAGTTTGACTTTTCAAAGCACATAATTGAGATCCTTAAAGCTCAGTATGCTCCTTAAGTATGCTTAGTTTATCAAGTCCACTCAATCATTTTGGAAGTATTGTAATTAAAAATTATTTTAGAGAGTGTTGTCTTACATAGACTTCACCGACTATTTTATGCTCTACAATTCATTAAATATATTTTAAAATGTATACATATATTATTAAAATATATTAAATTTTGATTTTTTTCAGAACGCAAGAAGTACGGTGAAATTTTAGAAGAATGGGTACCAATACGTTAAACTGTACAGCGGAAACCAATCGCCAATAAAGTTTTCTAAGTCGCTATGATGTAGCAAAACATTTTGCTACAGAATTTAAACGAATAGGTAGTTAAATAGGCCAGTCGAGAACTACGAAAAAGTGTAAAAGTTGTAGTGGATAATGCAATTATTGCTTTTAAATGAATTGTTAACAAATTATATTCTCCAAAGAAATAAAGAAAAAACAATAAAATTGAATAGTAAGATAAATCGAAATATGTAATTACTTATTTACTCTAATTTTTCTAATTATAAAAGAAATTAAATTTAATTCTTATATTAATATTCATAAAATATAAGATATTTTATGCTAAGCGCAAACTTTCGCAAATCATTCTTTGCTGAAGACTACATCAAAAACTCTGAACAACGGCAGTATGGGATAAAGCAACTTGTTTTCTGACCCGCATTCCGCTATTGTATAATAATTGTTGCTGCTGCTGCAAGTGCTGCTTCGGCTAATGTTCGAATTACAGCAAGAGCAACAATGTATAATTTATTAAATTGATAAATTTAAAACTCAAGAGTTAAAAGAAATTACTAAAACTCTTACACGATGATTCATTTTATTTTCCTGATTCATAGGATTTTTCCAGAATTTCTTCTAGAAAAAACCATTTTGTATTTTAATGCATTGACATAATTTATGCCAAAAGTTGAGGATGGTCTGGAAACCTGTTAGCGGCTCCAAACGAAATTTCTTCCCTTATTTTTCAAGATATACTTTTCTAAAGAGAGAGATTAGTCCTTTGGCGCTTTCGTAGGAAACGCATGTGCATCATAACAGGGCTGCCACCGCCCCAAAGACATTATGCGCACTTAAAAAACAATTGAGACAAATAATTCTAGCCAAAATAAACAATAAAAAATTAACCAGGAATTGATGGTTTGAATGTAATTATTAAAAAATAAGTAATTTGCGATTTTCTTAGAACTGTTTCAATTAATACATCAATTTCAATTTATATTTAGTCCTGGCTTGTATTTTCTCTAAATCTTTTGTAAGTTTTACAAAATAAGCCTAGATTCTAATATAAAGCACACACACACACCCTGTTATGATGCGTATAAGCCTAACTTTAATGTAACTTCATCATTATATAACTCACATAACTTCGTCCTTACTTTTTTATCATTTGAGAGTTAGCCTTAAATCTTCGGTTAATGACGTGAAAGTTTGAATTGTTTTGAATTTACTAAAAAATTCAAAAATAACTGAATGAACTGAATTTTTTTAATTTCGGATTTTTTATTAATATTAAAAAAAAATCGCGCAAAAAGATTTCGACTGTAATCTCTGTCAAGAACATAAAGGAGAATAGGCCAACGGCGTTTGTTGTTTCTGCTCGTTGACGGACATGCGCAATGTTCCCATAACCGTTAAAACGACTCCGATTTTAAGCTTTTGTTGTTGTAATTGGTTTGGTTTGTGTGTGTGTGTGTGTGTGTATGTTTTTTTTTAACAATCATAACACTTTCAATTTTGACTCTAGCTAAAAACTTGCGCCGCACCGAGTCGTTCAGTTGAGCTTCGAAAGTTGTTGGGAACGGTAACACTGGATTCTTCTACAAGCAATAATCATTATCATCACCACCATCGTCATCATAATCCTCATTTCTCTTTTTCCATTTGGTGAAAAAAGTGCAAAGAAAGAGAAGAAGAAGAGGAGAGCAGTTATTTTTGTTTGACTTGACTTGTGCGCTTCGAAGAAGAAATTATTTTGAAAAATTGTATGACGTGTGTACTCGTATGTGTATCGCGCGGTGTGTAGCTGTGTATGTATTGGAATCTTAATTGAACCACTTTTTTTTGTATTTTGCTCAAATGTACCGTTAGATGCTACAATTGCAGCAGCCAAAGCAAACAGCAACGAAATGAAAGGAGTGAAAAAATATTTTTTTTGTAAAAAATAAAACTTGTTTCAAATTAGACTAAATTGTTTCAGAAGCAAAAATTTTTAGGCAAATTTTAATTTTTTTAAATTTTACTTTAATAATTTTAATTAATCATAAAAGAGCAAGTGTAAATTTCTCACCTGAATTTGCAGCTCTCTAAAAGTTGCTAACACCAAAAAAAGTTGCTAACATAAAAAAACCAGTTAATAAAAATGCAAAATTAAAAAAGAAACAACAATCAGAGAAATAAAAAAAATAAATATATTAAACATCATTGAAATTATCTCTAAATAATTGAATTAAAACAACCAGTTTTGTCGCTTTTGACTTTTTCGGACTGCGCTTTTGAACTGTTTCGTGTGTTTGTCGTTCTAAAACTAGAAGAAATCTCGTCGACGACGATTCGTCACCTCGTCAGCTTTTCAATAAATCGAAAATAAAACTTCAATAAATCTTGAATAAAAACGAAATGAAATTATTTCGTCTTAAAATTTCTAATGTTCGCAATTATTTATAGAAAACTAGAAGAGACTATTTCATTGGCAGCCATTTTTTTGCATACCGCTTAAGGATTTAAGAAATCAATCACAAACGATTATGGCGAAGGTGAGCACTTTTTTGTTCTTAGCAGTAAAAATTTAATTATTTTAAAGGAATTAATTTTTTTCTATTAGAAGTGAAGGATTTTACTAAGAGAAGATAATTGAGAAGGTAAAAATCTTCCTAAGATTAGCAAGATTTTAAAAATTGGAAAAATTGCGGCAAATAAAAATTAAAATATTAAATTACTCAATACTAACAAAATCAAGTCCAAAAAATCAAAAAAAGCAAAATTAATCCTAGTGCTTTTGAAAAATTGAAAATTTCTTATATATGTATGTACATAATTTAAAAAATTTCCATTTAACAAAGTTATCGATTCGAATTATCGACTCGAATTATCGTATAGATTCGAGCCAGTGTTTTAATATTTGTATATGTATCGTAACTTATTCTGAAAGCTTTAGACATTTGTGCAGTAAAATCGATACATTTTGGTACATTTTTTTGTATATAAATATATACGGTATGTATAAAAATTTAGTGGCTTAGTTTTTTGTTAAATATAATTTTGTATTTAATTTTATAATAATTCATAAAAATATTTTCATATGTGTTTAAAAAGAAAAAAATAAGTAAAAAAACTGTAATTCAATTTATTTCCTACTGAAATAATTTTATAACTTATTCCAACGGGATATTATTAAAAATCTCTTTTAACTATTATCTGGCAAAATAAAATTTTAAAAAAATTTATATAAAAATAGCAAAGAATATGTATTTGTAAAAAATGCAATGCAATGTATTTAAACAGAAAAAACTTTTATAGATAAAAAAATAATAATTTATAGCTTCATTATTATTTAGAATCTAAATACATATGCATTGTATATGCATTGTATATAAATTTTAGAAACTAATCCAATTTTAAAGGCTCGATATATTATTATTTGAAGTTCGTTAAGTTATGCCTCAGGGCTGGATGATGATTAGCTTTGGGCAGAACAAAAAAATACACTGAAGCTGGCACATCGCCATGGGAACTGGCTTGTCTCCAAACCAAATTTTATAAAGGGTTGACGGAAACTTATTGCAAAAGATCGATATAGATATTATAAAAAAAATTTGTTGATTGTTTTGCACAGGTAACCACGTATAACAACACGGTTACGCTCTAACACGGTTTGAGAATTGGGAAAAGTCTCAATACAACACGGTTCTAATTTACTATACTGCTAAGACGGTTCAAGAATTCGATCAATTAATTCTCAACTTAAAAATTCTCAAAAATTTGTCAATAGAATAATTGCATATTATCGTTATGCATTATTTTGGTTTTATTTTTTTTTATTATATTATTTTGGTTTTTTTTTGTTTTTTTTTTCATTTTCTCATTATGCACTTTTCTATCAACGAAGCCAGAGCCTTTGTCAACTTCGTCGTTGATTATGTATATTGATATTCTACTGTTTCAAAATTTCATTTTACTAAAATTCTTGCTAAGAGAGCGTTTATTGAAAATTTCATTATGACCTTTGAAAATTTGGTTAGAGCGCGAGCACATACTTGGACTTGTACTCACGTATAAATGTATGTATGTACGTGCTGCATAGATGGAAGTCATCTTGTTAGTTGCACTAACAACAACAACAACAACAACAACACTTCAAAATGTTAAGTTCAGGCAACGAGTATAATAACGAGTCACCACAACAACAACAACAATGCCACAAAAGTGGTAGTAGTCGTAGAAGCAGTTTTGTCTATTTCGCCTTTGGTTATGAATTCTTAATAAAATTAGTTGCGGTAGCTTTCTTCTATCGTACTAAGCTTCTATCTATTTTACTTCCCATACTACTATTTCTCTCTCTCACAGTCTCTTTCCCTCTCTGTGTCAACGCCACTGTTTTCTAATAAAGTCTTTTTATTTTTAATAATAAATGCCATTTTTATTGCATTGTTCGTTACAAGAGTGTTCTTCTCATTAGACACTGACTATTTTCAAGGACCATGATGCCACTATTTATGGGTTGAATGGGTTTTAAGCGAAGATAAGGAAGGAAGGAAGGGGAAGGGTTTAAAAAAGATCTTAGATATTATTAATAAATGATTTTTTTATTAAATAAATAAAAATAAATATTGAAGAGATGTATTCTCGGGACGTGATTTTTCAGATAGTTATTAATGCAGCAGTAATATACAGGGTGTTCGGTATAATGTACGTCCGGCTAATGTGGGCTAATGTAGGCTGTGTCTAGACAAAAACAAAATCGTTTAGAACGCCTTTAGGTATTTATTTTCGAGTAGAAACATAATTTTTAAATGTAAAAAATAATATAAAAAGGCCATTGTCACGCCTACTATATGTTAATATACATAGTTTTGGGGAAAGCTAAATTCCGATTACATTATATTTAAAAAAAATATTTCAAGAGAAAATTAATGCTAAGCATAAAATTTCAAAACTGGATCAAAAAAACTGCTTTCAATCAAGTCGAAGTCATGTTTCGTTGCATTGATGTCAGTCGATTCATGTGCAATGTCTGAGGTTTATGTCATGAGGTTCGTTATAGTTTACGAAATTTTATGTGAATTAAGAACTTCTTTAATTAACTTTGCACGAAAATATTTGGAAGTTTTGAAGTTCGTTAACATTAATAACATTGCGTTAATTTTAATGCACTTTGAGTAGTAAATACCAATACCAAACTCATGACCTGCCTTGACCTCTTCAAGTACGATATATTGTATATCCAGACGAGTATATGTACATATTCTTAAAAAAAGCCATTTCATGAAAGTTGCCTTGAAATCATTTACTAAACCTTTACTAAACCAACAACAGGCCATAAACATTAATTAGGTTTATTGTCTGTGGCTCTGATACACAACAACAACAACAACAACAACAAGAAACACAATAGCAACAAAAACACGCATAACAAAAGCAATAACAACCAAAATCCATTATCAACGTTCTTCTAAGAACTCAGTTTAGATGGCATGAGTTTGAGGAAAAGGTAAATCCTTAGCAGAGATTACATTTTGCAATTTGCATTTGCAATTGTAATTGTAATTGTATTGTATGTATGTATGAATGTATGTGTGCATGTAGGTAAGTAACATTTGTTTTTGTAACAAATGGCAAATGTGCCAATGAAATGCATTCCGAAAGCTCTCGCCAAATACCTTCAACACATGCCAAAGCCACAGACGACACGCCCCCACACAATCGTACTAAATCAAAATCTAATGAGTATGGGCGTATATCACTGTTTGTGATTTTCAAGGAAGAAGCAGAAGAAGAAGAAGAAGAAGAAATCTTCTCCAGAGCAGAGCGAGAAGTTAAAAAGGAAAGAAAACGGGAGGATTAGAATGAATATTTCTCCTGTCTCCTGCTGGAATAAACTGGATGAAAAATAGAAATCATTTAATTTTTTTTAAAAAGTATGAAAATCTATGCTTTGGGTTTTTTTTGTTGTTTGGTAAGAATACAACAATGCCAAAGTCACAAAGTTTTCTAGTAGTATTTGCTAGAAAATTTCGCTTTTAAGAATTTGGTGTTGATTTATGTTTTTTAGTCAAACACTAACAAAAAAAAAAAACACCTCAAAATATATTTGAGAGCTCACCATATACATAAAACTGAAAAGCTCAAGGGCAGAACATCTTCATATCCGTTTCCGTTCTGAGCGCATACTTATTTACACACACAGACACACACATACACCGCTGGTTGGTTGACAGCAAATGGATTACGTAATGAATTTAAACATGTCAAATGGGTTTTTACGTTGCAGCGAGTGCTTACTTTTGGACTACTTTAAAGAGATCTAATAACGATTCAAGGAAAGAGAGAGAGAGAGAGAGAGAGAGAGAGAAAGCAAGAGAGAGGGTGATAGTGCAAATTTAAAAACAACTATAGAAACCAAAGAGATAAGGACTATACTAAAATTATACACGTAAAAATCTTCTGACACGGTTCACGCAAACACGAACAAGGACCTACATACATACATACATACATACATACCTACTTCTTATATCATGACGTCAGAAGAAAAATACTGTCGGCGAATACGCACGTGTACATAAAAATATAACCATACATATGTATGTACAGACATACATACCTACATATAAATATGTATCGTATATAAACGGCTATGGTCACGTGCTAACTCGGTGACCCTGTAAAGTGGATTTTCCGTAATTATATTCATAAAATTAAATTAAAGCAAATACACTGAGAGAAACCTCAACAAAGTAAAAACACAAAAAAAAAATACAGCAATTTTTTACTCAATTTTTGGCAAGATTTCTGATTAAAAAAACGTTAGCTCGAACGCTCTGACACTTTATCGTCAATTCTGCTTTGTTATTTATCAAATTTGTTGTTGTTGTTTACAAGCAAACACAAGAAAATGGAGAGAAAGAAGAATTAAAGAAAAAAAAAAGACGTTCATTGAACAGAAATCTGTTCCTTAAAAAAATACCTACAATATTATCACACAAAATGCATAAAAAAAGAAAATTATTTACAAAGACACAAATTAATGAAAAATCAACAAAAACAACAACAACAACAACAAATGGGGGAAATTCTTTCATTTCTTTTATAAACATTCTTGAAGTCCCACACACACACACCCACCCACACACACACACACACACGCACACACACACACACACACACACACATATATCCATACTCAATCTCAATACATGCAGCTTTGAGTTCGTTGAAGAGAAATGAAAAGCCAAAAAGACAAAGCAATGAATAATGTGTGTGTTTTTCAATAGTTTTACGACTACTCATGCATTTTATATTGAATATTTCCGTCCTTTTTGAAAAGCTTTTTCTCTTCCGCCCCCTTTCGATACGTATCGTACCTCCTCCTCCTCCTCCTTAACGTTAGTTACACTTAGCAATGCATTCTTATGGCTATTAAATAACGTTGTCAGAGCTATGCCGTAGTTGGCTTAAAATCGTTGCAATTGTGTCAATATTGTTGCCACCTGAGAGTTAAATGAAATTTCGTTTTTGTTGTAGTGCTTGTAGAACACTGAGAAAATGTTCCATCGGCTCCTCCGCCGACTTCGCCTCCGACCTCCGCCACTCTTTCTCACCTTTCGCTTGAAAAACTAGGAAAAGCTGTTGCTACTGACTATAAAATCGCGTGCCATCAACTCTGCCAGTTCAGCAAAATTAGGTTAGTGTTGTTTTTCAATCCCTTTCGTCGCCGGCGGCGGTGGTGGCGACGGTGGTGGCGTGGCGGCAAAGCACCCACCAAAGAGATTGTTACTGTTGCTATTAGCGATCAGAAACACAAAACAGTGGCTTCGTTAATGCACATTTTCTATGCATTTGCCGCCGCCACTTCAGTGGGCCTAAAAGCGGTTGGGAAAGAGGACAGCGCGAGAGAGAACAGAATGAGGCGTTAAAAGAGTAGTAGCCGAAAGGAGGAGATGGCTTGTCAGTAACCCTGTTGGCTGCAGTAAGTTTGCTTAAGGCCATATTTACATATACCGTTAGCGTTTGTTCTCTAAAGCTTTTTTCTTGCATACAATTTTCGTTTCATGTTTGTGATTTTATGATAGAAAATAATAACAGTGAATGATTTAATAATACAATAGAAAATTACTTACCTACTCTTAAATTTCATTTGACCAATTTTAAAAATACGATAGTTAATGGCAGAACGGTATCTTGCTGGAAGTTTTGTTCATGTTCATATTCAGTGCTTACTTTCCATGCTCACATTTAATGTTCACTTTCCCTGCTCGCGTGCCATGCTCGTATGCTATGCTCACGTTCCATCCTTAGGTTCTATGTTCACTTTCTTTGCTCACATTCTTATGCTTATCATGCTTATCTTTCATGCACGCCATGTCATGGAAACTGCCTTCCAAGCTCCCTTTTCTCTGTCCTTTTCCATGCTCATATTCCACGCTCGCGTTCCATGCTCATTTTGTATGTTTATGTTCCATACTCATGTTCTATGCACTCTTAATGTTCACGTTCTGGGCTTGTTATTCATAATGAACTTGTGTGCTCTCGTTCCACACTTGCGTTCAATGGTTAGTTACTGATGTATGTACATACGTTTCGCACTTTTCCTTGCTCTCTCTCTCTCTCTCTCTCTCTCTCACTCTGTCGTCTTAATGTTAATTTTCCATGTTTACGTGGTTAATTCACTTTCTTTATTTCTATAGTCTCTCATGCTTACTTTTTACGCGTACTTTCCATGCTCGCTTTCCATGCTCGCGTTTAATACTCGCTCTCCATGCTTGCGTTCTATGCTCGCGTTTCATGCTCGCGTTTCATGCTCGCGTTTCATGCTCGCTTTTCATACTCGCTTTCCATGCTCGCGTTCCATGCTCGCGTTTCATGCTCGCTTTTCATACTCGCTTTCCATGCTCGCGTTCCATGCTCGCGTTTTATGCTCGCGTTTGATACTCGTGTTTCATGCTCGCATTTCATCTTCACGTTTCATGCTTTCGTTCCATGTTGACTTTCCAGTCTCTTATTCCATATTCCTTACTCTTCATATTCACTTCGCACGCTGACTTTCTACGCTCATAATTTCGATGCTGGAACACTTTTCTTAACCACGTTCCATTCCCAGAGTTCGTACAATCACCCAGTATAATATTTAATAATCCGGAAAATCTTACTGACCGCTAACAGAATTTTCTCTCCGGAAGTCATCTTGGTTATTTGCTTTATTTCGGAAAATGTAACTAATTTTTCCTCAGAGTAAAGGAGAAAAGAGAAGAGTGGTACTAGCAGCTCCGAATTCATCATCAGGACAAGCGTCCACAGCAGCGTCCAGCATCATCTGCTCAAAACTTGATACTCATTCTATTGATATAATTTGCACTAAGTGTGGCTTATGGCTGTGATGATTGCATTCATCTGTTCGAAGCTGTTGGCTGCTGGCCATCAACAGCAGTAACGCCCTTCTAAAGCATGCCGTATGTTTGCACCTGCATAAAAAAAACAGAAAATGTAAATAAAATAGATGCAAAAAAAAAAAAACAAAACAGAGCAGGAAAAGTTGCTGCCGTGACAACTTTTTGCAAATATCACAAAAAGAGGAGAGTAAAGAGCGGTTGATGAGGTTGAGAGATGGTATGAGGAGGGGCCGGGGGCGGGGCGGGGGCGTTGTAGTGTGGTGTATATTCATATTATATTTTATATGTGCAGAAGGATAATCATTCATGTGAAATCTTCACTAATTTCAATTCAATTTCAAATAAAATTTTATTTGTTAAAGTCTTTTGGTGCCGCGACAGACATAAAAATAATTTTATTTTCTGTTTAAATTGATATTATAACTGTTGAAAAGTGTCTATACGCATTCTCTATGTTCAGTTGCTCTACCTCTCACACAGTCTCGCTTCCATCATGAAGAATGAAACGATCCATTCGGCTCTTTCTCTTCATTCATTCATCACTTTGCTTTCTTCGCATGAATGGAGCAAAACCAAATGAAGCAAAGTGTACAAAGGATTGTGCACACTTCACAAGATACTAACAAATACTACTTCATTTGCATAAACGCCCATTTTGTTGGCTCATCCCTGTTTCGCTCTCCTGCACGTACTACGTACAAACTGGTTTTTCGGCGAATGCTGGTAATATTTTTTAGTGTCTGAAAAGTAACAAGAACATTTTTGCTTCTGCTTAAACGAAAAACTTTCAGAAGGGACCAAATTGAATTTTAATAGCTGCAGAGTTGACGTAAAGATTGTGAAACGGAAACAGAATGGCAGAGGCAGTGCCAAGGAAGCGGTGCAGCGTCATCATCATTATAGCTGTCGAAAGTTGAAAAAGTTTTAAAGTACTTTTTAATTTTGAGCTCCATTTTTTTATAGATTTTTAGGAATGGATTTCTAAATTTTTCATTTTTAAATTAAAAGGTGAAGAATGTATATTATTATTGGTTATTGTATATTAAAGCTTATACAATATTATATTGTATATTAAACATATTAAAAGTGTTTTATTAAACCATGATAATACTCGCATTACTGTTGGCTTCTTCAACTTTTTAGCAATTTTTAAACTTTATCAATTTTCAATTATTGTTGAATTTCTCTTGCTTTTATCTTGCTTATTGTCATTTAAACATTTTTAATTAAATTTTGTTCTCTAAAATCTAATCTTGCAATTGATTTTCCCATTGCATACTTTCAGGCACTTTCATTTAATGCATTTTCAAGAAACCAAGGAAGCAAGAAGGAATGAATTACTTTGTGCATTTATTGTACTTTGTCAGTGGAATTATTTTTTTGTTGTTGTATGTCCTTCAAAGTGACCTTCATTCACTTTGGTACGTGTACCAAAAAAAGGCATTACAATGTACTTATGTAAAAAAAACGAATTTCTTCCATTTGGTCTTGTTTTTTTGTACTTCATGAACTTAATGCATAACCTCAAACGCGTATAACAATCGTTATTGTTGAATTTTTACATTGTTGCCTATTTTCAACAGGTCCTTTTATGTTATTAATGCTGTTCTTGTTGTTGCTGTTGTTGTTGTCGGACCCCATCGTTGTTATTGTTGACTCATTTTACACTCGAGCGCTTGTAAGAATGAGCGCGAATGGAAGTGAACCCCACACACACTCGCATAAAAGCTAATTAATTGCTTTTTGCGGTGGTAATTGTTATTGTTGCTGTTATTGTTGTTGTTGCTTTTGTTATTGTTAGTGTGCAACCATAACTACGACTGTTTACCTAAACCATGCTTGGTTGAGATTTGCTTAGGCGGTAGCATCATCTATTGCAGTGCAAACATGATTGGCAAACATGCACACACACACACATCCTTACACCTATTTTCTCATTAAAGGTTATACATTTAGTTAGAAATACATTATTTGCTGGAACGTCTGGCTTATTGTGGTCATCGTCGTAGGTCGTTGTCGTCGTCTTATTGTCTATTGCTTTTGTTCATAGCTTGAATAATTGAATATACACAAGTTATAAGGATTTAAGCATAACCGATCCATTAAATACTTAAAAGCTATAGAATAATATTTTTTTAATATTTATTCTGGAAAATCCAATTTTAATTCATTCGATCAAACGCAAAGGCTATAAAAACTATGGTCCCCACAAACGAGATTTACCGAGACTTGAACGTTTTTGGTCCCGGACAACGTCTCGACTTTATACCGTTGCTCTGCATTATCTCAACAGTGAAGATGTGTTCTGTTTTTCTGATTTTAAAGGCACCAGTTAAGTGCTTCATGAATAAAATTCACCCTTGGTTTACGTGAAAACCATTCGTAATAAATAGGAGTATCGTAATAAATAGGAAGTCATAGAGAAAATGTATACTAAAATATTTTGATTAATCACCTTTTCAAAATTAATCTAAAAATTATTTAAGTTACTTCTAATTTAAAGGTTTAAAAATCGCTTTGAATCGGTAAAAAAACCTTGAGGCAGAAGAAAAATCGATTATAGATTAAAACGGTTTTTTATCTTTTGTTAAAATAAATGTCTTTTAATATTTAATACAATGAAATTTCATAATAATCTCGCGTTTAGCGCTAAAATCTTTTAGCATTACTTGGCTCGAGGGAAGAAACGATAGAAAACATGAAGGTTATTCTGTATTTTTGTATACAAAAATAATAAAAATAAAAAGCAAACAAAAAAAAAAAGAAAAAAATAACGTATAATAAAAGAGTGTGAGAAAGGAAGTGAAACAGAGAAAAGGTCAATTAATTATTGACCCCATTGCCGCCTTCAAAGCTATAAAATCATCTGCCATAATAATAATAATAATAATAATAATAATAATAATAATAATAATAATAATAATAATAATAATAATAATAATAATAATAATAATAATAATAATAATAATAATAATAATAATAATAATAATAATAATAATAATAATAATAATAATAATAATAATAATAATAATAATAATAATAATAATAATAATAATAATAATAATAATAATAATAATAATAATAATAATAATAATAATAATAATAATAATAATAATAATAATAATAATAATAATAATAATAATAATAATAATAATAATAATAATAATAATAATAATAATAATAATAATAATAATAATAATAATAATAATAATAAAAAGGAAAATAATTTTAAGCTCGGTCTGAACAGACGCAAACAAAACCAGAATGCAAGCAGAAGAAGCAGAAAAAAAAAGGAAAAACAACGAGTTAATAGAAACGAGTGCACATATACATACATATGTATGTACATACAAGTAGGCAGCTCTACTAGCGTTTTCTATTAGAAAAAAACTCATTAAAAGTTGATTGCGCTTTTGGCATGCCACGCCCTTTTCGTAGTTTGCTTCAACAAAAGTTAGTTTAACTGGTTTTTTTGTTTGAATTTTATAAAGTGCCAGAATACATGCATGTACCCAGAGACACATCAATACACACACACACACACACACATAGGAGATAGTAGGCAAACACTATGATAGCAGTGTATTCGTTATTGATTTTTCGAGCTTCTTCTTTTTTCTTACTTATTATATTTTTTTTGTTTTTGTTCTAGTTTTAGTTTTATCGTTACCGCTTGACATTCGCTGTCATGTGTCAGTGACGGCGAATCACTGTGTCAAAATTGGCCCTTCGTCATTGGCCTGCCCTCTTCCTTGCCCATAATTATGTTAAAAATGCAGCTGAAAAAGACAGCACTGAGAAAATTTTGTTGAGAACAACTTTTGTCTTCTTCAATACTTGCATGTTGAATATAAAAAACCAACAGGATGTACAGTGACTGCAGTAGAAGACGTTGTTGCGAAGACGTGTTCTCAGAAGGGTTAAGGAGGGAAAGGAGGAGATGGCTGCTTTCCTTTGAGAAGTGTTGAAGTGTTGCAAATTCTTCTTTGTACGGCAGTGTTTTTGAAAGTTCAAAAAAGTTAATGAGTTTGTGTTTTTGTGGAGTGATGTTGCAATTTATAGAGGTTGAAGGCACCACACCTTATACAATTTTCCAAAAAATACTCAATCATTAAGATCATTAAGAGCACAATCTAGCTATAAACATGAAAAGAATCAGCCATTTATTAGGTTAAAAGAGCCTCTAAAAGTTTATACAAGTACAAATTTATTCAGTTAAGTTAGGTCAGTTAAGTTTATTTGAAAAAAGCATCGTTACTCGCTGAAAGGTCTGTGTTAATGATGCTTTAATGCAAGTTGTTCCTATCTTTGCAACGTATGAAGCTTTATGTCTTCATTAATTATATTTACAAATATGTATATTGTATACGCATATTTATACAAAATACTAAATATTAAAGAGGAATGATTTATTTCGTTTTCTAAAACTTGTTAAAACTTGTTAAAACAGAGCAAATGAAATCGATAGAAACTAGTTTCAAAGTTTTCTCTGGAATTTCTCTATATATGTATTTATTATTCTATAGTATAAATTTTTTTATAACCGCAACATTTTTCGCATTCAATTCAACCATGAACATTCCGTTTACTTTAGGTAGGAACAAGCTCCATTGAATCTTTTGGTTACTTCCTTCCTTTCTTTGTTCCTTCCTTCCTTTCTACCATCCTTCCTTCCTTCATTCCGTCCCTTCGTATTACATTCCTTCCTTCCTTCCTTCCTTTAGTTCGATGACCTAAAGTAAATAAATTCCAATCTTCTTGCAAGACATTTCCACACAAATAAAAAAATAAATCAATGCCGAAGGAAAAAATTTTAGCACTAAATCGAAAATAATACACAAAAAAATTTATGAAAGGAAAAAAAGTGTATAAAAAGGTAATCCAAAAAGGCATCAACCAAAATAGGGATGAACAAAAAAAAAAAAAGGCATAAACCAAAAAAAGGGATGAACCAAAAAGAGATCAAGCAAAACTTATTGCAAAACAAATTGATTGCGCAATTTTGGAAATTGATATGGGAATATTTCAGGGCTTTGAACGAGGGGGTGGGGGTGGGGGATGTTGTAACAAGCAAAGTGATAAATTGAAAGAGGCAACAAAACAGCAACAAAAAAAGAAGGGCAACGTGAATGGAAAAAGCCAGAAAGAAGTTCACAAAACCATCAAAAACCAACCAAACCTGAAAAATATATAGATATCTTTCGCTTTTTTGAAAAATTATGAAAATAAACCACCAGAGACCACATTAAGAAGAGTCAAACAAGTAACAAATATACATTAATCAAAATTATATTAATGATTTTATTTTATTTTCTAGAAAAAGCTACAGTTATAAAAGTTTATATCATTGGTTTACGTACTTGTTTTTTTTTTAAAATACATATATTAAATTATATAAATAAATTATGTAAATTTATCGTTTAGCATTGCGTTTTCTATATTAAACATTTTATGTCTATTATTTAATTCTTTACTAATGTATTTTAATTTTATTTTATTTTATTTTTGTTATTTTATTATTTACATATTTTAGTATTATTCATTTACTATTATACATTACTGAAAAAAATTCGAGTAACTCGATGATGATGATGGTAATGTGCGTTTCGTAAATCAATGTTTCAAATAGAATAAAATAATGTAAGTAACTTGAAAATAAATTTGCTTACAACAACAAAAACAACAACAACAATAATAAAAAACCCTTTTAAAATATCGAAATTATTCTTTTCATCAAAAATTCTTAGTGGCCGCGTTTTTTTGTGGGACTTTTTTTGCAAAACCACAAAAAAAAAAAATCATAAGCATAAAACATATCGTAAATCATATTTCTAGCGTCACTCTGTACCTTCAAAAGAATCTGCAGCGCAAATATCATCTCATTCGTTACATATTTTTTGTATCTTTTCAGTATTCATATAAATACGAGTATGTCAGTATGCAGTATTAGTATGTGTATGTGTAGGTTTGTTTTTTTTTTTGGGTACACGACCTGGCTCCGAGGCAGTAACTGAATTTACTACGCAAACAGAGCTAAAGCAAAAGCAAAAACAAAACAACAGCAACAAAAAAGATATCAGTAGATGAGTTCAAAATAATGAAAAGCATGGGCACGAGTACACTGAGAAAATGTTAGTAATTATAAGAATACATAATTATAATTTTATAAAATAATGCTTTTTTATTAATATCGTAGAAGAAAAACCAATCCTTACTTCCTTCATTTTTTATCAATTTTGCAGAAAATATCATTTAAAGATATTTTCAAATTTTGTGTTGTAATAATAAGTTAATTTTTTTTTCTTGCAATGCATTGCACTGATTGAAATGATTTACTGAGTGCGGGCAGTGATTACTTTTTTCCAGAAAAGTTACTGCCATGCAACGGACATTCCCACAGGATATACCCATACTCGGTTTACATCCGGTTATCATCGTGCTGCTTCTTTCTATTCATGATACGAGTATATTTTCATTTTGCGTTTTATTTTGCGTTTGCTTTTGCCGGTAGCTAACTTTTAATTGGTTAACTGCATCGAAAATATTGCCTTCAAAAGTAAAAGAGAATATTTTCAAACATATTTCCACGATTCCATGATCCATGATCCTTTAAAAATTTAATGTCGATTAAAGCTTGCAAAAATGTACGAATGAGTATGGTTCATTTTTTTGCTAAGTGTATAAAATTCTTAACACATTCTTCCTTTCTTTGCCTTCTTTCCTTTTTGCTCTTACAAAAGAGCCTTAATGCAGTTCCTTTTTTCGGATAATCCACTCAGTACTTCCACTCCAGTTCTTTTTCTCTATGCATACTTATCTATTCATTCTATGTCTTGTTAGATTTTTGGTATTTCCTGTTAAAATCCCGTTCGGTATTTCTTTCAGCGGCTGTTTACATTTGCATTTTCGTATATTATGATGTGTACACAATTTTATTGATTTAAATTTGGTATCAGCAAATCGTCTCTAGTTTTTAAACTTGCTTTTCGTTTAAAAAGCGGTATTCAACAGCATTAATTTTTTATATACTTTAATTTGATACTTTATATTGATTTTTTAGATAATAAAACTGATATGCGTTAGTTGCAATGACATTTTCCTTAAAGGCATTTTATTCAATCATCAATGACAAGTTTCTCTTTCATCTGTGCTTCAGTCTGTCCGTCATTGACGACAATTTCCACAGCGGTCTATCTTTCTCAGCGTGCCATCGAATATACATAATTCGTTAAATACGATATGAAACGATGAAATGTCATGCACGATTCGTTTATGTTTTCTCAAACACAGAAATGGCATCAGCGAAATTTTATATTCGACCAAGTAAGTTGAAGCAATTCCGAAAAAATTGAAAGCATACTTTCAGGCATACTTTAGACGAATTTTTGGCCAAGGATATACCAAAAATACTCGTAACTCAACCAAAAACTTGCCAGAAAAGCAAAAATAAATAGAGAGAAAAAAAAAACAAATATGTACTCAACTTCTTTCTCGATTGCCAACTCATAAATTTTAACTTTTTGAATCGAGAAAAATATCTTCGGACATTTTTTTATAAACGCCTCTACAGTAGACACAAACCTAAACCCTACGCCACGGCGCGTCCTAGACGGCGGCAAAGAGATGGATCCATAATGCTGCTGTTTTTACTTCTTATTGGTCTTCTTCTTCTTCTTCATTTTCCTATTATCTTAAGCACACTCTAGATACATATTTTATGCTTTAGTGCACCAAAAAAGAAAAAAACAACGTAGCAACAACTCAAGGACTATTCTGAACGCATAAATGGGCAGGATAAAATGTGTCCTGCAGATTGAAGTGGATAAATTCCGCAGGACGTAAGAGAAAATGATGAGTGTGGGAGGTGTTTGCGGCGAAGGGTGAAAAAGAACGAGAGAGCGAGAGAAAAGGTTAAGAAAAACGATAAGTCTGGGTTGTTCGCCTCGAGGCCACAGAATAAAGCATTTGGGAACTTCTGAACGCAAAATGTAAATGGCTAAAAAATTATGCCTTTATAGGCGTAAACAATTTCAGGTTACGGATATCTGCGGCAGAGACATAGTCATATACGATACAAGGATGCTGTCTGTCTCCTCAAGAAAAGGGCAATTGAAGGGAACATGCAGGGGGCGGAAAATTTACGCAAACGTATTGAGAAAGCCTCTGATAAAAAGTGCTGCCTCTATGCTGTGCTGTGTCATTTCTGTTTTGAACCTCATAATCCTCTCCTCCGCAACGGAGAAGACTCTGGAATCAGATTGATTACGTGAAAACCTGCCTTAAGTTTTCGTCCTTTTTTTTGCTCTCTTGGGTTAGTATCGTCGGGAAGAGAATTTCAGCACGCTCTTGGGTATTGAGACAACTCGATTATTATTGATTTCCTTAAAGTTTTCTTCTCGAAGTTAGTCAATACTTGACACTGGACTCGAAAAACCGAAGAGATTCGATTTTTCTCGCTCTCTCTCTCTCTCTTTCTCTCTCTTGCTCCCTCTCATAGTATCTGCCAAAGAAAGTAACCATCCTAAAGAAGGTTAGAAATACGTTCGTCATAGACGAAAACAAGCTTCCACTAAACAAATGAATCACTGAATGAATCACTGAATGAATGAATATACTCGTCTATAACAAAAAATTTCGAAAATATGTACTTATGTTAGGAAAATATTGAATGCATGATACGCATAGTAAAAAGGATAATCGGTCGTCGTATAGAAATTTTTATTTATAACAAAAAAAAAACAACAAACATGAGCTGTAAGAAAAATACAATGGCATCCTTAAAAGCAATTACGGCGTAATAATTTCAACAACAACAATAACAACAACAACAACAACAACAATAACAATATAGCAGCTAAGTAAATGTATTTATTTTTTCCTTAAATCGTAAAAGCTGTAAGAAGTCAGTGACAGTCAGTCTCTGTTGTTGTTGTTATTATTATTGTACGCGTTGTGGTTACTTGATAGCAAGAAATCATATTGACGTAATCGGTTACTTAAAAAATTTGGAAAGTGCTTTTAAATCGATTACTTATACCATAGTTTATGAAATATTTGAAACTATTTTTTACAATTTTTTTTTATTTTTTTTTTATATTTATTTTTATTTTTTTTTGTTTTTTTTTTGTTTTTATTTACACTACGAGTGCGCTGTTTTTTTTTTTTTTGCTGTGGATGTTTTGTTCTTTTTTATCTTAAAATAATTTTTTATATAATATTTAAACGGCTTCAGATATGTATAGAAATGTATAAGCCAACAATTTGACTCTTAAGTGTTAATATTTTAATCTTAGTATTTTTTCCGAAGATATTTTTTTTGTTAAATTTTTTCTTTTGCGTAAAAGGTTTTTTACGAACACTTAAGAATTAATTCTTAAATATTTCAGTAAATAAACTGGAAAAAATTAAAGATCACAATGTTTTTGACTACTATCCTTTTAAAAATATTATAAATATACACTAAAAGCACTTAACACGGAATCAGTGTTAAAGAATATTTCTGCCCCTTGATTCTCATGCTAATGAAATAACCTCGGTAAATGTATGGTAGTAGATTTCGATCTAAGTTTCTAGGTTATAATAATTCTAATAACCGTAAAGAAATACAATATAATGCAATACAATATAATACGATACAAAGGAATAAATATAACACAAAAAAGCTGTTCGTCATGAGACGAACAACTATATCGTAATCAACACCAATAATCGTAACAATCTTTACGCTTGCAAGAAGAATATTAAGTAATTTATTATTAAAAATAAACCAAATGGCAAAAGTAATTACCATCGAACATGAAATACATTCAAATTAGTACGATTTGCCACCGACCGTAAAATGTAGGATAAAACAACTTTTTAGCTAAGTTTTTTTTTTACCAAGGTTATATATGTAAAGTGGCCTCAATTGGTTGCGATAAGTATTCAATAATGCGATTCCTAGTAATGGTAATAATGGTGGTACCATAAACTTACGTGTTGTTGTTCAAATATCTGAAGAAACCATTCCACACACTCTCGGTTTTCCGACCGAAACCCATTTCACACACCTCTATTTTCCGACTAATTGCTCCTTCTTAACCTCAATATACACAATAGAGGTCTGGCTGAGACCTCTCGAATCATTCGAAATTGACATAACCACTTTTTTGCGTTAATGCAGTGCTTCCATTTGATTTCGAATCAAGCCGTGACTTTTGGAATCATATGTGGTAATGTTTTCAGCAGCGTTTCCGAAAGTCACGGCTTGATTTGAAAGCAATCTGAACCATTTCAGACAACACCTGAAACTTTCAAGTCGTCTTGAACAAGCCTTCGAGACGTCTCATGCAGACGTCTCTAATACACAAGTTGTCAGACTTTGCTTTAGTTTTCAACATTGAATTCAATATTTAATATATACCCAAACTCATTATCATTCAACGTTAATTTAGGCTCTGTTGTACACGGCTCTGATGAGATTATACATACTTATCTCTCAGAATCAGGAATATTATTAATTTTCTTGATCACGAAAGTTTTAGGTTTTAAAAACAGATTGAAAAACTTTCGAAGAATGATTCGAAAGAAAGTTTTAATTTCGAATTCCGAATACAAACTCGAATGTGAGTCATTTCTGAAGTTACTGAAAAAAAAACCGTAATTTCTGTTAGAAATGATTTTAATTTTTTTCATTATTCAGCCGAGAGTGAGTGGTGATGCCTGAACAGCGCCCCACGCCGCGCTATTAACAATTCACTTAATTTCACCCTCGTCTGAGTGGCAAAAGAGAGGGGAAAAGAGCAGGAAGAGAGAGAAACCGCAACCCTTCGAAGGGGAGCAACAATTTACCCTTTAATACAGGAGAAATATTTCACTGGCCCTCGAGTTAATTTTAACGGGCTGTAAGTAAAACTGCTCCACCGAATTATATACGTTGTTAAACAATAATCCTTAGGAAGTTCAAGTTCGCCCTTTACGCCCACTCCTTCTCCCTTGTCTTCCTTTAGTGACCACCCTCCGACCGCCTTTTGAGCTATCGAAACCGACAATTTTTCGGTGAAACGGCGAAAAATAAAGGCAGTCTTCACATTGTACTGACTGCCACACTTGGCGCATCAGAACTGGTCGAACTGGTGCGTGCAGAAGGCACCCTTGAAACACACTGAACCAGTTTCTCAGAATCAGCTGAGTGTCAAATAACTTGAGCTGAGAAGTGAAGTCACCTTGAAATCAGTTTGAAAATAAAGCATAGACTGGCAAAGAATGGCAGTTCGGCGAAAAGACGAAGAACCGTGAGGTCTTCGAGAGAGAGAGAGAGAGAGAGAGAGAGAGAGAGTGGGGGCTGGCCGGCTTTTAGGGGCATGTTTAGCAGAGAATTATTGAGCAGCTGCGAAATGGTGAATGGTTCCAGAAAAGATAAGGTTTTATAAGATGAGGTTTTTTGTGGGATTGACGGTAATTGAGTGGTATCATTACAGAAAACTCGAAAGGCGTTTTTTCCTCTTCAGATAGTCAGAGGCAAAGTCACCCTTTCCAGCCTACGTTACTTGATTTCTTCTAAATTTATTTTTTCCCCTTTTTATAGGATCCTGCCTCTACACGCATACCACGCTTGGATAATGTCTCACGTATTCCACAACCGGGCAGCATGCGACCAGCTTCCGCTTCAATGGCGGCTGCTGCTGCTGCTGTGCGGCCTACAAAGAATTCTCATCCCCGCCCGACGCCGACCTTTCTGGCGCCACGCTCTGTAGGCGCTTCTGGTCTCAGACCGCCCAGCAGTGTGAACTCAAATCTTTTGAGAAAAAGCTCCTCCGGTGATCGCATCAATAACGCTGTTAACATGGTTAGCAAAAAAACCTCGAATGCCTTTAAGAAGTTCTTTAGTAAACCTGTCGCTGATAAGACCAACACGCCCACGCCCACCACCACCACCACCACCACCACCACCACCACCACCACCACGTTCAGTGCGCGCCAGGCTCAATCCGAAAAAGTATCTACCTTCAATAGAACGCGTAAGGATACGTCGCCGGTTGACATCCAACACACCGTTCGAAAAGCAACTCGTGATAACCAAATGGTCTCAAGTACGCCGCGTACCTTCACTAGATCCGAGACTTTTATACGCGAGCCTGACGAGAAGCTTGATATCCTGGGCGTTACCCATAGTGTCATCGTACCGTCGACTCCGCTGGCCATACCAGCGGCCACACAGAGTCCAAATGTGGACTCCAATCAAACGTTGTTTACGACGTACTCGTTGGAGAACGACGTACCCAGTCCAGTGCCGCATGCGGGCATGTCTGCGACGACTCCGGATGAATTCAAGGAACCGAAGTGTGCGCCCACGCTGGACGGTACTCGCACTTTGGCCACAGGCTTCGGACGTACCATAGAGTTCGACTCGCCGCTGACAACTGGCTCAGGCACTTTAGAGGCTACGGTGTCACTGCGTGAGCCGACAACAGACACAACGCCTATGGAAGGAGCGTTATCGCTGGCACCGCCACCGCCACCGCCGCCCCCGCACCACGACCAAAGTTTGGCCAAGCCGACAACTCTCTTCGACATTACCATGGATGTCGCGCAGGATAAGAGATTTGCGCCCGACGATCTTCCAGCTGCATTCCAAACGTCGGCAGGTGAAGACCTGCCGATGATTCAGGATATTTCGATGCCTCCGGAGTGCGACATCGAACTGACGCTGAGGCCCAACACAACGACGAACTTGTCAGAGACCCTGGACAGCACGTTGAAGGGTTCGACTCCCAACAAGGCCGCCATGACGTTGACGTTGAATGGACCCAGCGTTAGGAACACCGATCGTCTGTTAGATCTCACCGTAAACTCGCCGCTGCAAACAAGAACGCTGAATTTGACACGTGACTGCAGCACCGATTCGCCGATGATGAACGGTGCGGCCTCAAAGAATACTTCGCAGCTGCTTTACATGACGCATCTGTCGTCGAGTAATACGACGCCGGATCACATCAATGAACGCAATGAACGCAACCATCAGCAGCACGCGACGGCGATGATGGCTGCTCTGCTGCTCAAAGGCGCTCAGAGCGAACTGCTGTTGCCCACACGCACTCCCGAAGACGAGCCGATGAGCGAACCGATGGAGGTGGACACGCTGTTCACGTCGGCGGGTGCGCGCACCGAAGAGTTCTACCGACAACAACAGCATCACCACCACCACCAGCAGCACCACCAACAGCACCAACAACAACAACTGCTTTCCAGTGCTGCCACCGCCGTGTCTTTGCAGGAGCTTAACAACGCCGGCGGCGGCGGCGCTGCGAAACCGAAATCTCGTTTCTCCTTCGGACTTGACTTGACTGACTGCACGCTGGACTGTTCCATTGAGCTGTGCGACATTTCGCTCTCGTCGACAGTGCTCTCGCAACCGGCTACGAGGAGCTCCATGACTGGCAACAACATGCTACAGTCGCCGACGACGTCGCAACAACAGCAACAGCAGCAGCAGCCGCCGCAGTCTGGCCTCAAGAAGCAAAACTCTTTCGAACTGGACGACAGTCTCGGCATTCTAACGCCCGATCAAATGAAGGAATTTCCCGACTCGATCACGAACACAACCAACACGCATAACCTGGACTTATTGCCCCTGAATGATGGCAATAGCAACAAGAACAACAACAACAGCAGCCACCATTATCAGAAGATGTCGTTTCATGCCATGCGTTTTGATCAGACACCGTCGCCCGAGGATCTGCCGCTCGATCCAGTCGAGGTTAAGACCGACATTGCCGAAGTGATCTTGGCTCAGCAGCAGCAGCAGCGCCAGCACTCAGCGCTCTTAACGCAGCAACAACAACGCCAGCAGCAGCACTTGCAGTCAGCACCGTGTTCAGTCAGCACCGAACCGATTTCGGTCAGTTTCGATACCGAGTTGTCGAAGGCCGATGCCATGACAAAGTCCAGCGCCTCGAAGATCTCGAACAGTTTTATCACCAGCGTGACAAGTGTGACCAGCCTGGACACCGGCTATCAGGGTGATGGAGAGATGTCACGGCCCGCCTCTCGGGGGCCCGGCGATCATTCGCCTTCGAATGGATCGCTGCAGCGTCAGTGCGGCGGTCATGTATCTCGCCAGCCGAGCTTCAATCAGCAGCAGCAGCCACACCCGGCGCCGCCGATCCGGCGTCAAGATCCAATGACCGATTCCGACTTCTTTACGGAGTCCGACGCTGACGATATCAATCAACGCGGCGGCGATCGACGTGCGCAAGTAATCGACGGTCAACTGTACGGTCCGACGCTGCAGCCCGGCTCGGCGTCGGTGTTTATCAGCGAAGATCCTCAGATGGAGGACTCGTGCATGGAGTCGTCGGGTATTTTTACCGATGTGGAAAATCGTTGCGACGACGACCTGGCGCTTATGCGGCGCCAAGACACGCAAGACGTCGACATCTCTCCGGATGGAGACTCCACCGACACGGTCAAAAGTAACCGCGGGGGCGCTCGGCAGCAACACGAGGAACATAAAAAGATTGAAGTGGACTCATCTCACTGTCAAGGCCAGCAGATGCAACCACAGTTTCAACCACAACCACAACAGCAGCAGCAGCAGCAACAACAACAACTGAGCGATAGTCAAACTTCTTCCACGATGCAGAGCAGCAGCTACAGCAATGATCGTCTGAGCACAGCGACCACCGAAGCCGTCACGACTCTCTCCAATCGTACTTCGTACTGCAGCTTCGTAGAGGATGACGGCGCGCACGTGGACGGCAAGAGCTTCGGCTCACTGGACGAAGCTTTCGCTCGCAGCGCTGAAGCTTCGCAAAGCTTTGGAGCTGGAAAGTCACCGACTTCAGCGGCGATCGCAAGTGTTACGCCGCCAGTTTCAGGTCCAGTCTCGCGAGTGAGTTCAACACGCAAACACGCATCGTTAACGTCGCTCTGCAGCAACGCCGGCGTGCATCCGATTTCGACAACAACAACGACAACGACAACCGCCACAATTGCCACAAAGCGTCAGACGACTTACGCGTCGCGACCATCTTCGAAGGTAGCACACACGACGCGCGCAGACGAAAAGTGCGCAAAAGCAACGCCCGCCTCTAGAACGCCGCCGCAGCGTGCGTCGAAAACGAGTCCCGCCAGTCCAAGGACGGCCGGTTCGTCCGCGTCGCCGACGTCCGCGTGCGGTTCGCCCAAGTATCGCAAGACGGTGGCGCCCAACAAATGGAACGCGGTCATGAATAAAATCGCCAGCAATAAGTTGCTCATCAAGAAAAATTATAACGACGTCAAGTCGAAAGTGTCCACGGGGGTGGGAGGAGGCGCTGGTAATGGTGGTAGTGGGGCGGTAACGCCTTCCGCACGTCATTCCGCATCCGCAAGTGTTAATGTTTCGGGGGCAAATAGTGCTGGACGTGCCAGTGCAGGCGTCCCAAGAGTGTTGACTTCGAAGAGCTCCGTCAATAGTTTGCCAACGGATACCGGCTCCGGAGTTCAATCGGCCCCGGGAAAGCACCGAGCTTTGAAAGGCCTCAGCGCGAATCGGTAAGTCGACAAATCTACGTAGCAGATTTTATGATTTTTTTCGTGTTGCATTAAACTCTGTTTACGTGTATGTAAGTCTTATCTGTTCGAGCCGCTTCGCTTGTGCTATTTTTTGCTGAGATCTGAAGCGATATTATATTTCGGTATCTGAGGAATTTTTGTAGTTATTGACGCGTTCATTCCAGCTTTACATTATCTCAATCAGTTCAGTTGATTTAAACATTGAACTACATTGTAATTAATACCGCCAAAGGATGGTCTTTTAGAGTGACCAACTGAGTATTTTTAATTATGCCTTTAGTAACCATTTGTTGGTCATTTGAAATAATAACTAATGAGGATTGTAATTTTAACTAATAAATCGGGTTCATTCTGCGAAATGTATTAAAATCGCAGAATGATTTCTATAATTCTAGCAAATGAATATTAAATATGATATTGATTTTAAACATTTTATCTAATTTCTGAAACTTTTATATTTTTTTGGAATTTTTTACCTTTTTGGGAAAACTTTAAGACTTAGAAATGTGCTTAGTTTAAGTCTTAAAGAAATAAAATAAACGTACTTGCTAAAGATCGCACAAGTTGTAAAGAAATACGAGCATAATACCACACTCATAGAATAATTCTTTAGATTTTTCTTCTCTCCTTCACCGTCATTGATTTTCGAATGATGTCAATAAATTAACGCCTGCGAAATAAGCTACGAGGGCAGTTAGTAAGTAGCTCGGTATGAGTCGTTTTCGACGTTGAAATTCCTGCATTATATTAAATTGCTATAATGTAATCATTGAATCAATTATTGATTATGCAAATGTGCCGAAGACGATTTTCATTGTTATAAAAATAATGTTTAGCTAACACTAAACGGCAGCGTAAAATAAATAGCGACCGCCTTAAAAATGACTATAGATTCTAGTAATTGTAGAAATTGTAATTGTATTAACTGAACTTACTACTAAATGAAAAATTTGAGCTGGTTTTAAAAACAAACATTTTGCACTATCCAACAAGTCTTTTCCTTAGTAACTTTCCATTTTATAGAATTTAATTATGAAAACTCGAAAATATTAATCCTTATTCGAAATTAAGAAGAAAAAACATCATTGAAACTTTGATGCGTTATAGAGAAACCGTTCTGATCACATGAGACAAGAATGAAGGAATTTGAAAATTCCTTGAAATTTTAAAATTAACATCATGCGTTAAATATTTGACTTAGAAACAAAAATGAAAAATAAAATGTTTTCTAATTCTGAAAGGCCTGAAATTCTAAATGGGCTAAAATAATGTAAAGAAGAAAAAAAAAGCTGAAGTTATGGTAAGTGGAAAACAATGCTAATTAAGAAATTATTCAATCTCGTCTCGTGCTAATAGCGTGGTTACACTTTTATAATTTCGAGGAATTAATTTGTTAATTTTGGTTTGGGGCCATCTTCAGTGTCAGTTTTTCAGTTTTGAACGAATACAAAATTCAGAATTCATAATTTATCATATTAGGCTTATTTTATTCCAGTGGTTTTTTTTTTGTCAGTTTAGAACGAATCCAAAATTCATCATTATCTCATCCTGTCGGAAAACTCAACGAATATTAAGAGACAATTTTATAATTCCAATTAGCTTTAAAGAGTATGCTTTAATTTTAAACTACTTATGGTCACCTTAAAAAACACGTTCGTTCTGGCCATTAGAGCTTCTTTAGACAAATGCATATTAAACTATCAAAATTTATGGCATCAGAAATGATAAATGTAGGTACATATGGTTGCAAAACTATAGGTACTCATCTACGCATACTCACGTGTAGATAAGTGCAACTGTATGTATTTGTCTATATGTTCATACTTGTGTGCTCGCTATGCTTTGCTTGCTTTGTTTTATCAAGCTTAATTAAGAGTATATCGCTGCTTGTACTACAGCAAATAACTTTAAAGCACGCATGCTAAGGCGTTGTACAGGTGCAACGATGCGTAGTTACGTGTACGTAGCTATGTACGTATGTAGCATAATACGATAACAACAATATACACAACAACAACACTGACATAAACGAAAACAGCGCTTAGCAAAGACATCAGTTAAGCAAAACTGACAAGAACAAGAAGGCAGCTGAAGAAGAGTGTGATGAAAAGCATGGAAACTTGGTGGAGACACAAAATACTCTGTCTGTCATACGCTTGTCGCTGTTACCAGGTGTGTGCGTGTTTGTTAAATGTGGCCGACAGTGCATGCCTTTAAGAAAGCAGAGCGGAATCATGCAAAACATTTCATCATTGTGTTGACAAATCAAAAATCCTTGCCAATATAAATGAACATTTTTACACAAATGTCTTCGAAATTGTCTTCGATAATACCAAAATATAGACATAACGATGAAACATAACACAAAATCTATGTATATTTGACAAAGAAATTCTCCTACACTGATGTATAATAATTGACGAATCGATGTTCCAGGCTCATTCGCAACACTTTGAGCCTCGAATTTAGCGACTAAATTACGCAAAGCGGTCTCAGAAGGAGCCTGATTACGAGAAAAAGTTGCTCGAATTTGACGAAGTGATACAGTAAAATTTTCACCATTTTGATAGTAAATTTTCACAATTAAAATTTGTTGTTCAAGAGCGTAGCTTTCATGGTTAAAATTTCCCAAGCTTTACTAAATAAATGTCAAAAGATGACAGCTCAATTCTTGACATTTCATCATTTGACAGCCAATTTACTTCCTAACCTCAAATTTGCTCACCCGTATTAGTGTTTTTTAATATTGCTTTTGCAACAGTGTCAAAAATGTGTCACAAGCCTGACTTTTCATCACTGATTCATGAATGATTTATCATCGTAAATGCAGTATGAGATTAATGGTTACCAACGACGTGTACCGGTTGTATATCGTGTTGAATTTTAAGCAAACTTGAAACGTGAGAGCAATATTTAATGATTACAACAATATTATTGTGATTTTTTTTTTAAAAGTTATAAATACTACAATTGTATGTAAAACTTTTGTAAATATTTGTAGTCGTAAATAAAATATAATTTATAAGAAAATTATTATTAGCTTGCTTACGGCGTCTTATATTATTTTATTGTTGTTACACGATCGTTATCGTGTTTTTTCGTATTTTATTATTTTCATGGAATCGACTACGGCTTCGGTGATAAAGAATGAAATTTAAGTAACTATAATTGACGGAAATTTAAAAAAGAAAATAACAAACAAAAACTAAAACTGAAAGGAAATTCCAAAAAATGAAATTATTTAAAATTGATCTTTTACATAATTAATTTACATATAACAGACATAATGTTGTACGTATCATACTATTATCATTATCATTGTCTCTGTCTAAATGCGCTTTTCCTTCTGTTTTAGCTTTGGTTTATGTCGCTCTCTGTAGTTCTATTTCGTTCATTTCATCATTAACAGCATTAATTTTCTGCAGAGTAAGATCAAGTCGCATGCTACCTGCAACCATGACAGTTTGTTGTCACTCGTTATCGCACAACATAGCAATTTTATTTATTAAAACTGACATTTGAAGAGATCGCTTGTTTTTCATTTCACTTCACTTTCGTTTTGTTGATTGTTCTCTCTTGTTTTTTTTCTCTTCCAAAATTAAATTGTGTCATGTCATGTTTTTTTGTGTCAAGTCACTTTTAACACAACTTAAGAGCAAGAAGTTTTAGTTTTGTTTTTTTTTTCATCTTAAAATGAATTTTGTTCTTCGAAAATTTGACATAATTTAGAAATAAGGATTTTGTATCAAACAAAAACAAACAAAAATACATACATAAATTCAATGCTATATAAATTAATGTATTTTTTGCTTTTGTTTTGATTAACGTGAACTTTGACATTGGAATTATTCTATTGTTGTTGTTGTTGGTGTGTTTGTAGTCACGGCTGTGGCAATACTTGTTGTTTTTTTTTTAATTATGCACGCTTTTGAAGTGCTTGTTTTTTTTTTGCATTTTTTGTTGTTGTTGTCGATGCCATTGTTGTGTATTTATTTTTTTTATACTACACGATAAAAACGCCGCTAGAAAAATCGGCTTCCATGATTTTAACAACAACAACAACAACAAATAAAAATATTAAAAAACTGTTTAAAATGACATTTCACATTAAGCATTTCCATGATTTTTTCAATGTCTTTTCGAAAATCATTGGCTCTAAAAGCACTCTGAAAAATGAGAGCACTTTTATAAAATTGTGGTTTGTGGTTTTTCGAAAGGGTCGTCTTTCTGGGGGCTGTCGTTAATTATTTTCTTTCAAAAACATTCAGCTCATGCAGCGTATGAAACCTTCAATCTATGAAGCAACGAATCAATTAACCGGAAAATCAAGAAGAGAACGAGTCAAGCCAGTAATGATTTAACGAAACAACAGAAAATCGGTTCCTTAATTAAACTAAAGAATCAATGAAACAAGCAATGAATGAAGCACGAATCAATGAAAAAACTAATTAGAGAGAAAAGGAATTAAAGATATATTAAATCAAAGGACCGACCAACTAAATATTTAACGAACCAACCAATGAACCAACAAAACAACGAAGTAGTGACTGGACGACTCTTGATCTAACGAATAAAAATTGCAACGAACCTTGAAAACAATAAATTAACGAATCAAAGAAAACACAACAAATCAACGTATCAAGAAATCAACCAACTTTTTAACGAATGGACGAAACAACGAAACAACGAAACAGCGAATCAAAGAATCAAAGAATCAACGAAAACAATTTGTAGCAATTCGAAAAAGTTAATGACGCTGACTAAAACGTCAAGCAAATTAATGATTATTGTCAGTGCAATTGACAAACACGCTGATTGCTATGGCGGTTGTTGTTGTTGTTGTTGTTGTTGTTGTTGTTGTTGTTGTTGTCAGCTATGCAACACAATGCCGCGGCGTTGCATGAGGCAAGTGAAATAAATGCTAATGACAACGAGTGCAATTAGTTGGGATTAGTTGGGCTTGATTTTGTTGACGTGAAAATGAATTGTTGGCAAAATTAAAACAGTTATGCAAACCACAGCATGAAGAACAACAACAACAACAACAACAATGAAAGCAAATAACTACAGAACTAAAAACAGCCTCCAACAAAATACGATACCTACTTGTTGTTGTAAGAAAAGCAGTCATTATAGCAAATTTATTATTAATATTTTAATCACAAATAATTTTATATTTGCGTATTATTTCATGGATAATGATTTAATGCGATTTAATAAATTTTCCTTGTGGTTATTAATATTATTTTACAATTTTTATATATATTTTATCAATATTATTTCCATTTTGATTGTAATTAAGAAGATTATGAAGAAAAATTGAATCAATCAGAACCGAATCAATCATACCTTTTTCGGCTTATTTTTTTAATTTCTAAGCAAATTTTTTTTTGTGTTATAACTTTTATGGAAGAAATTGTTTTTGTGACGTACGTTTCATAAAAACTACGAAAATTTTAAAAAATTTTATTGATTTTAGAAGATTTAATGATTTTAAAATCTAACGAAACGGTATTAAAAAATTCTAAAAAAAAACGGCATCCACAAAAGCTAAGAATGCAATATTTTCTTGTCTTCGAAAAAAAGGAAAAAAACCAAACTCAAGAAACGAAAACCAAAAAAAAAATACAAACCTATCAGATCGTCAACATGAAAAACATGGATAGAGCGAAGAAATTTGTCTTGAAAAAAAGAAAAACCAAAAAACCTCAAAAAAATGTGATAACAGCGTAATAATTATTAGAGTTGTAAAGTAAAAAAATCAGCAATAAATAAAAAAAAAATTATGATAGAAAATTAAGAATATTTGTGGGAAAAATGTGCAACGAAAGCTGACATGCCTAAGTACCGTTAAACAATGTAAAACGCTATAAAAAAAGCGTACGAGAAGAACGAAAATAGGCACGATTTAAAGCATTAAAGGGTTAAAAATAGAATGCAGTTATAACGTCTCTTTTGACAATAGACGATATAATGTTTCCTCATTTTACTTTTTTATTGCTTATAATTTATGATTTATTAAGAATTTTTTTATTTTATTTTTTTTTTTTTACTCTATAAATTTGCCTGTCTTCTCTTCTTCAAATGAAACAAAAACATTTTCAGAAATTAAAAAAAAGGAAGCCAAAATTTGAAATTGTTAGTTTAATGACACTCGCAGCTTCTTGGAGTCACTAATCCCTCTTGTTTCCTTTCTTTCTCTGTCCCAGTCACCTGCTTTGAAGTTGCTACTCGTTGAAACATGACGAGTACTCGTAAAAACTGAAAGCGATTGTTTACAATTGTTTACGGATGAGCTAACTCGTCACCGCATTCAATCGCTGCAATGCAATAATGAGTATTTGCGGTAATCATCTAGTTATTGGTTACATGTCGGTTACATGCTGCATTAATCTCATAATTTATTTCTAATTAACATAATCCTTAATAATGTAACAACCTTCAGTTACAACGGTTTCAGTTACAACAAAAGTTTCAAGTGTAAGCAATTATAAACGGCGTAGAAAATTAAATACTCGTAGTTAAATATAATTACGTTACAAGTTAATAATAAATCAAATATTCTGAGCGACTAAACACATTTCTGCGACTGAATATTTTGTTTTTCAATCCGTTCGTTATATATTTTTTCAATCCATCATAATATAAAATGGATTTAATTTCATATGGATTTAATTTGCGCGTTTAATTGTGCATGAGAAAAAGTTGTGTGTGTGTGTGTGTGTGTGTGTGTGTTTGTCAGTATCTATGCATTGTGCTTACTTATGTATAATACGAGTATTTGTGTTTATGTGTATTTGTTTTGTATGTACCAGTACTGACATTCAATTAATACAATTTCATTATAATTAAATGAACCATCAACCTTACGTTGTTGATAATACGAATTGTTCCGTATTTAACTCATTACGGTGGAAAATTTAAATTGAAACGTGGTTTTTATTAGGTTTGCCAACGTTTTTTATTTAATTCAATGTTGAAAATTCAATCGCAATTTTTCATCGTAAATACGATACCTTTTGTTGATTGGAATAAATCGTTTGTTTAATTGAGCACAAATATTTAATTTACCTCCCAAAATTTACAAGTAAAGAAAAATGTATTTAACCTAATTCGTAACTCTAAAAAGTTAAAATTTTTTTACTGCTCTCGCAGTCTTTGTCGTAGATTTAACGTTTTAGTGTTGGTCCTAGATTCAGCTTTAGGCTTGGTTCTAGTCTTAGCTTTAGTCTCGGTTCTTGCCTTAATTGTAGACTGCACTAGCGCTGCACTTAGTTGTTGCTTTAGTTGTAGACTGCAGTCTGAAATAGTCTTAACCGTAGTCTTAGACTTAGGCTTAGACCTAAGCTTACTTTTAATCTACATAAGTCTTCATTTACATCAACTTTTGGTCGTAATAATAATCTGGTACTTAGTCTTAATTTTTATCTTAATCGTAGTCTTAGCCTTGTTGTCTTTCCATTTGATTCTTAGCCTTAACTTTCGTTGAGTCTTGATGTTGGTCTTAATTTAAGTCGTGACCTTAGTTTTACTATAGTAGTCTGGCTCTGGGTCTGGGCCTACGTCATCTGCAACCTTAGTAATCTCTAAATTGCGAAAATGAAAACCGAGAAACCATTATTCCTACTCCAGGAATCCTAACGTTTTCACTTTTATCGCGATAAGATGTTTTTATTCATGCGTGCAAACGTGCGTGCGTGCATGCGTTCGTGCACGCATATTTTAATTAGAGCAAAACTTTTGTGTTTCGAATAAAATTTTCTTACTTTCAACATAATTTTTAGACTTTTTGGTATTTTCAGTGTCGAACTAATCGAGTGTAAAAATGAAATTATTGCAAAAATAGAAAACATTTACAAAAAAAAAATGAAATTTTTTTATTACGAGTACATATTTTCTAAAAATTCGTATTCCTACAGTTTACAAAAAGTGAACGCGTGCTTTTTCATTTTTTTGCTAGAAAAACAAACAAACTATTTATTTAACAAATACAAAATTTTATTTCTTTCTATATTCATTTTCTATGCACTCTAAAGAACAAACTGTTTAAATATTTCCACACAAAAAACAAACAAGAAAATTTGAAACGACCTCATTCATTTAAAAAGAATTTTAGGGAACACATTTTCACATTTTTTTCAAACTAATTTTTAAATTATTCTCTCTCATTTTGTTGTACCCTTTAATTTCGTAGTTGTTGACAAACTGTACGTTTTTTCGTTAAACGGTTGCTATCAGCCGTCGAGAGTAAACAACATGAAAAGGTACAAAACAACAGAATAAATAACAACATTAACATCTTTAGCTAAACTGAATAAAAGCTAATGTTGAAATTGATACAATTAAATTGTATACAGTAATCACTGTAATATTATAACTACTGTTTTAAATTGAAGAAAAACCATTATTACTCAAGGAGTACCCAAGTTTTTTTCCTACTAACATTTCTAGGTACTTTCCTTGTACCAAGAAAAAATGTGTTGTTTCAAATGCCAAATATTCTAATTAGAGCGATCGATAGAGAGTTCGATTAGATATGACTATTGACACTACTGATCGATCGAGGGTGATCGATAAATGGTGATTATTGATCAACTAATAGTGTCTACTCGTGAAGGGAGACTGTGTATGTCTCTCTTAGTGCATATCGTGAGTAACTGCTGAGTGACTGCTGAATGATCGCTACACTGACTACTACACTGAGCTATCGATCGTTGACTAATTATCGGAAATCAATACTGGCTATTGACAGAAGCCACTAGACCGATAATGACTACGCATCAATATTAAATTTAGACGACTACTATAATGACTACTGATCGTTAGTATTCGATAATAGATAGTGAGAGATTGGAGACTAGTGATCGATACTGATCGATAGAGAACAATTGATACTAGAGCCTATTGCGGCTACTGATTGGTATTGACTAATTGTGACTAATGATTGTGACTAATAATAGTGACTTTTGATAAACGGTGTCAACGGATCCATACTGACTTCTGAGTTATCGTGGCTAGTGATCGATAGAGTCCACTATATATTGTTAGTCGATCGATAATAACTGCGAACCGATGATAAATGCTTAACGATAATTAGGGACTACTGAAAAATAGTGACTACTAATCAATACTGATAACTGATCAATAGTGACTGCTAATCAACAGTGACTAATTATCCATCATACTGTCTACTGAAAGGAGCTACTGATCGCTCTGACGACTACGATAAAACTACGATTAAAGCGAAAATAAGTTTATAGCAATGAGACAAAAAAAAAAGACAATAACAAGAGCAAGAAGCTTAATCTAAAGAAAATAGAACAAGCCGATATAAATTAATGCTAGAAAATAATGCTCATTTGCGGGTAAATATAAACGAGCGCTTACTGTTAAAAAAAAAAAAAACAAACGCCGCCACAAACGAAAAGGAAATCGGTTAAAATGAAGTCGAAAAGAGACCGAAAACAAAGAATAAATAATTCATAGTGCGTGTGGAGTGTGTCTCATCAGCTCAAGTAGAGCGATCGAGTGACAAAGATATTCGTATTAAAAAGAAAAACAATATTTTACAACTTTAAATTTTTTATTGTGCGACTTTTTTAACAAAAGAATGGCATTGGTTGATAAAAATCGACTGATTTGAGCAGTAACGTATATAGCTTTTGCTTTTGGGGGGGTACAAATTCTTGGGGGGCGCCAAAGTAGTCTCAATTTAGTGTTTAGTTGTTTAGTTTTGGGAAACCCTGAAGCTTTTCCTTTCCTTTCTTTTTTTCCCCCCAGAGGAAGACCCCTCTCCCCACCTAAATGTGCCACTGGATTTATTTATTAAACAACCGATACACTGATCAAACGACCGACTGGCTCGTACACGGCTTGAGCGGCTTGAACACGTAATGGCCAAGACTCCATTAGCGCCAAACTGAAAATGAGTAGTAGCGACATATTTTTAGAACTCACAAAAGGCCGACTCGCCAGTCGTTGCTGCAGTTAGTCAGTCTATTTGTCAGTTTGGCAATTAACGAGTTGTTTATGTAAATTGAGCAATGAACAAATTTCACACGCTTTCGGAAGCGTAGAAACGTAGAAGCGTTTCCAGTTAAATAAAAATCATTTATAAAAAAGGGGGTTTTTTTAAGTATACAAATTTGTTTTTTCATTGTTGTTGTTGGTGTTGTTGTTGTGGTTTTGTGGGTTCTACATAGTTTAACATAAAATCTTTCATTTGATTCAATGATTTTATTGGCGCTCTGTGATGTCATTTGGCGGAGGCAATTGTTAAATCGACTTGAAAGGGAAAGGCAAGCTTATTTGGTTGAAACAAAAGAAAACAGCTTTATTGTGAGAAGCTAGAACTTATTAAAGAGTTTCTGGCTTTTTGTTTTGGCGAAGCGACCAAAATCGTTGACGATTTATCGCCTTCTAACGATTAAAATCATAAAAAAATATTCCAAAATTATTGCCATCTTTTGCGCATCGGTTGCTTCGCATGGTGTTGATCTGTCCAGGTTTTGAAATATTTGGCTGAAAACATTTTTACTTTAGATATCGAAACTTTCGTAGCTATTTTTTTATTAAATATTTACGATATTATTCACATTTTATGATAATTAATTAATAAAGTTAATTAATTTTGGACAAGTTTTTATGATCCATGATGCTTATTCGTGAATTATTTGTGCTTAAGTTCATACTCTTAAGCTTTTCACTTAAGATTTCGAAAATTTGTATTTATTTTTTTATTATTTACGATACTTGTTCGCATTTTATGATATTATTTTAATAAACTTAACGTTAATAAACGTTCTAAACGTTTCCAGTTAGATAAAAATCATTTGTAAAAAAGGGTTTTTTTCGTATACAATATTTTTTTTTGTTGTTGTTGAATACATTTAAATGTACTTTAAATTACTTTATTTATGTATTGCATTTATTATACATTTTTAATAACGGCGCGGCTGTGTTGAAAGCTCACTTTTTAACCTCTCAAGCTGTTTTATTATAGCTAATAGATAGTTCAATTAACTCAAGATTGATTCTTATGTTTTGGATTTTAGAACCTTTAGTCTTGAAGATTTTTCATTACTTCTAGTATTTTTTCAATATTCTTTTAATGCGTCTTCTATAGCTTTTAATAAACTCGCCGTCATTCTTTCGTAATTCATTCAAAAACCAAGTTTTTATGAATACTTTCTGAATATATAAACTCATGCATGGATTAAGGCATGAATGCTCGTTGACTTGGTTTGTTTTTGTGGTTTTTTTTTTCTTTCTTGTGTTTTGTTTGCTCGAAAGGCGTTTTTTGTTGTTGTCTTAAAGTCGAAACGGTCTGAAGCATTGAAAAGAGTCTAAAGCTTTTAGACGGCCTCAAGGCGAGATGTTTAGTTTTTTCTTTAGTTTTCTTATTATTTTTCATCTTCTTCGTGTTCTGCTTCTTCTTCTTCTTCTTCTTCGTGTATTTCATTTCATACTTCGCTTATTTTGTGGTTCTTGTACGTTCCGTACCTTTTCTTTTTTCTAACTCTTTTTACACTGAATGAACTTGCGATTTTTGTTGTTGTTGTTGTTGTAGTTCTTCTTCTTTTTCTTCTTTTTGTGAATCTTGCTCCTCTTAAAACTTATGCACAAACAAATTATTATTAACTTTTAACGAGTAAGCGCGACATCAGCGTCCGTTTCATCATCATTATCGGCGTTTTCATCATCATCTTCACTTCATCATACGCGTATTTTTCCCTTCCCATTTTTTTCAAATAGTTTTGTATTTTTTATTTATTATGTTTGTTTTTTTTTTGCTTGTGGTTTTTTTTTTTAATTAGAGTCTTTCGAGTTTAAAATCATTGTGACCACAAAGAAGCTGTTCGGCCACGCGGCGGCGGCGCTTGAAACAAGTGTTTATTTTTGCTACTGCTGCTACTGCTGCTGTTACTACTGCTGCTGCTGTTGCTGCTGCTGCTGCCTGCTACTGCTGCTGACGATTGTCTTTGCAGTTACTCCGCAACGCGCCCGGATTTAAAATAGATTTGAACTACATAATTTTTGAGGGAAGCCCCGAACCCCGAACGCTTTGCCAAGACCGTCTGAATATGTTGGCAATATTTTTCGAATATTTTTAGATTAATGCTACAACCAGGTTGGTCGATTTGGTTGCTTTGTGTTGAAGAAATTTTTTCTTACTCAGAGAAGTAATTTTTCATTTTATTTTCCATCAAAGTGTAAACAGGGGCATGGTTTGGTTGTTGTTGTTGTTGTTGTTGTTGTCGATTCTTAATCGATCTGTTGTTTGGTTTTTTAAGGATTATCGAGATTGTGGTGCGCTCCCATTTCTTTCGAAGAAGAAAAAAGGGTTTTTTTTCGAACTTAAACTTAATGAATTAATTTTCACTCAGTTTATATTCTCTAAAAGATCTACTCTCCCAACACATTTTGAGGAGAGATGAAGGGAAAATGGCATTGCAAAACGACAACCACAACATCATCAACATTTAGAGAGGGAGAGGTATTCATCCCTCTCTCCAAAAGAGTAGCACAAAAAAGTCCTCAAAGTGTTCAAAAGTGAACGAAGCTGTTGAAGTGTAAACAATATTGTGCGCATCATAAAGAATGTGGCTTAAAAGAAAAATATGGTTGACTGCTTTTAGGCTTTAAAGGGGCTAAAAAAAATATAAAAAGTGGGAGGGAAAAAATAAAACTAACAACAACAACAACAGCGCAGACAAATCAGTATGAAAAGCAGAGTCTAGAAGCAGACAATTTTTTTCAAAAAAACTTGCTTTGATCTTGTTTGAAAATGTTTGGTAAAACCAAAAAAAGAGCCCCAAGTCTTTGAAAAACAAGAACAAGAACAAGAACTTAACAGACGCTAGAGGCAATTTATATTGTTGTACCACCTCGGTACCAGCAACAACAATAATCACCAGCAAAAACCATAAAACACGAGACAAAGTAAGAGACTAAAACACAAAAGAAACAAAGAAAATAAAAGCAAAATTTAAAAACAATATTCACATATATGTAAATAGATAGATAGCTAGCTAGATAAATAGATAGATAATAAAAACTATTAACAGTTTTGGATTTTTGCCCAGTATGACCAACAGGCTGTCACTGCGACCGCCTCTGCCTCCGCTTCGCCAGATGTTCTGCTTCGTTTGGGTACACTTGCTCTTCTATTTCTTGTTATTGTTGTTTTGTTGTTATTGCTCTGATAGGCCACTACAATGATAATGATGATGATGATGATGATGATGATGATGATGATGATGTCAGTGTTGTTGCTATTGTTATTGTTGTCGCAAGCGACTTTGTTATAGAATCGTCACAAGCATAAAATAAGTCAGCGACGCGACGCGTCAATCGACTACACTTTTGACCATTATCGTTGTCATCAACTACATACGTCACCATCACCTGCTAAAACACCCGCCTCTTTTAGTTGTTTTTGTTGTCTGTTATTGTTGGTGGCGGACGGGCGGTGCACCGCGGTGGTGGCAGTGCTGTTGCTGGTGATGCCTTCGATGTGTGATGACGCTTCCTTGTTACGCTTGAATTATTCTGCTTCACAAACAAAGCGCTACTTGTTTGCGGCCGGCGGCATCGTTAGCCAAGTTAGAATCGTTCCAAGCGAGTGCGGCTGCTGGTGCTGAAGCTATAGCGAATGCCTGGCACTGCATTGGGTTCAGTGCTCGAGAAATCGAAATAACAATTTTTACAATTCATTAATTTTACCAGAGCAGTAAAGGCTTAGCCTTAGAAGGCCTTCGCAACGTTCTTCGCCACAAATGAACGCTCTTTTTGCGATAAATGATTGTGTTCGATGACGATGATGGTGACGGTGATGATGAAGTTGTTGCTGATGAAGAAGAGCCCATGAGAGTAGTGAATTGTTAAATCGATTTGAAAGGGTAGAACGAAAGACCTTTGAAAGCTTATTCCGTTTAGTACAGAAAAAAATTTTAAAAGAGTTTTTAGGTTTTTATTCTGGCGACCAAAATCGTTGACGATTTATCACCATCTAACGATTAAAATCATAAAAATATCCCAGAATTATGACGATATTTTGCTTCGGTTTTTTTTGATGGTATTGTTGGTTCTGTCCAGGTTTTGAAATTGAAGGGAAACCTTTGCCTCAAAACATTTTCACTTTGGATTTTGAAATTTGTGTACCTATTTTTGTATTAAATATTTACAATACTTTCTCGCATTTTTGATAATTATTTCAATAAACTTAATTAATTTTGGAAAAGTTTTTATGATCCATGATGTTTATTCGGAATTTTTTGTGCCTAAGTTCATACTCGGTTGCTCCTCTATGTTTCCACCATTCCTTTATAGTCGTTCCTCATTATTTTTTTTTCTTATAAATAATAATTTTAATTACGAAATATAATAGAGAGTTTTCACTCTATAAAACAATGCGTTTATTTTTATGATTTTATCGCAAAAATTAGCTCTAAATCAACTATTTTCATTGTAGAAACTCTTTCCGAAAATGTTTTTAAAAACGAAGAGACCAATAGAAAAAAAGAAAGAATGAGAGGTGGAAAAACCAACCAACCAACCAACCAACCGACGAACCTTCTCCGCAAAACAATAGACATTTTTCACATTTTGTTTAAATGTTTTGGAAAAATTATTACGCTTTACGGAAAGACGATGCTTGATGTATGATACTTTTTTAATGATGCGAAATTTTTATGGGTCATGAGATGAAATCTCAGGCTATAACAATGACGACAACGACAACAACAACAACAACAACAACAACAACAACAACAACAACAACAACAACAACAACAACAACAACAACAACAACAACAACAACAAAAACAACAACAAGAACGACAACATATTAGTAAAAAGGCGTATTGTTTAAGTATGAAATGCCGGAAAAAAGAGTATAAAATGCCGGAAGCTGAAATAATTTTTTAATAATAATTTATACGTTTCTCCAAAAAGGAGAAGACTTTTTAATTATCCTGACATTAAAAGAAGTTTTATGAAAAAATTTCTTACAATCTTTAACGAATTCAAGGGCTTAATCAAGCCGAAGAAGTGTGTACGTCTTCTACAGAAAAACCTTCAATACAGCGAGAGATACAGCGAGGATCGATCATTTCGAGTCAACGACAACCGTCGCGACGCCTGGAAGTAGCGGCAGCATACAGAAAAAACTTTGGATTTTTTGCAATTTACAATTAAATTTAATGAAGTTTTATTAAGAGCTCATAATAAGCAGCAGACAAACTGACTGCTGCCTGCCAGAGTTTGCCGACTAGTAGAATGAGAGAGAGAGAGAGAGACACAATGACTGCAGCAGTTTTTTATACTAGGCCATGGTTACCCGCGGAGCATCCGGAGCATTTAGCATAAATTTTGCTAAAATCTAAACTAGGAAAATGAAAAAAAAAGAAGAAGAAGAAGCAGAACCAGCAAGTGTATGCAGTAGATATGAATAAAATGCTAAATAAAGTAGCTTTTTTCAAGGAGAGTTTTAGTAGCTTGATAATAAATGGTTCAGTCAACTAAATAGCCGATAGCAACAACAACAACAACAATAACAACATCGAAACAGCAACAGAACCACTATCTCTTTAAAAATAACAACAACAACAACAACAATGGCAGCATCTATTTACATATTCTGGCAATAGCAGTATCCTTAAAAAACCAGTTAAATTGAGTGAAAAACTGAGCGTGCATAAAAGGAAAAGGACTTCCATGGAAGTAGTTTCAATGGATGACTGATTAAACGGTCAGAGTATCTGAAATTAACTTCGGGACCTTTCTTGTTTCTTGATATTCGTTTAGCTTTCCAATCAAACAATCATTACCTTTCTTGTCTTTTTGTTTTTTGATTTGTTCAGATTCTTTAAAAGCATAAAAGTATAAAAACTCAATGCAAAAATTGTAAAATATTTATGATTCATTTAAAAAACAAAACGGGGAATAAAGAATAAAGAGACTGAAGAAGGCGAGATCTTTCTTGTCTTTTTTTTTTTTTTTGTTTTTTTGATTTGTTCGGATTCTTTAAAAGCATAAAAGTAATAAAAGTATAAAAACTCAATGCAAAAATTTTAAAATATTTATGATTAATTTAAAAAAAAAATGGGAATAAAGAATAAAGAGACTGAAGAAGGCGAGATCTTTCTTGTCTTTTTTTTTGTTTTTTGATTTGTTCGGATTCTTTAAAAGCATAAAAGTATAAAAACTCAATGCAAAAATTATAAAATAATTATGATTAATTTAAAAAAAAAATGGGAATAAAGAGAACTGAAGAAGGCCGTAGACTGACACAAAAAAAAAAAAAAATTATAATAACAATAAGAAGTAAAAGCGGCAATAAACAATTTTTCGCTTAATAATAATTTATTGAAATTAAATAATTTACGACACTCGGAAATGTTTAGGTAGAAAAATGTCATTAAAAAAATATAACAGTATAGGCATAACTTTTTCAAATACAAATATGTACGATCTTTCAACAAGAGGTGTCATTTTAAATCAACAAAAAACCGTAATACTTTTGTAAAACTTGGTTTTTGGTAACTTGGTAATTTTTCTTCAGGGCTTTCGCTAGAAAAGTCCGAAAGGTAAATGGTAAAGTGGTAGGCTAGGCTGATGATGTCCTTTCAGTTGTGTCAAATAATTAAGGTTTTTCTTGAAATCCTTTCGTCAAACGTCTTAAAAGGTTAGAAAGTATGTACTTTATTACGCGCTGCAAACCAAAAAACGCTTATTAATACCTACTTAATATCCTTTTGTGGATACTGTCTGTTTTTGTCATTGCGTCTTTCTCTCTGACACCATAATTTCTCATCCTCTGTTGCTCTCAACTCTCTCTGTCTCTGTCTCTTTTTCTTTTTATTCTCTTTTCGTAAGTGTTTATTGAATGTTATTAAGTTAACAGCTTTATGGACTTTATGGTAATAACAAAAAATAACGACAGCAGCAACAACACTGCAACGACGACGACAAAAATGGTAGCCGAAACAGCAACAACAACAACAAATGCTATTACATACGTGTATGTACATACCATGTTAGCACGTTTTTGTTGCTGCTGCTTCATTTTCCCGCTTGTGCTATCCTTTGTTTTATATGTAAAAATCTGTTCTACTTCATTATTTGCTCCTTTGATGATGACGACATTGTTGTTGTTGCTGTTGTAAATATTGTTGTTTTCAGTTGTTTTATTGTTATTAACATTTTAATCGTATTTATTGTCCATCCTTTCAAATCATTATAAAATTATTATAAAAATTATATTAAAAATATATAATATACAATTATATTAAAAAAATTATATTATAAAAATTATTATTAAAAACTGTCATAAAGTTTAAAATTAAGAGAAATTTTTCATTAAAATAAACTTCAGCTGCTGAACCAAGCCGTTGAACATACTCTTTATATTTCAATACTTAGCAAAATTATTCGTCTTTATTATTCTATTTTTTTTTAATAATTTATAAAAGATTAAATTAAATTTGAGCTTAAAAACTTTTTCACTCTCAAGCGAGAATTTAATCTGATTAAAAGTTTAATTTTCTTTACGTCTTTAAAAAACGAAACAAATTCCATTTTAATTGCTGAAATCTCTAGATTGTGATACTTCATTAACGCATACACAGACAACATCATAATGATCATCATCATACCTCTTATAAATCTACTTTTTATACAACTTTTTAATACATTTTTACTGCAATTATTTTGAATGATAATCTTTTGTAGCGTTTAGCAAAAATACAAAAAAAACAAAACCGGACTCTTGAAGTCTATTTCAAAAGTTTATGAACTCATCGAGATGTGATGAAATTCAGTTAGATTTTCTAAAAAAAAATAGTAATAGTTGAAAATCTTTGGCCTTGCTCTCTCTTTTTCTCACTGTCAAACTACGATCAAATAATTAATAAGTTGTAGGAGAGTGCTGATGATGATGAAGAAGAGGGGGGGGGGGATTGGAGGAGGAGGAGGAGGACTAGTAGTAGAGTAAATCTGTAACAATGGGTTAATAAAACGCATTAAAAATCACTTTTATCACGTTTAATTTTTCCGTTGTTTCTCCCCCTTTTTTTACCCTTTGATATTTGATCAAAAAGTACGAGGAATTTTAAAATTTTACAAGCTATATTGTACAACCGTACAAAAGCAAAAACAGGCGACGAGAATGTATGAGGGCACTTCCGGTTTTTTTAAATCGGAAAAATTTCGGTTTAATTTTTTGGTTTATTTTTGGTTTTTTTGGAAAAATGGGTTTAGCGATCGAAAATTTTGGTTTAATTTTCCAACTTTAAACAGGTTGTCATATACATACAACCTAACCTAAAAGTCGATATCTTCTCTGCTGATTCCCAAATTTTAAGAGGACAAATTTTCATTCGAAATTTAAATTTTTAACGCCTTTCTGTTCACGATATTAAAGAAAAAAAAATACCTCGAAATTCATTTTTATCACTTGATCAATTGCTGGACAGTACAGTGTCTTCTATTATTGTCCTCTTTCTTGTACTTCTTGTTCTTCTCGCTCTTTAAAAAGTGTTCCTGTTGTTCCTGTCTTGCCGTATGGAATGTAGTATAGCACATACTTGATTTGATGCACTTCATTCGTAACATCGTAAGTTCTTCTTCATTCGCACACATTTCCATTTCAAAAAGCGGTATGACCATAGCAACCACAACAACAACAACAACGACAATACTAACAACAACAGTTCGCAACTACCATATATCATATTGCCGTTTGTTATTTCAACTTCCCGTCTGTGCTATTTTGGTGGAGAGAAATCAGTTGCACATTGTTATTGCAACGCATTTGGCGATGACGTTGTTTTTTTTTTATTGCTGTCATCTTGGTTTTTGTTAAAATTTTTTTTTTTTTTATAATTTTTGATATTTTTAAATTAATTAATATAACAATTTTCTATGTCTTATTAATAATATTTCTTTCAATATGCATTTAACCAAAAGTTCTCTTCTAGCAGTCTTTTAAGCGTTTCAGAGCTATCTGCAGTATTGCTGCCAGCGGATATATATTTTAATTCTATTTCATATTATATCTCTCAACTCAGCAATTAGTATGTATTTTTTTTCTTTGTTGTTCTATAGAACCTGATTTAAGCTCCAGTAAATGCTTGTAAATGCTTCTTCTCAGTTGTTTTTTTATTGCTGCAAAAAAATTTGCTGAAATTGCAATCGTTTCGCAGTCAGCACTAATTGTCTTTTAATGGAATTTACGTCCCTAGACTGACTGCATTTTTACTCGTATTTCTTCTTCTTCTATTCCGTTTTAAATGTGTATAAAGTGTTTTTTTTCCCTACAGTTTCTTACCGTTTTCTTTTCGTCTTTTTTGTCTTTACAGTGGTTGTTCTTCGTACGATAAAGACAGTCAGAAAAGTTCACAAAGCGATTTGAGTCTTTCGAGTGGTTCACAGAAGTTACTGGCAAAGACTCCATTGCGTAAGTATTTAAAATTATTACAAGACATAGCAAATGATGTTGGTATTATTCTTTATTAGCGGGGAGACTATACTTAAATTAGGGAAACTTTGATTTTATTTAACATGTTGAAAATCATTATGAGATTATATGAGATTATGAGGTGAGAGAAAATGTATAAAAACTTGAGTCCTTGTAATAAATATCGAAAGGATTTCACTGATAGTAGCTTTTAATTTTTGAAAATTGTGAATTTACCACAGAAGGTTAACCTTTTTCACAGCTTCTTTAATATTTCTTATGGAAAAGTTATAAAAAAAAGTCGAGGTTAGCTGAAAAATGCAAACCTTGCAATCCCTTTAACCCTTGCATGAAAGCAATTAGAGTAAATCTATAAAGAGTATGGCTTTTTATAGCGGTGACAATAAAATTTGCATAAATTCAGTGTTATTATTATAACGTGAGATTAAAAATCTACCGCAGAATTAAAAATATAATGTATGGTTTTGCTCTTCTAGTTAAAAACTCCGAAACTAATTGAAAAAGTAAAATTCATCTGAAATTGATCTTAACGAAAAATATTTCGTCGCGTTATACAAGATTTGACTGTATGATATTTTTTAAAATTTCAAGATAAAAATTGTTCGAGTTGGCAATGCACTACAGTATCATTTAGCTGAAAATATGCAATGAAAACTGTTGCTGTTTCAACCAAACAGTTTGAAGGCCTCTGCAGTGTAGATCTTTGAATTCTTTTAATATAATTGCATGGTTTTAGGGGCGAACGTAATTGCAAACTACCTTCGTTGGGAGAGATTTTTAATGGAAAACATTGCTCTTAAAAGAAATCGCCACTCTTTTCTCTCTCGTTCTCTCCCTTTCCATCGCACTCTCTCAGCAATTCAGTTCAATTACAACAACAGTTTTGGCTGCTTTTCTTCCTGTTACCAAGTTAACCTACTCTGTTAGCAAGTTATTCTTAACAAAAACGACACGAAAACCGACGAATTCAACAAAAATCCAAAATAAAAACAATCCAAAAGAATGAACATGAATAAAAGAGAACAAACGAAAAAAACTGACAAATGAATTCAAACAGGCTTAAAGACGACGTACTGATCGCGCAACCGGCTTACTGGACAGATATGCCGCCAGCGGTACAACACATACACGCTATACTCGTATAAATCGCGTCTGAGTAAATGAGTGAGAGAGAGAACTCTTAGGTAACGTAATATAAATTGAATTCAACTGTGTATTTTGAATTCTTCGAATTCGGTTACTTGACGATCGTCGAGTGTGTCTTTTTCAGTTCGTATCGGATTGTGTTGTAGATCGTTTGCGACTGGCGGCATGGTACCGATAATATTCCAAAAACCATTGTGCAAGTGTCGGGCATTTTTGTATACCTTGAATAGCATTCGATAAAGCTTTACCTAATTTTAAATTTTATTTGTTTACAAAACGGAATTATTTAGTTTATTCCGAAAGTGATGCATAAAAAACGTGACGCTTACCGGAAATTCTAGTGCGATTTATTAGAATTTTTGCGGTCCTGGCGCGCGGAACACGGCCGTTTGTGTGTATGTCGAAGTGTGCAAAGTGATCATGCGCGCAGCTGCTGCTCTCACGAGGAATTCGCGCCGTCAAAAACTTCCAGCCGCGATTTTAATTTGGCTTGCTATATTTTTATGGATAACTTTTTAATCAAAGCTTAGGCATTTTCTGTAGTGTTTTTTTTTTAACTGCAAAACGCTTTAAGAGCGTTTTTATCAACAAAACAGGTATTTTTTTCGATCTTGCGGTACCCACTTGTCACTTTATTGATCCGACAGACTGACTGACAGTTCAGTAGACACTGATCATTAGAAGCATTTTTATAGTTTCGACTCGACATTTTACTGGTTTTGTCACCTTCCTCTCGCTCTTTGAAAAGGAAATCCATTACTTGATCTTTTCACTGATCTTTTTCTGAATTCAGTACAGTATACAGTCTTTTATTACTTTATTAAAGTGACCACCTCTTTCAAATGCAAATCTTATACTCAAAAAGAAACCTAATTTAAAAAACATAGGAGTATATTTTTTCATACGTTTTCAATACGTTTTCCTTCGCCTCCGGAACGAATAAATATATTTTTTACATCGTATTTTTCTAATGAATTTGTTAGTTATGTATAGTTCATTATTAACGCGTAAATGGTCGCCCCCGAGTAACTCCTTAAAAGTTCGCTCCGTAAAAGTTAAAGAAACATAAACGCACATGGTCTATAGAGAAATTGTTTATACAAGAATTGATTTGAAATTATTAAAAAATCAAGTAAAATCTCTTGAAACTGTTGTATCAAATGTCTAGAATTTTTGAAAATTTACAATAACAACAACAGCAACAACTACAATAAAAATATGGCACAATTAATTATGACAGTCTTATTGACATGATGACAAAATTGTTTAAGTCTTAAATCGTACTTAATCCACACAATTGTAGAGAATTCATTTAATATGGCCATAGATCGAGAAGCATAAATTTTGTTAGGGAGGTATAGCGGAGGAGGAGGGGTGGGGGTGGGTAGTATATAAAAGAGTAGTAATGAACTCTGCGGAAGATGCCGCATTTTTTCGCAATTTAACGAAAAAAAATGTAAATTGAAGAAATTTGTTAATATTACAAGAATGTACATGTACGTGCATGCACTTTACGGTATAAGTGGGGAAAGGGGCGTGGCTTTTTCCCCCCTCTTCTTTTCAACTGCGTAGTATACTTAGTTGTCATAGAATAAATGCTTGCGGTCAGTACTAAAGAGAGACAGGTCCCAGATCTATGGTCCCATTCATGGTCCCATCTACGGAGGCTTTATCTAAACCCTCTCTCTCACTCTCTATCTCTCTCTCTCTCTCTCTCTCTCTCTCTCTTATTATCCTGTACGTTCATTCTATCTCTTTTTCAGTCATGCATTTATATATTCATTTTATCCTTCATTCATCCGTACATCCGGTCCTCCATTCAATTATTCAACTGATCTTACAACCGATCATCCAACCGATCATCTAACCGATCATCTAACCGCTCATCCAACCGATCATGCAACTGATCATCCAACCGATCATCAAAACGATCATACTCTCATTACTCTAATCATCAATTCATTCCTTCTTTTTTCCAACCGATCGCCGATTCTTCTCATTTAAACATTCTAGTCATCATCGGCATTCGATCAACAATGTGTCCATCTGACTACAACCATCACCCTTCACCCATTCTCTCAACCAAACGATTATCCATTGCATTCACTGCATCCACTAAACGAACGAACGAACGAATGAACGAACGAACGGAGGATCGATCGATCATTGAAGCATTCAATGATCGTGTTGATCTATCTCTATCTCTTCACGTGTTGTTGGTTGCATGTTTTTTGGAATTTTTTTTTTTTTGTTTCGCTCGTTTATTGCTTAGATCATCAAGCATGCGGTTTGCGTTGTGGTGTTGGTGGTTGTTGTTGTTGTCGCTATTATTTTTGTAACACTCTAAGCATATTAAGTGGCTAAATTGTATTTGTTGTGAGTTGCTGCTACTGCTGTTGTTGCTACGGCAGGTAGCAACAGCTGTTGCCAGTCTGATTTAAGTTCATTGAAAATATTATACGAATATACGATAGTATGGCTTGAATGTCGGAAGACCGATGTTGGAACACCGAAATTGGATTTTTTTTTTTTGTAAATCAACAACAATTTTTAATAGCAGCATGTTGTTGTTCCTTGACTTTTTTATTAGTACGCTTTTTTTTAGTAAGTTTTAAGCGATTGATTATTGATTTTGATAGAAACCAAAAATTGCAAATGATTGCAAAAACTTATAATTTCAGAAATAAAGAATTTTGCAAATTTTGCAAATTTTTATTGCTTTAAATAATAGTAGAGTATATATTCTACTCTGCTACAACAAAACGTATTAATTAAATTAAGATTTCTTGACTTGGGATTGGATTTTCTGGTTCTTCTTGCCACATCGACCGAACTGATTTATTATGTTATAAGTTTTTTGCAATCGTAGCAAACGATTTTTTCTGCTGTCTGTTTAGATGCTTATTTTTAGTATTTCTCTTCTTTAGCTGGTTTTCGTTTTCTCATTTGTTTTTTATGGGAAATTCTTGTAATTTTTACATTTGAATTAAGTTAAGCATTCTCTAACTTGGCATATCTTTGTCTCTCTCCTTGATTTTTTTCTGTTCTTCTCTGATGCTTTGGTGCAACACAGACATATGTATGTACTTTCTTTATATATATTGCACAATGTTGTTGTTATTGTTGTTTTTCTACTAAAGCTTCTATTCTGAGGGCGGCTACTGTAGAAAATTCCATGTAGTTAAAAGAAAAAGCATAAAAAAGAAAAAGAAAAAGTAAAAAAAATAGATAGCAAACAAAAGCGTAAGAAAAATCGCATTAGTAGCGTCGTTGGTGATGGTTGGCAACGCGTCATGCTCACCTGGCGTTACATTTTCCACAGTTCAGCAAAAGTCTAAAGTGCTAAAGTTAATATGCGTACTAGTTGTACTAAAGTGAGGACAAGAAGAAGAGATGCAAGAAAGAAAAAATAATCAACTTTTATGACGCGAGTGATAAAAAAGAAAAAAAAAATACTATCATCTTGTTGTGACATAAAAATATTAGAGTTTTTTTGCAGTTTTATGCTAACTAAACTTTTACTTGAGGTGAAAATAGTTTTAAAAAATAATTAAAAGTGATAATTGCGATTGATATTTCATTGAAATCCAGTCAAATATTTTATTCTCTTAATAAAAAATATCGCATCTTCTTTAATATAATGCACTAATTTTATAATAATAACACACTTTATTGTAATCAAAATCATTAAAGATTAATATAAACTTACAATGAATATAAGTGAAAAGTTGAAATTTAAAAAAATTAACTAAGAAAAACATTTAAGTTTTCATACAAATTTTCGGGAGCTACAAAAATTTAATAGTAGTTAATTCAAACTTCTTTTCCTGATTCTTTAAATTTTTCATAAAACCCAGCTTTAACCTCACTTTCACATAGTTTGTGTTTTTAACATACTATCGTACATTTATAATCGTCATTATCGTTATTATTTATCATGATTGTCGTTACATTGACATTTACAATATTTCATTTCATATGTTACGAGTATACTCGTAAAAGAGAGAATAAAATTGTATACAATTCCAATTAATTTTCAATACCAAAATCTGCGTGTAAGTCGTGAATCGTATCGTGTAAAAGTTGATGTCCCTGGAAAAACCGATACGACGTCAGCAGCAACACGGTACGGTATAAAAAATGTACGGGTCAAGGAAGTCAGCGGCTTGTTGGCATTCAAAGACCTGTACCTTCCTCAGAATTATACGATACTAGAATTTGTTAAAATCAATAAAATCTCAACGAGTAATTTGTCCCTCAGTCAGCCAGTTAGGCAGTCACCCAATCACGCAATCATTCAATTCGTTAGTTAGCCCAAAAGCGTTTGAATGGTATCACAACTAATCGATCGAACTGTTCCGGAATATTGACAAAACAAAAGAATATATTCACAATATATGCATTTACAGCTAAAGAAATAATAACACACCAGACAAGACCAGACCAGACCAGATCACACCAAACCAGACCAGATAGAATCAACAGAGCCTTTCCCTTGGCATTCACCGTCAGTGAGATATAGCCGGAATATGATATAAATTAAACGAAAGTGTGGTGGTTGGTGGCCAATCATTCGTTCAATCTGATAAATTATTGAAGCAATTGTTATCAATCAATCTATACATATTTTATGTACCTACCTCACCTTCTCACTCTGTTGATAATGACTTGCATTGAAGACCGTTATTCGGTTAACGGGTCAGTTGAAACATAAACGAATCGAAGAAATACGACAAACTTACTGAAGCATAAAAAGACTATCGACCACTTTTTAATGCAAATCATTTCCTTAAGCACTCAAACTACGTTATACGTTTTTAGTGATTTTAATCAAGAGAAATATATGTACATATCTTGCCAGCTTTATGGGTATTATGGCTTTTAAAGGAAGTAATAAAATAAAATTCTATCAACTTTCTTGAAATCAAAGCAGCAACAAAAAATCACTAAATCCTTTCTAATGGTAGTTATTTTTTTGATTTTCTAAAACTTTTTAGGAGCTAACTATTATAGTTAACGAAATAGAACAAAATTGAGGTTAAAAACGGGCATTATAGACATCGTAAAGTCTATAATCGTATACTCCGAGTATAACGAGGTATATCATCGTAAACTTGTCGAACAATCAAGAAATGCGAGACATAAAATGTTGTTAATTCGAGCAAATTGATCAATGAAATGAGGCCAAACTCAACCAAAAAACTCTTCTACAGAATAATTTTCTAAAGGAAATTCCGAAAAAAACTCTAAAGAAATATTAATGAACAAAAGAATCTCAGGATTCTTTAATATTTCTACATGGAAATTTTATCTATCTAAAATGTAGTAATAATCATCAAAAGCATGACATTGCAAGAAAATAAGAAGAAGAAGAAGAAAGAATTACAAGAAAAGAAGAACAAGAAAAGAAAAAAGGCTATGAAGAAGAAATAGCTAATTTCAATATCTCAAACTTTCTGCTGACTCAAAGAACGTATGGTATAAAAAGTTCATTTAATTACCATCCATTAATTCTATCGTTCGTGAGTTTTTAAAAGAATTCAGTAAGTCTTTCTCGTACATATATTTTTATAGAAAATTCCATTATTTGAATATTTGAATTCAAGACTTATTATTTGAATATCAAGACTTTTATATTGTGTTATCCATTTGAAGATCGAGGACTTTGTTACAAAAAAATTCCAAAACAAGCTTTTCTCTTATGGCTCTCTCTTAGATAGATAGACAGATTTCACACAAGATTTCAACTCATGACCTGAAGTAAAGAGAATTTAAACACTACGGAGATTCTGTTTCTGAAAAAAAACCCGTCGAAAACAACAACAACTTCAGAAAATCGCCAATTTAAAATCATTTATTAAAACATTCAAAATTTGTAAAAGTTCTGAAAGAAGTATAAACAATTTTTTATATTATACGAGTAGAACACAATGAACAATGTCTGTATTAAATAACCTTGTTACAAAAAGAAGTTACAGAGGTTATACACGAACCGCTTTTAGCATTTTAGTGAATGCACCAACCCCAAAACGTGACAAAACATACGATTTAAAAATGTATTTGTTAAATTGTGTTTATCTATCATCATTAATAGATTATTTTTATATTTTTTTAATATCTTCTTGATAAGCATACAATTTTTTAAGTTGTTTAAGTAAAAGCAAAATAAATAATTAGTATGCATACGACTTTGCGATTTGACATTAACCTAGACCGAAGTCATCTGAAAAAATCTATTATTTTTAAATTTTTGTCTGAATTGCGCTTCTTTAATCATCAGGTAATTTTTTCACCGTTGAATTTATTAAGAGTATTTTTAAAACTCATGCTATTATGTACCAAAGTTTTAAGGTTAATTAAGTATACGAAAATGTTGGTGTATCCACGAACCTGAAACTCAAATGAGACTTTAACCGCACCCAGGATTTTAATATTTTAAAAAAACTAAATTTTAACTGTTTAATTATGCTTGATATACTGTTGAAACTTAAAAAAGAAAGGCATAAAAATAACCGCTTCAAAAGCAAAAACAACAACCAGATGAAAGTTAGATTTTTTTTTTTTAGCAAGAAAAAATCTGCAAAAACAATATTTGAAATGCATCAACAAAAAATACATAACTTTGCGAGAAGATTTCGAGTGAAAGAAATTATGTCAGAGACAGAGACAAAATTGTTTTTTCTTAATATCTTATTTTTCTTTTATCTTTTTCTTTGGCAATAAAAATGAGGGAAATTTTTCAAACTACACTTTTCTCGGTTATATGTATATTTTTAATGTTTCCTTATGTCTTTGGGAATAAAGTGAAAAAATCGCACACAACAACAACAACAATAACAGCTGACCAAAAATTCATGTATTTTTAAGTAGAAAAATAAGTAGACTACAGTGTAAAAATAAGTGCATATATTACTTTTGCTAAAATTTTTATTGTTAATTTACTGCATGCGTTAAAAGGTCCCTGTTAAAAGGCATTAACGAAAAAGGCATTATGTTGAAAAAGAAAAATGAATTATATTTATTTAAATGAACAGTTGAATGCAAATATGATTAGGTGATTTTTTACGATGGTAATTCACAGAATGGAAAAATCAAATGAGGTATCATCAAACATTTATAGATGGATTATGGACTTACAAACAATAAATTAATATTGAGGTGTAAGAAATAAACAGGCGTGCTTCTTTTTAAAACGTTTTCAACTAAAATGTCCTTTTAATTTGTGAAAGAATAAGTTTTTACGAGTTTTTCAGGAACTTCATACAAAGTATACGCAATCGTAATACGTAATTTAGAAAAAGCCCGGCAGTTTGTAAATATAAGTTTATTAAAATGAATTTTATTCAAATTTAGTTTATTAAAAATATTACTGCTGAAATTTATTATTACCAGAACATTCCAGAATTTATCTATTGATAAATTAATCACTTTTCTCAAGCTATATTTATTATTGAGTAATTATAAAATGAAAATAAAATGTAAAAAATAAAAAAATAAAACTAAAATATAAACTTCAAAGTCTCGTATACTCGTATACGATTAAAATTTTTACTTATTTTGATATAATCTCTTAAATTTTTACTTTATTTATTTTTACGGATTATAAAAGTGTTTTTTAAGGTAGAGTGTGAAGGGTGCATTTTTCATTAAAGGTTTTTGTTTTTTATTTATAATATTTGATTGATTTTATAATTATCAAATTAGTATTTATGGTTAATTTTTAAGGTTTTTTCTCTTTAATCAGTTAATGTTGCATGCAACGCAATAAAAAATTTCAATTTAAATTTATCGTTGATTATTATGAACAATACAAACAAAATTTCTTTGCTATGCTTTAAATTTATTTTATTTTTAAGCTGTTTTCAACTACTTCATTTTGCATATTTTCGGCTTTGTTTCAAGCATCATGCATGCTTCCTTTTCTGTGCTACAACGGAGCGAGCCAGACAATATTTTCTCTGAATCATATAATTTTTATCGCTAATTTTGCAATATTATATTTTTTTTCTTCTTTTGCAATTTATTTGCGTTGTTTTATGTCCATCTTTCTGTTGATATTGTTATTGTTATTGTTATGGTTATTGTTATTGTTATTGTAATTGTGATCTTCCAAATCGATGCTGGTCATGTTTTTTCATTTTAATATTTTTTTTCGCCCAATTGTTGAACGCGCTCTGTTGCTGCTGATATTTTTATTATTATTATAACTATTATATTTATGCTCGCACATTAAATGCGTAGATTTTACGCAAATGAATAAATGATTATTCGCTGCAGCGCGTCGGCCCGGCGCGTCTTCATTATGAATTTCCGGCCAGTTAATTTTTATGGATATAACTCTTTGTGCTCTTCTGCTTTTTAGCCAATTCTTTTCGTTTTAAGCGCCCTCTATTTTACCCCTTTAACTTTTCCTCTAAAATTGTATTCATTGCGTCCAAAATTGCTGCAATCATTCTGAAGTAATTTTAATTTAATATGTATAACGACATTAAAGGTTGCCGTCATGTAGTGTCATGGCCGTGGGAATGGTTGCTGGATTGTCGAAAAAGGGGTGGGGTAGATTGTGTTAATTTTGATTAAGATGAAACTAGAAGCGTTTACGTGTTGTTGTTAGTGTTATTATTGGTCCTACTCTTGTTATTGATTATATTGTTGTTGTTGTTGTTGTTGTTGTTATTTCTCCCTATTCTTATTGCTTTATGATGTTTGTAGAAAAGTTTTCCATGCCATTACATACACATTTCATACTGTTTCATACTTGTTCGAGATTAATAAACTTTTTCCCAATAATTTACGATTTTATTTCATGATGCTGAGAAATTCCTTAGATTTTGTCGGAATAAATACAGTGTCTTAAGCATCGTTAAGATAATGATTATATTCATATTAACTGTATAATTTTACGAATTTTTTATAACAATATTTGTTAAGAAAAGTCAGTAGGTACATTGAAAACATTTAAAACATTAATAATTTCATTATTATTTGTGTTAATTTATCCGTTGGACCGTAATAAAAATTTCATAACTTTTTTAAAAATTTCTTTGATTTTTCGAGTATTTGTTAGAGTATTAATAACTGATATTAGTAGTAGTATTTGGATTATTTTAAATTTTTTACTTTAGACTCTTACTATCTTCGAGTTTATAAATAATGAATAAATTATTTTTGCAACTTTTTTGTCAACTTTTATTTCGAGTAGCCTACAGTTATTTACCCATAGTTTTCTCATACAACCTCTCTTTTAGCAATCCAACCATTGACGAGTATCAGCCGTTCTCTTGTGCTGTATTTGTTTTTTCTATTTAACAAAAATCTAAAGTGGAAAATTTTATACTCAGTAAAATGAAACTAAGCCAAAGGTTCCATTTCGTTTGTATGCATACTAGTAATTAGCATCTATATATGGACATACCTTCACATGTAATCATGTGAATTTATCTTTCTTCAATGAGTTATGAAAAACCAACTTTGAAATTAGCATGGCTCAGTGGATGTGTGTGTGTTTGTGTGTTTGTAGTTTATTCTTGCGAAAATTGTAAAGGGTCCATCCATCCATCCATCCCTTCGTTGTCGCGCTTGCCGTCAGCGTCATCGTCGTCGTGTGGAAATATGTCACTAAATTTCTGTCGGCCTCTGTGTCTGAAAATCTCACACAGAAAACCTTGTGAGATTCATTGAAATGAGCTTAAAATCATTAATTAGTACAAACATAGTAACTTTTTTTAATTAAGTCTCATTAAAAATGAGAAGTAAGAATATAAATAGATTTATGTACATAGTTGTATGGTGTTGATTGTAATGCTTGGCTGGATTTGATTACGTCAGCATGATAACGTAAGCATCGAAAATAAAAACTAAGGAAAAAAACAACTATAATTACTCACTAAAAACGTACTACACTTTTTGAGTTTGTTAAATGAATCAGGAGGAGGACTTTATCCAGCGGCGTATTTGGTTTTTTTTTTTTTTTTGGGGGGGGGGCTGAACGAGGGGGCGGTATAATTTTGGGGAAAGGATTTATAGTACTTTAATTGAGAAATTTTTGCATATTTTATGAAGGTGTTGGTAACGAAATCCCGAAAGACAAAATCCCGAAATTCCAAAATCCCATAACGACAAAATCTCCAAATAACAAAATCCCGAAATTACAAAACTAGTAAAACCACTAGCAAAGTTCAATTTAGCTTGAAGGCACGTGGCTTGAAGGCAGGAGACACGGATCATAACCCTCAGACAACAAAAATCTCTCGATAATTTAAAGTCTTTCCGCCTTAAAAGTCTTTATGCTTGGCGGCCTTCGGCGGTGGAAAGGATTATAACCCTCAAACAATAAAATTCTCTCGATAATGCAAAGTATTTTCGTATGAAAAGTCTTGACGCATGGCGGCTTTCAGCCGTGGCACGGATTACAACTCTCAGACAAAAAAATTCTCTCGATAATGCAAAGTATTTTTGTATGAAAAGTCTTGACGCATGGCGGCTTTCAGCCGTGGCACGGATTACAACTATCAGACAAAAAAATTCTCTCGATAATGCAAAGTATTTTTGTATAAAAAGTCTTGACGCATGGCGGCTTTCAGCCGTGGCACGGATTACAACCCTCAGACAACAAAATTCTCTCGATAATGCAAAGTATTATTGTATGAAAAGTCCTGACGCATGGTGGCTTTCAGCCGTGGCACGGATTACAACCCTCAGACAACAAAATTCTCTCGATAATTCAATTTTTTTTGTATGAAAAGTCTTGACGTCTTGAAAAGTCTTAACAAAATTCTTTCAATAATGCAAAGTATTTTCGCATGAAAAGTCTTGATACGTGGCAAGTGATAATTTATTAAGCGTAATTTGAGCCTTTAGAATATAATTGTTGTATTTTCCGGTGTTGTTGTTGTTTTGAAGTCATTTATACCAGATTACACATAGCCCCCTGACATTTAATTGGACAACTTCCTCTTCTTCTAGAGGCTAAAATTAATATATATACACTTCGTAGAGATTAAAACAGAAAGAGAGAAATATTATCTCTCTTAATAGAGTAAGACAGGAAGGAAAAAGAAAGGAAGAAGAGAGAGAAAAGTTAATTTTGGAGACATGTTTTGACTAAGGTTAACATGACATCTCAGCAATAGTCTATAACAAGAGCAACCACAACCAGAACAACAAACGCAAAATGAAGAAAGAAAAAAATAAAAAGAACAAGGAGTAGGAGGAGGAGGAGAAGAAGAAGAAGAAGAAGAAGAAGAAGAAAAGAAAAGAAGAATAACTTAATTATTTATTACTTTATGCTCAAACAACGCCTAACTAGTGTAAATGTTGCAGAGACTCGTACTTTTCTGTATCTCTCTTAGCTTTAGCTTTCTTTTGCTATTCTTGGGATTGTTGCTGTTTCCTTTGATTTTATTTTGCGCTATAATTCTGGCTAAATTCCCAATTTTTTGGCATTATACTCGTCTCGTATATTACACTTTTTTATCCTCGCTCGTCGTTAGACAAAAAGTGCAATATTCTTGATCCATTCATTTTGCATAAGTCGCGTTGCCAAACGTTTTCTACCGGTCCCAATTCATAGACCCAGTAAGACGAAGAAAGCATCAAAATCACGTCATAATGTCATTAAAAAATAAACAGAAAGTTTGTGCTCCAATTTTTTGTTTCGTGGTTGTTGCTGTTCATTGGTGTTTTTTTTTCTAAATTTATTTATTCTTGCAATTTGCTGTTGACAAGCATAAATTCTACGATATAAATTTATTTTCTCCCATTCTTAGCCTGCCTACCCACCAAAGAAGCTCTAAATCCCAGTCTTTTTATATTATATTTTTAATTTATTTTTATATAGAATTTTGTATTTTAATACGAGTATATTCGATGATGTTAAAAGGGCTAAAAATATATTCTATTCACTTGCATGTCGCCCCCTAAGCCTTTAAACGTTTTCTGGCAATATTAAAAATTGTTTCTCCTTTATTGCTCCACTGTAACCATCTCTATTCAACTCTCTTTGTTCCACTGCCGGCTAATGACAGCGGCATGATAATTGGGTCATTTGTACACCGTCTGCTCCAGTTTCTTGTGAAGATCGTTTTGCCGCGCCGCGCCGCGTCTCAATCTCGATCTCGTTGGTTTTCGTTGAGATGAAGATCTGTCGCAGTGTTCGAAAAGTCACGCACGCTGCATGATCTCCACGCTGGCTGCTGCGCTGCTGCTGCTACTTCTGTTGCTTCATTCATGATGCGTTCATTTTACACACACTTTCTTCACTCTTTTCTCATAATATTTTTTTTAGATAATGAAATTTGCTGAGTTTATTTGTGAAGATATCAACCATTTTTTGTCATATCATTTTTTTGGCAATTTATTAAATTTAATCTGTTGTCGCAACTTTTATTTCGAAGCTTTCCCAGAATTATTTGGAGATGTTTTGAAGATCTTTTTCGTATATTTTTGAGGTTCTTTTTATTATGGTATAAGTATATCATTCTCTAGATCTTTTGAGATTATTTTCCATAAAGTTTTCGAGATCCAGCCTTGATATTCTGATCGATAATTCCTCCTTAGATAATTTTCCATATCACTGAGATCATTTCCGTTTCGAGATAACATTCGAGATTAGAGAAATTTCAGTGTTTTCTTCATTTGAGAACATTTTGTATTGACATAAATTTCGACGATTGCTCTCAAAAAGATGAAATCGAAAATGTGTTGGGAATTGATGGATTTTTTGGTACCTACATATTTAAAAAAAACCGCAGTCTTTGAGATTTTAGCTAGTGTGAAAAAGATGCATTAGGCGAAGATCAATCTAGATTGATCTTGATGGTGTTTCTGTGTTGAGTCAAAACTGTAAAAATCAAGAAAGCAAGGAATGAACCTAATTCCTTTTAAAATCTGCAATATTTTAGATAAGAAAAATAAACAGAACTGTCAATCAATACTGTGCAGTATTTTTGAACTGCAAGTATTTTTAATGGATCAGCGAGTTATTGTTTTTAAACCTTGATCAGGTTTAACTTTAGTAATTATCAGTGCATCGGCAACAAAAACAAAACTAACAACATCAACAAAGTAAATAAACAATGTCTTACGTCTTACGATGCATACGATTTGACAGATGCTGTCAAAAGTATTAGCGCAAACCACCAGATGGCGCTGCAAACAGGACACACCAACCGCTTAAAGTTTAAAATAAAATTACGGAAGTGGCAACAAAAACAAAGAAAACCAAGCAAATCTCAATCCGCGAACGTGACGCACACACGACAGAAGCTGTCATCAATTAGTTTTCCAAAGAATGACATGCAAATGTGATGACAGCAGCGCCTCCATGCGCTCCGAAATGAAAGCGATGTGAACTGAACTCTCAGTCTCAGTCTATGAATACAGCAAAAAAAAAAAAAAGCAAGCAAGCAAAAACTCTCATAAAATATAACTTTAACATAAAAAAAAGAAGAATCGAGAGCTTGTTTTATGATCGTTATTTTTTGCACGCTTTGCGAAGATGCCGCCATTTTGCGAGAACGAATAGATTTTACTTTTTTACGACAATTCGATAATTTTTTTTTTTGGTTTGTTGTGTGTGAGGGATGAGAAAGGGGGAAGGGGGTAATGGTGAGCAACACCAGCAACAACAGCAACAACGATAATAACAAATAGCAATAGACGTAACGGCAAAATCATCGAAATCGACGAAAACGAAATCAGTTCGAAGCCGCAGAAACGGTAAATCCATCCACAACAGCGGCAACAACTACGATTAACGAGCACAAAATCGACAGCTGCAGCAGCTACAACAAAACTAATAGACATAACAATGGGCGCTCATGGATCAAAAGAAGAGAAACTTTCGCGCTCATATTCCGATCGTTTTATTCATAATCAAGTGATCGAGCGCGAGCGTTTCGGAAGTTTTGGAAAGCGTGCGAAAGGTAAGGAAATTTCAATCAATTGTTGTTTTTTTTTTTTTTGTGTAATTCATGGGCTTTTGGTTTTTGATGTAATCTAATTTAATCTAATCTAAGTCTTAATCTTTGATTAAGTTCATTGAGCTGGAATTTGGTTAAGCTGAGATCGTTTGACTGATCATGATAGCATTCTGTTGTGTCGTTATGACGATATGATACTTAATTAAATTTAATTTTATTAAAAGTGGAAGTTTATCAACGTTAACGAAAGAACAAACGACTTCTTGATTAAAACCAAGAAGCAGGAAAATGGGCACACGTAAATGCTGGTTAAGGAAAAATTATTGACAACAAAATCTGCCTTAAGAATGTAATAAAAAATTACGGCTGTAATAAAAAAGTGATTTCGCCGAAGTAGGAGCAAATAGCGTTTGCCGAAGATGCTAAAGAAACGGAAGCAGGACGTTATAAAAACGCTGAAATTGCTAAATTTAATCAGTTTCTTATGATTGCCCTTCTTTAACTCTAGACTATTTATCTTTGCCGCAGTGTCGTTTACAGCGTATACTGTTCTGCGTGCGCTCTGAAGCGAAAAAATGAAATAAAATTTCAGAAAATCATGGTTTATTGTTTACATTTCAGGCAAATCAGCAGCTGGTTTAGCAAAATCATAAAAAAAATTCCAATAAATCGCAAGGGGCGATCGTGGCGACGTCGAAGATGGCGGCGCATATGGAGGCGATTAATGATCGCTTTCCAATGAAATCGCAGAAATTTTTTAACAAGAAAAAGCAAAGATAATAAAAATAGAGAAAATGTTTATTTTTTTTTTTCAAAGAAATTCGTTAAGAAGAAAACTTCTTGCTGTTTTTTTTGTAAGATTTTTAAAAACTTGTCTTTAAAGTTTTCTAAAACAACTAGAAAACTTTTTTTAGATTTCTAAAAAATCGCTAAATTTTTTTTTTATTAATTGTAAATTAATAAAAATTTATAATCAAATTGATTTCATTAAAATTATAATTTTTTTTTTAAAATCTTTAAACTTAAAAAAAACATAAACTTTTTACCATTTATAAATGTATATTTATACATATTTATATGCATTAATATATGTGTTTATATCTATTTCTATTTATATATACTCGTATATAAATATATATTTATTTATTTAATTGTATATTTATATATTTTATATATATTATTTTTTTCATATTTCCATTAAATATATATCATGGAAATAAAAAAAATTAAATAAAAATAAAACAAATAAAACAAAATAAAAATAAAATTTAAATTAAATTAAAAACCAAAATATGATAAATAAAATGGGAAAAAATTATGAGAGTCAATTTTTAAGGATAAAAATTTATTATTTTTTTAGTATACGAGTATAGGTCTTCCTCCTTGTTTCTTATTTTTCTGCTTCTAAGAAAAATGTCTACAAAAATTTATTTATTAAATAAAAACCTATTAAAAATAAGAGAACTTATTATGAATTGAGAAGAAACAATTTTTTAAATATTAAAAATAATAATGAAGAATAAAATATATTTTCCAAAATAAGAAATTATTTAATTTTTAATTTTAAAAGATATTTTTAATTATTGCTCAAAAACCAAATAAATCAAAAAATAAAGTGAAACAAATTTAAAAAATTTCAAGTGAAAATTTTAACAGTGAAAATTAAAAAATTGCCTTTAATGCTATTAAAAGGAATAAAGCACAGAAATATTTTATTATAAAAAAATGTAAAAAAAAATTACTCTGCTTATGATATAATAATATTCAATTGTATTATGATAATTTGAAAATTTTAGCTTTCGATAATAAAAAAAAACTCCCGAAAATCATTAAAATTTTATGTTCGTACAAGCGAAAAACAAAATGGAGGAAATTTGGAAAAAAACACCTAATAAGCACTTCCGGCAAATGCAAATGCTACAATTTTCATCTTAAACAACTGGAGATGGAGAAATGTTAACGGACGGATGGGCGAGCGACCATGGACGGATGGATCCACGGACACACAAATCACAAAATATTAATTTTTATGCGGCTTCCGATTCGTTTCCTCCGCAGCAGCAGCAGCGATGTATCGATAAAACGCCGTATCGAGAGCTTATTTCTACAGCTCTCTTCTTTCCTCAACAACTGCCACAAAATCAATGCATTTATTTAATTTGGTTATTTTTTTTTGCAATTTGCAAACTTACTCGCTCGTAAATAATTCAAATTCGTATCGATAAAGTAATCGAATATAAACACAACAACAACAACAATAACCACAACAACTATCTGAAAATCTGGTACACATTTTTGCGTTCTACGTAGGTACACATTTTTTTTTTGTGTGAAAGAAACTCGATTCGAGAAACGACGACTATTTAAAACGTAGCAAATCTCGCGCGAATGAGTACGTTTCATGCGGGCGAGGCGAATTTTTTTTTTGGTGTATACTGTGGTTTTTGTTGTTGGTTCAAAACTTCTTGTTATTGTTGCGTCTGTTTAATCGAAAAATTTTTACACTCTCACGTTCTGCGCATAAAAACATATTTTATTTGTTAATCGTGTGCTTTCGTGAAGAAGATCCGGAATCATAAAAACAGCCCAAATAGCAAAAGCGCAAACATTGAAGAATTTAACACAATCTGCAACAACCTTTCGGCGCACCTCCCTGCGTCTAAGACGAACAACCATAACAACAACAACAACAACAACAGCAACAATCGGTTAAAAAAAAATAGAAAAATGTAAAAGAAATTTTGCTTGTTGTTGTTATTGTGTGGAAATCCGCACAATCCGTACGTGACTTAAGATAAATCGTGAAGCAGTTTTTTTTTTGTTGAATCCCAAAATGGTCCACCGCACAGCATCGAAGTTTTCTTAATTTTATTGTAAAATAATTTCACTAAAATTTAAATTGCAAAATTTCTCACTCTGCTCTCTCTCTGGCATTATTGTAAAATTTTTAAATTTTTATTTTAAAAACATTTTTTCTCTTTACAGGCTCAGCTAAAAAACGGGATGTACGAAATTTAAGCATATCACCCACGGATTTGGGTCCACCGCCAAAGACTCAACAAACCGCTAACGGTGCATCGACACGCCCCAAACCGGCCAATGTCACATTAACACGTAAGTCCTGTATTCTTTTGTGTTCTCCTTCTTCTTTTTCTTATCCTTCTGCTCCCTGCTGCCTGTTCCTGTTCCGCGTCTTGTGAGTTGATGCTGTCACGTATTTTTGAGAGTAATTGGTTTTCGATTCGATGACTTAACGATGTTTTTGTACGTGGTTTGAGTCTCTGATAAATAGAAATCAAAGAATCACTTCACGACGAAGTGTTGAAATCTTGATATTTTACTAATTTACTTGTCATTCGTGATAACGACTCAATGACAATGAAAATGTTGAAGAAATTTAATGATTTTAATATAGAAACTAATCTATTAAAGTGGCAATAGCACCACTCACTTCCTTTGTTAATTTAGTTACTACACAAACCATTAAGTAGAGGCTAATTTTAAAGGTGCCCTCAAAGACCGCATGCATTAGAGCGAATTTTTAAATTTTTGCAAAGAACAAAAGAGGTCTTACTTAATATTTTGACCACAAAAACATGATTATCAATTTCTTGCCATACGATCGCTCTTTTGAAAACCTTATCTTATGATTAGTTTAAAGCAACACCTTGATGCTGAGCAATGCTGAGAAAGCATCATAAAGACACTATCTATCTATCTATTTGTAGAAAAGGTAGTCAGTCACCTTTTTGAAGTGCGATGGAAAACCGAGCTGTGGCTTTTAGTTTTTGGCATTCAAAGTTAAAGGCCACACGTTATTATGGCAGTAGTCAAATAACAACCCACTAACAACAACAACCGACCGAGCGACCAACTGGTTGTTGTCGACCATGAAACTCGAACAGACTGCATTCCAGTCCCACCTACCCACCATCTACGATTACCGCAAGAATTGCTGGAGTTAAGGAAATAAAATTCTTTGGAACAAATACTTGCATGCGACGCCGCCACATGAAACATGCAAGGCGAGGACGCGTTGCGGCACGTTGCGCACACGACGCCGTTCACTTCATTTCACACTTGCACGTACTCTATGGCACGTACATACATACAGACACTAGAGACCGACCATGTCTTTCCTTCGCACGACGGGTCGACATAGGTCAGTTATAGCTGATAGGCGCCTCTCCTGCGCTGTTGTTAGGAAAAGGCCCATCCAGGCAAGATTGTAAGTTGTCGTCGTCGGCGTCGTCGTGGTCGCGTATCATCATCATGCGTCACGTAACAGCAAAACGTTGTGTTGTTCAATTTACTGTGTCCTTCGAGAAATCGAGTTGAGCCAAGTCAGGTTGCGTCTTTAGTGCTTGAATTCGTGTGATGCATCATAGATTTTGGTGTGCAGATTAAGTGAGCTCAGGGTACAAGTAAAATTTCTACAACAACAAGAACACCAGCAGTAGCAGCAGCAGCAGTAGCAACAGCATCAGCCTCTGCTCTCAGCTCTCTTCTCTTCTGTTGAATTTGTAAATAATTACTTTGACATTCGTTATTGGCTGCAAGAGTTGCCATCAAGTGGAATTTGTTGTGATCATCTGTAGATTGTAATCAAACATGATCGCTGGCGACAAAGCGAGAACAATGAAATCGTGGCGTGGTTGGCGTCACTCTAAAGACAAGAAGAAGAAGAAGAAGATGAAGAAGACAATGAGAGCAATGAGAAGAACAGAGCAATGAGAATGCGACATTTTTCTCATTCGGTGTTAAAGGCATCATCCTTTTCTTCGATGATTCATCCATTGCTTGATTGTTGAGTGTCTTTGAAGTATTCGAGCTCTACGGATGGCAAGAAAGAACTCATCAGCTGTGTTTCGTTAACGACGTTGCTGGAGGGCGTGTCAGAATCAAAAGATTTCAGTACCTTATGATTGCAATTAATGCTAATACAAACTTTCAAAGTATGAAATTTTATGGCCGCAATATCTACTTTTAAATTAAATAAACTGAGAATTGCATTGAATTATTTAGTCTGGTTAAATTCTTGATTTATATAGTTTTATGCCAATTTATAATATAATTTGTAAGATTCTTTGTTTTTTATGCTTCAAAAAATCATTACGATCAAGGTAAAAAAATATATTTTTGCGGTTTTGGTTTGTCTTCTTTTGCTTTTCTAAATTTTACTCCCATAGCTTTAAAAAAAGAAACTAGAAGCTAACATCAACGTTGGTTAAATAATCAACGTGGCATTGTCCAAAACGTTGTACATTATTAATCATGTTTTTCTTTTCAAACTTTAAAATAGAAATTTATTACTTGGAAATAGTGCGGTCGGTCGGTCGATTTAGTGGTGGTGCATCATGGAGCATATAGACTTATCTAATGATTTTACTGCTTTCAATAGACTTCCAAAGAGTTCAGGGTTAAGCAGAGAAAACGCAAAGAAATCGCAGCGGAAGAAAAGCAAATAAAATAAACCTTTATTCAACTTTGCGGTCAGTCAGTCGATAAAGACAGACATAAGACATGAAGAAGAAAAAGAAATAACTACACAAATCTACTGATTGAGAGTGATGGATGATGATGATTGTGACTGCTGCTGTAATAATTTTGTTTTTCTTTTGCTTTGAATGTGCAACAACTACGATTTAATTCAGTGAGTAGTTGCTGAATTGAAGAATGCACGAGTCCAGGAAAAATTTTTTCGGGTTTGTTAAAATTTATTGAAGAAATTTCAAAGAATTTATAGTATTAAAATGGCTCAATGTTTTGCAAGAAATGTGAAAAAAAATTCAAAAAGTTAAAAATTAAGTTAAGCTAAAATAAGTTTAAAACTAAGAAAAAAATTTGGAATTAAATGGCAACAATCGCCTTCGATAATTGTAAATTTTTTTTTTACTCTCTTTGAAAATATATTACCTTTCTATTATACTTGTGCGTTACTATAAAATGCTTCTCCTTTCTTTTTCAAATCTTTATTTTTTTCCTTTTATTTTTTTAAACGCTTTTTTAAATAAAACATTTCCTTTCTCTTCTTCTTTGTAATTTCTTTGAAATATTTTGATTTTTCTGTTTTCTTTTAATTTTTAATTTATTTTAAAACAATTTTACTGTCTTACTTTTCTACTTTTTTTTATTTTCTGCGAAATGCTTCTTCTTTCTCTACTTACTTATAATTTTTATTTTGTTGAAAATTAGTTTCTTTCTTTTTTTCTTCTATTTTTATTTACATTTCTGTTTTTTGCATTTGCTGCACATTTTTTTCTGTTCATTTTTTTTTACGTCTTCTGGCAACTCTTTTTTTCTTTCTCTCTTCAGTGCTCTCTCGTTTTTTTAATTTTTTTTAACCACCGCAGAGCAGTTCGCGGATTAGTTTTTTTTCTGAATCAAGTCCAGCTTTCAATTTGTCTGTCTGTCTGTCTGTCCTGTTGTTGAATAGACAGTTTTTCAGTCCTGTCTATCAGTCTGTCGTTTGTATGCTTCTCATGAATTACATAAATCTTTATATATGTATTTAAAAAAAAAATTAGTAGCTTGAGAATGTTGCTGCTTAATGGTTGTTATTGCAGTGACGTTGTTGCGGTTAGTGCTGATGGTGTTGTTGTTGTTGCTGTTGTTGATACAAGCATGCGATTTAAACATTTGTTGCATGTGCCGGCGCATTTTAAATTGCGAATAAATTTAAGCTTCGGTGCTTTTTTATATAATTCTTCACTTGCGTTTGCTGCTTGATTACCAACAACAACAACAAAAAAAGATTACTAAAAATAATAATAATAAAAACGCATACATACATACAAAATATAAAATTAGGAGCATTTTATTTTATTGCTTTCAAGTGATTTGAGTTTATTTGAAATTTTTGAAAGTAAAAGAAAAAGAATGTAAAAAATCAAAATAAATTTTAAAACATTATAAAAATAAAAAAAGTTATTAAAGAAGAGAAAAATAGGAATGGAGATAATACATATTCATAAAGAAATATACAAAAACTTTTGAACAACGTGAAAGGTTTCTTCACAGACCGCAGAAAACTATGCTAACACTGAAACTGCGAAGCCATAGATGTCAAGGCTTGCTTCTGAAGAGGAGAGTGTTTCTCTCTCTCTCTCTCTCTCTCTCTCTCTCACTCTCTCCCTCCGCCTCTCTCTCTCTCTTTGTCTATCTTTTGCTCAACCTTTTTTTGGTTGTTAACAATAAACCTTTAACAAATCATTTGCACGTTTCGTAAAACGTGACTGAAATATTATCAAGCATTATCCAGATTTTTCTATTTTTTTTCGTTTGGATTTTTTGGATTTAGTCGGTTTTTTTCTGTGACGTTGACATGTACCCACCCGCAACATCGTTACAATGAATGAAAAGATAAAAACTCATGCTAGTGATATTTTAATGCAATAATTTAAACGATTTATACTCGTACACACTTCTTAGACTTAACGAGAGTAGCAACGCTTAAAGTGTTAATTTTAATTCTAAAAGAGCTTCTAAAAAGAGAGCGAGTGCATTGCTCTCTAAGAACAAAAACAATTTCACACTTTTACGCATGTTTAGCGATGCCAACGTGTGCCGATTATTCGGCATTAAATTTAATAATTAAATAATTAAATAATTAAATTTAATGCCGAATAATCGTGCATTAATAATCATTAATCATCATAATAAAGCATTAATAATAATTAATAAATATAATTAATAATCGTGTGTCGATTATAATATATATTATTTTATATAAAGACAAAACAAAATTTGTTGAATTTCAAATATAATTTAGAAAAATATATGTATTGTTAATTATTAAAAAAAAAACTCTCCAAAAATTAAAATAAATAGCATAAATGATTAACGTCTTGCTAGTAATTTTAAAAAATTCTTGAAACCTTTGTAAGGCCTTCCTTTTGTTAGGAGAAGGCTTCTTTCTTCAGTCTCTGCCAGTCTTTTTGGTTTGTTTGTAATTATTGCTTTTAAAACTGCTGCTTCTGCTGTTGATGTTGTTGTTGTTGTTGTTGTTGCTATAATTATTATCGAATCCAGTAGAGATTCTTGCTAAGAACATGAAATTAATTGTAATAAAATTATAACAAATACATCGTACGACAGGCGTCAGATTAACATGTTGGTCTTTTTCTACTATTATTTTGTTGGTGTAGCTTGTAGCTGTTTCGTTGTTGTTGTTGTCGCCATCGTCGTCGCTGTTGTTGTAGGGTTGGTGGCTTTAGCCGTCTGACTGGCTCCGATACTGTGCAATACTCTTACTGTCGTTGTTGTTGTTTAGTTTCAAATTCTATCACGTTAACAGCTTTTGACTGTTAACCACAAACCCTAAAAGAGCAGTAGATGGTAAGTTGAAGAAGGGACGGTTGGTGGGAAGGGGGGAAGAAGTACTATATAAATTCTTCTCCTCCGTCATTGTCATCGTGACAAGAATTCATATATATCGAAAGAAGTCGAGGGATAATCGGTACGAGAGTATTTAATGTAAATTTTAATGGGTTCTATTCTATACTCGTTAAGTTCCATTTATTTTGAGATTGAAAAGCGTCATCAAATTGAAACTTTCGTAATATTAACATATATTGATGTTGGTTAAAACATGCTTTTTGGTCTAATACTATTACATATAAGTACATATATATAATAGTACATATTTACTTCTACTATTTTTAGAGCGGTGGGTTTTCTGCTACATATAATCAGTAAATTAATATCGCCCCCATAGAAATTAATTCTATCCGCGCCACTAACTCCGAGCTATTATTATTCATATTATTATTCATTCAAGCTTCTGTTTATACAAATTGCACAAAAGCAAGTAAGTAAGCAATTATGTTTCGTGGCACGTTTTCATCGTTTTGACATTTGTCAGAAGAAACTAAAGCATTTTTCATCATTATCTCTCTGTTGAGTTAAATTATTTTTCATTTTCAATTAATTTAAATCCTTCAGCTGTTTTGAATGTTAAAGGTTTTGCGTTTTATTTTATTATTGTAAATGTGGTCCGATAATTTTCAAAGTTTAAGAATTGATTAAAATGAAAAGTTTTCATTTCGATTTCTCAAAAGTTTTACTCTACGTAACATAGAAGTACTGCCCTAAAAATATCATGTAATATAAATTTCTTTGGATATTTTTTAGTCACGCGAATTTTGGCGTAGAAATTATAGAATTCGAATGCGAGGATAAGGTTGAAATTTTCATCGTAATAATTATTCAAGCACTTTCGAATATTTTCTTAAAATTAGCTTAAAATAATACAAAGACACCGCTCTCTCTTTTACTCTCTTTTTGTGTATTTTATCGTAACAACTATGCAAGTACTTTCGAAAATGTTCTTAAAATTATGTTCAGAATAAAAGTTGGCATCTCGTGATGAGCAGCAATACAAAGACACCACTCTCACTCTCTCTCTCTCTCTTACATGCTTTCTACTAAATTTTTTAATTTATTTTTTATCATTGTTTATCATTGTTTAAGAGTCTTTAGATTTCATTCAACTCTGACATTGACCATTCATGGCTCAATTGAAATATCAGTCAATTCAGTCGATTCAATTCAATTGAATTCAATTAAATTGAGCAATTAGTGAGTGATTACTGAGTTGTTGTTGTTGTTGTTGTTGTTAATGGCATAAAAGCAGCGGGCAAAATTGTTCAATTGTAAAAACAATTTCTGCATTTTCGGATTGAATTTATCTTTTTTTGCATTTATTCAATTTTTTCGGATATTTTCGTTAAATATTTCTTTGACGTGACCGCAATCGATTAGTTATAATCGTTGTTGTTGTTGTTTTAACTTTTGTTAAAACTTAATTCTTAATTTGTTAACAATTGATGAAAACGTTTTGATCGATTTTGGCTCAATCTTCTTTTTCCTCTTAATTTTCTCGTCTTTTTTTTTTGTGCGATTAAATTATTATAGAAGTATTTCTTTTATTGACCTTATTTCTGTTAACATAACCATAACAACTTAACCATAACAACTCTTTTGCTTTACTTTGATTTTTCTACCTGTTATTCTTATGTAAATATTTACGAGTATGCTAATATGAGAAACCTGTTTTTTGCTGGCAACATTGATCGTGTTGTATACATTATGAAGCAAAAATTTCAAATGTCTTTTCTTCGTTTTTGTTGGTTTATGTATTCTCTTACCTCGTCGAAGTAATAATAATAATAATAAAAATAATATTCTCTTAGCATCAAGTTTTTGTTGAAAAAAACTCTCCAAAATCCAGTAAACGCTGATCTTCCTGATCACTTCTTCGTGATACTTGTTCTCTTTCTCACTCTCTGTGCGTGTGTGTGTGTCACTCTCTATTTATTCAAAATACATATATTTATTTCTCTCAGTGTCTTTCTCTCTCTCTCGTGAAACTTGTATTTGTAATTTGTTTAAATGCTCTTCATTGTAAAATCTCTTTTAATAAGCTCATTCTCTATCTCTGCATCTATATTGCTCTCTTTCTATCTATCTCTGCGTCTATGTTGCTCTCTCTCTCTCTCTCTCTCTCTCTCTCGTGAAACTTTTAATTAGCTTGAATGCTCTTTATTGTAAAACCTCTCTTAATACGCTCATTTACTATCTCTGCCTCTCTCTTGCTCTCTTTCTCTCCCTTTCTCTTCACCTGTGACTGTGCCATTAACAACTGAGTTGTTGTTGTTGTGGTTGTTGCTTTAAAAATATCACTATGTTTATACACATTTATTTGTGTTAACTTGTTGTTTCTGTAGTTGTTGCGGTTGTTACTACAAGTACTTACTGGTACTACAATACAATAGCAAAACAGGTGCCTCTTTTGTTGTTGTTGTTTTTGTGGTGGTGTGTGGTGATAATGATAATGATGAAATTTGAGACGTTTAAGCTGTTGAGACGCATAAAACAGCATTCATTCATTCTAACTAACACTAATGAAACTGTTTTTCATTGTCTTCATTGATGCTTCTTCCAGAAGATCTACTTTCCTTTCTGCCTTTTCTTTTTTATTAGCATCTTCTGCTTCTTTTTCTTCTTCTTCTTTGGCTTCTTCTTTTTCTTGAATGCGTTTTATTTTACACACATTCTCATCAGTTTCTTGGAATACAAAAAAATTGTAATCATTCAGCAACGGTCAATCAATATACATATTTGCTTATTCTAGTTAGTGTTGTTGCTATGGTTTAGCATTCTTTTTGTTGTGTTTGTTATGGCTGCCATTGTTGTTGTTGTTAGCATGTCGTTTAATTTTTAAACCTCTTTGATTTCTGGCTACGCTCGTATATACATTGTATCGTATATAAAGACTCTAAACATTCAGCGAGAATGTTTATCTCGTGGAAAGATCATCATGTTGCAAGCAAAATTTAAAGAATCGTTGCAAAACAATTTGCAACACAAATTGCAAAACAAATTGCAAAATAAGACTGTGTTTAAATATGTATGTGTTTTAATATACTTCTGTAGACCTTTTTGTTTTAATTTTTTTAATGCAATCACCAAATCGGTTCTACTATTAAACACAGCGACGGCGATCGTAATTGATCATTGACGTATGGGCAGTGGTAATGGCCAGTAGGTAGTCAAATGCTATCTGTTGTAAGTGTAGGCACGTAGTAAGTGGTTTAACCAGCAGCTGTTTGGCCACGGTTGGATATCTTTGCTGATGTTGTTAGTGCTTTTGTGGTGGACTCTGCGGTGTTGCACTGAGCAAAATAATGTTTTGTCATTGTCGACGTTGGCGGAAGCCTGGCGAGAGCTCATTAAACAACAACCAATCAAAATAATTGAATGAATGAAGGTGTTAAAGTGTATATTGATGTTAATGATATAATAATAAGAGTATTTTGTGATCATTATACAGATTATTTTATTATAAAAATCAATATTTGATGGTAGTTTAGATTAAAGTCTTTGAAGGGACTTGAGTGACTTGAAATAGCTCACTGTAAATGAATTTTTCTAAAAGACTTTAATAAAACTTGTATTAAAACCAAATAAAAAATTGTTAAAAAAAATATTGCAGATAAATTCGCTATATTTCTAAACACTAAAAAATTATCTTCATCTTTGTCAATGAAAATTTCACCGATTTCACCGTTTGAAATCTGAACAAAATTATTTAAAAAAAAAGTATTATTTTCAATCTACAAAGTATTAAATTTCATCACATCGCCCTTGATTTATTTGTATTTTTCTGTAATTTGTAATTTTTTTCTCTGACATTTCATTTTTTATTTGAAAAACTAACAAAAAGATTTCTACAGCTTTAAGCAAAAAAAAAAACCCCGGCAAAACGAATAAAAGAAAAGCAAAAAAGCAAATTGGATTCTGTTAAATTCTTTGTATTTTACAAAATTTTTTTTAATTCTGCTCTTCGACAAAAAGAACGGTTTTTTATGGATTTTTCCAAATTTATTTGCTCATTTTAAAGTAGACGCAAAAAGAAATTAATGCCCCCCCCCGCCCTCCCCCGAAAGGAAAAAAAATCGAATTGAAGAAGAGGGAAAGAGCATCAAGATTGGATTACAATAGCAACAAAAACAACAACAACAACAAAAACAACGACAGTAATCTTCTTTGTCCTGTTTTATGTTGGTTAAAAAGTATTGAAATTCGCCAAAACGAGTGCCAGACAAGCAGTAAATTGGTACCAAAACCGTGGTATGTTTTGCAACGTTTTCAGCGGGGCGAAATTCTGGCGTGCAAAACAACGTAAGTATTGGTCCGCGGGTGTGAGGTGTATATGTGTGTGTGTGTGTGCGACTGTGTCTCGAGTGCGAATGCTGTGAATACCATACCAAATTATTGCGGTGTGTTGCACGTTTTACTAAAGCAACATGCTGCTAAACTATTGCAAAAGCTTGTAAACATTTCAATAAAGACAGCAGCCTAACAGTATGCAATGTTCTTTTTGTTTTTAGTTTAACTTGAGGCTATGTACGTTTCCTACAAAGCCGAACATTTTTATTATATCGTACATAATTAAATATAAAATTTGATAAAATATCTTTTTCCTTTATTTCATTTATCGATAATCGTTTTTTTTTTTCTTTGTAGAGAAACGGTCGCTGCAAACTGTTTGCGCTGTGGTTTCAGGGGCATCATCCCAAGCAAACTCGCCCCCCACTACCACCAAAAATGATACAAGCTTGTCATCGAATAAAAAGTTTATGCTACTCAATACAAGTCGGCTGAATGTCAAGACAAAAACACCACCGTCACCAATCAAAAGACCTTTAAAAGGTAAGTGAAGAATGAGGATGAGAATCTTTAAAAAAAACTTAAGAAATAAAAAACCTTCGTATTAACAGAAAAAAAATTAGTTCAATTAAGTGTGTTTAATAAAAAAAATTATATGAATAATTTTATTCAGCAAGAAGAACTCAGAGTAAACTCAATACTTTTCGCTCTATAAAAATCAATTTGATCGTAATTTGATATTAAATTTTTTGGCATAAAACAAATGATTTTATTTATATATATTCAGCAATATAATCAAATCAGAAATATATTCAATAAATTCAAAATAAGTAGTAGGTATATTCAAAATAAGCTCTTTTAATTATATTCAGCAAAAGGAATAAACACAATTGTATTCATTCAGCAAAAAGATTAACGGAAATGAATTATATTCAGGAAATTATGACTTCATTTCATTATATTCAGCAAATTAGTGCACTCATATAATATTATTCAGCACTCAATGTTGTGGATTGCGTTAAATTTTGTTCAGCAAATCTATCGAATGAATTTAATTCAGCAAAACTATTGAAAAACTGAATTTATCATTAGAATCTCTATTAGCGACAAATAATTGTGATGACATTTTAGAGGGACAGAGATAGAAAACATTGTTACAATTTCCATTAGTAGACCATCATGCCTCGACTACTACATTTTTTACTGAAAAAACTTACAAAAAAACCAAAAAAACAAAAATGCAAACAAAATAATTTCTGTGAAAAATCATGAGAACAGTTTTTTGTTGAAACTGTCGTCGGTACTTTGTTAACAATAGAACTGCGTTACTGAAATTTGGTAAAAAAAAAAACAACAAAAAATATGAATATTCATAAAACAAATTTTCATTTTTTCTGAGAATATTTTTTGGAACAACAAAGACCAAAAACGAACAATCATTATTTGTTTTGCAGTTGTCGAGCAGGCTTGCTCTGAAAGCAACTATAGTTTTGCGAATTTAAAATATTATTAATAATTATTATTGTTTGTGTATTGTTGACACAAATCGCTATTGGTCACTATTGCGGTTGTTGCTACTGCCGCCGCCAACGCCGCCGCCGACGATTGTGGGAGGAAGAGCGGCATCATTTCGTCTGGTTGGGAGCATGGTTCATTGTATCCATTAAATCAACAACGCCTAATGGTTTTTTTTGCAATTTCCAACGCTTTCTTTCTCTCCCTCTCTTTCTTTTCATTACTGCGTCAATTTAACAAGTTTCCATTTGTTTGAAGTATTTAATATCAATAGGTTTATTTTATTATCGTACAAGCAACCAGGTTGGCAACACTAACAACCAAGTTATATACAAACTTTATGTATAGATTCATTGTATACATACACATTCTTTGCTCTAGCAACAAATGTGCATTCGCTTGTGCTTTTTTAGTTTTCCATTTTCGTCAAAAAACCATTAAAAATTACAAAGAGCAACCACTAATTTCTGGATTGCATTGTTTATAGTTGTTGTTGTGGTTGTTGTTGTTGTTAAGGATGCTTTTTGTCTGTTTTTACTTTCGCAACATAAAATTAACGTAACAAATTTTCACAAACAACCAAAAAAACTTCAAATAATCAAAGGTTAAAATCTAAAACTGAATTATATTTTGCTTTCTTTTCTGAATTTGCTGAATTTGGTTTCTGAATTTCTTTTATTTTCGGTTATCTTTGGTTCGTTTTGATGCTTAAGACGTGGCTCGAGGTGGCGGCACTTTACAAAGCTTTTTTGTGGTTATCGCGTTATCGTCGTCGGCGTGGTGTTGTTATTATTATGATTGTTGTTGTTGTTATGACCATCATGATAACGATGATGGTCAATTTGATATCATTGAAAAAGAAAATGATGATTGAGTCAATGATGAAAATATGAACATGTTCTTTAATAATGATAATAATATTTAAACATAATATCCAAAGTCATCATCATCATCATTATTACGAGGAGTGAAGGTGGGTGATGATGAATATGAGATTCATGATGGTGAAACTTTATTAATAATTTTAGGCGTGCGCAAATCAGCTCGTAGATTTTCGTAGGATTTTCGTGGAATTTGCGTGGGATTTTCGTAGGGGTTGGGCAAATAGGGTTGGTCTTGATGACTATCTTGATGATAATTGCGAATAACGTTGATGATGTGAAGATGATTGTCCAAAAAAATTTGTTCATAATAGCAATCATTATGATAAAAAAGGTAAAACTTTAGCATAGAAAGTGATGAAAACAATTAACGAAATTATGACAATGACGGCAAGATCAATTGGAAAAGGAAAGGAAAGATGTTTTAATAATTTGCAAAAAAAAAAAAAACGGAAACATCAAAAAATTAGAAATTATTTTAATGCAAGCAATTTGGAAAATTATTTGCAACAACTTCAAGTTTTACAAGTTAAAGTTTTACAATTTCTTTTTTTTTTTTTAGTCGAAAAAAGTGGGTTTTTTTAAACGAACCGAACGAAACTTAAGCCAACTATAAATGTTTACTAAACTGTAATAAAGCCATACTCCTGCGCGAGCATCGTATAGTGATGCTCCACACCTCCCTCCCACGCCCCCGCACACACACGCCTAACAGTAAAGCACTTGCTGAAGAGCGAAGCCATTGAAAAAGCGTCAAAGCGTGAGTGGAACCGAGTGGCAACGGTACCATTGCACGCATTTACAATATATTTCATGTCATGCATGCATGCATGCATCATGCACGCGGTTATACACTCGCACCTTGCACCTGTGCATACATACCTACATATATATACGAGTACAAACAGTGCGTGGGTGGGTGGGCGAAACTTCGGTGGGCGGTTGGTGTAAAAGTAACCGGAGAGATTAAGCGGTTTGAGCAGTTTGAGAGCTTCGCGGAGAGCTCTATCTGTTTTTCATTTAAACTTAAGTTTTCACTATAAAAACTCTGGTAATAAACAGAAATTTTAATCCTGAAGAAAAAAGGATTTATAGAAAAAAAAAATAATGCTTGCGTTAGCAAAAGTGTCACCCACCACCGTACAGTGGTCGTGATTTTTTCAGAGAAAATTACCACAATTTTCGGCTTCTCGGCTTTTATTTCTGGCAATATTTTATGCCAAATTTTTTTTTTTTTTTTTTTAAAGTAAAAAGTTAAAAGTTTATTAAGAATGAATTTAATAATTGTCTAAAGTTGATTGTTTTTGGGTACGTTTTAGGTAATGATTAAGTAATCAGCAATAAAAAGTGACAGAAACAACAACAACAACAACAACATGCTAGTCTAGCATTTACTTGTGCTAGCAACAACAACTCAAGCTCACTTTAAACCGTATTTAAAATAAAAAAAAAAAAATTGTATAATCGTCACTAAAAGGTGACAATAAAACAACAACAGCTACTTATGTACGTATAACAACAACAACAACAACAATAACAGCGACAACAACAATAACAGCGACAATAACTTTTACTTATAGCAACGATCAACGGTCCTCAATAAACATTCGAAAACCGCAAAACCTGCGCATTTTAACGCTATCAACAACGACGTTTAAATGGCGGTCATGGTGGTCAGTCAGTAACTGCTTAACAAGCAAAAATTAAAAAAAAACTAAAAAAAAAAAACACCTAACAGTTAAAATCACTAACCGTTTTCTGCTGCTGTTTTTTTGTTAAAGTCTTTAATTTTTGGCTTTTTGTTTTTAAAAGTTATTATTATTGATTGCATTAATTAATACTTAGAGCTTTTAGTTAGGTTACCAATATACTTGTAAGTGTTGTTGTTGTTGTTGTTGTTGTTGTTGGGTTTTTTGTTTGTGATATTAATGGTTTTAAGCCAATTTAAATAATTGTTGTTAAGCTTTTTGCGCTTTCTTCTCTGCTCTTCTCTTCGCTTTCGTGCCAAACGTGCCATAGAAAATGGTTTATTTTTTTTTTTTATATACGATATGTATAGTATATACGTCTGAATAATTTCCGGTTTATTCGTGTTAATGATGGGAAAAACTACTTTTGAAATTTTGCCAATTTCGCGTGGTTTTTTTTTCATGGCTACTCCTTGGTTATTTTATGATTGTTCCATGATTACTCTCCTTGGTGACTCTCCTTGGTGACTCCTCCTCAAGTTTTCATATCGAAATTCTAACATCGAATTTCTCAAGGTATCAGAAACGTTTAGAGCTGTCTCGCACTTTCGAAGTACATATTAAATAATCGTATTTAACAGCGAACCGCATCGATGGAATCTACCTACGAGAATTTCTACCTACAATTTCATGGAGAAATTCGAGTAAATGTAGAAAACACGAGTATATATTTACATATTGGAAATTCATATGTTACGTGTATATTGTTTTACAACAACAACAACAACAACAACATTGCTACTTGGTATATAAACCAATCGACCTCGTTAATCAGTTGCAGTAAAGGTTCTTCCTCTACGACAAATGCGCCAAACCGAGAGTCTGGCGATGAATTGATTTCCATTCACCAAACCTTCCTCACTCTCTCTCTCTCTCTCTCTCTCTCTCTTTCTCCCTCATTCTCTCCTTCCATGATATTCAATACTATGACCACCAAATAATCGTCACTTGTTTCGCGATTTTTGTCTCGGCTCGTCGCACTTCATTCAACCTCAGCGACTAACGACTACTTAATTTACAACAACAACGGCAACAAGGAAAACAACAACAACAACACTAGCAACAACAACAACAATAGCAACAACAACATTAATCAGTAAGTAGTAAGCCGGTAACTTTGTTAAGTCTCTAAAACTCTGAGACTAACAGACGAACTGACTGACAAACTGACTGATTTCGTTGTTGTGGCAGTCCATACGTTCACCACGTGATATTCAGTAACCACGTATTTTTTTTTTTTTTTAACTTTATTTGCTGCTTCAATTTCGATTGAAATTAAAGAAGCCTCAATAACGGAAGCGAAGCGCAAGTAGAAAAGTGAAAAGGCTAATTGGTAACAACAAAAACAACAAAAACAACAAAAACAACAAAACAGCAAAGAAGGTTTTTAAAAAAATAACCAAAAAGTAAAAGTCCGTCGTTCACTCTAAGAAGATCTTGAAGAGATCAGTTTCAAAATTGCAAGAAAGGCTTTGACCGATTCGCTTGAGTAAGAATGCATGGGAAGGAGAGAGAGAGAGAGAGAGAGAGACAGACAGCGAGATACAGAAAACCGAAGTTGTATTAAAAAATACTCTCAACGTCTTGTAAAGACCTTGGGATGTCTCGAAGAAAGCCTGCGATGTCTCGAAGAGAGCTTGGGATGTCTCGAATGGAGACTCTGGACGACTGGGAGAAGAGAACTCGCAAGATCTGGGAGAGAACTCGAGACCAGGTCTGGAAGAGAGCCAGAAATGTTTGAAAAAGAACTCAGAAAAAGAGAAAGATTTGAGAAAACGACGCAAGACATGCGAAGAAAAGGACTCTGAATCGTCTTGAACAGAGTGTCTGCAACAAAGATACAGATGGAAAAGAGCTTGAGATATATGAAAGAGCGAAAGAGAGTGTCTAGAACAAGGCTCGGGACAGCTTGCATTAAAAAAACCAAATCTCGAATAAGTTTTGAGTTAATTTGTTGCGAAAGAGGTCTACTAAAGCAGAATTAGGCTTTAGTTGAACTGAAAGAATGCTTAAAACATCTTCAGGAATACTACCAACGTCTTGAAAGACACTCGAGAGGTCTGGAAAAGAGAAAACTCTGAGCCGCACGCCTTTGTGTGAGCTTAAAGAGACAACTCTGGGCTGCTGGAAGAAAAAGAAGAAGAATTTATGTCTGAAAGACGATTTTAGACATCTTAAATAGTTCTGGGTGTGTCTAGAGATAAGGTCGGGACGTCTGACAGAAGGTACGAAGTGTCTACAAAGGTACAAATGTTCTGGAATTACATAAAAGGGATCTCGTGTGCGAAAGTGGTGCAAAAGAGAGTATTCAAGAGAGCACAGAACGCCTGGGAGAAGTTTTGAAAAATTGTGGAAGCAGACTCAACAATATCTAACACTAAGAAAGCTTAAAACGTCTTGTAGTGATTGGGATTGAAACTAAAAAAGGGACTTGAAACATTTGAAAGAGCACCTGGAACATTTGGCAGGACGCTTGTAGCAAGTAAAAGATGACTTGTAACGTCAGGAAAAATGCTCGAGATGTCTGTAAGTTAGGTCGGTATGACTTCAAAAGAGCTCTGGACGAAGCTGGCGGAGGAGAAAACATACGGTAGAGCTCGGAAAGGGCTCTGAAGAAACGGAAAGGGCTCGGAAAGGGCTCTGAGGAAAGGTTTTCTGAAGAGGGCGTTGTTTTTGTATAGCGATATCGATATGTTCTCGAGACTATAAGTCTATAAGAAGACGCTGACAGCTTCTTTACTGTTTTTTTTCTTACCAAAATACCTTTTTCTCTAAGAGAGATTTTATTAGCAATCATGGAGGTCTTTGACAAGATTACAACCAACAGAATATAACAGAAATAATCTTATAATTTTTACTACAATTTAACTTGAAAGATTAGTATCGTAATATTCGTTTATTTTTGGCGGAGAATCATGTTGTATCATATTTAATATTGAAATAAATAAAGAATTTTCGTGCAATGTCTTTCATATCTTTAAGGCTGTAAGTCTTCGGTAAAAAAAACACCGAATAATTTGTAATTATTCTTTGAGAACTTTTGCCAATTCCGGTGCTTTGCTTTTTCTATAGCATCTAAACAGAATAAGTTCTTTAATATCGAAATTAAGTAGATTTCACAGTAGATTATTAATGATAATGAAGAAGAAGAAAAAGGGGGAAAAGAGAACAATGGCACCGACTGAAAGGTGAAGCTCGGAAGAAGAAGAAGAAGCATGACTTGTACGTAGAGCGCGATTTATGATCAACTCGTCGTCATTCATTCATTTGCTTTTTGCCAACTTCATCATGCACATGCTCTTTTTTTGCATTAAAACAATAATTTTTTCCCGTCCTCTTTAATTTTTTCGCATATTTAGTTTTTTTTCTCTCTGCTCTGTTTTCTCGCATGTTTCTACGGCGTTTTTTGCCGTTTTCAATTTCAATGCTTCGGTATGGCTTTCTTTCGCAATCATTCAGTTTTAGTTTAACTGAATCTAACCCGGCCTGACTCTGAGTCTAACTCGTGTGGAGAGATAGTCTCAGTCTTTTGTTCGTCCCACCGTCCGTCCGTCCCTCCGCGCCGCCGTCCACCCATCCGGCCGTTTGTCTATCGGTTTCTTCTAAGCCATAGTTTTTTCATTATTATCTGCAACCATCATCATCTACTTAAAAACTCGCATTCATTCACAACAGAAAAAACACTTGCAATGGTTGGTAGTATTACTCTAATCGTCCGTCCGTGTAACAGCAACAACAACAACAACAACACTGCCAACACAACCAACCAACTTGGCTTAATCGGAGTACATATGTATGTACATATGCCAACATATACCAACGTTCAACAGCTTTTCCATAGACTGAACCGTAACCAACCAACTTCGAAACTGTTCAACAGTTTCCTTCAACGCATTCACTCACTCATTCACTCACTCGCTCACTCACTCACTCGCTCATTCATTCATTCCTTCATTTTTTCATTATTTAAGCGTTGAATTTTTGCTTGGAAGCAACTCAAAAACGCAGTTCAGTCGCATTTCGTCGTTCACTCTTAACCAACACGGTTTGGTTCACGTTAAAAGCCTTAAAAAACGGTTTGAAGTTATAGCCATTCCTTGGATAGTATGAATTTCTGAGAAGTTGTTAGTGTTTATTTGTGAAATTGAAAGCGTTTTAATGAAGCGTTCTAGTAGTGATATTGTTATAAAAATATTCAGTCCATAACTTCGATTTTAAGAGTATCCTGGTTGCCGAAACCGCGTTAAAATTTTCAAGTATTTACCTCCAGGCAAATGCTCTCTCCTAGCATTCAACAACCCTCGAAAGATCCATCCATCCCTTTCCTCCCTCTCTCTCTCTTTCTCTTCCTCTAGTCATCCGTCAACGTTTTCCTGGACCTTTTGTATAACAGTTAAGAGCATCGAACTGTTTGACAAGCACTAGAGAGTGAGTGAGCCGTTTTTAACCTCAACGTCAGGATGTTGCTCAATTTTAACGATTTTTCTCTCTCTCGCTTGCATTACCCATCATCTCAACATCCCTCCTCCCTTGCTGGCACATACGCTTCATCCCTTCATGCCTTCCTTGAAATCTGTGTTGAAAGTGTGTTGTACTGACAAACTCTTAGTCAAGTTTGCTCTACTGGAACAGAAAAAAAAAAGGAAAGAAAAAATTTCACAATTCAAAAGAAGCGAAAAGAATAGCAAAACCAAAATGGGTCTCAACGATTTCGTGGCTTTATTCTACGGTTCAGCACAAAATCTGCAGACAACAGCGACGACTGCACCAACAAGCATCTCGATGTTGAAGGGTCACAAAAAATCATCAGCAAAATTAACCATAATCAGCAACAGCCATCATCATCACCATCACCAGCAGCAGCAACAGTCGCTGAACCAACATCATCAGCAACAACAGAAAACGGAAAAAATCAATTTGAACGATTTTCCAACGCTGCAAGCGAGTGAAAAGAAATTTAAAAATCCAAAATCAAATCGCAACGCTAATAATTTAATATCAACATTAACACAGCAGCATCAAGAGCAGCAGCAACAAACACAGCAGCAACAGCAACAACAACGCTTTGCATCAGCTGCAACAACTTCAGCCACGTCGTGCAGTGAATTGGATTTATATCGAGCGCCAGCGCTGCGCAAGAAATCATTCCTTTGGAATTCTTTTCGCATACCGAGGCGGCAACCGAAGGGAGCTGGTGGTGAGTAAAAGGGCGAAAGGGGTGGGGGTGGGAAGGTTTAAAAAAGGAGGTGTGGTATATATTAAAAAAAATTACCACAAAAATTAGAAAAATAACGGCTGCGTGGTCGCAATTTTACTGAAATTGTTGCATCATTGCCTTTAACCAGGATACTGCAAGGATGCAGGGATGCAGGAAAGCAGGGATGCAGGGATGCAATTGCATACGTACACCTGCATAATAGTCGTAGCATGTTGTTGGAAAGTCGGAGAAATCGATAATCTCACCGAAAAGAATCTGCTTGAATGTGTCTTCAAAAATTGTTTAGTGTTCTAATACGAGTAACCGTTTGTTGTTGTTGTTTTCTTTGGGCGTCATTTAAAATTTGTTTGAATTGTTTATTGTGTTTGTTTAATAAATTTTTGGAGAAACCGTTAGACATTAGCGATTTATCTCTCAAAACAGCAAGGTTTTTACCTTTTTCTCTATTCATTCATTGATTGTATTCAATTATTCTCTCAAGTAACCGCTAAAGAGAGTAACCACCATACATTTTTCTCCCGAAAAGTGAAATTCTTTACATTCTTTATCAATGTAATGGTTCATTGATTTTTTTAAGTAACCTTTCGAAAGAGCTTAGAAACGTTGCTCTGAAAAAACCGAAAATTTTTTAGATATATTTTTTAGTATTAATTTATTCATTCAGTTCATTTATTTCTTCATATCACATTAGAGCTCAGATGTAGTGTTCTTTCAATAAATTTTTACAGTAACTGTTTGAAAGTAGAGTAGTATCGTCTTCAAAAAGCGATATTTTTTTACCTTCCTTTGTATTCATTCATTCATTCCATCAAACTTTCGAGTAACCATTATTTTTTTTAGTTGTTTCTTCGAGTAATCGTTAAGAAAATGTTTCTTTCAAAACGCGTATTCTTTTTTAATGTTCTTTTAGTGTTCCTTGCGTCAATAATTTTTCGAGTAACCATTAGAGGGTTGAGATTTGTCCCTCAGGGAAGGTAATTTCTTGTATCGTATATTCTTTTAGTTTTTAAATTTTTTTATCTCAAAAAGGAATTTTTTTTACCTTATTTCGTGCTCTTCCGTCAATACTTCCGGCAATAACCATTTAAAACGATTTTATGTTGAAAGAACAAAAAACAAAATTCGTGCAAAGAGATTTTTGATTTTGCTTTAAGTTTTACTTTAGCAATTATTTTGAAACAATATTAGACATGTCTGTACCTATTTCAAAAAGCAAAATTATTAGTTTTATTCTTTCGGGTAACCGCTTGAGTTAACGGGTAACCGTATGTTATCGGTATGTAACCGAACACATCAGTACTGTGTTCTTTCTTCATCAGCGTTTGTAATTCCTTGGAGTTATTTTCTCCATTACATCCTCTACTAAAATAGTACTATAAACGTGCTCGTTTAAGTTTATTATTGTTTATTATTATTTATTATTATTATGACCCAAATAATTTTTTTTTTTTTAATTTTATTTACATTTCATTGTTACATGATTTTTATGCATTGAATTTTAAATTTATGAAGCGTTTATTTCAATTTCATAAAAGAGTATACATAAAGTCTCTTCATACACAGAAAACAAATATCTGTTGTCATAGTGACAATCGGTCGTTATCGATTGGAAATCCATACATTGAAATTTTATTAAAAATTTCGAAAAATCTAAATTTTACAACCGGTTGTCAATATGAAGTACCACTCGCTTTCAATTTTCTGTATTAAGTTTTCTGTATTCAAACATAATTTTTAAAAACTATGCCGAGTACCCCGTTTTTTCAGGTGAATTGATGAAATATTAGAATTTGGGTTGTCAATACGAAAATTATGGTTGCCAATATGACGATGATTGTTGATGATTAATAACAATCAAATTAAAAACCATATATTCGTCATATATTGAAAACGTCGGTTGTAGGCTCAAATTTGACAATCAAATGTTCACATTGACGACAACAGTTTTCAATACGACGTAGGTACCTTTTTGGTTCTGTGTAAACAACTTTTTACTTATAAATTCATTCATTTCTTTATAAATAAATCTTTAGTACAGTCATATTTAATAGCATTTTTCTGTAAATTTATTCACTTTCACTAACATTTTAGTTTATTTCTTTTTTGACTGAATTTTTTTTTTGTTTTTTTTATTTATTTTCCTTTTTTTTATTCTTTTTATTTATGTTTATTATTATACAAGCTGGTAGATTTGTTTGAAATTTAATGTCAGTAACTCTTAGTACGAGTATTAATTACTTTATAGAATAAAAAATTTAGTGCGGCTTGTTTTGTTGTTAATTTTGGGTATTTCATGTTAATTTTAAATTATCCAACCGAATACTTATTGAAATCTTAAAAGTTATCGAACAGAAGTAATACATTCTTATCTCATAATTTTTTTTTTTTAGCCCTGATTTAATCTCATTTAATTAAACTTATTCTTTCCTTAATCCAAATTGTTTATATACTTATTTAAAAAGGAAAGCGAAACTCATTCAGTTTTTTGATTATTCTTTATTTACGAATAAGATAGTCGTAATCGGTTTAAAAATCGCCGCTTGAATTTTCTACAAAACTATTTTGTGACGGAAGTCTTTGGAATTGAGTAAACAAATTGTTTGATGTTTTAAAAGCTCATTGAAGCAAACAACATATTCAATCAGTCAATGACTGAGAAAACAAATGAAAAAATTTTTTAAATTCGAATTTTTTTTTTTGAACGAAAAGAAAAACAGGAAGAAGGTCGATTGGGCGGTCGATATCTGGCATCATGAACGAACACAGGAAGTGTATGATGTACATATTTTTGAATATTTTCGTATTATTATCGTATTTACATAACGTTTCAGTTTTTATTGTTTATAGTATGATGGTAAAAAGTATGACGGAAAAGAAAAATGCACTGTATTTTTTGGTATATGTATATTTTTCTCTCTCAGACTCGATTGTTTTTACATTATTTTCATTTCATAACAAGAATAGCGTTCATAACAACAATAAGCAACAAATATAATAGATTTCATGAGAAATTGTGGGCAATTTTCGTCTGAGAAACAAAATAATTTTATGTAAATAATTATGAATATTTGAATAAATACGAATTTTTTATTGTTTATAATGCAAATATGTATATTCCTTTAAAAAAAATAGTAGGAAAATATGGCTGTGGATTTAGCTCACGGCACTAGATGATATCATGACTTTATTGTCACGATAATCAACATCACTATCATAGTTGTCATGATATAATTGTCAAGATTGTCAAGATATAATATAATAGTATACGTAACATACATTTCTTAAATGAACTGATCTTAAGATAAGTTTTGGAACGAGTTTCCATCATCCCTTGCTCAAGTTTCGTTCGGAGACAAACCGGTTTTCGACGACGTTCCATCTTCAGTGCTGTTTTTCGTCCTAATAACGTTCTGAGAACCTTCAGAAATGATGAAAAATCATTTCATGAGTACAGTTTTTACACTGACAGTCTTAAAGTCTATAGAGCTTAAAGGTAGAGCTTTGGGTACTTGTCTGCTATAGTTTTCTTAAGTACTTAAAGTACTTTAAATATAAAAGAAAATTTCTACAAATCGAAAAAAGTGTAATTTCTTTTGTTTCCAGTAACCTCGACATTCCAATAAACAGCGATAATGTGCTTTCTCTCTAGTGCTAAAGAGCATTTATCTCTCTTATATTTATCATTCATAGTTTGATTCCATTTTTGAAAATTTTTACCCATTAATAAAAAAATAAAACTTATTTTATTATATAACAGTTAGGTACTTCCAAACAGCTACCAACACCAACAACAACAGCACCAGCAAGAAAAACTCAAAAGTATTTGAAGAGCAACTGTTTGAAGTTTCTTTTTTAGATGAAACTCGTAGAAAATCTCCCTTTTCGTCTCTTTATCCTTTCACCATCACCATCCTTGACTGCTTTTCGTTTGTCTTCAGGCATGCATTTTTTCACGCATGCGCGTTTTCTTTCCTTTTCGTTCTTGTTGTTATGGTGTTCTTTTGCGAAGCCGGCTGCATTTCCTTTGTTTCATTTTTGGTACTGTACACCTTTTTCGATTAACTAAAATACGAGTACTTCCCTTTTAACACGTCTTCTTTCCTTCCAGCAGGTTGCAACAAAAAAGGTTGAAAACGTATAGAGACCGACCGCTCTCAATAAGAATGTTCTCTCTTATTGTGTTTTTGTGGACCTGACATGAATGAGTCATTGTTTCTACGATTTTCCACAAGTCCATTACATTTCACTGACTTCATTGTACGCTATATCCTTTCGCTCCCTTTTTATCATTCTCTCTTGCTCATTAACCATCCTCTCTCCATTACGAGTACTTTCACCTTACTTCAATAGTTTTGCTCTCAAAACTTGCATGTCCTTGATATGACTGGATTGTTGTTGTAAATTACATTGCATAATCACAAAAACTGTGACACAGTAACGAATTTCGAGAGAATCTCAAAGGAAACTCTTTAAAGAGAACTGGTAAATATTTTGGTTAGTGTGAGAGAGACGCTGGAGACGCTATTATAGTCTTTCTAGAACTGTATTCACACAGTGCTTGTTAACCTTTCGACAAACCGGGTTCGATGTAGAAAAGAGGCTCCGGGAAATAACGCCAAACAAACGAAATAAAGCCTACATTTTTTTATATGAAGAATTGAAATCGTAAAATTTGGGTGTTATTTCATTTTTTGGGCTTTATTAATTATTTAAGTTTTGAAAATGAAATAAAGCCCAAAATGGCTTCATTTATTGTGGACTTTATTTCATTTTTTTGTTTATTTTCTTTAAAATTTCTGAATTTCTGAAAAATTTTGATTTAAATGGGCGCCCATTTGGGCGTTATTTCCCGGAGCCTAGAAAAGAGCAAAAATTCTATTTTAACCAACAAAATTATGAAGCTAGTATCGGTTTTTAGCAAATTAAATGACATTCTAAAGAAATAGAAAAATACCTTCAATCATTTTTGCAACAATAATGCCCAAAATTCAAAATTATAAATTAAATTTGTAATGATAATTATCTAATGGCTGACCCTCACATTGTTATTGTTTTATCAGTTAAAACGTCTATGCATTTATTATAATGAATTCATAACCTTAAGAACTGTCAGTTTTTTTTTTTGTTTTAATAAACCTTTTACGAAATTTCATTTCATGCTTGATTGAAATTAATGTTGAATATGAGTTCATGCATAAGGTCTACATATATAATATTTTGGCTTACAAGATATAATTTTCATATTCATTATCGATGACAGCTCAAGGTTTAGTAAACAGCAAAAGAACTAAAACGATTACCTGCAAAAAATCAAAAGGAAAAAAAGATTTCATTAAAAATAAATAAAAACAAAAATTTAAAATAAGAAAATGATAAAAGAAAAAAAAATAAATTTAAATTAAATTTTTGGAGTATTTGATGGTATGTATTTCTTTTTTATTTGAGTGTGGTTTCTGAAGACTAAATTTTTTTATTTTTAATCTCAAAAAAATAATTTAATTTTTAAATTAAGAAGAATTCATAAAAAGGTTTTCTTCCGTATAAATATACTAAATTCTTTCAATTCTGCGTTCTTATAAATAAGATTTTTGCTGATTTTAAAGATAGATTTTATATCTTTCACGCTTTCACGACGATTATGTGCGCCATAATTCACGAAGTCGTCTATAAATTCCAATCGACGACTGATTTTCAAAGTAAATTTGGATAATTTGGTAGCGTTGTTCAAGCCTGAGTCTATTCACGATGATTTGCCAGACTATACTGAACACAAATAACAACAAGAGCAGTCAGAAGGATAGCTTGTATTGACAGTTGTCCCTATCGAAAATTCTATCTAAGCTAAAAAAACACCATTTATGTTTTTTGTCAAAAAGCAGCAAACATCCAAAATGAGAGTCGAGTAAAAGGACTAACTAAGATCAATTGGACCGATATTCTATAAATATTTTATCATAAAATTGTAGAGTCCTTAATTTAAGGCCAAAAAAGGAATAAATTTCATAATTTAAAAAAAAAAATAATGTTAGTTTTATAAAAAATGAAAATACTTTGCTTAATTTGACTGACTCTATCTTTATATTTGGCTAATGCAATTTAAAAATTTCATTTTTCTTACTTCTTTTTTATTGCATTCTGTGAACTCTTTTTCTTTCATTTTTATCCCTTTCATTTTTGAAAATATAAACATTTTTGTTTGCATATAACATTTCAAAAGAAACCTTTTAATAAAAAATGGGTTAGTTAAATTATAGTGTCTTCCTGTAAGCGCCATAATACAAGTGGCTTTTAAAACTCAAGAGTCTTCAAACTCAATTCATTTGAATTGGTCGAGTTGAACGAAATTTATGTAAATCTGTTTGCATTCGTTTTTTGTTTTGTTTTTTGTTTTTTTCGCAAAAAAAATATACACAAAAAATAAATTCAGCGTATGAGTTATTTTGCAACTTTAACTTCTCTCATGACCGAATGCTATGAGTTGATATAAATTAATACACAATGAGGATCGACATATCATTAAATATTGAATAACCTTTACGATTCGTTGTTGTGTAACTTAAGAAATATATAACTCAAATTTGTCTAAACAATGGTTGATGATTTTTATGGATTTTTATAAGCAACGTTTGTCGTCGTTACGGTTTTTCGGACTTCTTTGGCTTAAAATATGCCAATTTTTTAAGCTTTTATATTTTCTTGATGTGTGTTCGTTCCTTCGTGAATTGCTTAAAAGCAATTTTTTACGAGAAATTAGCTATGCTTTCTTTTTATACGGTAATTATGTTAGTTAACCATACACAAAAAGAAGAAGCAAACTGCACACTTTATCACGAAAGAAACCAGGTCAACCATATGATTATTTCAAAAGTAAGATCATGAAACTTTGAAAATATTTGAGAGAGAAAAAGTCATCATCATCATCGCCATCATGGTCTGAACAAAGTCTGGCTCTCGGCAAACTTTAAAATTGAAAAGTTTTTAATCGAATTTCTCAAGTTTTAAAATTAAAATGTACAGTTAATTGTTATCAATTTTTTGTTAACATTTGTTATTTTGTTTTTCAACAATTTGCGCTTTCCTTTTATTTCTTAATTTAGGCACGCCCACTGTTCCGTTTTTTCTGTGTTTATAAAAATTGATGCTACTCTTTTAATAGTTTTATTGTTTATTACTATGCTATATTTATTTATTGTTGTTATTGTTGTTACTTCGCCTTATATTTTGTTAATTTTATTTTTGATTTTGGTTTTTTTTTTTTTGGTTTTTTATTGGATTTTCCGCAGTTCAGTGATCACTTTTCTCTCTCTCTCTGCGTTATAAATTCTCTTGAAATAACGGATCCTGTCTTTCGTTTTTCTTTTTCTTTCTGGAAGTTATATTTTATCTGTTTTTTTTTTGTTTGTTCTTCTTATTGTTTTAGCCAATTTCAGAGGAGTAGGTGATGAATGGATGGTTGGATGGTAATGGCAATTGGTAAAATCGTTGTTGGCTTTCTTCTGCGGTTAGTTGTTAAAAAAATTATGGCTTATTACGTTGTTAGACGATGCCGTAAATTTCAAAAGCTAACAATGGCTTTATTCACAAAAATAATAAAAATTGAAATTTAATAATAATTTCCAGCAAAAAACTGAATGAATTTTCAAAAAGAAAGTATTTTTATTCATTTTTAAAAATGCTTTTTTAATGAGGATTTTTTATTAAAACTTTGCGTATAATGTTACATTTAAAAAAAAACGCACATTTTTTTAAATGGAACCATTCTTTTCTTTTGTCAAAAATTCTTCAAATGAGATCTATTCTTTCGAATTTTCTAAAAACTTAAGATTTCCTAATATTTTATTAGAATTCTTCAATTTGAATTTATCCGAAAATATTTGGTGAAAACAATGAAAACATAACCTCAATACATAACACATAAAATATATAAAACAACTCTTAAAAAATAAAGAATAATTTATTTTTTAAAATAAAACCAATTAAGTACTCTTGTGTGTTGCAAAGCTAATAAACGATCATTAATAAACGCATTAATTAATTCATAATAATTAAATAAGCCGCAAGAAGCATACCCAGCCCAACACGATCGGGGCCAGTTAAATTATTAAAGTTTAATCAGACCGTTTGCTCGTTAGTTCGAACAGACAGAGTCTCTCGTCTCTACCGCTGTCCCCTCCGCCTGCACACAATCCCTCAAAATCAGCCTTGCCGGGCTCCACCAGAGACGAAGCTATACGAAATCAAGTCCGGGATCAGGCAGTAACAATTATAAAGCAATAAAGCCATAAGAAAAGTGATCGTGGCGTTGCTATTATGGCGATTAATTTAATAAACGCTTGCAGAGTGTTCGAGGCGCTGCTGCCAGCAGTAAATGTTACACTCTAGTAAATCATAATTTTGGCATCACAACACTTCATAACGATACTACTATGATCGATCAACATGATCGACGTGATGAGGTACCTGCTGGAGATACTCAAATGGATAGATAGATCTGGGTAAAGATTATTTCGATTATTTTGTTCGTTTCGGACATTAAATCACTCAAAAAAAGCCACTTTTCTTTGAAACGATGTTACTATACTGATCGTTTAAGTTAATACATCCCGCTCATCGTTTTGTTGAGCATATGAGTACTTTCCATGCGATCATTCAAATCTTTCGCGATCGTTTGCCATCAGCTCGAATGCCGTTACTGGTCACTATTCGTCATTCTCTGAACGCCACAAACACGATCAATAAATACTCGTAATTGTAGCGCTTTGTTGCGCATTCAGCACTGATCTTCAGCAATAGCAAGATCGTCATTGTTGCTGTTGTTGTTGTTGTTGTTGTCGATTGATGGTGCTGCTGTTGAAGCTACCGTTTGTTGCACTCGTTTATTTTTTTCTTATTGGCGCCGTTTTTTTTTTTACTTTATTTCATGCTTGCGTTCTTGTAAAACAATAGATCTTTAGGAAGGAAGAAAGAAGAGAGTTGTAAAACCGAGAGAGAGAGAGAGAGAGAGAGAGAAAGAATAAAAGAGGGACCCACTACAAGACACTACATGTTTGTTTAATAAACAGTTGTTAGTTGTTGGTTATTACTGCTGTTGTTGTTGCCTTGCAATCTTACTAATTATTTTCAGTGAAAATCGCGGTCATGCATCACGAATACATAAAACCAATACCGTTTACACAGCAATATTGTTGATGATCATTACGCTGTAAAGAGTAACAGTAATCATCTTCAATTGCAAGCCTTAATTATGTAAATTGAGACGAGTTGAGTCAATATAAAAACGGAAAAACAATAAATAATATCATATGATCAATGCGAAAAACGGCTTTTAAATTGCTTTTGATTGCGTATGATGAATGATCATAACGATCCCGAATCACTACGATTATGTTTAACAGCTTCCTTTAGCGTTCAGTTGAAGCGTTCTGAAGCGTACTGTTAAATTATGTTAGCTAGAAGCTCGGAAAGATCTACAAGATTGGTTAAATCTCGAAGGTATCGAAGATAAGATAAGATCAAGAAAGATCGAGATGATCTGGAGGATGGATAACGTCTAGATGATAGAAAAGACCGAGAGGATCTAGAGTTACGATCGATCGAGATTATCTGAGGATGGATAAGGTCTAGACGATCGAAAAGACCAAGACGATCTAGAGTAACGATCGATCGAGATTATCTGGAGTATGGATAAGCTCTAGACGATCGAAAAGACCGAGAGGATCTAGAGTTACTATCGATCGAGATTATCTGGAGTATGGATAAGGTATAGATGATCGAAAAGACCGAGAGGATCTAGAGTTACTATCGATCGAAATTATCTGGAGTATGGATAAGGTCTAGGTGATCGAAAATACCGAGACGATCTAGAGTAACGATCGATCGAGATTATCTGAGGATGGATAAGTTCTAGACGATCGAAAAGACCGAGACGATCTAGAGTAACGATCGATCGAGATTATCTGGAGTATATTTAAGGTCTAGACGATCGAAAAGACGATTGGTCGAGATTATCTGGACGACCCATAGAAGATGTAGACGATCGAGAAGATCTAAATGAGGAGATAGAGAAGGTGGTAAAAATCTAGAAAATTGGGAAGGTATATAAGATTTAGTAGATTAAGAGAATTGAAAAGGTTACCTGATCAAAAATATACTGAGGATCAAAAAGATCTACAATATACGGCACACTTTAGAAGACGAGGAAGATCGATAGAGAAGATCTGAATGATCGAGAAGACTGCGACAAAAAAAAATTGCTTAATCCGGTTAATAAGCCTTGATATTGATTGAGATCTTGATTTTTCAAACGTAATTACGTTTGATCTCGACGATCAATAGATCGAAATCAACGATTGAGAAGATCGGTAAGGCTTAGACGACCGAAGAAATCTAGACTATCGAGAAGATCTACACGACCGAGAAGATTTAGAAACGAAAGAGAAGATCTAAGTGATCAAGAAAAATCAAAATATTGGAAAAATATTAGAGGTAATGCAGAAGATCTAATAGATAGATAAGTTCGATAATACAATACAAGAAAATTGAAAAGATATAAAATATGAGAAATATTCGTGTGTAGAAAATCAGGAAAATCGGGAAAATCGAACTGAATGATCGATAAGATCGCGAAGAAAATATTGACGAATATTAATCAATTGATGAAAAGCTTCTAAAGAATAAAACATTAAGATGATCTATATATAAACTCAGCAATATCATCATCATCAACATCATCATCGTCATCATCATTATCATTGTCATCATCATGATGATGATCATTTTTAATATATAGCATTTAAGCATTCTCTCTGAGTTGATTTGTCAGTGAGAAGATCTTCACAAGAAATTCTCTCAGAGAACCTCTCTCAATGATTAATAGTGACAACACATTTATCCGCTCTCCCTCTCTCTCTCTCTCTCTCTCTGGCATATTAACAGCCAAAGCACATTGCGGCAGCGACAGCGGCAGCAACTCTCTCTCGCTGCTCAGCAAAGTACATTAGAGCAGCGACAGCAAGTCGGCTATTTGTTTTTGTATTCTGTATCCCATTCTCTCGTCTTGAAAGAGAGCTTACTCTCCGTATATTTTTCAATACAATTTGTCGGATTTTCAGTGAAAATTGGCAACACTGAGTGAAAAAGAGAGTGGAAAAAAGAGAGTTTTGCTTGCTGCCGTAATAGAATCTATTTTTCAGGGCAGCGGCAGCACCCATAAGCCTCTATATAATTTGCTGTTGCTGTTGCTGCCGCTGCCGCAATGTGCTTTGGCTGTAATATATTTATTGGTGACAGACACTGAACATTTTTTTGAATTTCTAACGGAATCTGGAAGGCGAAGCTTTTTGAGTATCACAAAAACGGCGGGAAGAAAAAAGCTTCTAAAAAATTAAGTACAGAAAAACGTCAATGCAGCAAAAAAATGAGATAACAACAACAACAACAACAACAACAACAATAACAATATGAATTAAAAATTAAATTAATTAAACCATGCGTCGCTATAATGCTCTCTTCACACTTCTTCTTACTTTCTCTTACAATTTGCTTCGCTTTGCTATTCATTAAAGTCATGTAAAAATGGTACTTCGTATTCTCTAAGATCTTCATTAGCATCTCACCCCTCGCCCCTAATCCTCCTTTCATCCTTTCTTCCCTTCATGTCAGTCCACAGCTTGTTAATGATTAGAACATGACGTCATCTGTCTCTTCTGCCTTGTTGTTGTACACAAGACAACAATTAAACAATCAAAAAGTTCAGTAAAGTCTTTCATTTACGCATGCCGGACAGAATCTCAGCTATTTACGCGCTTGCCGGCCGCTGACAAGTGTTTGCGGGGTGATGCTGGTCACGCTGCTCACGATGCTCACTTTTGACAGCTGTCTACAGCTGTTGTTATGGGATGGGTGGCGCGGTGGAAGGGTGGAGGAGAGTTGGTGGCGGATAATGAAATAATGAAAGGGGCTCTCGGAGACTGAAGACTTGTACTTGAAGGAAGATCATTTAGAAGGGGAAAGTGGGGGGAGGGGGGTCGGCCAGGCAGAGGTACTTATGAAGAAAAGGTACTTATGCTTAGAAAGCTTTTGCCTTTTCCCTTGTCGTCGTTGTTGTTGTTGGTCTAAACAGCGAACTTATCTAGAAAAATTGAAAATTTTTGGCACGAGAAGAGATGATTGTTGTCGTTGTTGTTGTGTTTGTTTGCGTTTACGCCAGCTTTTCGTAGTTGTTTTTCATTTCATTTCGATTGCGTTGGTCGGCGAGCGCGTCTCGGTCGAGCGCTTTTCGAAAATCGCATTCATTCGCATCGTTTTAGTGCGAGCTCGCGAGTGCTCGAAGCGCGTACGACGAAGAAAATCAGTTGAAAAAAAAATTTCAATAAATATTGTTTGATGCAAAGATTTTACAACAATTCAACGTAGTAGAATTTACAAGTTTATAGAAATAAGAAAAAAAAAATAATTTTTTTTTATTAAAAATATCTTCTATCAATTTTTCAATGTTTTCATTTACTAAAACTTCAACAAAATTGAGATGTCAACATCAAGTTTTGTGGGAAATTTTGTCATTTTGGAAAAAAAGTTTTCTCTTGCCTTTCATTTAAATTGAAATCTCTATACAAAGACGGATTTGAACGCACAAAAACAATCAAATACAACAACGAAAATTTACAAGAAACAGCAATATTCAATGAATATACGCGAGTATCTTCGTTAAGCGGCAAAAAAACGCTGTTCGCTTGATGTTCGCTTGACGAAAACCAAAAACCACAAAACCAAAATCGAAACAGAAAAGCGTTAAAAAGCGAAAAACAGACCGCATTTTCCAAAGTAGCCGCAACATGAGCAGCAGCAGCAGCAGCGGCAGCATCCTTCTATAATATGCCGCAAAGTGCTGTGAAGATCTAAATCGATAAAGAAAGGAAAAACGTAGAAATTTCCAAAAAAAAACCATGCAACGTCAACGATGTTTTTATCGTTGCCAATGTTGCCGTACAACAACAACAACACCAACAACACCACCGAAAGCATCGCACATAGAACAACAATCGGAACCACTGACACCACCCAATGTGGCAAAAAAGCAACAACAACAGGAGCAGCAGCCTCAGCCTCAACGGCGGCTTAGCGAAAGATCGTCACATCGACATCATCAATATTCGCAACAACATTCGCAGCCAAAAAAACAACAAACACGCTCCAAACGCTTTCTTTCGAAGATTTTAAATCATGTCACCACCACTACGCCTCCACCAAGAAGAAGAAGAACAACAACAACAACAACGCCTACTACTAAAACAACTGCAACCGCTTTTAGTATTTCAGCGATCAACGACGGCACCGCTACGGCCGCTGATGCCACCGGCAAAGCTGTGTCTTCACGTCTGGCAAACGAGAGCGCTCCATGCGTTGCCGGTGTTGGCATTGGTGATGGTGTTGGTGTTGGTGTGGGTGATGGTGTTGGTGCTGCTGCTGCAGCGCTTGGTGACCTTGACTTCTATGAAGTAGTTTGTCGCCTTAATTATGGCGACTTCCGAAAAGTGCAAGTACAGTTCATTGCCGCCGATCGCAAAGTCTGTGCCTTCGCTTGGAAACGGAAGCGACGAATGCAACAACAAAAGCAAAGAAAACAACATCAACATCATCAACGTTTGGTGACATCCTGCTACCAGAAGCACCACCATCAACAACAACAACATCACCAGCACCAGCACTCGACAACACTTTACAGTTCATTATCATCATCGACGACCACTGATGCTCCAGCAATGACAGTTCAGTGTACTAATAATTGTCATTGTAATAATAATGATGATGATGATGATGATGAGGACGCTGGTTGGGTGGCCGATGATGAAGATCATTTTGAAGTGTGTGAAGATGGTAAACATAAACTCCGTGGTCTCTTTTATTGTAAGAGTTGCCAACTTTGCAGCGACGAAAAGTGTGGTCGGAAAGTGAGGAATGTATGCGGCGGCGGCGGCGGCGTTGATGCGTCAAAAGATAGCTTCAATGAAGAAATACACGGCGTTTCAAGAACTGCGAATGATTTTAGTGATGATTGTGCTGAAAATAAGGGTGATTGTCATGATGATGATGATGATGATGATGACGGCGATGACTGTAACGCGCTTGTTTGCGCTTGTTTGAGCGATTGTGTAGTAACAGATGATGGCCATGATGCTCTTGCTCTTGGTGACGATGATGTTTTCTCGTCGCAAACCGAGTTTAGTCGTCGCAATGGTGGTAAGTTTCTGTGTGTGGTGACGTGGTGAAAATAATCACACGAAATTATTGTGGAAAGTTTGAGCAAAATTTTTTTTTTTTACTCATTGGTTGTGAAAACTATTCAATATGTTTTTCTTTAGAAAGGCTTTTTCTTTTTTATACGAAATCGCTGCCAATGCGTTTTCACTCTGCGTTTTCTTTTGCCACTTTTAGCCTTTCAAACCAACCCAAGCTACGTTTTCCCTTGTAATTCGCGTTACGATCGGATTCCATTCGATTCGGTGCGTTACACTTTTTATGGTGAACTTGTAAAAACGTGACGAGCGTTCAAATTTATTGCAGTTTTTTAAACATTTTTATGTTGTATTGGCAACACTAAGTGCAGCACCATCGACGCGTTGCCGACGGCAGCGTGCCGTTGCCAGTTATTTTATGTATGCGCCGCGACCACCACCGGCTGCCATTGACCGCTAACTGGTTATTCTTTTTGCTTTTTTTGGAATTTTTTGTTTTTTTTTTTGCTCGTCATTTTGCATGCCAGACCCATTGACACTGTTGCCACCGATTTGGTACCGCTTCATTAGTATCTACTCGTAGTTACGGGGTAAAACGGGCTACGCATTCTAAAGTAAATGGTCGGCGGAACTGGCCTGAAGCTCGGAATGACAAGTCTGTTAAGTTATTAGAAGAAATCGTTTCTTTGTTCTCGCCACAATTTTGAGGTGTTTAAATGTCTTTAGAGGTCTTTTAAAGCTTCAGCAATGTGCTCTCCTTTAACAAAAGTATTGCAACTTATTGCAAAAAATAACGCGCATAAGTTAAATACAAATAAGAAAAATTAAGCAAAAAATACTAAAACAAAAATCTTGTTAGCAAGAACTTGGACTGTGCTGTAACATTTTCTAAACTTTCAAGGTCTCTCGCGCAGTGGAAAAAAAATTTCAACAAATTTCGAATTCGAAAACTTGGCAACGAAATAAAATAAGCCTTAAAATAGCTTTTATTTAATTAAAATTACAAAAAAAAACAACAATTTATCAAATAAAAGAAAACTTTCGGGCCACTTTAAACAACCATGACTGTACGTACGATCGTGCTCGTTGATCGTTGGATTATTCGATCGACAGCTGATTTCTTGATCGATTAGACAATTGGTAGATCAATCCAATGGTTGATCAGTTGATTTCTTATTCTGTTGATCGTTTGATCAGTCGATTAATAGTTCAGTCAATTGATAGATCGGTTGATCGTTTGATCAGTCGATTAATAGTTTAGTCAATTGATAAATCGGTCGATTGCTCGATCAGGCGCTTGGTAGATCAATCGATTGATTGCTTTCTTGTTCTGTTAATGGCTTGTTCATCGTTCGATAATTTAGATAAGTCTATTTCTTGATCAGTCGATTTCTTCATCAGGCTTGATCTTGATCAGCTTGATCAGTCAATTGTTTGATCCGCCGATTTGTTGATCATTTGATCAGTTCACTAATCATGTCTATTGCTTGATTGGTCTGATCAACTGATCGTACTGTCGGCTCCTAAGACACACAACTTAGTCCATTGACATTGACTAATACAGTTTTGATCAAAGAAACCCTTACTATTTACGCCCTTCATCGTTCCATAGTTCGTTTGGAAGTGTTTATTAAACGATGGGACGAATTAAACCTAAACAGTTTATTCATTGTTCCCTTCATCAATTCATTGATCGATTGTTTATGAATCGATCGATTGAATCGTTGAGCTCTTTTGCCGTTTGTGTGTCGATCAGTCAGCACTACTTAATCGGCTTCGCAATCGAACTTTATGGCAGCGATGGATGCCAATTTCAGTGTTTAATTGTTAAAATCTGTTGAATGATTGCGAAGGTCTATTGGCCGATTAGTCGCTTTGCTGTTTAAATAAACACTTAAGTTCAAAATAGATCAGAGAAAGAGAAACAAATAAAAAAAAACAAAACAAAAATAAATAAATTTTTTTAAAGATAAGGAAAAAGTGTTTTGCTGTTATTGTGGGCGCATGTTTTATAAATTTTTTTCCCAAATTATTTGTCAATGTTAATTTTTTGTTTCGTAATTCTTCTGGCTCTTCTTTTTGCTCTTATCACTAAAAAAATATTAAATAGTTCTTTTAATTCTTAGCACTGCGATGAAACGTCATGAAGACGTCCAGACCAGACTAAAAAAAATGGCTTTAGGCTGTACATCGGTTAAATAGTTGTTTATTCTTTTTTTTGTCCCTTGGCGCCGTTGCTTACTTGATCTCAAAATCACCTCAAATGATCTCAAGATCAAGAAGCATTTATTATGGATTTTCCGTAAACCATTCATTAAAAAGTACGTTACGTGGAATGATTTTACGCCACTCTTTGGCTGATGACGCGACGTCATTGAAATGGTAAAAAAGCAAAGACACGAGATAAGAAAGTTTTTTTTTTCAAAAATATTTTATAGAGGAATTAGTAAAATCTTTTGTAGAGTAAAATTTAGTAAAATTTTTCGAGCTGTTTATCTGATTAATAATTCAATCAAATTTGAATTTAATTTAAATTTTTTTGTTTGTTTTGTTTTTTCAAACAAGAAAAGACTCGTAAATATTTTTATTAGATATTTTTATATTTTCTAATAAAATAAATAATTTTCTAATAAAAATATTTAGGAGCAAATACCACAATTGTATCGCACTACGATATCGTTTTGTGGTCAATGAATTTTAAGTCATAATGGTCAGACACTGAAAGAGTGTAATTTCAGTGTCTGACCATTATTGGGTTTACTTACAACTAGGTACAGTGTGATAGCTTACAACTTGTTTGGTCCTCTTTTTATCATTTTTTCATTTTTTTTTTAATTGTTTGTGATACTATGATAGCGACACTGCGACGATGGTCCGGTCCAACGACCACCTACAGCGTTTATTGCCCGATTTTTTTGTTTAAGATTTTTTATTTTTTCGATTAAGAGAAATGATAAATGGTTTTATAAAAGTGACAAATGTTTTTATTTTTTAAAGAAATAATGGATATAAATGGAGTTTATCAACGTTTTTTTTAGAAAACATACGAAGTCGTTTTTTTTTTGAAGGCTTCATTTTGTGCGTACATGAATGTAGTGGGACGGACGGGACGGGACGGGGCGGGATGGTGCGGGACGGACCACTAGCGCAACGCGTGCGGCTCTCTCACATTCCGTACCAATAAAATTTTCGCATATTTAAAATATTTATTGTTTACTTTTTGTGATTGTTTGACCATGTTTGTCAACTTGATCAGTGCGTTCGAAGCTGCAAGTAAAATGTGCGTGTGCCCGGAGAGTGTGGTCTAAATAAGGATATGACAGTGTCAATGAAATTAACAACAACAACAATAACTACAAGAGGATTGCCATACGACATATTTAAGTCATTGCACTTCTTTGCGCTTTGCAGCGTCTTTGAACTCTGTTTAGTTTTTTAAGTGAAACTTTTTTAATAGCGTCTGATTTTTGGCACGGCCGGAAGGAAGAAGAGGAGGAAGAGAAGGGTCGATCGGTGTAACCTTTCTTTCTTTATGAAGCGGTCGATCTTGTGGACTCTGCTTTTTTAATAAAGTCGTTGATAGAGTGATAAAACTGCCCACGATTAGATCAATTCCACAAAATTCATGACTGAGCATTGATGGTTATGTTATGTTATGTCTTTTCTTCTTCTTCTTCTTCTTCTTCTTATTTTTTTTCTTACATATATCAAGTATTCTTTTTCTCTCTTTTTTGTGTTTTCTTCTGTGATTTTTTGATACATATACGTTCCTTTTGCTTTTTCTTTAATTAACTTGTGCGCAGCTAAAAAAAGAGTGAGACAATGAGAAAAAAAATGTTTATACTTTGACCACAACAAAAACAACAACAACAACAACAACAAAGAACTTTATACACAACAACTATTAACATTACAAACAATTATTCGCTTTGAAAAAACGGCACTAAATTCATGGTAGAAGGAAGAATGAATGCATGAACGTATGAATGCATGAAAGTTATGATTGAATGATGAATGCATAAACAATTGCAACTCGTTTATACTCGTAGCCTTCCGAAGTGTGCGTTTACAGCGACGACACGCACGCGGCCACGCACGCTCTCGGTGGGCATGAATGACGACGACGACGCGTTGACGTAATTCGGAAAGAATGCAATTTCAGAAATGTTCACAAAGAATTCAAATTTTGCAATTTATAATGACTTCATCTTTCAAGTGGCTCTGATTTCTTTTCATTCTTGTTTTCTTCTGTTGTTTTTGTAAGTCTTTAATTCCGTTCTTAATCGTCGACGACGACGACGTCTGTAGATTTTGATTTCTTTTTTATTGCGTAATTAAATGGATCCTACTTGTACTTGTGAGAAGATTTATGGTCACTGCGGAAAATTCTAAAGAAATAAAAAGTAAAATAATTTTTATGAATATGTCGAAAGTCAAAAAGAACTCTTGATTTATCAGCTGAAGTGCTTGAAACGATCCCTGTTCGATTCTTGTTAAAATTTCTGGACTCGCAAAAACCCATTGAAGCAACATTTTTCTTCTATCATTTCATAATTCTTTATAATAGAAAAATTTCATAGAAAATAGAAAATGAAAAGAAGTCAGATTTGAAATTTTTTTTTTCCATTTTCGAAAATTTACCAAAAATTTAATTTCTAAAAAATTCTTTTTTAAAAAAAAAATGTAGGTACTTCTGTTTTAAAATGTTTCAAAAAGTGTTCTTCAATGGATGAAATCCATTTCATAATCTTATGCACAGAAATTATCATACGAGTAATAATGGGGCACAATGGGGTATACTGTGGAGTATAATCGAACTTTTTGATAGAATTATGATGCAATTTCGAAAAATTTCAGCAAATCTGTTGTCTCATTTCAGCTAAAGATCCATTCAAGATCTTTTGTTTGATTCTTGGTGAGCATAAATTGCTTTAGCTCCAATATTTTTGGTTGAAATAAGACGTAGTACTTTTTTAATTTATTCACACTATTCCTTCTTGATATTCTTTCCTGGTAAACAAATACTTCTCCGAAACTCTGCACACATATTTCATTTCTACAACTCGTTCGGAAGATATCAATTCAACCAGCCAGCAAGAGTCATAAGTGCTTTGCGACAAAGAGCCGCACGCGATTCGATAAGAGGTATATTCTCTCCGTTAGACGATACGCGGAAGAGTCGCGCTACAAACGCGATTTTTCAATTCTCTTCAAACATTTTCGATTGAGAATGGATGGATTTCTCCGACAGTCGTCTTGCAGGCGACGAATTACGAGTATTTGCAGAATGGGACCGATTTTCTGAACGCGGGCGACTTTGTCGATTCTTCCTAATTATGCAGTAATCTTTTTATTGCGTATACGATTCGCGCGCGTAACCGACTCGTGGATGAAAATTGACGGAATTGAGTCTTGTAATTATAGCGCTGGATTTTTCATTTAACCTGCTCTTTCTAAAGGCCGCGTTGCAGAGGCACGAAGTGCGATATATTACCATACTGCATTCTTCAAAATTGAAATTGAAAGCTTAAATGTGTATACATTTTTTACCGCTACTATGTTTTCATTTAATTTGAATAATATTTTAGCAATTTTCACTTGTTAGCGGCGCCCCGTAAATGTCCATGATTTTATTAAATTTAATGAGCTTCCGTGAACGCTTCACCTCGATCACGGCACGTTCACAAAGCTGTCAATTCAGGTTTGCTGCGATTTTTTTTTTGTGTACAGCTGATTTCTAAAGGCAGCCAACACTCGGAATTTTCTAAAATGGTTTTTTCGCGCCACAGTGATATTGGCGGCTGGTTTGGTGGCTAATTAAAACAATGTTCAATATCTTTTAACGTCAAAGCCGTCAAAGCAAAATAAATAATTGCTTTAATGGGACTAGTTGTGGTCTGAGGCCATGATGATGATGGCAGGCAATCGATAGGAAATGAAAAAAAAACCACAGCCAACATCTCTACGCCGAGACTTCAGCGTCGTCGCTACGCACAAATCGACCACCATGGAATGACATTCAAACGAGTTACGCTGACAGTTTTGAGGCCGCAAGCGTAACCGGCCTACGCTTGCGGCCGCTTGTTGTTGATTAATCCAAACTTACCAATATCTCAAACCAAAGTTGAGGTGCTGAAGATGTCGCGCCCGTTTTTAAATAAACTGTTGCCTGAAGCCAATGCACTTTCGCTTCAATGCATCGTCAAAGTGCAGGAAGTGTCTTTTTATTTAACAAATTATTTTGTTTTAAAAGCCAATTATGTTTAATGGCGCGTGCCAAACGTCAAAAGTTTGCATTTTGGTAATGACAAATGACAGAAGCTACGGCTGCTGCCGTTTGGAAATTATGCTCGGCCGCGAGACTGAAGGAAATAAATCGATTGATAAACGATTTGACAGCTGAGGCTGGTTGAGGTGTTGGTCAAAGAAGACGGGGTGGTGGAGAGACGACTCTTGTCTCTTTTTACATAGTATCTTGTGATTTAATCTTTAAATAATTAAAAAGTTACTTAATGGTTTTGTGTTTTCTCCTTTTAAGGCGCATAACTTTCACACTTTTTATGTGTTTTCTTTATTAACAAAGTGTTATTGAGCTTCACGAGCCACGCTTTAAAGTGGAAAAAAATCTATAAAAATCGGTTTGGAAGCAGCAGCAGAGACTTTATGAACGTTAAAGTAATGCAAACGAGCTTTTTTTTTAAACTGAAATTTCTTTCAAATTAGCAATTTTTACTAAAACCAATGTTGTTGTTATTTTTTATTGCAGATCACAATCGCTTGACACCGCCCGCACAACAACAGCAACATCAACATCAGCAGCACCAGCAGCAGCAGCTGCAGCTCTGTAATACGTCACCAGCACCGAGAACACAAGCAGCGTTAATCAAACGAAATTGTGTTACTCCATTGTACGCCACCAACGGCAATGGCCACAAAAACATCAGCAACAATAACAACAACAACAACAGCGGCAGCAGCAACAGTAGCATCAGTAGTAGCAGCGATGCCAACCGAAGTAGGCGTGGTTGTGGTAGCAGACCGCAGACACCGACAGCGGAGAAGCAGCAGCAGGATAATGCGAATGGCTTGCAAGCGCAGCAGGAGCAAAAACAACAACAACAGCAACAACAACAACAGCAAAAACATGTACAACAACAGCAACAGCAGAAGCAACAACCGCATCAGAAACAACAGCAACAACAACAGCATCAAAAACAACAACAACAACATCACAACGACGAAAAAAATAAGGAACAAGAGCATCAAGAGCAGCAGCAGCAGCAACAACCCGGCGCCAACAATAATAACGTGACAACAGCAACAACAACAACAGCAACAACACTAACAGCAACGCCTACAAAGTCCGGGGGCAATAAATCTTTAACGTCATCGCCGACACTAAATCAACAAAATGCCGGCAAAAGTAAGAAAAGTGATATAACAGAAGCAGCAGCAACGACAACAACAACAACAACCACAACATTGGTAGCAGCATCAAGAGCAGCAGCGGCAGTAGCAGCAACAGCTATAAATACAACAACAACAACAATATTGGAGCAGGTACGTTATTAAATTAGTAAAATTTCAAGCTCTCAATTTTTTAAATTAATTAAACATTATTTATCTACGATTGTCTTCAACTTAAACTTTATCTAAACGATAGCTACTAGTTTTCTTCTTCTTCTTCTTCTGCTTTATTTTATTTATTCTCAACATTTAATACTTTCAGAAAAATTGCCTCATAAAAAGCATCGCCGTTGGCGACATTCCGCACCGACATCAGCAATTAATTCAACAGCGCTCCGCAAAGGAAGCGCTTGCATGGGAGCCGCTTCGCATAACAGAGCTGTCACATTTGAAGTATTTGAATCGACATTCTGTCAATGGCAGCCTGGATTATAACTCACTGGAGCGTTTCCTGCACAAAACGACGGACTCGCAGCGGAAGCAAAACAAAGGCCTCGAGGCGATGGGCGCATTGTTGCAGTATTTAATTTTTGATGTAAGTTTAAGGGACGCCGAGAAAAGGGTGGGGGGGGGGGGGAGGATAAAATCGATTTGTTGTGTTAAATCCAACTTTTTGGAAATGGATTTTTTGGGTATAAAAAGTTTTATCCAAACGAGATTACATTCCTTACATTTTCGTAAATCGATTTGTTATGTCTATCAAAAGACTTCTACAAGCATTGTTAAATCCTTTTTCGGAAATCTATTTGTTGTCTCTATAATATTCTATCCTATAATCGAGGTTGTTCGGAATAATTTCCAAACGCAAAAACTTTTTGTAATGTCCATAGTGTTTTATACGAAAATAAAACTCTGACCGAAAATGTTATATATGAGGCGTTTTCTTTGAAAGTGGTGTGTAAGACCACTTCATGAAAAAATTAGTTAATGATAAGAAAACTTTTAATCTGTTATGATCTTTATATTTTCATTCAATTTAGAGACCAAACCTTGCTAAATCTATACAATTTTAATTTTCATAAAACAAAACAGCCGTCGCCTTAAGAATTGTATTGCCTTCAAAATGCAAAGCTTGAAATAAAATAAAAATAAAAAAATAAAAATTTAAAAAAAAAAATAAAAAAAAAAAAATTAAAAAAAAAATTAAAAAAAAAAAAATTCAAAAAAAAAAATAAATTTAAAAAGTTTTTAAAAAAGTTTTCTTAAAAAAAAAATTTTTTAAGAAAACGCCCCATATATATCCATAGCAAATGCGCCCCAAATCAAGGAATGAAATATTTAACTAAAAATTATTTCAGAATGTCCTCATGTAATATGAGTTTTTGTGACTGGGACTATTTTTGACTTGACCATATTAAAGTGGTATGGTCCTTTGGCATATAAATGAAAAACGGCGTCAATACAATATTCCCCGACGATATACAAGCGGTGTACGGCCATTTGAGTTGAGGATTACCTGCACAGACCTTTATAACATACAATACTCTTTATGAACTCTATAAAAACTATGCATAAACTTTTTAAAATTTTCCCACGAATATTTACGTAGTTATGTATGTACTATATACGAGTACATAAGAGTACATACCGAATCGTATTCTTCCTTCCTTCCTTGAAGTTATGCAGAATCTCAAGCTACCTGTATTATTTTTGAAAACCTGTATATTTCTATACTGAGTAAAGAAAATGTATAACTCCACAATAATATAATATATCTTTACCTGGCATAAATCTTTTTAAATAGCAAAGAACAAAGAACGTCGGGGAACATCTGCATTTGACGAAAAAAAAAAATACTATTGTATAATTATACCATATGTTTACCTGTTGAATACGAGTATTGTATGCTGAATGTCGTCTTTGACAATCGGAGACAGTAATTAAAATAAACACCACGACGGTTTAAAACGTCTATACTAGACGTTAACTTGACTAGACTTAATTGTATTTTTCTGTTGAAAAATAATTACTGTCTATAGGATTATATTCGTAGTCTTGAGTTAATAGGCTATAGCTTAAAGTTGTCGCATTTTAAATGATTTTCAGAGGATCTCTTATTTCTTTTTCTCTAAATCTTAAATACCTTTAATGAGTCTCCTTTGTAAAGACCTCGTGTTCTTAACTAATCTTTTACGCTTCTCCACTTTCAAGATTAGACGGCTTAATAATAATAATCACATCAGAAAAGGTCGGATATATTGAAAATTTAAAAATGATCAGAATTTCCGTATTATCGGACACGTTGTTCCGAAATTACCAAAAACGAATTTCTTAACCTCGATCTGATTTTATGGCGGTACTAGAATATCACCAAATACGCCCTTCTCATTAAAACCAGGTCAAAATCAAGTAACCCAGAATGAAATGGAATGGAAATTTACCAAGAGATCAGTTCATATGTTTCGAAATTAAAGCAGCATTAGTTCCCATGCGAAAGGGTTATTCTTCCTCTGAGCGTTACCACAATATACTCATTGTTAGTTTTACCTCTTAATTACTTGGTATAGTGTGGAAAATCCGAGCTCGGTTTCATTTTGGGATTTACCCAGTCTGGGTGTAGTCATACGGAGTTCGGATTTGGGAGCAGCCGGCGACTGTATCTGTCGGTCAGTCGGTATTGGGCCTACCTGCTGGCTTTAAAAAAAATTTACATTTTCTCAGAAATACTAGTAGGTACTCACCGGCTGACGTCTCTACGGTAAGTCGGTATATAAACGTTTGAGTTTGAATATTTTATATCAGTCGGCAGCGTCAGTCTTTTCGCGAATTGTTGTGGAAAGGTTCTTTTCATTCGTATTGAATGTTCATAGTTTTGAAATCATTTTCATGATGTTCGAAGAATTTGAAGAATCTATTGAGGATACAAAAATGGATATGGACATATCGTGGAATTCATTTTGTGAAGAATACATGACACAAATCAGGCATCAAAAGGTATTTCTGAAAATTTTAATTTTCAATTTCAAGATTTGAAATCTTGTAGAATTAACCCAAATTCAATTCAATATAGTACTATATATCTACAGTGAAAACGCATACTCTCGTCACGATATCATCTCGCATTCGTAGATTGAATACTACACTTTTAACACTTTATAAATCCAAATATCCTTGTGTGTTAATTTTTCTGCTTCTTTTTTGGAAGTTATTGGCTTTTGGTTCGAGACGAAATGAGATTTGGGACAGACTTAGTGGAGACTCTCCGTCTTAGACTAGTGTTGTGTCTCCACTAAGACGGAGAGTCTTTTTGAGTCTAAGACAGGTCTAAGACAGACCTTTTTGAGTCAGGTCTTTGCCAGAAAAAGTCTTTTTTAATCGAGGCGCAAAAAATCGTTTTTATACGAGACGAGAACGCTCTTTTTTAGTCGCCACAAAATCTCTCAAATTTTGAGAAATTTTTTCTCTGTTTGACAAAACTCTGATTGACAAAACTTCGAAGTTTTGGAGCATAATTTCGACCCATAGTTTAATCCTCTCTCATCATCTTCCATTTGCAGCTGGACGCTTTCTCCTGCAGCAGAGCAAAATTTGAGAAAAACAAAGCAACTGAGAGTCTCAACAGGACCCTACGGCAGCTCGATGAGGCCAAAAGTGTCTGCTCCGAGCTACAGGATCAGCTCTGTGAAAAAGAGGCGTACTACATGCAGCGAGAAGAGGAGCTGCAAGCATTGCATCGATGCGAATTGGAAAAAGGTTAGTAGTCCGTGTGCATTCCGCTCGAAGCTTTTTTTATGTGTTCTTCTCTCCCGTTTTCAATTGTCCCGTCGCGCCCTTTAGTTCAACGAAATCTTTCGCATATTCAGTTGAGAGCTGATGACCAAATTTCCTCACTTAAACTCGAACTGAGTCGCAAGGAGGCCGAAGAGCAGCGATCTTTCGACAGTTACCGCCTTGAAATGGACAATAAGCTGACACAGAAACAGACGGAGCTGCTGGACGCTAAAAAAGGGGAAAAGATCCTCCTCGAGCGCATCGTCGAACTGGAAAACAATCTACAAAACCTGGACCAGAAGCTGCAGTCATCGGAAGAGAGCAGCACGCTGCGCTTGCAGGCGGCCACGCAGCGTGAGCAAGAGCTGCTCGAGAAGCTGAAGGCACTAAGCAAGGAACTGGACACTCTGCGTGAAACCAAATCGAACAACGAACGTGAGCTTAGAGATAAACTTAACCTGTCGCAAGACGAGGTGTCCGTTTTGCGCACCTCGTCCCGTCGCAGTCTCACCAATGACAGTCTCGGTCTGAGTGGCTCGCCGCGTAACTCTAGCTCGGCCTCTGCTGCTGCCAGCGCGTTGGAAATAACGCGCCTGCAGAGCGAGGCGGAAAGCTTGCGTTGCGTGCTTGAGCTGAAGCAAAAGGAAATCTCCAAGTTGAACAAGCAGAATGAAGAGCTGATGCGGGACGCGGACGAGCGGGCGGCTCTGCAGGCCAGAATCTCGCTGCTGGAGGCGCGCAACGAAATGCTGCAGTCGGAGTTCGAGATCAAATCGGAGAAAGAGAAGTAAGTTCAGAGAATGAATGGTGGTCTTTACCCAAAGGGCTTTCCACACTAATTACCCTCACGCTTCTTCCTTTATTCCGTAGGGACTTCTTGCGTCAAATCGACGAAATACAGAAGGCCTTCAATCATGAAACCGTTAAACGGACGCGTCTCTCCTACGACAACGAAGCTCTGCAGTGGCAGCTCAAGCAGCGCTCCGAACAGCTGCACCTGGTGGAGGCCAAGCTGCAAGAACTCTCCTCGCAGGAGCTTCAGGGCAGTCATAACTCTAGTTTCGGCTCGCTTAGCCGTTCCCACAACGGCACCTCGCTCCTCAACGTGCACGCGGATGACGACATTTCGCCGCCAGTCTCACCCATCATCAAGGCGATCATCGAGAAAGCCGATTCTGTGTCCTGGGTCTTGGAAATGGACGACGAGACGCCGGAGGTGGCTGCTTGTAAAATGGTTAAGCGTGCCGGCTCATTCCGTTCAGTGGAGCGCAGTCCGACCACACGACGCCAGCTGTCGTTAAGCGCCAATGCCGCGGTTCCTGCCACTCAAGGTTCCTGCAGCTCGAGCAGCAGCGGCGCCTCGGGACCGAATCCTCTGTCACAGTCCATGTCTGCCGCATCAGTGATACGTCAGCATTCCAACGAGACCGTCGACTCTCTGGGGCGCATCAACCCGCGCACTCGCTCCAAATCGGTGAGCGTCAAAAGCCCCGAACCGGCAACCACCAAAACCAGTAAGAAATTGACGCGTCAGTCGTCGATCGGCAGCGGTCGCAAACACGAACTGGCGCCTCCAACCACGTGGAAGGAACCCATCGGTTCGAGCTCACCTTATGCTGGCGGACGGCCACGTTCCTCCACCATGAAGTCGCCGGAACAGGAGGACTCCTACTACCGCGCGGCCTTAGCGCGTAAACTCATCACTTGCGACTCGTCCGCGCTCAACACGGGGGAGCGCCTCGATATGCGCAGCCTGCCCACACACCCGTCGGTTCAGGATCTTAAGTCGCATAAGAAGAATCAGCAGATCCAGGAGTCGGCGGGCGAGGCGATGGTTTCGGGCACCAATTCGGAGGATGAAGCATGTTCGCATTCGTCGGACGAGGTGGTCAGTTCGTCGACGGCCTCAATATCGTCGGCAGCATCGGCTACATCGGGCTCGTCCTTGTCTCTCAATCGGATGAAGAGCCACCACCATCAGCACATGTCGCTGGAGGAGGAAGTGCTGTTGCTGGACAAGATCAACAGCTTGAATGGGACACCGATGGAAGTCAGCTGGTCGGACGAGGCGGACGTTTTTGCCGCCAACGGTATCTCATCGATATGACACGGGGACGTTGACGAAGACGACGAAGACAGTTTCTAAGGCGCGACAAGAGACAACGAAGCAACAATTATTAGAATTGTCGCTGGAGGAAAAATGTGAACTCGCTGAACTTTGTTGCCAGCGCGGGCCAGAATTTGTCTGGGCATCGCTTTAGTATAAAAGCTTTAAAGCTATTCAAAATCGTGTCACGTGCTGATAAAAGTGGAGGGAGAGAAAAAGAGAGAGAGAGAGAGAGGGAGGAAAGGCCAGAATCCTAATCACCACAAACTTCTTTATGTAAGCAAAAGAGACAACAAAACAGCGCCAATGTCAGCAATGTCTCGTCGAAATGAGAAAGGATAAGGACAATGAAAGCCTTGTGTTGTGTTGCTTAAGGAAGAAGAAGACGAAGAAGAGCCAGAGAAGAGGAGAGGAGGAAGCAGGGAGTGCAGCGAAGAGCGTTTTTAAGAGCACAGTTTTTATGCAAAATATAGAAATTTATAAATAATTAATAGAATTAGCCAAATTAGGCGGTTATTATTGATGTACGCATGTTAGGAAAAAAAAAATGGCGACAAAAAGAACAAGAAGAAGAAGAACAAAAAGAAGAAGAAGAAGAAGAAGAAGAAGAAGAAGAGAAAAGTTATATCACAGAGGAGCAGAAGAGCATTCGAATGTTTTTTTTTTTTTTTTTGGTACAAATTTATGTAAATATTTTATGTATTTTGATTCGAGCCTCAACAGAATAGTAATAAAATTGTATTAAAAATAATTAAGAATTTGAAAAAAAGTAATAAGGAGGGCGGAGAGAGAGACGGCTCTCTAAATTTAGCAAACGCGAAAGCGAAACTTAATAAATTCAAGCGATAACTTAAAGCGTGACACAAGAAAGAAGAAAAATTTGTAAAATTTGGGGCTACAAAAAAATAATTTATAGGTTTTCTGTAGGTTTCTGAAGTAACTTTAAATTAAAAACGGGGAGGGGCTTAAGAGAAAAGCGTTAAGAAGTGGAGAAAGAATTTTGCCGAAGTTCGAAGAAAAGAAAATTTCAACAACTTCAAACAAGTTGTTTCCAAAAAACCACTTTTAAATGGACTACAAACTGATGATGATAATTAAGCATACATAATTTTATTTATTATTATATACAATAAACATAAACATATTTATTCGTAACGAAATAGAATACATACTCTTATATTTATCAATGTCAGAATAAAAAAATTAGATAAAAACAAACAACACACACCACCAAAAGTACATACAAAAACCAAAAGCAACAACAAGTTTAAGTGTTAAACTAGAGAAAAATTTGAAAAAAATAAACAATTATTCAAAGACTTCAAAGCGTCTCCGACAGCCCGAAGCAAGAAGCAACCAAACCATTCTGCGTATCGAATCCTCAGCATTTTAAATTTCCAATTAAATTTTAATTTCAATAAATTATATTAAATATTAGAAGTAAACTTAATTTTAATTTTAGAATTTGCTTAATTTGCTATTTATTAATTTCTTAGCTATAATCAAACCATATTAAGGAGAATGTTGTCAAATGTAAAGCTTAACAATCTTAATTTAATTATAATTAGCCGCAACAAACATAATGATAAAGAAGCTTATGCAGCTTTCAAAAAACAATCGCTATAATAACGTTTTTGTGCTCACCAGATTGACAAATTGAAGCGACGACCATGACCGGAACTGGTTTTGTCCGGTTCGAAATGGTTCAAAAGCAGTTTTGTTAAAACTGCTGACTTTTGAAAACTTAAGAAAGGTTAAGAAGGCAGCAAGAATATGAATGATGATATATATCATGATACAATTAAGATAAATAAAGTAATTGTTCAAATTGAATGAAGTTCGTTTTTCTTAAGAAAGGTTAAGAAGGCAGCAAGAATATGAATGATGATATATATCATGATACAATTAAGATAAATAAAGTAATTGTTCAAATTGAATGAAGTTCGTTTTTCTTCGATTTTGCTGGGCCTTCATTTACAAGAGGAAAAAGGAAATTTTTGATACGATTACTTGACATCGTGATGGTTTTTTAATTTTTAAGATATTTTTTGTAAGTTTTGAAGACTTCGAAAAAGACAAACTCTGTAACAGTTTTCATCGTACATAAATTTATAAATTGTTGTAAATTTTTAACCTGTTGGATTTCGAGATGGATGCCATTGATTTTCGAAGTTTTAAAGACTTTGAAAAAGACAATCTCTTTAATTCCGTTAATCATAGAATTAATTTATTCAAATAACAATTTTTATCATATATAAATTGATATTTTGCTGTGAATTTTTAACCTGTTGAATTTTGAGGTTAATGCCATCGCTTTTCGAAGTTTTGGAGACTTCGAAAAAGACAAACTCTTTAATTGCGTTAATCACAGAATTAATTTATTCAAATAACAATTTTTATCATATATAAATTGATATTTTGCTGTGAATTTTTAACCTTTTGAATTTTGAGGTTAATGCCATCGCTTTTCGAAGTTTTGGAGACTTCGAAAAAGACAAACTCTTTAATTCCGTGAAGCAGAGAATTCATTTATTCAAATAACAATTTTCAACAACCTGTTGGATGTTGAGGTTGATGCCATCAATTTTCGAAGTTTTAGAGACTTCGAAAAAGAACTCTTTTATTCCGTTAAGCAGAAATTCATTTATTCAAATAACAATTTTCATCGTACTTAAATTGATAAATTTCTGTAAAATTTTAACCATCGATTTTCGAAGTTTTGGAGACTTCGAAAAAGACAAACTCTTTAACAGTTTTCATCGTACATAAATTGATAAATTGCTGTGAATTTTTAACCTGTTGAATTTTAAGGTTGATGCCATCTATTTTCGAAATTTTGGAGACTTCGGAAAAGACAAACTCTTTAATTCGGTGAAGCAGAAAATTAATTTATTCAAATAACAATTTTCATCGTACATAATTGATAAATTGTTGTGAATTTTGAGGCTGATGCCATCGTTTTTCGAAATTTTGGAGACTTCGAAAAAGACAAACTCTTTAATTTTGTTAAGCCTAAATTTATTTATTCAAATAACAATTTTCATCGTACATAAATTGATAAATTATTATGCAGTTGAATTAAACAGTTGAATTTTTAGGCTGCTGCAATCGATTAATTCCATTTTTTATATCTTTCAGTATAGGCCAATTAAATATAGGCCAATTAAAAATAGGCCATTTATTATTCGGTTGCTCTTGTGGTTGTTGTTGGTCATTTTGGGGGGGACCACTTCCTTGAGCCACTCGATCAGCATTATTTGCTTGGGGCGCTGGAGCAGAGCTACTTCCTTGGGCTGCTGCAGCAGGACTACTTTCTTGAGGAACTGGCGAAGTAACGCCACCACTAGCATCACCTCTAGCCTTCTGACCGATGATCACATTGGCACAAACTATCAAAAAAGAAGGACTTTTATAAGTTAGAATTAGATTATATCCGGTATACTTCAATGGAATGACTTACTGAGCAGCAGTAAAGTAAGTGAGCACAAGCGAAAAGTTCGCATTCTCTGGAGCGACTTGCAACGTCGGCAATTCAACTTTTAACTGTATTAGATTGAACATTTTTGGAGTCTTTTATATTGATTGAGACCAATAAATTATTTCATTTTAATAGACTTGACTTATGCTCATGCATAAAGTATTTAACACTAACGATTGCTGCGTCAGGCAATCTCGTATTGTTCTAGAAATCGTAATTAGCATTTCTAAAGAATTTTCATTGAGCGTGTATCTTGAGTAATTTTCATTGAATTGTAAAAGAAAAAGGGACAGTCGAAGTAAAGACAATTAGTATGCTCTTTGTTGATTATTGTTTCTTCATTATTCGGCAATAGGAACCTGAAAATGAGCGACAAAGCTTTCAAAACGAATCTCGGAGACGTTTTTCTTCCCATTCATGAGATTAAGTGTTCAGCTTCTCGATAATATCGAGATACTAACAATCATCATATTTACAATATAAAGAAAATTTCTATAGAAAAATGTGCATCTAATAATGAATACGATAATAAATTTCACAATCACTTATGCGATTAAGAAACTTATGCAATCAATTATACGTTCAAGAGCCTCCGATGATCTTTCCAATAGAAACGGGTCGATGTTGACCGTCGGTGGGGTCCATAATGTTTTGGCAGCGTCCACCAAGTCTATTGTTTATAATTCAGGCAGTAATGCCAAATCATCCTGGCAGGTAACATTGAGCAGCACGTCCAACTAATAAAAATGTTGGCAACTGTCAACATTGACCCGTCCCAATTGGAAACTCTTTACATATACATATGTATTTATCATTAAAAATTTTTCATTAAAACAAGTTGTGCTATGGTTATTTATGGCCTTCTACGTTATTTGTTTGGATGAAAAGCATAAACATGACATCTAATCGATACCGTCGAGAAACTGCCGTTTCCAATGATTATTCCTGGAACTCCTGATACTTATTCTGAAGGCTCTATTTCTCTACTTCGCCAACAGATGAATTAGCACAGTCCAACGTAAAAAGTTTCCTTTGATTTTATTAGTGATTGTGAAAAATGTAACGTAATCAAATTATCAAATTATTATACCTCATATTGACTCTCAAGTGTGCGGCAAAAACGTCTTAATCAGTATAACCGGATATGACGAGCCACCCTCATACAAATTGCATGGGCAATATAAAAGAAAGGATTTTTATAGCAATTCATTAAAAATCGCATGGAAATCAGGTACTATATTACAGAGTTATGTCTACGAATTTGCGTGGGTTGTGTAAAAAATGTACCTACATTGTATAGCATTATGTCTTCGGCAAAATTTCTTCCGAAATGACTACGAAAGTTATCAATCAAGCTTTTATATATGACAGCAGTATTATTTTACCTACAGGATTTACTTTATTTCATCAAATTATTTGGAACAAAATATGTTCAACGACATTATATTCTTTTAAGACTTTCTTCTTAGCTGGAAAGTTATGGTTTATTCTTTTTGGCTTCCTTTATTAACTCTTCGGCGCGTTGGCTGGCCGTTTCAGCTATTTTCTTGATTTCTGGTATGATGGTGCCTTTTACTATTATAAAAAACAAAGTGCAAATTAATCAAAATGTTAGGAAACGATATCAGAATACATACCTAAGTCACCTAAAGGCGTAGCACTAATCATATTGACCGAAACTATAAGGAAAATAAAGATTTCGTGAATTTTTTAAACCGTTGATAGTTAAGGTCCCTCTGAACAAAACTCTCCCTCTGATACTTACCGATCAGTACAAAGAAAAGTGAGAGCAAACAAAATATGTTGATCTTCATTTTTATTTAACTTTAAAGTCTTTGATTAAACTTTTGACTGTGCCGAGCTAAGACTTTTAAAGCCTTTTATACTCACTGCGGTTAGTGCCGATATAGACGCTTGACTAATTTTTATAACCGATTCTAATGAGCCGATTTTATGCCATCCCATGAAATATTTAACGATTACTATGTCAAGTATTATATATTTTTTATATTATTTATATAATTCTGGAAAGGTAGAAATAGTTTGAAAGAGGGTAAACAAAAAAAAGGCGCAGAGTGTTACGATGTCATTAATTACATATATTGGTTTGCTTTACACTGAAAACACAATGTCAAATAAATAGTTCTGGAGAGTAAAACAATGGTTCCATGTTCGTTTGGCCCAACATTAATAGTAACCTTCTTTGGAACTACCGAAACCGAAATTATATAATTAATAAAAAAATATATAATACTTAACATGGTAATCGTTAAATATTTCATGGGATGGCATAAAATGAGTTCATTAGAATCGGTTATAAAATTTAGTCACGCGACCAAATCTACTCTAACCTCAGTGAGTATAAAAGACTTCAAAAGTCTAAGCTCGGCACAGTCAAAAGTTTAATCAAAGACTTTGAAGTTGAATAAAAATGAAGATCAACATATTTTGTTTGCTCTCACTTTTCTTCGTACTGATCGGTAAGTATCAGAGGGAGAGGACTTTAACTATCAACGGTTTAAAAAATTCACTAAATCGCTATTTTCCCTATAGTTTCGGTCAATATGATTAGCGCTACGCCTTTAGGTGACTTAAGTATGTATTCTGATATCGTTTCCTAACATTTTGATTAATTTGCACTTTGTTTTTTATAATAGTAAAAGGCACCATCATACCGCAAATCAACAAACTAACTGAAACGGCCAGCCAACGCGCTGGAGAGTTACTAAAGGAAGCCAAAAAGCAAAAACCATAACTTTCCGGCTAAGAAGAAAGTCTTAAAAGACTATAATGTCGTTGAATATATTTTGTTGCAAAATATTTTAATGAAATAAAGTAAATTCTGTATATCGAATAATACTGTTTTTTATTTAAAACCTTGATTGATGATTTTCGTAGTAATTTCGAAAGAATTTTTGCCAAAGACGAAACGATATACATACATATATTTAAAGAATGCGCGGAATATTATAGATTTCAGAACATAGTACATAATGCAATGCAATGTACATATTTATGTATGCCCTGGAAGGCATATATATGTATGTATGCCCTGGAGATATAGCTCTGTAATATAGTAACCAATTTCCATGCGATTTTTAATGAATTGCTAAGTAAGTTCCTCGGTATACTATATTGATGAACGGACTTAATATATTCCTTCTTGTACAAAGCCCTTTCAACCTAAGCCTGGATCCTAGTTACATGAAGGAGTATATGTATGTACACGAAGGAATACACATATTAAGTCCGTTTACCAATATTATATACCGAGAAAGAAGTTTATCAGTAAACCCAGGACCTTGTGTGATTCGGGGTACCGCGGGCTTCCTTCGTTATTAGCTACCTTTGTAGTTACGCAACTGGCCTTAACAACCTTGGAACCAAATTGCTGTGTGGAAAAATAAAATTTCATAGTACCGCGAAATCTTGTATTACGAATTTATTTCGCATATAGGTATTTCTTAATTTCTTCGGTCGAAATAATTATTCTCACAAACAAAAAACTGATAAATTAACAACTTAGCACATACAATTTTTATGACAGCAAAAAAAAAATGTTCCGGGCAGATCCATTTATTGGAACTTCTTTTTATTATTTCTCGAAATACTTCGGGACAGATGCCGGATTCAGAGTAATTCAGTGCCTTCGGTGCTGTGCAAATCCTAGCAGAGAGGCTCAACCCAAATTTGCAGTATCCTGAAATTAAGTATTGATTGAGGTGGGTCAACGTAAGCTCCTCGTTGAGATAACGTAAAGATAACGTTCCTGAGAGAATATTCTTCGAAAAACTGTGTAATTACGAAAAGTTAAATTAAAATATGTATTCATCCTATGTTAGATAGCTCAATAAAAGTAACCCCTCAAGGCGACGCATTTCAACCTTTAATATGGATGCGCCGATGAAAAGTTTAGGCGCTCATTAAGCACCTCTGTACAGATGTCAGACTCCTAGCATACGAAAAGAGCATTCTGTGTATTGAAGAATTTATTTTATTGAATTAAATTCATTTCCTGTTACAATGAAGTATGGTTAACGACATAATATTCTTTCAGGACTTTCTTCTTAGCTGAAGAGTTCTTTTGTCTTTTAGCCTTAGCCTTTCTCCTTTTGTTTCTTCTCCCAGTCATGGGGCCTCATGTATATTCCCTGATGTAGCCTCCGACCGCCTTCGCTGACCGATTCAGTTATACCACTGGGATCAGTCGGCGAGAATCCTTTTCCATCCATCAAACAAAACAAAGTCGAAATTAATCAAAAGTTAGGAAACGATATCAAAATACATACTTGATGGCCCTGACTGACCGCTAATCATAGTGACCGAAGCTGGGAGGAGGATAAAGATTTAGTGAATTGTTTGCACCGTTAGGAGTTTTGGTCCCTCTGAACAAGACAAATCTAACTTACCGATCAACAGAAAGAAAAGTGATAGCAGACGAAATATGTTGGTCTTCATTCTTATTCAACTTCAAAGCCTTTTATTAAACTTTTGAGTGTGCCAAGCTGAAGGTTTCGAAGTCTTTTATACTCACTGCGGTTAGTGCCGATATAGACGCTTGACTGAGTTTTGTAACCGATTCTAATGAGCTGATTTTATACTTTGGAAGTGTAATATCCATAAAATATTGAACGATGTTTCCTAACATATCTAATTAGCAACAGGTCATAGGAACTTTGGGACTACTAATTACTGTGTGCGGAAAAATAAAATTTCATAGTACCGCGAAATATTGTATTAAGAATTTATTTTGCATAATTTTTATTTTAAATGTTTTAGGTAGATATATTTATTCTTAGCAAGTCTTGCACATTCTCGCCAAAAAAAAAAGGCATAAATTATAGAATTCAACACATAAAATTGAAAATCTTCAAGGCAGCAAAAAAAGACCCGAAAATCTTTGACCGAAATAAAGTCGTTCCGGAAAGATCCATTTAATGACACTTCATTTTATAATTTCTCGAAATACTTCGGAATAGATGCCGCATTTTATAGTAATTCTGCATCTTTCATCCTTCATATGGACCCACCACAAAATACGCAATACTCAACTTCGGTACTCTGCGATATTGTATCAGTGAGACTTAACCCGAATATGCAGGAACCTGAAATATCTCGGCCTAAAATATCTCGGCCTAAAATATCTCGGCCTGCTGATAAGCTACTTTCTCGGTAGAATCGCCTTTAGTTCAAACTTTTGAAGCTAAAATTTGAAGCTAACGAAAAATGTCTACCTTTCTGGAGATGTATGAAGAATAGCAAAAAGTTTCCATAGGTGTTATTCGTTAAATATTTTAGGGAAAAGCATAAAATCAGCCCCTTACAATCGGTTATAAAACTCAGTAATTATAGAATCATCAAAAACTTGCCTGTAAAACTCACTGAAAGTCTTTGTCTTTCAGTGGTATAAGAATGAAGATCAATCTATTTCGTTTGCTCTCACTTTTTTTCTACTGATCGGTCATTTTTACTGGCTTCCTCGCTTTCCAAGGTCATTTCAATTTGGTTTATTTATTTAAATTTTTGAATTAATTTTGAACTTTGGATCATGAAGGTCTATCATATCTTTCTAATGATCAGCAAACGATGCTTCAGTACGCAATAGTCATTCTATTAGTAGCAATGCTAAAAGTTTAGCATTGTCCGAAAAATATTTTACAACGGAAAAGGAATAAAATATGTAATGAAGGTCTATTCTATCTTTTAAGATTATGAATTGGATTATGAATTTCTCATTAAAATCAAGAATTAATACGATTAACTTTTTGTATTAAGACAATAAGATTTTCTTTATAAAATTAATAAGATTTTTCTATGAAAAAAGTAATATGTATTTTTGTATGTTTTGATAAGATTTCGTAGTAAAATGGCTCAATAGGAAGATCTTATTATTTTAATGTGTACTATTTTTCTCTGTGTAGAGCTAAGAAAATAATGATTAACAAATTATCAACATTCCGAAATGTGTAAAAGCGTCTACAAAATTTTAAGAGTTAAGAGTTGTGATTATTATGTTGATCAACATTTTTGTGCAATGTTTCTGACAAGAGCGCGAGCACTTTCCTCGTTGTGCAAATGACAACTGTGCCTCAACTGTGGTGAACGCACACGCTAATGCCAGACCACTGTCAAATGCCGAGACAACCACCCTTATACATGACCGGTAGACGGCGCTTCTGAATTTATCAGCCACAACTCTTCTTAGAAAACTTAATATGAGGGAAAAAATGCAAAAAAGATGCAAGGATAGAGAAAGAGAACGTGTACGCTTCCCTGGAACCTTGGTCGGAAACACATTTGGCTTACCTGATGGTCGGTCACAGCCGTTTTTGGCAGAAAACTCCGCAGCTGATGTGCAGTTTGTCCGGCTGCTCCTCCTCAACCCAAAAACTGTTCACACTCGATAAGAAAGAATTTTAGTCTTATTTTAAATATATAACTCGCGACGCGACACACCACTTAGAGTTTCGAGGACTTGCATTGTATTATTGGGAATGATTTTTTAAAAAGCCTTTAGAATTTTTACGAAACGCGAAACTTTTGCACGAAACCGCAGAGGATGTAAATTTTCGTTTCCGGTTTTTTCACATTTCAGAACTATCATGAGAGGTACAGAGTTGCAAAATCAGTAGGATTTTCTAACTTTGCAACTACGACTCTTTTTCGCGAGAAATTATGCATGTTTAGCACATCTCAGATAAAAGACAAAATGTTTTTTATTTAGAATGAAAAGTAAATAGCATACAGAAATAAGGATGCTTAAGGATTTATCTCTAATTGAGTGCATTAAAAATGCATGCACACAAAAAGTTACTTTCACGTCGGCACTGATAAAACTCTATTCTACTTATTGTAGCTGTATAAAATAAACTGGTTCACGTATGTTACTCTTGACACCAGTATTATTTTCAATTTTATTTTATCTTATATATACTGGGTAAATAAGTTAATTGTACCTCTAATTTTTTTTCTATCAAAAACACTATATTAATTAATAAACATATTTTTAAATATGTATATTATTTTTAGTTTTAGTCTATTAAATATGTTTTAAACAGCAGTAATCGCGCCGGTGGGCACATAGCACTCCCTCGAAGAAATGACAAGGAATTGGTTTTCTAATATTGCACTTAGTTCTATATATCTTCTATCTATATCTATCTTCTATCTTCTACTATATCTTCTTTTCCGAATCTTTGTGAGAAAAGGGATCCATATGATTGATTTCTGACTATATACACGTATAATATTAAAGAATAGCCTCTATCTAGCTATATTAATAGACTAGTCCTTTAGCTTCTAAATTTCTTATTTCTGAGTATTTATGGTTGTGGTGAGTAATTGGGAAGAGATAATGCTTTGGTGTCTGACAGATCGGTGCATTGTGTTTTTGTAACTAAATAACGATGTGAAGTTATAAAGCTTATAATTTATTGAATTATGGATAATGTAAATAATGTATTACATTTAAATTATTGACAGCATGGGTTGCAAATAGGGTTGGAAATAGTGTTTATTACACACGGGCGTCGAGCATATACAACAGCATTTTCTGGTCTTCCTTTGTGTATATTCAAGGATCTGCAAATATGACAGCTACCTACGAGGTATTCGGCTACCCATTCGGGGAAGAGAGCTACGCTCCGGTGTATTTTCCTCTATTTCCAAATTGCGAAAAATTTTAACTCAATTCATTCATTTTCATTCAAGGTACCCGGGTACCTTGTCAGCCATAACATGTTGTTTTTTTCTTCAGTCACACAAAGGTTAATTCTCTGTACGCTTAATTATTACGCATACAAATCTATGCTTAACTTCCTTTGTAGTGTAGGTTTCACACTTGGTCAGAATTAAATCATAATAATCTATTATGCATCCTTATCTATTATGCTATTTAAGTATGCTATTCACTTTTTATTCTGCAAAATTAAACATTTTCTCTTTTGTCTGAGATGTGCTAATTCATGTCATGAGACATGTACAATTTCTCGTGAAAAATTATCATAGTTGCGAAGTTAGAAAATCCTACTAATTTTGCAACTCTGTACCTGAACTCTCAGGAGAGTTCTGACATATGAAAAAAACTAGTGTTGGGAACTATCGAGTGATTTCAACTATCGATAGTTAGTTACTGAATGATTTTAACTATCGAATGATTTTTTTCACTCATTCATTCATTCATTCGATCTATGTATTTCTAAAAACTATCGAGCGATTCACTCGTTAATAGCTTTTAGCTCGGGGTAGGTAGGGGTGACAAAATTTTACTCTGGTAAGAAAAATAGCTAAAATTTGTTTCTAGCTGTGCCAATTTGTCGAATAAATTTAATTTCAATTTCAATAAAACTAATAAACATAAATCATACACAGCAGTTTAAAAGATTAAATAGACTGATATGTGAAAAATATGTCAACAGTTTGCAGCTCCTACGTTCAATTAATGTACAATATAGTTATTATAGTTATAATGTAATGTATATGTAGTTATTAAAATTATTATTTAATTGGTTATTTTCATTTTTTTTAACAACAGTTAACTTTGATTTTGACTTTCAACGTTTTTAGATAAATTAATGTTTGTCAAAATTTTTACCTAGCCCCAAAGGCTACATAAAATTTTGACGTAGGGGGAGTTCACCTCAGTAGCATAAAAATTTTCGTTTCGGCTGTAAAAGTTTTCTATATCGAGGCCTTAATCGTTGAATAATGTCTGAATTACTAAAAACTATCGAATAATTCAACCATTATATTATTCGATAGTTTTTAGTTAAAACTATCGAATAAATGAATAATTTGCAACTATCGAATAACTCGATAGTTTTTATTCGATAGTTTGCAACACTAAAAAAAACCGGAAACGAAAATTCACATCCTCTGCGTTTTCATGCAAACGTTTCGCGTTTCGTTAAAATTTTAAAGGGTTTTTAAAAAATCGTTCCTAATTATTCAATGCAAGTACTCGAAACTCTAAGTGGTGTGTCGCGTCGCGAGTTATATGTATATTTAAAATAAGACTAAAATTCTTTCTTATCGAGTGTGAACGGTTTTTGGTTTGAGGAGGAGCAGCCGGACAAACTGCACATCAGTTGCGAAGCTTTTTACCAAAAATGGTTGTGACCGATCATCAGGTGAGCCAAATGTGTTTCCGACCAAGATTCCAGGGAAGCATACACGTCTTCCTGTGTCCTTGCATCTTTTTTGCATTTTTTCCTCATATTAAGTTTTCCAAGAAGAGTTGTGGCTGATAAATTCAGCAGCGCCATCTACCGGTCATGTATAAGGGTAGTTGTCTCGGCATTTGACAGTGGTCTGGCATTAGCGTGTGCGTTCAACACAGTTGAGGCACAGATGTCATTTGCACAACACGGAAGGTGCACGCGCTCTTGTTAGAAACATTGCGCAAAAATGTTGTTTTTCAAACAACAATTTATTATTTTTTACTTTTATTTTTTATTTTTATTTTTTTATATTGTTTAAGAATAATAACTAATTATTATTTTTTATTATAATTGTTTATATTCTTACTGAGAAAAACGAATAGAAACAACGTCATGAAATTCAGCCCGAAAATTGTCTCCCATGTAGGGACCTTTGGACCCCTGAAGGCGATAAGCATTAAAACCTTTAATATCCATGCTTCGATGATTAGTTTAGGACTTAAATTAAGCAGTACCTACCTATGTACAGATATCAGATGCCTGGCATACGAAAAGAGCATTCTGTGTATTGAAGAATTTATATTATTGAATTAAATTCATTTCCTGTTACAATGAAGTATGGTTAACGACATAATATTCTTTCAGGACTTTCTTCTTAGCTGAAGAGTTTTTCTGTCCTTTAGACTTGTGGGGTTGGCGGGACTGGCGGGTATAGTCCCTGACCGGCTAAGCCTTTTGTTTCTCCTCCCTGATATAGCTTTGGGTCGCCGTCATATGCCTGATGTAGCCTCCGACCGCCTTCGCTGACCGATTCGGCTATACCACTGGGATCAGTCGGCGAGAATCCTTTGTTCCATCAAACAAAACAAAGTCGAAATTAATCAAAAGTTAGGAAACGATATCAAAATACATACTTGATGGCCCTGACTGACCGCTAATCATAGTGACCGAAGCTGGGAGGAGGATAAAGATTTAGTGAATTGTTTGCACCGTTAGGAGTTTTGGTCCCTCTGAACAAGACAAATCTAACTTACCGATCAACAGAAAGAAAAGTGATAGCAGACAAAATATGTTGGTGTTCATTCTTATTCAACTTCAAAGCCTTTTATTAAACTTTTGACTGTGCCAAGCTGAAGGTTTCGAAGTCTTTTATACTCACTGCGGTTAGTGCCGTTAGAGACGCTTGACTGAGTTTTGTAACCGATTCTAATGAGCTGATTTTATACTTTGGAAGTGTAATATCCATAAAATATTGAACAATGTTTCCTAACATATCTAATTAGCAACAGGTCATAGGAACTTTGGGACTACTAATTACTGGGTGTGGAATAATAAGATTTCATAGTACCGCGAAATTTTGTGTTAAAAATTTATATCGCATACATACACTTTTTTAATTAATTTGTAATATTTAATCTTTTCGGTAGAAATATTTATTTCTAATAATTTTTGCGCATTCTTATTATTAAAAAGGTAATAAATTATAGAATCTAAAACACTGAAAATCTTTAAGACAGCAAAAAGGATGCGATACTTTTCGACTAGAAAAAAATTCAATCCGGATTAATTAGTTATTAATTAAAGCTTTAATTTACAATACACATTAGTTTCTTCAAGTACAATACAATAAAATAAGTTTAATCTAAGCAAAATCTACGCTTGTATTCTCTTTTGGTCCTGCATTTGTTCGAACAGGTCTTCCAACTTGAATTTTTGTATTTTTCCCGAAACAGTCTTCGGAAACTTGTCCAGGGGCACAACATAGCGTGGCACCTTGAAGTGTGCTATCTTCCCCCTGCTGAACTCCTTTATCTCTTCTCGTGATATGCCCTTGAGTCCATCGCGTAAACGTACGAAGGCACAGATTTCTTCACCCAAGCGGTCATCAGGGACCCCGACCACCTGTTAGGAAAAGGAGAGCTTAGACATTAGAAGCACTCGGATGTAATACATTTCTTCACTTTTCCAGTACTTACGTGCGTCTCGATGATGTCTGGATGTGAGTTTAGAAAGTCCTCGGCTTCTTTGGGGTAGATATTTTCTCCACCCCGTATAATCACATCCTTGAGTCGACCGACGATGCGTCCGTAACCATTTTCTTCGAGTATGAATTGATCCCTGCAGCCATAAAAACGTAATACAAATCGAAAGAAAGTATTTATTCCTTCTCACCCAGTACGTAACCATTTGTCGGCCCCAAGAACATCTCTCGTCTTCATTAGATCGCCATAGTAACCTATCATAGTTAGGTATCCTCGTATCCACAGCTCGCCCGGCTGCCCAAAGGGAACTTTGTTGCCCAAAGAGTCGACAACCTTCGCTTCTACGTGATCCTGTACATGGCCAACAGTATTTGTAACCTGATCCTGAGTGTCGTTGCGAAATGATTGGAACATCACTGCAGTCGCTTCGGTCAATCCGTAGATTGTGCTAACTCGTTCCAAGCCCAATACATTCTTAATATCTAGAAAGAGGGCCGGAGAACACGGAGCGCCGCCTGTGATCGCAGTTTTTAGAGTCTTTAAGGGCAATTCAAGCTCGCGCTGCTTTTTAATGAGGTCCACGTACATCGTGGGTGTGCCGTGTACAATGGAGCAGCGTTCGTTTATGATCGCATACAGTGAGTCTTCTGGATTGAAACCGGCACACGGAAGAACCATGGTGGCGCCGTGACTCATACCCGCCATAGTGGCCGCAATAGCTCCGTAGGCGTGAAATAATGGTACCTGGACGCAAATACGCTGTCCCTCGTACTGGTTCCGGCTGCCAACATGAAAACCATTGTTCACGAAGCTAAAATGGCTGAGCATCGCTGCCTTTGGAACGCCTGTCGTACCCGAAGTGAACTGAATATTGCATGCTGCATCCGGACTGATGTTTTTTTGGTTCGATGATACTGCTCGCACTTCGTCGGCATTGCAGAAGCCCAGCAGTTGGTCAAAGTTGAAGGTACCCGGCAAAGGAGATTTAGTATCGATGATGACTGTTCGCAGCGATGGCATATTCTTCATCATTATGTTGCCAGGCTTACTGGTGGCAATTTCGGGACAGATACTTGATAGGATTTCATAGTAATTCTGCGTCTTATGACTTTCAGCAGCCACGACCGCCTTCATATTGACCCACCTCAAGCAATGCTCCACTTCGGGACCCTGCAAAGCTGGGTTGAGCCCCACCGATACGAGACCGGCACGTGCACAGCCCAACATCGTGAGATACCATCGAAGGTTGTTGGGCCCCCAAATGCCAACATGGTCACCCCGTTGCAGACCCAATTTCAAGAATCCAGCAGCTATACGATCCGCCAGCTCCAGCACTTTCTTAAAAGTGTAGCGCTTCTGTTCGTGGCATGAGACAATGGCTTCATTAGTGCCGAAGTCACTGACAGCGCGTTGAAGCTCTTCGCCGATGGTGCGGTGAATGAGGGGATGTGGGCCGATGTAATGATAATAGCTCAGTTTCGATTGTGTGCTTATTGAGGAGCGAAATCTATTAGGAGAAATTAGCTAATGTTAAATTTGAAAAAATCATTTTGTTGTAAACGGTACAGGAATAAAGAAAAGTTTTATCTCAGCCTGGTGTGCTATAGTGGAGGAAATGTATATTCACTATTCGGTTTGTGTAGCGTATATCAAGACTGTTTCTAGTAAGTTGGCAGCACTTTTGCTACAGTTTTTCTTCACTCCGTAGAAATTCAAACCAATTCAATTTGAATACATGGACGGAAATGCACGAATAGAAAGTATCGAGATAATATAGAAACTTATCAGAGTTGTCGTTTTGGAAATTGTGTAATAATTCCAATTCTAAAACTTTATTTTTAGAATTTTATTTAATAGTAGTTAAATACTACTATCGTGGTACAAACGACAATGCTGGTGCTTCTGGTTAGTGCAATTGCAATCAGTTTAATCAGTGCTTAAACGCACCTAAATTTTAAAGTTGATTAAGATTAGTTTTCGAAATTTACGATCATGATACGAATACATGCTAAGGCCTTGAAAGTCAATAATCCATCACCTTGAACCCTTGAACGCTTTTCGATAAGGATTTAGAAACTTCATGCAATGATACAATAAGCTGCTTTATAAAATTGAATTGTTATGTCAATTGATTTAATGATAGGTATTCAATTTAATAAGAAAAATATATACTATTTATTATAATAGGTTATATATAACCCTTGTTAACCCTTGCTATATATAACCCTTACTATATATAACCTATAAGTCTATAACCCTTGAAATAAAAGTGCTCGGCTCATCGGAACTTGACGCTCTAAACACGATCATCATAATTAGACGCCGCATAGGTCGCCGTCATAGGTCGTGGCATACTTTTAGGGGCTACTCCGATAACCGAATAAGTGTTGGACTTACTGAGAATTTTAATCCTTTGCTGCGGCCGTAGGCCAATCAATCAATCCTTTAGTGATAACGGCAGTTATGGATTCTACGTACCTCGCATAACTAAAAAATGACTAGCCGTAGAAAGTTGAAATTCTGTATTGAGGATAGATTTAACATCTATGTAGTTGTAGGTGCACAAGATGACCTTTTCGGTTGCAATGAGTTGTGCCAAAGGGGCACATTTCTTGTAGGCCAAAAGGACCCTTCACTTTTTTTGTAAATTTGGGAAAATTGTAAATCTGTTTCAGGCTTCATATTTTAGTTGCCATCTAAAATGGTAGCACTGTGTAAAATAATATTTATCTAAAACAATAAAAACGTGTAAATTGAGGGAAAAAAATCAAACATTTCTAAGGATTCTGAATACTGGAGAGAGATCATCATTATTCGCCATTCCTCCCAGACTAAACTAGGGTTAACTGTATCTATTGCAAATGATATTAAACTACAATTAGTTTTTTTTTTATTAGAACGAAAACAATCAATTATATTATCAATTATGCATAGATTATAGCTTGTCGATTTTTTCAAGGTTAATAAAGTAAAAAAGATTAATTAGGACATAATAACTGATAACTCATAACTGATCCTTATAAGAACTGAGAAGGGTTATGGTTATTTAAATTTTATTTGTACATAACATTATTTTAAAATGTTCTGAATTTCACTTTTGTACGCAATCGATATTGAAATCGAACGGCCCAGTTCGAAACTTCGCATTGTGGTTTTTAATTTTACTTTCAGTTGTCCTATATAGAAATTGGTGACGTGGCGTGACTCTCAAACAACAAACAGTTGTAACAGTCTATTACAACACTATTAAGCGCACAGTCTATTCGTATAAAATCGAGCGATTTGTAGAATACTAGCAATCAATTTACATTCGATTTACATTTTTGACTATAAATCGAATGAAGCGCTGGAGCATGCCTGATAATGCGATAAATTAAGTTGTGGATTGGATAATCTTAAGTCCTTTAATTAATATTTACTACAAATTGTTATGTAAGGACTAGAAACCTTGCGCTTCGTAATTCTAGCTTCCAAGAGAGAGTTCTCCCGAATATTGTATATCAGAGATCACCTTAACCTCTATACCATCTCCTAGTATGAGTATCTTATATTCATCACTAACCGTCTGTGTAAGAATTTTATTGTATCATTTCCGCGGGTCAATTGAAGTTTTTTGAAATAATTTCTCGACATCAATTGCAATTTATTATGCAACATTTTTATTACTTGGAAACGGAAGAAACGTATACGAAATTAATGCAGAAATTATTGAATTATGATTTGCAAAAAAGCAACGCGACAGCCCGACTTTAATTCAATTTAACTTAAATTCAATTAAAACGAATCTTCTGTTCTGTTTCCGTTGAATTGAGCGACTCTATTGAGCTTCGGTGAAGCAACTGATGATGTTAAGGGTCCGCGAGCTAAACGCGTTACTTCGCTTAAAAATAGCGATAATTAAAGCTGAAAGATTAACAGCTGGCTGATTATCGTTATCAATAGTATACACTACACTCTCTTTCCATTTGCATAATCCCATTGCTATGGTTGTGTTGTTGTTGTTGTTGCTATTCTTCATATCCAACTCAAATTTAGGCCTCTTTCCTTTGCGGCTACTTTCGTTTATTGTTGTTGTGACTGATAACAACGTACATACTGGTACATACAATATATCGGCTGGATATACACAAGTTGGTCGTATTGTTATTAAAAATGGTTTATTATACCCTGCACCCGAAGGGATGCGGGTATATTCCCTTCGTTTTCCCGTCTGTAACGCATTAAAGAGGGCGTGACAGGTAGAGAAAAGTATAAATACTCGTATATTCTTTAGTTTTCGTATATTTTTTAGTTTTAAATACAACTTAATAGGTATTCTCTATTTCCTCTATTTTTAACTCTAAAACTTTTAACTTTAACATTTTTAGGAGCGTTCATATTTATGAGCTCAAAAAGACTACTTTTTCGGAAGAAAATATGTGTGCTCCAAAAAAGGACTCCGAAAAGAGTCTTATATGATTCAAGTATGAATGTACAAATTTATGACTCTAAGAAGACATTTTGTTATGAACCACACTTGGGCACATGATATTTTAACTCCGAAAACCCTCTTTTTATGACGAAAATAAGAGCCTTCAATTTTTTTTCAAAAAAATATTCAAAAACTATACACTCAAATTTTGGACTCCGTAATGACTCATATTTATGATATACTGTGAGTCTACTTGATTTCACGTTTTCAAATTTTGCTTTTGAAGTAAAAAGATTTATTTCAATTGAAAAATTACCGTTTTTGATAAATTCACAGTCTTTATGTACATTATCTTGAGTTATCAGGGGTTTTGGTTGACGAACATGTTCATCACCTTCCGGCGGCTCACGATCCTCTTTGAAATGCATAAGCCACTCATGAACTCTGCTATGAAATAAATAATTATCATCATTAACTTCTTTTAACAATTTGTGTGTTGGGAGAAAAATACACAGAATTCTTTTTTTATTAAATTAATTTTAATTTAAATAATTTAAGAAGACCTTAATTGCATATTACAATATAAATATGAATTTTTTTGGAGCCTGGAAGGATTTAAATTGTGAGTCCAGAAAAGAATCACAAAAGGCTCAGATAATAATGATAAAAGGCTCAGAAAAGAATCATAATCATGATCAGAAAAGAATCATAAAAGGCTTAGAAATTATTATTTTTTATTGAAATTTTAAACTCCCAAAACGGACAATTTTCTGAGTCTTTTCAGACCCTTATTTAGGACTCTTTTCTGATGACAGTCTAGGAAGGAAAAAACGTTCATTTCTGACTCTTTAATGTGTTCATAAAGAGCGTATTTGTTTAGATATGTGAATTTTTTCTGAGTCAAAAAAGACTCATATTGTTTGCTGGGATATTAAATTGTCGCGAAATCAAACAATACTCTCAAAGACGAACTTCATTTCTAAAAGATTCATTCTCCAAGAGAGAGAAATTTCTCTCCTAAGTGTAAGAAAAAGTTTGCATTTGATTACTCACATAAGTTATGTATGTGCGTGTGTGTTTGTGCACTTGAAATGTACCCATCATAAAATGATTATACGAGTAAATAGTTTTCTATATAAAGTTTTTTTCTACTATGTATATAATAGTTGTTTATGCATTTTATAAAAAAAATATTTTGATTTTGATTTTGATTTTGTTTATGGCGAAGGTACTGGAATCCCAATCAACTGCCAGGAAATGGTTCGTTCGCTATCGTTCTGGGAATTTTGAAGTGAAAAATGCTCCTCGCTCTGATTCTTTGATTGCTTGATGGCATGCATTGTATACTTTCCCGTTGGGTACTCCGCGTAACCGCGTAGTCGCAATCTACTGGTAAATCTGTACTTGTACTGTACTCTCTATAAAATTATAGAGATTGTCACTAAAAAAGAAACAACGATAATATTTACAAATAGTCTTTCTCGGTATAACTAAGAGTATCTGGCGATCTACAGAAAAAAAAACAATTTCTTTTGTATATATAGAATATAGAATTTGCTATAGAATTTGCAATGGAATTTACCAACGGTCTGGGTCTAAACTACCAGAAAGCGCAGGTCATGCAGCAAGCAAGCAAATACTTCAAAGGTTATTAGTTGTATTAAAGACAAAATTTGCAGACTTCTTAAAAGTTAAAAATGTAAACTAATTTAATTGATTTAGAATGAGTTGTGACTGAATATAGGTCGCTCAAAAGCCAATGCGCTTAAGTTCAGAAACATAAATTGAAAGAACTATTATTTTTTTATTATTATATCGTATATTATGAATATATTGTAGTTCAAAAGCTATGAAAAGAAGAGCGCAAACGATGAAACGAGTCAATATTTTAATTTATTCCACTCAAGTTTACAAAAATTAACAGCTAACTTACGAAATTTATAGATTCTATAACAAATATTTTGTGTAGATTTTTTTTTATCAGCTTCAGATTTTTATCAGATCAGATTTTGTTTTTATAGCTTTACTCTTTGGGGTTAAGTGTAGGTAATTTTAAGCTTCGAATTATGCCATCCCAAAGCAAAACAAACGGAGCTATCTATGAATGACCTCCAAAACTCTTATTAGACAAGATTGCAAATAGAATAGCAATCGTTTTTAACCCTCTACCCCGCTTCTAAATGACAGATTATCAACAACGCCACAAACAATATCCAGCCGTTCTCACTCTCTCTCTCTCTCTCTCTCGTATTTTCAAAGTAAATTTTGTTCTTTTTGAAACTTGAGCAGAATGAGTTTATTTGAGACGTGAAGTGTTTCAGAGAGAGTGAAGCGAGAGTGAATTGATTGTGAATTGAGAGCATAGCCTTTTCGGCTAACAAGATTAGACGTTAGGGGCCGAAGTGATCGATGGAATCGTTTCTCATAGCGTCTCGTTAAACAAACGAGTGTTCAACGCAGCCACAGTCTTATAAAACCTTTTGAGCTCTGTGCTACATCGCGAATACGTGCTATCGCGAATACGTGCTATCGCGAATACGTGCTATCGCGTCGTATTGTTTTGGAAAATTTTTATTGAAAATGAATTTATTAGTGGCGCCGCGCAGCCTGAGAGCGAAACTTGGCTTGAGCAAATACGTGTGCGGACTGCAGCAGCACCAGCAGCCGCAGTTGGCGTATAGGCGCAGCATGTAGGCAACGTATTTGCCTTCGTTAACTAGTTCGTTTTGTTTAGTAAACACAATTTTTTTGCCACGCAGATACCACAATCCGGCCTACTTTCATCAGCCCGGCAAAGACTCGCTGCTCTATCGAAATGTAGGTCAACAATTGCGACGCGCAGCCGAGAAGTACGGTCAACGGCCGGCATTAATCTCTTGCGCCGAGCAGAAGAGGCTCTCTTTCGAAGACATCAGAGAGGAGGCCGGCGTGCTGGCGCACCAATTGCTCTCAATGGGCCTGCAGAGCGGTGATCATGTCGGCCTCTGGGTGCCCAACACGACGCAGTTTTATATCGGTTTCATGGCCGCGGCGCTTGTTGGCATGCCAGTGGCCTGCATCAACCCAGCGCTGCAGGCGCCGGAGCTGGAGAGTGCTTTAGATCTAGCCCATGTTAAGGCGTTGATCTGCATGGACACCTGCGGCAGGTATGACTTCATCAAAATACTAGAGCAAATTGTGCCGGAACTGAAACATAATCAGCCGTTAGCGATAAATCCCAAGTTTTCACATTTGAAAACCTTGATCGTAAAATCGCCCAAGACGTGGCAAGCGGCCCACAACTACGACGTGCTCGTCAAGGAGCGTGCGCCTCACTCTCACAATGTTGCCTTTTTGTACGTGAAAGCGGGCAAAATTCCAGCCGAGAGCACCTGCAACATTCAGTATACCTCAGGCTCCACAGGCCAGCCCAAGGTCGCGCTCTCCTCTCACTTCAGCTCTGTCAATCAGGCGCGATATTTCGGCACCTGCCTTGAGTTGCAAGCCGCGAATCGGCGCATCTGCTGCAATCTGCCCCTTTTTCACGCTTTCGGCCTGTCCCTGCTGCTGGCGGCGTTGGATTACGGTGCCACGTTGGTGCTGCCCAGCGAGAGCTTCAGTGCAGCCGCTTCACTTGAGGCCATCGAACAGCAGGCGTGCAATGTTATACTGGGCACACCCACTATGTATGTCGATCTGCTGGAGAAGCAGACCGAATTGAAACGCTGCATGGACAGTCTGGAATTGGGGCTAGTGGGTGGCGCACCCGCTGCTCCGCAGCTTATTCATCAGGTTCGTAATACTTTTGGCCTGAAAAGCATGAAGATCGGTTATGGTCTGACCGAGAGCACTGCCGCTATTTTCGCGCAAGACAGCGAAGACGCACTGGAGAACGCGGGGCAGACTGTGGGCCGTCTGTGCGGTCATGGCGAGGCCAAGGTTATCAATGAAAACGGCGAAACGGTGAATTTCGGTGAACGTGGCGAGCTGTGTGTTCGCGGATTCTTCAACATGAAGGGTTATTTGGAGGACGAACAAAGAACGCAGGAGGTGCTTCTGAAGGATGGCTGGCTACGGACAGGGTAAGTCCGAAATGCTTCGTTCTGCCAGCTCTACTTCTGTGGTTCATTGAGAATTCTGGCTTTTTGTTGTTTTCAGAGACGTATTCGTTTTGGAAGAAGATGGCAGCGCTTCTATAGTGGGACGCAAAAAGGATGTGATTATACGGGGTGGAGAGAATATTTTCCCCAAACAGATCGAAGACATCTTGCAGCAGCATCAGGACATTCTAGAAGTTCAGGTTATTCGGAGCTCGGTTCTCTGACATGTTTGGAAAAGATGTACATATTCTTCTCTTCTACATATCGCTTCTTTTCACGCAGGCTATCGGTGTACCAAGCGAACGTCTAGGTGAAGAGATTTGTGTATACCTGCGACTACGATCGGACGCACCGCCACTGACCACCGAACAAGTGCACGAATTCTGCAAGGCTCGACTGGCCCACTTCAAAGTACCGCGCTACGTTCGCGTGGTGAACGATTTTCCGAAGACGGTTTCCGGAAAGATACAGAAGTTCAAATTGAAAGAAATGTTCTCGGCGGAGGGCCAAAGCTAGATTAAGTGCGGGTTCGCGGGTTCGTGGGTGAAGTAAATTTTGTATTTTACACTTGAAAAATCGGTCTTTCTTCTTTTAGCATGCTATGTATGCTTTTCTGGTCAGACTGCTGCTGTCTTCTTTGGAATTTCCGTTTTTTGTAGCAAAGATTTTTTCCATTCCATTTCCATTGTGTGTCTTCATTGTGTGTCTTCATTGTCGCGGGTTAATGAATTAATGCTATCACCGCTACTAACGTTTCTGACCTCTGCACGCTTTTAAACGTATACAGAAATTTGCATGAAATTCTTTTATTCGCGACTTTGTGTCTCTGTGTATGCGCGACTGTTCGTTTCGTCTGTCTGATCGGGCGCTAATAAATTCTGACAAAGCTTCTGTGGTTTGTTTGTTTGCGGAAGTAGTTTTGCATGCAGCGTCTGAGCGGGCAGAAATAATAGAAATTGTTGAGGTTTATGCAAATGAGAGAAAAGAGCCGTTCACCAAAAAAGAGAACGAGAGCGAAAAAGCGACTGGAGTATTACCTGGCTTCAGTTCAAGTCATTTCTGCTCTCAAAGAGGTTCTCTTTAGTTTTCCATTGTTTCATGCTGAAAGGTTTATTCAAGAAAATAACATCAAGTGACGGTTAATTTTCGGTTAGTTTGAATGGATTTGAACACAAAATTCTCAACAATTCTCTACAGTTCTTAAATTCAGATCTTTTGATAGCGTAAAAGATATCTTAAAGACATCACTGGGTTTTAAGGCTGGGCTAAATGTTAAATTATGGTCAGGTCAGAAATTATTTTACAAAGAGATTAAGCCTGATAATCTGAAAAATCAGATTTGCAAAGAAAAATTAAAATTTTGCCAATATAGAGAAGCTCAATGCTGAACAGTTCGAGAGAGCTTTTATTCAAAAATTGGTAAAATATTTACAAAACTAGAGAAATCAGAAAGAGAAAATAATAATGTAAATAAATTGGAGAAAAACCAGAGCCCATTTTCGCTTAAAGAAAACAAAAAAACCTCTCAAATTGGAATAAAATTTAAAGAGAGAGAGTCTCATAGGTATAAGAGAACAATGCCACTCTCTTTTGTAACACTCTAGCTGTTGATAATGACGCTACGTAATTCTGCGTCCTCTAGACAGATTTGGTTTAGAACATCAGCTGACGAGGTAACGCTTTACTGCGGGTCAGGAACCGGCACCAACAAACACCAACAACCACCAGCCGATAACTTCTGCTAACCGCCAACGCCGACACCATCGCGTCCTCGAAAAAACATGCAACAAATGTAAACAATGCTTAAGACTCACGCGCGCAACGCTCCGGCATGTTGCCAAGGTAGCTTCCGGGCACATGGTTTCATACCAAGAAACGCCAGCCTGGTTACAGCGTCAGCGTTCAGCAAAGCGGCGTCTTAACGTATGCAAGAAAAACACCGTAGGTTGGTCTCAAGAGAAATTCGGCCCAGAAAATCAGAAACTCGGAGGCGCTCGTTGAATACGGTTCGATTTTGGAAAATCGCGGAAAAACCAAATCCAAAGTCAGTCTTTTTGTTGCGTGCATATAGTATACAAAGTGAAGAAGAAGAAGAAGGTGTTTGTGATGGTGTGTGTGTGTGTGTGTGTGTGTGTACCGGAAGGAAAAGCCATCAGTTGTTATTAGCAATAAGATTTTGTTAGTCGTCGTAATAATGAAGAATGGCCACAAAGAGATTTGAAAGAAGAACAAGCAAAACAAATTGCATTCAAAAAAGAAAAAAGAAGGATATTCGAACCGAAAGCGAAAACTGTAATTAAGCATAATAATTATGCTAAAGATTAGCTCAAGGTTAGAAAATATAAATATAAAGAATAATAATAAGAATAATAATAATATAAATATAAAGAAAAATCAATGATTTTAGTGTTTTATTCTTAGAATAAAATAAATATAAACAACAGAAATTCTTAGTAAAAGAAAAAGTGGACGAATGTTGTTGCAATTGTTGCACAACAAACTTTTGTTGTGTAATCATTATCGTTGGTCGTGAATTTTCAGAACCAAAAAAAAAAACCCAAAAAACAAAAAATCGTTGGTGAAGCACAAAAACCAAACGGTTTTTTTATGTCATCAAAATAGCTTCCGCAAGTTCTAAAAGTTATCAACAAAAAAGTTATAAAAATGTTTCTAAAATAAACGTTTTTGGGAAAATCTTCAAAGCCTAGTTTAGGTAAATCATGTCACAACCGTCCAAACGGGGCGCTGGTGTACGCGGTGGTGCTGGAGCCGGTGCTGGTGGAGTTGGGCGCAAAACAGCCCCGGTACCTGCGCCCACGGCCAATGGCACCCCGGACGACTCGGCGGCGGCTGCCAGTGAGCGTGCTACACCCGCCAGCAAGACGGACAGTGATCCCAAAGACGACAGCTCCAGCTCGAATGGAGACAAAAAAGAAGCAGACGCCGCTGCAGCACCGAAACCGCCCAGCGCGGGCGCCTCCATACGAGAGGCCTCCAACAAAGTGCTCGCTTTGGCGATGCGGAGCGAGTGGACGCCTCTTGAGCAAGAATTAAAGAAACTGGAAAAATACGTGGCGAATGCGGGTGAAGATGGCAATCATATACCGCTGGCCGGATTGCATGATGTGGTAAGTAGGAGGAAAGGAAGGAGTCGAAAGAAGGACTGTGGCTGTATTTGAACCTCTGTCGGCCCCTGTGTCTCTTGAAAGTGTATTTATTTCTTCGTGTTGCATTTAAAATGTTTACCCGTTGCGTACTCCATAGCTTACCTCAACCGCCAAACTTCCGTTTGAGGGCACGGGCACGTTGAGGGCATTAAAAGCAGGGCTATTATTACCCAACAGCGTTATCGTTTGGGAAAGACAAAAAAAAAACGACCATAAAATATGAGACACAAAGAAAATAAATACATTATTTATTAAAAAATTGCACAGCTTTAACTGTTTAGAAAATAGCTTTATTAATGGGTAACAATATTTATTGTTATTGTTACAAAGCGGCTGTTGTTGTAGCAACTAAACAATTTGGGGCTATGAGTATGAGTATTTGTAGTATCGAATTGGAATACAATCTAATAAAAAACGAGACCATAGAAATAAACAAAAAAATTAAAAGGTAAAAAAACAGATAAGGCCTTAAATCCAAAATTAGCATTTCAGTCTATAAGACATTTTTTATGTTATTTTCTTCAGTACAAAAAAAAAGTATGTTAATCTTATTCAAAGTAATGTTATATCGCTAATTTTCTAATTCTCAGAACACCGGCATGACACCTTTAATGTATGCGACGAAGGATAACAAAACCGCCATCATGGATAGACTGATTGAACTGGGTACCGATGTTGGAGCCCGAAATAATGTAAGTACCTATACTTATAATACGATACTTAAAAATTTTTGGTAGAAATAAAAGAAAAACGACTCAGCAAATTTTCAATGAAAGCTAACGAAAAGGATAAGGCAAAAACAACGCAAATACGCCAAAAATGAAAATGTTTTCAACTCAAAAATGGATTTCACACAAATCATGGGTAAAAATAAACCGTGTAATGTTGAAATGTTGAAGCTAAAAGCATTAAAAAAAAAACACAAAAAAAAACGATCAATTAAAAAAAACTGAAAACAAAAAAAAGCATGGCAATTTTGCCAGAGTTTATCTGCGGCTTAGAATTTGCAATTAAATTGCCAAAATACTTAAGAAAAGCCATTAAAAACTGATAACTAACTTTATTCGTTCCTTGTAATAATTCTTCGGTAATTTCTTCTAGTCTGAGAACATTATTTGGTGGGATGGTCTATATGTAGTTTTTATTCAGGGATATTTTTCGAATTTTTTTTCTTCCTCAACTAATTCTGACCAATCTTTTGTTAGAAATAGAGCATTAATGTGAAAAAATATTATTTTTGGCAACTCCTAAACGAATGCCTTTGACCTAAATCTTAACGAAAAAGAAAACTCATTAAATATATTTACAATACTATAAAAGAAAATAGAAAGCTTTCTAATTCTCAGTAAAGCCTCTTCTCTTTTTCTTACTAAAGTTACATAAAAAATAACAAGGAATAATGAAAAAAGCATGTCAAGAAAATTTTCTTTTACCTAAAGCGCGATGATTCGGCCATTTGCTATTTTGTGACTAAAGCCAATGCGTAACTAAAACAATAATCACCGTTAATAGCATGCCTTTTTTGTAACATTATGATGGTGATAATGATTATGTTGGTTAAGAAAATGTTAGAATAGAAAAACATCATGCAAGAAATTTAAATAAAACAACAAACACAAGAACTTCTTTCTGCGTTTTTAAAAAATCCTCTGCAATGAACTTTCGCACGTCCTTTTTTAACACTTTTTTTGGAAATAAATTCTAAAAGCAGCCTGAAAAAAGATAAATTTCTGTTGCTGTTTTGAAAAAGTGTGGACCTTGAATTTCGGTTTGTGGTGTTTTTTTTTTTTTGTTAGGAACTTCAAGAGCAATTAAAAAGAGACTTACTTTTAAAGGATTCCGCCTTTTCGCAACTCTAAAGACCATTAATCAAGAGGCCGAAGAGTGTGTGATTACACACTCCTTGACATTATGTCCATGCATATGTACGTTACACTATGCAGACCACAGCAGGACACACCGAGTTCACAGCAGGCCACACTAACATTCTTAGCATTTCATGTTTTTACCTTAACCTTTTAAAAATATGGAAAAAAACAATAATTATTTCGAAATTAGTATGTGCCAATTAGTGCCAGTTTTTCGGAAGGTATCACTTGAGTGGGCCCTAATTTTAACCAGTGACATCATTCGAGCCGCTTTCACAGAGTCGCTTCTTACAAACTAGCTAGAACTAGAGCTGAGCTAATCCCTTTAACTATGACAAATGTTCTGTTTTTTTAATAAGTTCAAAATAAAGCACTAAAATTTTGGTTAAGCAAAGAACTGTCATCTTTTGAGTAATAGTTTTTGTTCATTTACGATACACCCACCACAAGAACAACAAGAGAAATGTCATCCGCTTGAGTACCTACGTGAATTTTCCAAAATTATTTACGTCAAGCCCTTTTCTAAGTAATTTATAATTAACCGAAAAGCACTGGAAAGACCATTATCAGATGACGATTCCGATGACGATTCTATTGTAACGTACTGTAAATTAAAATGGACTCTTCATGGAATTTTTGAAGGTCACTTTTTTGGGTAACAGGGAGCGCCCAAATCACTCAGCATGATGCTGATACTCCTACTGGGAGAGGCCCTCTGAATTCTTAGTAATACTCGTGGATTATGTCTATTTCTTATTTAAGGAGTGTCCATGCAAGTACACACAAACACACACACACCTATTGCAATGTAAACAGTGTACATATTGTATAAAAAGGAATGCGTTTCTGTGTCAAGGTATGCATTTTTGCCAATCGACAAAGTGGCAAATACTTTTCAAGTCTTACATGAAACGACGTATTAACTTGTAACCTGCGTGTAGGTATTTATTACATACATACTCGTGCATATATATGTACGTACGAGTGTGTTATGATGCGAGTTTGATTGTTATACATGCAAGTTATGCATCAAATTTGACCCTGACTTCCAAGAAAGGGTTATCGCAAGAGTTAAGTAACAAGTAAAATAATAAGTAATAAGTAAAATCGATTTTGGGAAGTGAAAATTACAAAAATTCTAATAAATTATTCTCACTTTAACCGGCCTACAGACGTTGACAGACTATACGGGCTTGTTCTATGCTATAGGCGGACCTATAGAAAGCTAATGTGAAAACTTTTTCTATTGCGAACATGATTATTTATCACGACTACGACTTCTTTAGTCGGATACTTTTTTGTCAAAAATGCCCAATGGATGTGAATTCAAGGAGCTCTTGACACTACCATGCTGTCAGAGAAAAAAAATATAGGCCAATCGATTATGATAGAGTACGGCGTACTTTTGTGCCATTTGGCCCAATTCCATTGCGAGCCCAAAAAAGGAATTTTTTTCTCTTTATTTTTCGCCAAATTCGCACTACTCACACAAAGCCCCTTTTAATATAACAGAAATTAGGTAGACCATAATTAGCCACCAAGACCGAAAGAGCATTTTTTATACACTACAACGCAAAAAGCAGAAAAAATTATCTTTTTACATAAATTCTTCTTTTTTCATCATCTTCTTTGTTTTAATATTCTTAGAATGCCATAAAAAATTAATGAAAAATTATCTAATTATCAAGAGCAGACGTTTTGCCGAAGCTAGTTTAATGTGTGCAGATCCTGCGATTTTATGAGTGAGTCCTGAGTGAAAATAATTCTATGTAAAAAAAAGCAATTTGAATATACATACATACATAGCTGTAGGTTTGGCCAGACCAATTTGCAGGCATAATTTTTAAAAAAACTTTCGGATAAAGATTAATTGAATTTTATAATTTTCATAATTTATTTAGCTTTAAAATTTTATTTCTCAAAAATTTTCCTAACCAATACCACCCCGAATAGCGTAAAAAATCTTCAAATCGTCATAAAAACACGCCTCTTAAATTGTCTAACAGAATAATAGTAGTTTATAATACTTTATAATAATATAGTTAATATTTTCTTTAGAAAAACTAATGCTGAAAATTTTTAAAAGTACTCCGTACTAGAAGCTCTAGCAGAAAAGAATCAAGATTTTATCAGCGAAAATATTTACTTTATAAATATCGTATATAAATATTTGCTGTACTACCTCTGTCTACATAGTAATATATCCATTGTTCATAAGCCTCTCAGTAGGCGACTATTACTGTTGCGTTGAATAATTTTTTTCGATTTGAGTTTGTAACATTCTCTAAACTAATAATGAAAACACAAAAGTAGAAAAATAGCACAAATATCGTACAATAATATAAATACATAAATATAAATAGGAATAATAGAATCATGACTATGTTAAAGCACCAGCAGGTTGCCCGCACTTAAGGTCGCTGAAACGAATTGTTTCCAAGAACAACCGGAAATAAAGCGCTAGAAGAGTGAATAATTTTCTAAAAAGAACAATATTGTTGTTGGTGTTATTATTGTTGTTGTTGTTGTTGTTGTTTTACGTTTTATAGAGGGCAAAAGTTGTACACTCTTTGACCCAGTTACTTGCATACTTACGATAACTTAAACCACTGCCAACGTCCTGATTAAGTTCAATGGCCCCGAAATATTTTTGGCTTTAACAAATCAAAAAAATTGGATTTAATTGAATAGAGGTTGCTGAAAGTCTTAGGTTTGCTTGCTATTAATAAATGATAGCCATAGACCAAATTAGTAATTAACTCTTTCTATTTAAATAAAGAGTTAGGTTAGGATTTTAAGGTTTTTTAAAGTATACTTAAGGTATGTATATATTATATATTCCGAGAAAAATAATATTAAATTAAATACATATATATAATTGTATATTAAATTAGCCAGCATTATAAAAAAGAAAAAGTTTAAAAATAATCAAAATAATGTGATAAAACGAAGTTTATCAAATAAAATTAATGAAATTGGTGATTATAATTTCAATGAAGTCATGAAGAAGCTAGAAATTTATTCATAGATAATGTTTTTCATATAAATTTAACATCGTTTTGATCCCAAACATGACTAAGACTATAAATTATATGACTATAACTTCTTGAAGAATTGAATTTCAAGATTTCGTTAGTCGCGAAAAAGAAAGAATATTTTCCTTATAAACTGAAAAGTAGGTAATATCATCAGAATGAAAAACCATTGGAAAAACTTCAAAAAATTCAATATATCGAAATTTTTTTTAGATTAAGAAGGAAAAATTGGTATATGAGTTTATAAGATTTTCTGCAAATATTTACACTGAAGTCATAAGTGTAAATTTGGTTTATAAAATAACATCATCTAAATTTATTGACAGGAAATTATGCATCATTTTGCATACATTTCAAACAACCTCGATCTTGTTGAAATATACAATTTCAATCTGTAAAAAGAATTGTTTCAGTGTATTCAAACAGACTCGAAAAGAGGAAAAAATAGCGGCTTTTTTTCTGAATATAAAGTTGTGAAGCGTGTACATGCTCGTACATATAAACTGAGTTTATATAGAGAGAGTGAAATGAATCATGAAATATTCCCAGAAGAGTTTAATATTGTTAAATCCCTTTGATTGGATGGATTAAATTTTATTTTTTTTTTGCAGTAAAATATAACGCTAAAATTTGAGGTTTGTAGTAAAATTTAAACCTTATGACGTTTCAAACTAAGGTTCATGTCGGTAGTAAATGTAAGGTATAAAAATGTATATTTTTTTCATTGAAAGTGCTTAAGAATATCGTATATAACTTAAGCATAATGAAGAATTTTAAGCCTCTGCGTGAAATATTTTAATGTAAAAAGGCAGTTTACCCAATTCTATAGGATTGACCACGCTTATGTGTCGACATAGGGGTTAATGGTAACTATGTCAGTATCCGGTTTAAAACGCTGCGGATGGCATTAATTCTTATTACCCATTTTTATTACTTTTCTTAGCTCTAGTGTAAAGTTCTCTATATATAGAATGAAACCATGCACAGACACGCCGTTTCTCAGCAACCAACACTTTCTTTTTAACTGTTGCCTCTTCGCTTCTCTTCTCTTCTCTTCTCTTCTCTTTTTCCCTCTCCACCAGGACAATTACAATGCACTTCATATCGCTGCAATGTATTCGCGTGAGGATGTCGTCAAGCTGCTGTTAAACAAACATGGCGTGGATCCGTTCTCTACGGGCGGGGTAAGTGTAAAAAAGCAAAGAGAAAAAAAAACCAAAAAAAAAACCTTTCACAACTACTCAAATTAACTCATTTAGTATTGCAAAAAAATCCACACTGAAATTCTTATAAATCATGACATTTGCTGGTGATCGTTGTCCCTTAATTAACTCTTCTGAGAATTACGTACGAGTGTATACGTAAAAACAAAATGTCCCCTCAGTATTGGACAGAGAAAAACGCTTAGCTGCGTGCCAGCGGTCCCTTAAAGGTCAAGACACATTGCTGCTGCATACCTTAACAACATCAGACACGGACTCGGTCTTCAACTCGGTAGCGTCGGTAGCCGCCGCACTGGGTCAGTAGCAACGCCGACCCGCGTCATTGTGGCACTCGCGTGACATGCCTCAAGTGCGACCCATTAAAATCGCATTCGAGAAGGTCGTCTTGATTTTGTTTGCGTTATGTAAACGTCCCGAGTCCTCCGCGGACCGGACGACGATGGACGATGGTTTAGATTCGAATGAAAGATTCAGTGCTAACTTTGAAGTTGCATGCAACTTTTACTTTCATTGTCAGGAAGAAAGAAAAAGGTCTTAGTCGAATTAACCAATAGTGCTTTAAGCAAGTTCAATTCAAAAAATATGTTATGCTTTTTACGTTTTTAATTTTAGATTTTCGGCGTATACAAGATGATTGAATGCTGAATTTTTTAACTTTTTTTACGAATTCTAAATTTTTTTTTCTAGCTAATTTTCAGAAAAATCTCTCTAGTTAATTTTTGAAGACGTTTTTCAAAATTGGATTTTTAAAAATTTTGAAATAAAAGGTCAGCTAATTTTAACTCAAAAATCGGGAGTAGCTAAATAAAAATAAGGGGTAAAAAGTTTCTTACATCACATCTATCGATGTATACGATAGATATGATGAATGTTAGAACGAATTTACGCCATCATTTGTCATCATCAAATTTGATTTGGAGACAAAGCGGTTTCGGCGTCAGTGTCCATTTTGGTCCCTCTTTTTTTTTGTAAAACTCAACGAATATGAAGGAAAAATTTTTGAGGTATAAATTATTAAGCTTCTCACAATTTTCAAATAAGCTAATGTCCTTTCATAAGCCGAAAAGTGTTCAAAGAATGTACCAACTGTCTGTAAGGATATTATCCCAGATTGTTTCTTTTCCGTTTTGATATATCCTTATTTACTTGTATAAATTCTGACTCATTATACCTTTTCTACCAAACGTAACGTCTTCAAATAACGACGTATTTGTAGGTTCCATGATCCTTCTCAGAATAGACTTTTAGTGCTGTCATATTCTTTGGTGAATTTCATACGATATGATTCATAGTCATAGTCTCTTACTTCTCCTTCAGCAATTATTTTGAGAAGCTACGAATAGGCGCTAGGCACAAGTGTAGGCACTAAGGAACGTACCTATGTATACCTATGAAAGTGGATTGCCAAAGTTTCAAATTTGTTTTTAATTTATTCGCATTGCAGTTTTTTCAATCATTAAATCAAAACTAAAATTCAATTTCTATTCTATTCGACTTCTATTGTTTGGCCTATATTCAGTTGTGGCAGCACGAAATGTCTGTCAATCTGTGCTGGCAAATCTACATAATAGTATATCTACTCGTAAATTACTCCGCTCTGATAATTCTGATGGCAAGAAAGAATATTTGGTAAATTGTTTTCGCAATTTCTCAATTCATAGCAGTTACGTTTCAGATTTTCAGTTAGAAGGCTTGAAGGTTCCATTCTGTGAAGCTAAGGATATAATTTGAATCTCTTTTAAACATTTCAAGTGCATTAAATATTATCAATCCATATAAATATAATATTTAATATTTTAGTCACGTCTACAGACACCCGTTCATTTGGTGTCGAGTCGACAAACGGGTACCGCAACAAACATTTTGCGTGCGCTACTCGCAGCAGCAGGAAAAGAGATACGCCTAAAAACAGACGGAGTAAGTGTACTTACCACAAATTAACAATAAATAGCAAAAAAACAAACCTAAATATGCATACTTTCTTAACTAATATTAAAAACAAATTAAATTTTCAAAAAATAACCGTCAATTTTAAATTTGAACCATTTTTTTAAGGCACCAAAACCACTGTTGACCTGTGTTATTAATTGTGTAAAGACACTTTTTATTTAAAAGAGAACATTTTTTAAAAATTTCATATTTCTTAAATTCGCAGAGATTTTAAATTTCTATTTCGTTTTAAACTAATTTTATTTTTCCAGCTTTTTTCCAGTTTTAATTTTTAATAATTACTAAAAATTTTTGCTTAAAATTTAAAAAACCAAAAAATTCCCTAAAAGTAAACATTAAAATTTTTTTTAGATTATTATTAAAGTATCATATACTAAAAACTCCCGCCTAGAAAAAGTAAAGAATTTTACGATGGTGCCACCTAGTACCAAAGTAAACAAAATATTCAAAAGAAAAATACGAGCAGATACATAAAAGAAAATCAATAAATAAAAAACCTCAAAGCAAAAACAAAAACCATAAAAAACCAGTGGAGTGACCGACTTCTGTATAAAAACTTGCCAAAGTCAACCTAAAATTTTATGCAAATATTTCAAACAAAATTCAATATTGTTGCCTACAGTCAGAGTCAGACAAATCAATATGACTGAAGACAGATTTCAACGACCCTAGACAAAACTTCCGCTCTTTCTCTCTAACCAAGTTTTAGTAGCCCCCCCCACTATTCCTGTTCTTCTGGTCGGCAAACAAGTTTTAGTACCGTCCGTCCCTCTTTTATAACCCCCATTTTCGAAATATTTTATTATCACGCGACTTTGAACTAACTTAGGTACAAGTATTTTAATATCAGTGGCGTACAAAAAGCTATTGGTTTTTGTGGGGGGGCCCAAACTCTTTGTGAAAGGTCGGCTCAAAATCATTTCAGTATACTAGTTTAAAAAAAATTCGGCTGAGATATTTTAAATAATGAGTAAATATTAAATCAAAAAAAAATAGAAGAAAAACAATAATTTTGTATTAAATACTGAATTTGTGTTGTTTTCGTGTCTTTTTAGTGGGGTCATCCCGATCCGTGGACCACATCCCGAAGTGGACGCCTCTGGTGTGTGTCTTTTAGTGTTTGAATATTTTGTCTGTCTGTCTAGCAATTGTTATGTTGCAATGAATAAATTCTCTTGAATTTAAATAAAGTAATGAAATAGAACGTTTTGAGTTGGTGGAAAATTTTGATGTAAAAAATTACTCACTCCAAATTTTAGTCAAGAAGAGTGAACGTTTCTTTACACTGAACGTTTCCTTCTTCTTCCTTCCTTCCTTTCTTCCTTCATTCCTTCCTTCCTTCCTTCCCTCCTTTCCTCCTTCCTACTTTCTATTTTGCCAAAATAGATAATTTTTTAAAATTCTGTTCATGCAAAAAAATAATTTTGGATTAACTACAGAAACTGGATTTTTTTAAAAATACTAGGTATACATTTTTAGTAAAGATCTATTAATTTTTTTTTTAATACGTTATTAACTATTAATAATTTTTTAATTTTATTTTTTTTTTTGTGGTACATTTCTATTCACGAAAATTAGTAGTAATTCATATTAAATTTCCAGAGAGGAAAAATTCCGCTGCTTCTTGCTGTCGAGGCTGGTAATCAGTCGATGTGCCGAGAATTACTATCGGCCCAAACGCTGGAGCAACTAAAGGTAAATCTTAAGTCCTTTAACATTTAAAGTTGTTCGGATTCTTAGACATAGTATGTACATAGTTCATCAAGCGAACAGTAAACCGACCTGATTCTATTTAAAACTCTTTTATTGACCATGAAGCTTATGTGGCCACAACTTTAGGTGATAGCTTAAACTCTTTTGGCGATCGATCGAGTTGACAATCTCATTAAAAATTCTACGACCAGTAACAACCATCCTGAACAAAATGGGTTTCCTTCAATGCGTCGCTTTTTGGTTTGGTTTATATTTTGACTGCAGCGAATAAATCGATTGATATTCTCTAAGCAAGAAGAACTTAGCCTTGAAATGGCAACACCGCCAATGCGCCTTATAGTAAATGAATAAATGGTTTTTCAGACTCGTAACGATTTTCTAGCGGTAGAAAAGGCTATTGTTGGACTCTTTCTAAAATGACCACACTTCTGTAGTGACCACAACCCTTTTAATGCTAGAAAAAAAAGAAAAAAACGAACAAAAACCCGGAGTTTCTGTCACGGCATTGTTTTTCTTAGTAACGTATTATAAGGACTACACCTAAAAAGTTGGCTAAAATCTGAGAAAAACTATTGTATGTATTTAAATTAAAGTGTTTTTTCTTGCGTATGCGTTCGTTTAATTGCGCCTGAATAGCTTCTAGAATTGCTTTCATCGGGTCATGCGAACGGAATGACGGTGATACCGGCACCATTTTTTGGCACCTCAGTTGCACCGGGACGGTTAAAGTTGAGTCGCGTGTTAATGGAATCTTCTGGCGAGTGAAGAATGTGACAAGTCGACACGCAAAGCGCCGCAAAGCCTCTGAAGTGTAACGTAGTTTTGAGTTTTTAAAGTTAACGTACAGAAGGTACCGTAGGCCGAGCTTCTTTGATCCTAACTGCAGACACCATAGACATACGCCCCCCTCCTCCCCCTCCTACCCTTCCCGCGAGATTTTTTTGCGATCTCAACTCTTACTGGCAGCTTCTGACAGTTTGATCGGTTTGGGCTGCTTCAAGGGCGTTTCCAACGAAAAGGTTCTGAAATGTATTCTCATTGACCACTGTACCGTGTTTGGCCCTTTTTACGGTATAAAATGCGATTGTCCCTGCAAAAGTGGGTCAAATCCTTACGTCCTTGTGCATTAAATGTTTATTTTCTAAGTCGGAGAAACTTTGACCTTGCTCAACGTTATCGACACAGTTAGAGTATGAACCTCTTTCTCTTTCCCTTTCTCTTTCTGACAACGTCCACTTTCTGCGACCTACTTTTAGGCAACTACGGCCAATGGAGATACGGCCTTGCATTTGGCCGCCAGACGACGAGACGTCGATATGGTACGGATTCTAGTCGATTACGGCACCAATGTCGACACGCAAAATGGAGAAGGTCAGACGCCAGTGCACATAGCAGCAGCTGAGGGCGACGAGGCACTGCTGAAGTATTTTTACGGTGTGAGGGCGTCAGCATCCATAGCTGACAATCAAGGTACGTTTGGGCGGTGGATGCACCTTTAGTGATGCTCTTAATTTTGTATCTTCGTTTTGAACCGTCTCTCAGATCGCACACCCATGCATTTGGCAGCGGAGTATGGTCACGCCCACGTCATCGAAATTCTCGCCGATAAATTCAAAGCCAGCATATTCGAGCGCACCAAAGACGGCAGCACCCTGATGCACATCGCCTCACTGAATGGACACGCGGAATGTGCGACCATGCTCTTCAAGAAGGGCGTTTATCTGCATATGCCGAATAAAAATGGCGCCCACAGCATACATACAGCCGCAGCCTACGGTCATACCGGCATTATCAATACACTCCTACAAAAAGGCGAAAAGGTGGATGTAAAGACCAATGTAAGTACATATGTTTGATATTGAAGAAGACTCTTGAGAGACCTTGGGCACGTTTATCAATTGCGTTTTCCAGGAGAACTATACCGCTTTGCACATCGCTGTCGAATCGGCCAAGCCCGCAGTAGTAGAGACCTTGCTGGGATTCGGAGCGGATGTGCATGTGCGTGGCGGAAAGCTGCGCGAAACACCTTTGCATATAGCGGCCCGAGTTAAGGACGGCGATCGCTGCGCCTTGATGCTGCTTAAGTCTGGTGCCAGTCCCAATATGAACACCGAGGATGGTCTGACGCCCGTCCACGTCGCAGCTCGCCATGGTAATCTGGCTACGCTGATGCAGCTTCTCGAAGATGGCGGCGATCCTCTATACAAATCGAATGTAAGTGCGCCTTCTGCTCGCTTCGGTTCTCTGCTTTTAATCACTTCCTGTCTCCCTTTAGACCGGTGAGACTTCACTGCATATGGCTTGTCGCGCTTGTCATCCCGAAATTGTGAAGCATCTCATTGAAACAGTTAAGGAAAAGCATGGGCCCGATAAGGCCACCACCTACATAAACTCCGTCAATGACGACGGCGCCACCGCTTTGCACTTCACTTGCCAAATATCAAAGGAGGAGGTCACAATACCCGAATCGGACAAGGAAATCGTGCGCATGCTACTGGAGCACGGAGCCGACGTAACGATCCAGACCCGCACCGCCTTGGAAACCGCCTTTCACTATTGCGCCGTCGCCGGCAACAACGATGTCCTCATGGAGATGGTCTCCCACATGAATCCCACCGACATCCAGAAAGCCATGAATCGCCAGTCGTCGGTGGGCTGGACGCCGCTCCTGATTGCCTGCCATCGCGGTCACATGGAACTAGTCAACAACCTTCTAGCGAATCATGCGCGCGTTGATGTCTTCGACACAGAGGGACGTTCGGCGCTGCATCTGGCAGCCGAACGAGGATATCTGCACGTTTGCGATGCGCTGTTGACCAACAAGGCCTTTATAAACTCGAAGTCGCGTGTTGGTCGCACAGCATTGCACTTGGCGGCAATGAACGGCTTCACCCACTTGGTGAAATTCCTCATTAAGGACCACAATGCCGTCATTGATATCCTCACTCTGCGTAAACAGACACCACTTCATTTGGCGGCAGCCAGCGGCCAAATGGAGGTATGTCAGCTCCTGCTTGAGCTCGGAGCTAACATAGATGCTACGGACGATCTGGGCCAGAAACCCATACACGTTGCAGCGCAGAACAACTACTCCGAGGTGGCCAAATTGTTCCTGCAGCAGCATCCGTCGTTGGTGAATGCCACGAGCAAGGATGGCAACACTTGTGCCCACATAGCAGCCATGCAGGGCTCTGTGAAAGTGATCGAGGAACTTATGAAATTCGACCGTTCTGGCGTGATCTCGGCTAGAAATAAATTGACTGATGCCACGCCTCTGCAGCTGGCGGCGGAGGGCGGGCATGCGGACGTGGTGAAGGCTTTGGTGCGTGCCGGAGCCTCGTGTACGGAGGAGAACAAGGCCGGCTTTACTGCGGTGCATTTGGCGGCCCAAAATGGACACGGTCAGGTTCTGGATGCTCTGAAGGGAACGAATTCCTTGCGAATAACCAGCAAGAAACTGGGGCTAACACCGTTGCATGTGGCCGCCTACTACGGCCAGCAGGACACTGTGCGGGAACTGTTAATTAGCGTGCCGGCGACACTTAAATCGGAGCCACCGACGGGGCAGAGTCTCTTCGGCGAATTGGGCGCTGAGTCGGGTATGACGCCGTTGCATTTGGCAGCATTTTCCGGCAACGAGAATGTGGTGCGCCTGCTGCTGAATTCGGCTGGAGTGCAAGTGGATGCGGCGACAACGGAAAATGTAAGTTCCTACGGAATTTTGAGCTTGCGAAAGACGTCTCTCAACTACTTCTTTACAGGGTTACAATCCGCTCCATTTAGCCTGCTTCGGTGGACACATGTCAGTGGTTGGTTTGCTTCTGAGTCGCTCGGCGGAACTCCTCCAGTCCACGGACCGTAATGGCAAAACGGGCCTGCACATAGCCGCCATGCACGGTCACATTCAGATGGTGGAGATTCTGCTGGGTCAGGGCGCAGAAATAAATGCGACCGATCGGAATGGTTGGACGCCACTGCATTGTGCTGCCAAAGCCGGACACTTGGAAGTCGTCAAGCTGTTGTGCGAAGCCGGTGCCTCCCCAAAATCGGAAACAAACTACGGCTGTGCAGCCATCTGGTTCGCTGCGTCTGAAGGGCACAACGATGTGCTGCGTTATCTCATGAACAAGGAGCACGACACATACGGCTTGATGGAAGACAAACGCTTCGTCTACAATCTGATGGTGGTGTCCAAGAACAACAACAACAAGCCGATACAGGAGTTCGTTTTGGTGTCTCCGGCACCAGTGGATACAGCAGCCAAACTTTCTAGCATCTATATTAACCTTTCTACCAAGGTACGAGTAGACACAACTATACCTTTTTTAATTGTAGTTCAGAAATTTTCAGTTCAATTTCAGTATTTTTCAGTTTGATTTCAGAATTGTTCAGTTTGATTTCAGAATTGTACAGCTCAATTTCAGAATTTTTCAGTCTGATTTCAGAACTGTACAGTTCAATTTCAGAATTTTTCAGTCTGATTTCAAAATTTTTCAATTTAATTTCAGAACTTTTCAGTTTAATATCAGAATTTTTCAGAAAAGTGTGAATTGAACTGAAAAATTCTGAAATTAAACTAAAAAATTCTGAAATTAAACTTAAAAATTCTGAAATTAAACTGAAAAATTCTGAAGTTAAACTGAATTCTGAAATTGGACTGAAAAATTCTGAAATACAATTAAAAAATGTGTAGAAATACCAGATATCTTTGATGACTACGTACTTGGTATTGATTTGTTGAATTATTATTGTCTCGAACAGGAGAAAGAGCGTGCCAAAGATCTCGTGGCTGCCGGCAAGCAGTGCGAAACTATGGCTACTGAGCTGCTGGCTTTGGCTGCCGGTTCCGATTCGGCGGGGAAGATTCTGCAAGCGACCGATAAGCGCAATGTGGAGTTTCTCGACGTGCTCATAGAGAATGAGCAGAAGGAGGTGATTGCACATACGGTGGTGCAGCGCTATCTGCAGGTGAGTAGTGACTTCATCTCATTGTCATGCGAATCTAGCTGTCGCTTCTTCTGTAGGAGCTTTGGCGGGGCTCGCTGACATGGGCCTCTTGGAAGATCCTGTTGCTGCTGGTAGCTTTTATTATTTGTCCGCCCGTTTGGATCGGATTCACCTTTCCGATGGGGCACAAGTTCAACAAGGTGCCCATCATCAAGTTCATGTCGTACCTCACGTCCCACATCTACCTAATGATTCATCTGAGCATAGTGGGCATAACGCCACTGTACCCGGTGCTGCGCCTGAGTCTGATCCCTTACTGGTACGAAATCGGGCTACTCATTTGGCTGAGTGGTCTGCTTTTGTTCGAGCTGACAAACCCGAGCGACAAATCGGGCCTGGGATCGATTAAGCTGCTGGTGCTGTTGCTCGGCATGGCCGGCGTCGGTGTGCACGTGACAGCATTCGCTTTCATCTCCAAGGAATTCTGGCCCACGCTGATCTACTGTCGCAACCAGTGCTTTGCGCTAGCTTTTCTCTTGGCGTGCGTGCAAATTCTGGACTTTCTATCGTTTCATCATCTTTTCGGACCATGGGCCATCATAATTGGCGACTTGCTGAAGGATCTGGCACGATTTTTGGCGGTCTTGGCCATTTTCGTGTTCGGCTTTTCAATGCACATCGTGGCATTGAATCAATCATTCGCCAACTTCACACCAGACGATCTGAGAAGTTTCGAGAAGAAGAATCGCAATCGAGGCTATTTTAGCGATGGTGAGTTTTAGGTTATGATTTTTACTACATGGAATATGCGATGATATTCCCTGCAATATACGATATTTCTTGTAAGCCGAACCTAACAATGTTTTGATAAGTATCTGTCTCAAGAGAAGAGAGAGCATCTTGAGAAACTCATAGCTCTACCAATTGCATGCTCAGTCACAACACTTACACTCGAAAAGGTGTCCAACTCTTGAACTCACCTCGCCTTTTATCTTCCTCAATCCCGCAGATGACATGCCCACCCCGCGCCCGCCCTCCACGGATCGCTACGTTGACAATCGCAACAGCTTGCTGAGCGAGTTCCGTCGCAAGCACAAAGATGACCGTAAGTTCCAATCGGGCCTCTGCCGATCCCTACACTTCTGGCGCGCCTCTGTTAATGAATGTCATCGATGTCCACAATGTCGCCTTCGGTGTCGTATTTTCTCACTTTCGAGCTACGTTGTGAGCGGGATTGTTCTCCGAATCGCGCTCTTGATCGAAAAAAAGTCTCAATTCATCATCAAAGTGCTTTCAATGTGTTTTTTCGTATTAAGTTTTCTTAATATTCTTGTTCTTTTTTGTGTGGAAATCGGCATGTTTTGTAATCAAAAGTTCTGAACTGAACTGTTCTGGTTTCTTCCAAAGTCTCCTGCATCCTTGATGTTGTATTCTCCTCGGTGTTTGTTAAAGTATACTTTGAAACCTTTTTCAATATATTTGTGGAATGATCAGTGAACATTTTCTTCTCATTTGATATTCTCGGTGTTTCTCACGGTTTATAATGAATGGTCTTCATTATTTTAGTAAAAACGAGTATTATTTCGCATGCTTTTACCGTATCAGGAATGCTTTTAATTTTAATTTTTTATTCTATCAATTTATTTATTCAATTGTTATTTATTTATTTGTTATTTATCGGTTCATATAGAAAAAACACGTTGTGGTTTTTACTTGTGAAATTACTATATCAAAATGACAGTAGACAGTAAGCAGTGTTGACAGTTTTTACTTGTGAAATTATATCAAAATGACAGTAGACAGTAAGCAGTGTTGACAGTTTTTACTTGTGAAATTATATCAAAATTACAGTAGACCGTAAAAAGTGTTGACAGTTTTTACTTGTGAAATTACTATATCAAAATGACAATAGACAGTAAACAGTGTTGACAGTTTTTACTTGTGAAATTACTATATCAAAATGACAATAGACAGTAAACAGTGTTGACAGTTTTTACTTGTGAAATTATATCAAAATTACAGTAGACCGTAAAAAGTGTTGACAGTTTTTACTTGTGAAATTACTATATCAAAATGACAGTAGACAGTAAGCAGTGTTAACAGTTTTTCTTGTGAAATTACTATATCAAAATGACAATAGACAGTAAACAGTGTCGACAGTTTTTAATTGTGAAATTATATTAAAATGACAGTAGACCGTAAACAGTGTTGACAGTAAAAAATGATGCGAATTGATCAGCTCTTATGGAAAGACAGCATATAAATAATTATTGAAGCATATTAAAACATAGACAACCGGGCTTAATCAATCATTACTTTTTCGATAAACCAATAAAATAATTAAAAATTTATTGTATCGATCAATTGCACTTTGCTCTTTCTATTGGTTTAATAAAATATTATTTCTATTATTATTTTTACTTTTTCTTAGTTGGAATGCTAAACGTTATCCGTTTTATTAGTGTTAAAAGTAATTTTTTGAAATTAAGAGTTATAATTAGTCTTTCTAAAGATTCTGGACCATTTCGAAATTGTTTTTCAAAATTCATGTGGTTTTTTTTTTGTTGTTAAAATGACTTGCATGAACGTTTTTATTATACTCGTACCTACTCGTTGAGAAAAACATACATATTATGAAAAGTTTAAGTGGAAGTATACAAATGGCGTATTGCAGCATTTGCGCCTACGCTTTGCTGCACCCGAAAAAATGTAAGATTAAAGTATTTCCTCGAGTTTCTCCAGCATGCGCTATTGCTGTTGCCGCTACTGCTGCCGCTGCTTTCGTTGTTGCGTCCACTTTTGTCACCAACTAACCACATAAACCACACGCAGCCCGCTGTGTCGCTGTGTCACTGTGTTGCAGCTACTCACTTGTAGCTACCATATTTCGTACTCTTACGAAACTAAACGAAAAAAAAAAAAAAACTCAAAAATATGCATCTCCAAATATTCGAACCAAATACCGAAGGACCGATGACGCCCTTCTTGGCTTTCGAACGGCTCTTCTTCGCCGTCTTCGGACAGACGACCACCGTGGACATCAATCCGATGCGCCACCTGCGCCCCGAATGGACCGAGGTCCTGTTCAAGGTGGTCTTCGGCATCTATTTGCTCGTGTCCGTTGTTGTGCTCATTAACCTGCTCATAGCCATGATGTCGGATACTTATCAACGCATCCAGGTTGGTATCGAAGCAACACTAATCGTGATATTCTTTTTTTTTTGTGTTCTTCTTCTTCTTCTTTCTTCCCGTTTGTGTAACCTGGTTCATATATCATTGGACCCAACGCGCCACCTTTGGACCATTAACGCGTGGTTTTTGGGGTTTTTCTTTTTTTAAATATTTATTGAATGGTATGGCATGGTATGGCGTGTATTGTGGTCGTTGTGTGTGTGCGTGTGTGTGTGTGTGTGTTTGTGTTTATGCGGACACCATCCAGTGCGCATGAATCCAATCAATTCATTCGAATTGCTCTTCTTTGCTGTCTTCGGTCAGACGACAACCGAACAGACACAAGTTGACAAAATCAAGCAATTGGCCACGCCCACCCAGCCCTATTGGGTGGAATATCTGTTCAAAATTGTGTTCGGTATTTATATGTTGGTATCGGTGGTTGTATTGATCAACCTATTGATTGCCATGATGTCGGACACGTACCAAAGGATTCAGGTAGTATTTTTTTTAGTGAAATTGTTTTCCTTTTCTAACGGAACATAATGATAAAACTATTTATTTCTTTGTGTTTAAGCGAATTAATCAGTTCGTTTTCTTTTTATAGAATGATAAAGTTTTATTACTTTAATAAATTTGAAATTTTCTTTTAAAAAAACAGAAGCAACAGAGGCAGGCTCATCTTTTTAATTCCTAAAGATTAGGTTAAAATATGAAGATGTTGGATTTTGAAGAGGATTTTAAACTTGCTAATATTTTTTATTTCTAAAAGGATGTCAGCAAAATTTAGCCCTTTTTAAACTAAGTCCTCTCGCAAAAAAAAAACGAATAGAAAAAAACAATTTCATTAAAGCAAGTGAAGATCTTTTTGTGTCTTAAGTCACTTGATTTTATTTAACAAAAGCTTCTGGTATACTGGAATCTCTTAAGGATATTGTTGTAAATCCATCAACCGCCCAGACTTGTAGCTTTAATACAACAACAAAAAAACCGTAACCATAAAAACGAATTTCTTGAAGATACATACAAAGCTGTTTGCGCATGTATCTTAAAGATGTACATACATACGATACATAAATACAAATTAGCTTTTCTGTGATGTTCGTCAAGCATTCTTTAATTATTTAAGCACTTCAGCTGAAGGCATGTAGTAAAGCTCTGCGCATTAATGTGTTTAGTAATAAAAGCTTGGAAAGCTTTAATATTACATACCTACATACATATATCATATTAAACAAAAAATTGTTACTCTTAGAAAAGTATTTTTACACAAAATATGTTGTTTTCCAAAATTTATATTTCTTTGAGCCTTATAATTTTGCTGAATGTTAAGCATGTATGTAGAAGAGGAATGCACAATTCAGCCCGTATGAGCTTGCCGTGGGCTTCGTAGACTTCGTGCACTAGGAGTAAGATCCTGGCATCGTGGGCCGGAGAGCGCCTAATAAAGTTATAGCCGGTTATAGTTCGGTCAAAGTGACGATCATTGGTTCGAAACTTTTTGATCTGTTTGGTATTAACAGCTGAAGAGAGCGTAAACATGATTCATACTCTCTCTCTCTAGCTCTCTTCACTGCCACAAATACTTTCGCCACACCTGGCCCTGGCCACATCGAAGCCCGTTTGGGCAATTGGCTGGCACAAACAACGTTTCGCGGGCAGCTGAGTTATGCGTTCCTCATTTAGACAAACAGCCTCATGTTGAGCGTATTTTAATAAAGTAGTATTTTTTTTATTTTTATAAATTTTTTTTGGAATTATTTACAATATTTTCTTTTATTTTATACGGTTAAGGCAGCAACATTTTTATTTAACGAATGAATTTAAAACAGTTTTCAATAAAGTTGTCCAAATATAAAACTTTACAATGATTACGAGTATGTTCAACAAATTGTGGAAAATATTTTGGCAACTTTTAAACTGTATTTTTTAATTTTATTTTCTTAACATTTTACCTTTTTTTTCGAACTTCCAAGTTTTTTTAAATTTCCAAGTTTTTCCAAATTTTTCAAAAACAAACATAAATTGTTTTATAATTTTATAAAAATTTAATAAAATTTAATAAAAATCTTATAAAATTTAATTTATTAAGATAAAGTACATATAAACAAAAACTTAGCAACTCATAATTTTTTATAATTTTTTTGTTGTAATAATTAAAAAAAAAAGAAGAATTCGTAGTTTTGTTTACGTTATCATCGAAAATAAAAATGTTATGTTGCCATATTTTCCTTTTTTTGTTGCAAGATTCAGTGATGTAAAAAATTTGTAAAATTTGCTAAAAAAATTTGCTTCTTTATTTCTTATATTCCTTCATCATTATCATTAACATGATCACTAATGGAAATCATTACTGCGTTCAACACAATCAACATAATCAACACATCATAATAATCTTAACATCATAAAAATCTACATCATCATAATCTATCTTCATTACGTTTTGCCATCGTCAAATACTTGTAATTATTTAAAAAACCACATTATCATCATTTCAATGCCTTAAACACCTTTAATAATGACTTTTTATAATGACTTTAAAAATAATTTCTTCATAATAATTTCTTCTCATTACATAACAATCATCAACATTATGAATTATTGATTGTTTCATCACAATAACTTAAAAATCATTACCATAATGCTGCTAAAAATGTCGTCATGACGATTTTGAAAAAAATCCTTACTATCATTAACAATGATTTAAAAAACGTCGGTGATTAAAATGTCGCTTTTGGAAATCTCTCTCATTGAAACCGCGTCGCCGTCATATTCACCATCACCGTTGCCGTTATCATGGTCACCTCATCATATTCGTATCATCATTATCATCATCGACATCATCATCATCACCATCGACATCATATGATCATTTCATGCTCATGCATTGTACAACCAGGCGCAATCCGACATCGAGTGGAAATTCGGTCTATCCAAGCTTATACGCAACATGCATCGCACCACAACCGCGCCCTCGCCGCTTAATTTAGTTACCACATGGTTTATGTGGATCGTCGAGAAGGTCAAGGTAAAATATCAAGTGTGTATAACAGCTGCTCTGCGAAAACTCCTTAAACCTAACGATCTTTTGCTAAACTTACCTGATGACCTTTTCCCCAACCCATTTAAAACAAAATGGCAACAACAACAACAGCAAATAAAACTGTGTTGACATTTTACTTTTTTCATTTCTTTATTTTCGTTTTTTTTTTTTTGATTCTGCATTTTCAAATTTTCAATGCCTTTCAATAATTCATATTTTTTCCAGTATTCTAAAAGCACCGCCTGTCACCAAATTTTATAACTCTTAAAAAGAAAGCACTACAAAAACACCTCCTGCCTCACCGTTAACACCAACACCACCCACCAACACCTCGAACCGCAACCGCAACCACAACATCTCAACAATCTGTGTATTCGTCTCTCATGCATTTCTGTGTTTGTTCATTTGTTTGTCTTGTTGTCTCTTGTCCGCCGATGTATCGCTCGCCCGCTCGCCCGCTCGCCCACTCGCTCGTCCATCCTTGTCCCTCGTGCGCGTGCACCATCCGCATCTCCGTATCGCATCAAAAGGCACGCATGAAGAAAAAGAAGCGTCCAAGTCTGGTACAGATGATGGGAATACGTCAGGCGAGTCCACGCACCAAAGCTGGCGCCAAATGGCTGTCGAAGATCAAGAAAGGTAGGAAATGTATGTGTCGCTGCAAGCTCTTCTTTGTTTTCTTCTCCATCCCCTTCTACACTGCGCAAAAATGCTACTGCAGTGCAGGAAGAGGAGCGAAGATAGGAAGCAAACAAGAGACAGAGAGATAGATAAACTTTTGCAGCTACGCATGTAGTCCATTTTTTTAACGAAAAAGCTTTCATAAAGCTTTAGAGAAAGCTGTCAGAATTTACTCTACAACCGTGATGGCGACAAGAGTGCTCGCCAGTAAAAGAGCTTTAAGCTTTTTCAGCTCTGAGCTTTAAAAACTTTGAGCCCCACTCACGATCCTGAATTTCCAAAGCTTTCAGTTTTATGAGCTTTGAGCTCCTTGGGATTCCAGCTTTGCGAGCTTTAAGCTTTGTAAGCTTTTAGCCTTCTGAGCGTTTAGCTTACAAAGCTTTTATCTTTACAAGCTTTGAACTTTACAAGCTTGGAACTTTATAAGATTTGAACTTTACAAGCTTGGAACTTTACAATCTTGGAACTTTACAAGCTTTGAGCTTTCCGAAGTTTTTGGAGCTAACAGCTTTCTAAGAAACTTAAGACTCCTTTGCTCGTGAGCACTGGTTTGACTGGCCCTACTCTACACAATTTTCATTCTAAGCCCTGTACCTATTTTTCTTTATCAATTGGCTCAGTAGCTCGAAATTTTTCCCTACTCCTCTCACTCCCCCCCCAACGGAACAGCCCGTTTATTTCAAATGCTCACAACCTCATTTTATCTCGCCTAATCTTTATCTTCCACCCCATTAACGGTAACCCCCATAGATTCGGTGGCCCTCTCCGTGGTACATCTTTCGCCGCTCGGTTCGCAATCAAGCTTCTCTGCTGCCAATCAAAATCGCATTGAGAATGTGGCCGACTGGGAGGCAATCGCTAAAAAGTATCGCGCTCTGGTCGGAGACGAGGAAGGCGGTTCCATGAAGGATTCCGATGCTGAAAGCGGTTCAGTGGAGGGCACCGGCACTGGCGCCGGTACCGGCAATGGCAATGGCAATGGTGGAGCCGTGCCGCCTCCAACGCAGGTGGGCAATGTTTGTGTCAGGACAGCAGCACGTTTAAAATGGCGAACCTCATACATAATTTTTTCCAATGCAATACATTCCGAATTTCATTTTTTTTCAGGTCTAAAAATAAACCACATCAAACTTCAACACAAAGCCCTGAAGAAGCTCTTTACGATTTAGTTATAGAAATTATAAGTAACCGACCTATTGATAGATCGCGCGATAGAAATTCATAGACCATGAAACTTTTATTGTTTATCGATTATTAGTAGAAAAATTTCCTATGAAGAGCCTTAGGTTTATTTTAAGATTTAGCATCTTATTTATTTATTAATAAAGTTTATATTTAATTAATTATAAAATAAACTTAAATATAAGCACTAACAACGAAAGGCTTTCGATCTATTTTTTTATTTTCTTAGCATTTCCATACTGTAAATATCTTATAAAAAGTCTTCATCATAAATATAAAGAGTTCATAAATCAATTTTCTTATTTTTTTTAAAGTGTTAAATAAAACGCATTTTAAATTATACTCGTACCATACATAACCTTAATATTTAACTTTTTAAATCTATAAAATAATGCTTGAATTTTAATTAACAAATGCTTTAATTAACAAAAACTGTACATATATCATACAAAGTATTAAGATTTATATAAAAATCACCATGTAATTTAATTCGCACAAAATAAAAGGAAATCTTTTTGTCGATTTTGGAGTTGAGGAGAATTTAAAGTATTGAAAACAGTATAAAAACTGTCTGAAAAGTTATTTTTATTAACATATCGTATATTAAAAAAAAGAATTTTAATCCATATTTAAAATGACATAAAATAGTTTCTTAGCATACTTTATACTTCTTATTCCAATAAAAAAACTTTTTCTGGAAATTAAATCCACAGTAATTCATTTTGGATCTTAAATATCGAATATGGTTTTTCAATAAAATGGTTTTGTTTTGTTTTTCAAAATGGTTCAAATGGTTTTTCAATAAAATGGTTTTGTTTTGTTTGTTAATTTTGATAGAATATTTTTGTGTAAAGCTTTTATCTCTTTCTACCATAATAACTATAGAAAAAGACGACAAGGCGTCTAGTTTTCGAACTTCAAAACAGGGTTTAAATCCAGAAATCTTTTCGGTTTTGCGCTGAACTTACAACAACAATTTCAATGGAGATTTATTGGCTTTATAATGGCTTTCGCTGCGAAAACCAGTTTTGCGCTGAACCGAAACAAAACCACTTCATGGAAGGCAACACCAAATAAATCAGTTTAAAATTTTCTATAGCAAAGCCCTAAAGTGTCGATCCATAAAAAGCACTGCAATCATAAAACCAAACTTGTTAAACTGTAAAGAAAGAACTGGAATAAAGTGCACTGGAAAAAATAAAAGTCACTGGTTGTTAAGAAGCAGTGCATTATTTGTCACATCAGCAATTTCGAAGGTGTACAGTACGGATAAAAACCACAAATGTAGACAGGTAAAGAATGCACTGTAATATGCGGAATAAAGAAGTTTTCAAATCTTTAAAACACAGAAGAAAAGCTTGGTACTAGTTGAAGGCTTGTATTTACACTGAATAAACGCTATTAACTGTTTTTGCCAACAGATGACGCCGTAAGGGTCGAAACGCAACTCAAAGTTTTAGTAAAAGTTGCCATTTTTTTATTAAAGATTAGTAATTCATTAATTTTGATGATTATATCGTATCAATGCAATTCACAAAATTAATTTTGTTTTTATTTCTTGCTCTTATTAAGAAAAATATTTATGTTTATATTGAATAATATTCAATTTGTTGATGCTCATAATTGCGATCGTGATTATGATCGTATGATAATTGATAATGAAAGTTAATAAAGAAAAATGTCTTTCTCCATGAAACTCTGAAGAGTAAATTCTTCAGTGAATTAAGAAAAGTCAATTAATTACAATGATATCAACCACGCATAATCAGTTACCATCACAACGACTAACGAATAAACAGTACTAAAAACAACAACACAAACAAAACGCTGATATGATTGCAATAATTAATCTTAAATACGAGTATTTTTGTTTTTGTTTCAGCAAGTAACATACTCGTACACACGTGACGTGGTTCGTAATGATCATTGCGTCTCCAACAGATCAACATTTTATATCTTTACGGATGTGTCTCGCGGCTGCTGCCGGTGACGTGATCACCTTCAGGAGTGTTGATCTCTCAGGCGCCGTAACCATTGTAAGATGCAGATTAAGTGTTTGTGGTCTTGTCCATTAATCAAGAACGCACTTGACTTTTTCGATACGTGCAGAGGAATCGTCGAATCGAAGCACACATAGACAGAGAGAGAGAGAGTGACTGAGATGCAGCGACATGATCGTCATAATGATCGACAAGCCAACAAGCTGGCCAAAGAATGTCACCTGCTGCGTGATGGACCGCACACATGAGTTCGCTGTACTCCGTACTCTTTGATGGATGATGGACAAGACTGGAGCATGACGAGATGGGGCGCTAGATCTTCGTCGTTGGCAATCGTCTGCCTTAATGAAGGCGAGAAAAGGCGCAGAATGGAGAGAGGGGGTGGGGGGCGGAAGGGTAGAAGGAAATGTTTGACCCTTATGGGTCAGGGACACTAACAGTAGAGCGTTTTTATAACCTGCTTCATTAGTAAAACAAATGACAGAAGCTTCCGAACACTCGCCACAGCGATCATCACCGGCTTGATCAACACCGAGTCTCTAGAGATCACCAGAGACCAAAGAGTTGAAAGCATTAATCAATATGAAAGATCATTAATTTAAGCAGTAATCAGTACCTTTACTACTCCTTCGTTATTAATTAGTGGTGCGCTGCCTGCTGATAGTGCCTCTCAAACTTTGCCAGATCGTCTGCAAGCAAAGAACTTAACCCACACAGTCTGAGAATCACAAGCAACCGCATTATAGACGTTGCGTTAATGCATAAGATTAATTAGATTTTTACCCCGAAGTCAAACCACGCTGGATCAGTTTCGCCTTTTAGCCAGCCCCAAACAGCCTCGAAAGGTGTACAGCCACGTCTACAGTCGTTTATAGAAGAAGAGTTACGTCCAAAGGGACTTCACGGTGAGGCCTATAGCTGTCTATAGCTGTAAAGTTTGACGTTAAATAATAAAATAATTAAATCAACCATTATCAATTTTAATTTTAATGAATTTTTGACAAGGTGTCAATTGTTTCATAAAACGATTATAAAAATCCTAAAAAACAAGTACTAAAATTTTATTATCAGCCTTTAGTGAATTACTCGTAGTGGCGGCAGCAGCATAATTTTAATGGCCATTCATAACACTCTGGAGTAGGTACGACATAGACCGACAGACAGATAAATTCTACCTTTCGATTATCGTTTGTTATCCTTTTAGTTTGTCACGATTTTATCGCCTGCTGCTGCTGCCGCTCTTGTCGTCAACACGTACCGACATTAACACACGAAATCTTGTCATCAGCATAAGTTTAACGGCAACAATAACAACAACAACAACAACAACAACGAGATACTACACCAAACCTATTGTTGTTGTTGTTGTAACGCAATCAACACGGTTGTTATTGTAGTCGTTGCCGCATGAAACATTTTTGAAAGCCGCAATAAAATAATTCACAAAGGATTATCGAAATGATATCGAAGTAACCGCATCTGTCGGTTGATTGTTGTTGTTGGTTTTGGTGTTGTTGATTGTTGGTTATATGGTGCATATTTTAACAGTATCCTTAAGTATCTCTCTCGCGTTTTTTTTCCCAAATGTTTCTACGGCTAAACGAACACACCTGCCCCTTCGTGAGTCCAAAGGTTGAGCATGAAAACCTTTTCGATTTAGTTTTTAAACAGACGAGCACGTTTTTAAAAAGACAGCAGTTCCCAAACTGGCGGTCAAGGCACCGCCGATCCGATAGGATTAAGTGAATCCTGTACGGCAGGAACGGAAGCCGACCAGCGGAATGATGTCCATCTTCTTGTGCGTGCAAGAAAATTTTAGCACATTGATTAAATTCCGGATGATACGCATCTCAGGCGTAGTATCCTTGAGAGAGATCATAAAGAAGGATAAACACAATGTGCTCGCCCAATTCGTAGCCAGACGCGCACTGTCACTGACTGACTGGCTGACTGCATGACTGACTTGTTTCATTCTGGTTTTCATTATTGTTTGGCATTTTTAACTCGTGTCGACATTCGAGGTTCCTGACATTCTTCAAGTGTGCTCGATCTCATTTAAATTGGTTTAATTAGTTGACACCGACCGTTTCAGGTGCTTTGCCGGCTTCTTCTTCTCTCCTCTGCAATTTCAGCAGGTGTCGGTAATGCCTTTGTCCGCTTTTAAATAGTTTTAATGGCAAGCGACAAACAGGCTCGATTGCAGCAACATTTTCGTTACATTCTGTCAACGTTGTCGTCTGTCTTCTGTCGTCGTCGTCGTGCTGTAAAGTGCTTTCGTGTCGTTATTTTGTCGTTTTGTAATAAATATGAAGATGTTTTAACAGAAATGAGCCTACACATTTTCGCACTTGCCATTTTTTCGTCATTTATCGCCCGGAATTCGTCGGCGGTAACTAAATTTTACCTCCGTAACTGTTTCCCTTCTAGTGTAATAACTTCCAAGTGGCCCCGCTTCATTTTCCCTCTAAAGACATGCTGTTGTTGTTGTTGTTGTTGTTGTTGTTGTTGTTGTTGTTGTTGTTGTTGTTGTTGTTGTTGTTGTTAACTACAGAGAACGAGACATGGTTTCCATTGAGAAGTCTTTGGGTCAAACAAGCTTGAAATTAAAGAAGCTTAACGGAGAGGTTGCGATTACTTCAATATTCAGCGACAGAAAGCCGCGTTGAGGGAGTTTTTTAACGTACATATATAACGGGTGCGCCATCCTTATGGATCGAAGTCTTCATGATCACTAAAGTGTGAAGGCATTTGCTTTTTTTTAATATTCTCATGATCTTAAAGATTTATCTGTTTACTGTTAGTCAGAAGGACTAACATACACTTTCAGGGTGCACCATCTTTTATGTCGGTATGTAAACATTGAATAACTTTAGCATTTAGCAATCGAAGGACTTGAAGTAAACATGTTTTTAAAACGGCATTTTAAACAATTCAGTGCAATTTTAACCTCGAAACAACGCCCCGAAATAGTGACGCTGTAAATATAAAGAATGTAGAAATTATCAAAAACAGACTGAAAATATAAAAAAACTGAAAATATTAAAAAACGGAAAATATAAAAAATATAGAATAAAATAAATAATATATAAAAAATATTGTGGTATAGAAGAAGCTTAGCCATAGCTTTTGAGACTGATCTAGAATATGCGATGATGACGTGATGATGATGTCTGTGAGTAAACATCGCTGAGGTTGGTTGGACCTCATTGGTCGGTTGATTGGTTTATTTAGTAATACGTACGCGTATTATTTAAAATGCTTGGTGATAATGTAACCATTAAGAGAATCCATTATCATCACGAGATGATAATGACCACATGGAAGAATACACACACCGACGTCTCATGATGTATTACTTCCACTTTATAACGTTAATTAAAAGAAGGTTTCTTCTTTTCTTCTGCTGCCAACTCCTTTTTCTTGATTTTCTTTGATTATGATTAGTCTTAATTCTTTGCACCGCGCCCTTGCCGCCTCACGCCACGGCTTAACACCTGCACGTCAGCACTTCGGCAGACCCTTTGGCTACTCGTGGCATCGTTAAAAGCACTAAAGAAGCGCCCGTTATAAAAAAAAAAAAACAAAAACAACTACAAAAGCACAAAAAAAAAAAGTTAGCAACAAGATTCGCACACGATTCACGATGCACGAAGGCCGCCGCCGCCGCCGCCGCCGCCGCGTTGAAAGCAATTGTAAAATTTTGCTAAATGAATTTATGCTGATGAATGCAGCGGCGGCACCTTGTGGCCATTTGCCACACCAGCGCTGACGTGACGAAGGGTCCGTTTGGTGGTGACGTGCTGGCTGCAGCGACGGTGGTCGTCGTTCTTCATTTGTCGGTCGGTTTCGTTTATTTCTTGCGCGATCGCTCGATTGCTCTGAGGCGCTGCGCCGCGTCGCGTCGCGTCGCGCTGTTGCGAATTTGATTTGCGTGAAATTTTGTTGGCGAGCGCAGGCGCAAAAGCGCAACTTGCGTTCGCTTGTGAGTGTTGCCACAGTTTCCTTTCTTGGCGCTGATCTGCCGCAATTCAATTCGCATTGTTGGCGTCACTTTGTTAATTAGTTTAGGGTCGTTGGTCTTGTTGTTGTTGTTGTTGTTGTTGTTGTTGTTGTTGTTGTGGCTCCTGCGGTTGTTGATTGCTTTAAATGAGCGCGAAAATGTTGCACGCCACTAATTGTTCTTTGGCAAATGATGGCCAAAGTTGGTTTGAGGGCGCCTTTTAATTGTTTGCTGCTCGGTTTGCATTTGGGCGGTCTTGTGTTGCGTTTGCGTTTTCATTTACTGCTTCTTCTTCTTCTTCTTCTTCTTCTTTTTTTTTTTTCTAAAAGTCAAAAGTGTCTTCAGTTTTTCTTACAATCCAGCGCTGATGAATGAGTCACCAAACATTTTTCGTCACCAACATTTTCGTGGAGAAAAAATCGCTGTATTTAAAATCATTTAAATTAGCGCACTTTTGTGTTGTGCAATAACACCACCAACAACAACACCACCAACAACAACAACAACAACAGCAACGTAATGGCCACACCATCATTTCATCTGCTGCACTCACGGGCCGCGCCAATCTCTGCTGCAGCATCAACGCCAAATTGTTTTAAATGCGTCTCCGGCCGACACTGTGCGATGCCGTAGCTGACAACAACAACAACAACAACAACAACAACAACATCACCAACAACAACCGTCCAATACCAATTGCAGCTGTCGATTATCTGCGTCTGCCATTAACTGATTTCTCAGCAATTATAATCATTTAGGCCCACATAAAATGTTCGTCAACAGCAACAACAACAAAGTGCCGACAACAAGTGCCAGCATCACCATCATCATCACCATTCCCATCGCCACCAACAACCCAACACCCAACAACAACAACAACAACAACAACCACAACAACGTTAACAGATTGAGCAACGTTTGTATATCATTTCATTACGGCACGAACGTTAAAGATTAAATGAGCCGGACCGGACCGACATTGGCCAAATCGGCGAAAACATGCGAAAATCACATTTTGTCACAGCAGCAGCAGACGAGCTGAGTTGAGAAAGAAGAAGAAGAAGGAGACTTTCAGCAGCAGCATCCATAGTGCGTACGGATGGACATAGCGAGAGACCATCATGACAACATGTTGGTTGTGAATATGTTGGTTGAGCTGTAAAAATAACGACGTTGATTGCTGTGTATCGACGCACATTAAAAGTGAGTAAAAGTGATGAAAAATGCTGACGAGGGGGCGGAGGGGGTGGGGGGTAACGATGTAAATTGGTGTGGCAAGAACAGAAATGAAAGTAAAAAAAGTACTGCTATTTGCAGGCGGCAAGAAGAGCCCAAAGTGATCGAAGTGTTGACGAATTGATTGGACGAGAGAAGGTCGGGAAGGAAGGGGGGAGGGGGGGGGGCGGTTTGGCGTAAGAAAGGTGTGGGTTAGGGTTGAATTGTACATTGACAAATTCTTTTGGTAACACTAAAACATTATTCTTTTCGTGTCTCTTTTAGAGTTTATTCGATCTGAGTTCAACTGGGTTAAGGCATTACCAATCAATTTTGCACCAAAATTTTTTCTCATTTTCGCTGACGAGTATATGACGAGCGTGAACATTTGATGCCTTCTAATTAGTGACGTATTAACGTCAACAAGCGGTGAGGTCAAACCGTTGTTTGAGTTGTCATGTCGGAAAAGTCATGGCGTATTCGTTTCTACGTATGTATATTTTAAAAGTACGAGTATACTCATTCGTATTTATTTAATAGAGGGCTGCATGAGACGTCACAAAGGCTGGTTCAAGACTTTTTGAAGGTCTAAAGGGCTTATCTGAAATGCTGCCATTGCTTTGAAAACAAGCGGAAAACTTTGCCAAACATATGCTTCCAATATTCACGGCTTAAGGCATGCGATCGAATGGAACATTGTATCAACGCAAAAACCTGCACTTTGAGATTCGCTTGAACTATTCAATTGTCGAAAGCAGACTCTCAAATTAAGCTTAGTTTGTTGGTAGAATACCTCTTGAAATCTTATCTTTTCTTATCTTAACTTATATATAAGCGCTGTCGTTCTTTCGTGAAGGTATACGGCATACGAAGAGCCTCGGCTCTGGTGTTCGTGAAGAGTATAGCTTGTTGTACCATTTTCAGCTTGCATTAAAATCCGTACAATTTTCAATCAAAAAAACACTCAAACTGTCAACTGTTTAGAGCGTCATGACTTTTCCAATTTCTCAGTACTCAACTGAAATGGCTTCGGCGCGAGCTTTCCTCCCCTCCCCTCCCCTCCCCTTAAGGAATTTTTACTCACTCCCAAAATCAAACGAGCTAAAGACGTCACTGCTTCTAACCAGAAATAATTCATAGAAGAATATTTTTTTAAATAGAATTTAATCACGATAATTTCACGAAAATGAAATTCTACGTAAAATAATATTTACAAGAACGTTTACGGTTTGTTCTCTCTCTCTCTCTCTCTCTCTCGTCTCTTTGAACTCTGAAGACGCAGTTGAAAGAGGCGCATGGCCTCTTTTTGTTCCCACCGTTTCACCGAGTCCCAGTTACCAGTTCCCATGAAGAGCAACAACAACAACAGTACTAACAACCACACTATGACTCTTTTTGTCCGTCACTAATTTGGTCCGTTCAAATTGTTGGCACCTGAGCGCGGTCAGCAGCAACACGGCTCGCCGCCGATCCAACAACGCCGGTTGGCATCGCCATCATCAGCTTTCGCAGCTTCCGCAAAAAGCTGCTACCAACCGCGGCAAGACCCACACGTTCGTCGACGGTCGTGGTGGCGGGCCGATTTAGCTGGTAGCCGGCATTAAAGTAATTTTCGCATAAGTTCTGGTCACATTTAATTTGAGAGCCCGTCGTCGTCGTCGTCGTCGTCGTCGTCACATTTTCCACACTCTTTTTGGCGGCAAACTCTTCTTTCTTGGCAAAATTGTACTTTCTCAAGCGATGGCAAACATTGCCTTCGAATGATGACCCGCCACTTTTGCGAACGGTGCCTAATAAGGGTGGGGGGGAAAGAGAGTCCAGGAAGGAGGGAAATATAGTTAACTAGCTTTCGTTGTGCTAGCTTCATGAAATTCAGAGAAATAAATCAATACGACGACGCGTCGCGACGCAGCGTCGAATCGATGTTGATCGATGCGATCGCGATCGCCTTAAATCGTCAAAATGTATGCAAAAACGATAAAAATCTGAGAACTGAGAACTTGTTTTTTTAACAAAATGTAGTACACCCAAAAGCGGTTCAATTGCTCTAAGAAACAAAAAAAAAAAAAAGAATTAATTTTACATTTTTCTTGTGTGTGTTGCATGCACGATCATTAATCTGGAAATATTTTATCGGTTTTAAAAAGTAAAACAACAGCAAATTTCAATCTGACGAAATCAACGTCTCAAATCTTAAGAAAACCTTTTCCTTCTGTTTAGCATTGAGCGAGAACAACAACAACAACAATCCCCCTTCGAGCTACATTCGATTTACACTTGATCTGTCTAACAGCGTAACACTTTGAGCAACTTCAAGCAAGCCAGCACCAGACCGCCGAAACGCATCAAGGCTTTTGATTTTGCATTGATTTGCATTCTGCAATCAGACGTACCGCCGTTCCACCCCAACCCAACCCCTCCTCATCAACCCATCTGGCATTGGTAGGAGCTGTACCACACACCGCTGGACCGCCTGACCGCCTGACCGCTCGATCGATCGATCGTGCTGGTTAAAACTTGAGTTTAAACGCAGCCACTTCTTGCGACTTGCGAACGTTTGAATTTCTTTTGATCTTGCAGCGCCGATCAAATCGATCAAGCTTCATTTTTAGCGCGTACGGCGTAGGGCCCGGACGAACTACCCTCCGCCCCCGTTTCACTTTAGTTGTTCGAGAAAAGTGCACAGCTTCGCACGTTCTGCCATTGATCCCTGGGATCGGCGCGGCGCTCATGACCAACGACGATCAGCGCACAAGCGCAGCAGCAACAAAGATCGATCGCTCTCGTATTTGAGCGTGCGTGTGTGTGCACATGTGGCATACCGAATGCATAATAGTTGCACGTCCTTCGTAGTTGCGCCACTTGGCCGCCTCTCACGCGAGTAGACAGACAGCCAGACCGACCGAGAACGCCGATCTACTCGCCAGTGTGAGGGAGAGGAAAGCAGCAGAGAGCGGCAGCAGGATGCTCGCCGGCGGTTTTGCTATAATTAAGGACCTCGCTATAATTTGTACACCTATTTAGGACCGCGTTGATTACAGGTCGGCGTTTTATTGCTCTTGACACCTAAAGGGTCCAGTCGGCTGCTGCTGCTGCGAAGACGGCATTCGGTCTACCGGAGGCCGGTGCAGCGATCTTGCCAATCATTTCTGCTACACGCCAGCACTGGCAAGAGACGGAGGCTGGATATAGCACGATCTGGCCTGGTAGTTTGTGGTAGATCAGAAGTTCGTATCAGATCAGCGAGGTTGAAGTGGATTTATTAGCTGACGTTCGTATTTAGTGTTGACGGCAGAGAACAAAGGATTTTCTGGTGGCGGCGGGGTATGAACACATTCTCAGATTATGTAGAGGTGGCTTGCGTTGTTGTTGTTGTTGTCCTCCTATAGGTTATTATAATGGTGATGGCATGGCAAGTGTTGATTTAAATGTAGGGCAATCAAGGAGAGGAGAGTGTGGTCTAAAAGGGTGAAAAGGGTGAACAACGAAAGGAAGAAAGGAAGGAAGGAAGGAAGGTTGCTAAGGCAAAAATGTTTTAACATCACCGTCTATGCTCGCTTGATTGAAGATCAATGAAGGAGAAAAGAAGAGTTTCTAGAAAAGAAAGCAGTAAGGAAGGGAAGGAAGGAAGGAAGGAGGAAAGGAGGGAAGGAAGAAAAGAAGGATTTATTTTTATAATAATTGTAATTCCAACAGGAAATATTTTAATTCCATCATCTACGATCAAATTAAGATCATTGAGAGGCAAAGAAGAGTTGCCTAGAAAAAATGAGACTTGGGGGTGGTGGAGGGGAGAAGGTAGGGGGTAGAAAAGGAGAAAAAGTGTGCTAAATGGAAAGTGTTTAAGACATTCCTCCAACCACGATCAGTTCAATTCATTCCCGAGCAAATCAAGAAGATCACCGAAGAAGAATACAAAGGTTTACTAGAAAAGTAAGAGGGAGGGAGGTAAAAGAAACAAGAAGAAAAAGAGGAAGGGGGGAGGGGAAGACAAAGAGATTATAAAGGTAAAAGTAATAAATTCATCATCTACGATCAGTTAAAGATCATTGAAGTTGGCTAATTTTTAAAGTGTTTAATTGATTTTTTAATAACATGCAGATCAGTAAACGTAAGTAGAAGTTTTGGGATGATAATTTTAGTTAATTTTCAGACTTTGGACTGCAAATGTCTTATAGAATCCAGAATGAAAGGACTTTTGTACTACCTTAAAAAGATTTCAGAAAAACCGCCTTCAAACAAATTCTTTATCAAATTTATATTTTGTAATTGCATTCCAGCCGCTCTCAAGTTATAGGACTTCACTGACTACCTCTCCCTCTTCTCCTCTCTCTCTCTCTCTCTCTCTCTCCCTCTCTCTCTCAAATTGTCCCTTTTTGGCCATTATTGAAATTTTTAACAAATATATCGCTATTTTCTAATTTCCGAAAATTGAAATTTACCAAATGTTTGTTTATCGTTAATTTCTGAAATATCTCTGAATTCAGCAATTTTGTTGTTGTTGTTGTTGTTTGTTGTTTTTTTGCCACTACTGCAGCTAACTTGACTGGCGCGTTTTGCGCCACTAAAAAAAACCCACTCGCAAATGCTTCGATTTTTGTTATAAAAATTTATGTCTAATTTACAGTCTAATCGTGTCGACTAAAATAATTTGTTGGTTGTTGATTTTACTGGCGGCAACTTCATGAAATATTTAAATTAATTAAATGCACGTTATTTTCATTGTTATTGTTATTGTTATTATTACTGCATATCGATTGACTCGAGGCATAAATAATTTCAAAAATGTGTTAAAAGTTTTTCGATATCAATTTATGAATTATCGAAATTTTTTGGAATATTAGAAATTTGCATTTACATCTACGAGTATGTAATAAATAATAGAGACGAGTGAGAAAAAATGTTTAATATTTAATATTTTATTTATGATTTCAATAAAACCATTTTAAAATGATAATTATTATTTATTAAAAATGGTTAAACCAAACTTTTGTTATTTTCTGAAAGAAAAAAAAACAATTTTCAATTTAAGGGTTTTTCTTATAAAACATATACGAATTATATTGTTTTACACAAAAAAGCCAGTTCCTGGCGATATTTTATAAATAAGTTGTGAGTTTTAAACTAATTTTTGGTAACTATTGAATAACTCAAAGGAGAACTACGAGTTGCACCCCCACGATTTCCCCCCCTCCCCCCTTCCTGCTTTCCTACTCTCGACACTTTCTCTCCTCCTTCCCCAGACTCTTCCAATGAGGCTCCCTCTTCTCCTCTTCTACGCGACTTTCTTGCAAAACTCTGATGGTGAAATTCTGGGAATTTCGCCTGCAAACGCTGTCACCGAAGCCATCTTGAAATTGATTATTGACAGTCGAGAGTGTCGCATTAAAGAAAGAGCTGCTGCTGCTTCTGATGCATGGTGCACCGCATGAGGCCACGTGCGGCGGTGGTCAACGAGAAGACGCGCTGCGTTTTTGGGTGGCAGGGAAGAGGCGAAGCGGGGAGGTAGTGGGGAGGTAGTGGGGAGTACCTACGTAGGTACATCCCCATAAATTGCGAAGACAGTCAAGGCAAAACAAGGCCTGAAAAAAACACACTCGTGTGAAATAAACAAATCGAGGAAAAGACAATTTTAATGAATAAAAAATGATGCTGATGTCACGTGATTTTAGTAAGCTCTTCGAAGAAGCTTGTTCGGAGAACACAACAACAACAACAACAACAACAATACTAACGAAGGGCGACCAACGCAACTGCAAATAAATCGAGAATGCTTAAGTTAAACCAAAAAAAGAATAAAAGAAAAAATTATTTAAAACTAATAATCATCATCATGCTGTTGTTGTTGTTGTCATTGTCGAGTAAGGGTCTTAAGTCTATACCCATAGAGACAAACAGAGAGAGAGAGAGAGAGCGACAGTCAGAAGGCAGAGAAGACAGACCAGACAGCGCGACAGGAAGCTGGTGACAAAAACAGAGATGGACAAATCGACTAAGAAAAAACCTAGCTTACACGCTTACGTCAGACTAATGTCTCCAATGTCTCCACTTGACAACGGCTGGACCAACCCGTTTGGACCATCTTGACATCTTAAAATGTCACACGAAACGTTATACTCGCAAGTTTTTGTTCGTGTTGTTGTTGTTGTTGTCTATTTGTTGCTATTCGTATTTAATGGTCGCACAACAATAACATGGTTTCACACCTCGGGGAGTCACCCGGAGTCATTTTCATGGGCATCCATGGTCGACGTCAGTTTGTCACAAGAACAGTTGACAAGAATTGTAGGATTCGCGGAGACGACCAGTTCAGAGACGACTCACGGTCTTTGCAGAACTGCTGAGGACGACAAGATTATGATTATGAATTTGGGATGCTTGGTCTGTCCTTCAGACAGTCTGAAATTGTGAATAAATGAGGTGCAAGGCTACACTAAAATTATGCAATTGATGGATAACTTGTAGTGTATTAAAGTAAGGAAGAAAGGAAGCAGGGAAAGAAGAAAGGAATGAAGGAATAAAGGACGAAAAGAAAGATGAAAACTGAGAAAGCTATAATTCAATTTCAATTTAATTTTAATGATGGATTTGCGTTAGTCTCTCGTTTTTACAACATTTTTCAGACATAAAGAGTGGGCAAATTTGAGGTTAGGAAGTAAATTGGCTGTCAAATGATGAAATGTCAAGAATTGAGCTGTCATCCTTTGACATTTATTTAGTAAAGCTTGTGAAATTTTAATGATGACAAATTATTACATATTTTGTGTTTCGAAAATGACGAAGGCGCTCGGAAACGGACAGTCTTTTTTCAATACCTCCATTCTTCATCCTACTTTTATTGCTTGCACTAAATAAATTATCGCAGAGTCTGTGAATTGCATGAAAATTGCATGATAGATAAAAATTACAGACAATGCTTACAATCAACGATAAATGTCAATACAAAATGAAGATAGGTTTTAAAATAATTACAAAAGCAATGAGCAATGACAACATTATCACCACAAAAACTATGAAAACAACAACAACAATGATGGCCTGTGGCGCAAATTTTAATTATTTATTTTATTTATTAATTAGAAAATAATGCAAATTGCCAGCGGCGGCGGTGGCGTTGGCGGCAACAGCGTCGCGCCGACAAGTCTATAATTTTCCCAACTTCATGACGCGTCACTACAAAATAAAGGCAAATATTATTATTATTATTATAATTATTATAAATTTATCTAATAAATGCGCGCCGTAGCGGCCACTTTATAGAGTTTCTGCTTGTGTCGCCATTTTGACATTTGCGTTGACAGCGGCACGTCCAAATTCATAATTGTCGTTATAATCGACGCCATAACGATGTCGATTCATTGTTCATTATTAGTTTTTGTAATTATTAGTGATGTTGTTGACGGTGACGGTGCTGCTGATGATGATGTTGTGGTTGTTGTTGTTGTTGCTGTTGCTGTTTTTGTTGTAATTTGATGGCGACTATTCTTGTTTTCGTCACGATTTCGTCACGAATTTCGAGATTTTGTTTTAGTTTTTAAAACTGAAATACTTGAAAACATCGATAGCAGCAATCATCATACTTTTCAAAAAACTCAAAATTTATCAATTGTTTTTTGACTTTTTCCCCTCCTTCTTCTCTTCCCCCTCTTACCTTTTGTATGAAATGCACGCTGAAGAATAAATTGTTCATTTTCTTAACATAACAGTTAAGGCAATTTTTGTTGTTGTTGTTGTTGTTGCTGTTTTGGTTGCTCTTGAAGGCAAAAACCACAGAAAATTTTATCTTCATTATTGATGAAGCACAAAAAAAAAAAAAAATTAATCAACGGCAAGCAACACTGACAAAAGCCTGAAGGCTTTAGCAACACTTTGGCGTAAAAATTCAACACATTGTCTGCTAAAAAATGGTCTGCATGCAAAAACAAAATTAAATTAAGTGCACTGTAATTTGACAACAACAATGACAAGTCACAACAACAACAACCAACAACCAAACAAGCAACAACAACAAGCAACAACAATGAACAACAGCAATCAACAGAAACGAGTACAATCAACGCATTTTTAACATTGTCTGAGCCAGCAAAAGATATCAAGTCAAGAAGTGTTGGCATTGATGAAATTTAAAAAGGTAATGATAGAGGAGAGAGAGAGAGTGAGAGAGAGAGAGAGACGGGAGAGAAAGAGTGCCAATGTGTGAAGGCAAAGGGGTAGGTTATAAAGCAACTTTTATTACAACAATAGCTTAAAATTTATACAAAAAATCGTACAAAACGTAACTGAAATTTCTAAAGTATTAAAAAACCTATTTAAGGTTTTTATTATTATTTCAAAGATGCTTCAAATAATGCTAAAAACATTAAATTAAAACTAAAAATTTTTACATAAAAGACCACCACGAGCAGACCAATTTTTAGCATCGAATTCCGTTTGAAGACTTGACGCGTTTTCGTTGCGAAAAAGCCGTCGGCTCAGCAACAACGGCTCATTGTGTACAATCCTTGCACCATAGACAGACACCTTCCAACGTCACACCTTCCATCTTCCTTCACATTTCACATTCAGCTCATTTCAGTCTCAGTCTCAGTTTCGGTAGAAAAAAGAGCGAAAAGAATCTGCGACTGTCTTGGAGCGACCAAGAAGACCAAGTGTTCTCTTATCGCTCAACTCGTTGACATTCCACTCGTTAGAATAATCAAACGAGGTTGGCAACACTGCTACCAACTTTTCTCTCTGTATAGTTACGCGTTGTGTCGTAAACAACAAGCGGGCTTGACCACTTTGTTGGTTAACAACGTCGAGTGCTTTATCTCGAGTCGAAGGCGCGTCGCGTCGCTACGTCGAGTTGAAAAGTCGCTACATCGAGTTGAATGAAGAGAGAGAGAGAAAAAGAGAGGACTCGATTGTTTGCTGAGCTGAGCTTGTTAAAGAAATCATAAGACAAGATCATCGAAAGTGAGCTTGTTTTGTTGGAGGCTTTGTTGTTAACCATGAGTTGAGTGATAAACAGCGAACAACAGCAACAACGTATTGAAGACGTACCAAATTGAAACTGAAATATTCGAGGCGTCTTTTGGAGACTTCAGACGCCAGCCTCGCCAGAGTCGCGCCCGCCCACAACCAACAACCAACAACAAACAACAAAAGCCGGAATGAATATGGTTATGGTTATGTTGAAAATGAGTGAAATCAAGGGCTGAGGGTGTTTTTGTCAGGCACGCACGAAAATGGCCGTCTATATTTTTGATGAGTTTTGGGCACTTTTCATTAAAGATTCGATTCGTACACAAAATATTTTTGTTATTTTTTACCCTTTTTTAAGCTTCAATAAAATGCAAAAATTTACTTATTTTTATAGTAAAAAAAATATATTTAAAAAAAATGTATGTATTCTCACAGTAACAAAGAGTTTCGTTTCGTTCGTTAGCGCGCGAGCGTGAATGTTCTTCCTTTAGGAAAATGCAGTCGTACCATGATTCCTGCCTCCGTGAAGCTGCCCGAAACGGTTTCGAAAGCAAACAAATTTCTTCAATATTTTTATATCCTTTTGCTTTTTTTTCGTCGTTTTTTTTTTTTTTGGTTGTAGTTCTGCTCTTAACACTTGTCGTTTCGCTTGAACTGTTTCATCTTTCTTTCTTCCTTCGTTTTGATCTGCGTTAATCCTTACATCCTTCGAACCTGCTGTTTTCACACATGGTGTGTTGTTTTTTTTTTTTCTTATGCTTTTTCTACTACTTCTTCTTCTTCTGCTTCTTCGTTATTTTCTTCAATTTTTTACTTCGCTTCATTTAAATCGCGTCAGTGAAATGATGCGTTTCACTTGAGTCGCCGAAGTCGAAGGGAGGTTTTCCTCTGATCCTTTGACGGCTTTACGCTTTTCAGCTTGCGATTAATTTTTCTAGAATTACGTTTTCGTTACGCTTTTTCCGAATAGTATCCGAATAGTACATACATAATACTTATTGTATCTGCGAGTACTGTTACTTACTGTGAAACAGATTCATGGTTATTTCGACATTTTTCTCAATTAAACATTCTTTTCAGCTCTCAGGTTACACGCTGTATGCTGTACGCTGCTCATTGTGTATGCTTCTCGTTTTTTTTTGCTTTTTTCCTTTAAAAAAAGGCGCATATCCTTAGAGAAAGTGAGGCATGAGCAACGCAACGCGACAGCGGCGCTACTTCCTTTAGACGTTCTTGCTTGCGCGTTGCAATTAATTTTTTTGTGCTATTGAGCTACTGCTGCGTATGTGTGTGTGTGTGTGTGTGTGTGTGTGTGTGTGTGTGTGTGCGTTCGTGTTAGGGGCGTGTTTGACATGGCATGTCATTACAACAATTTGATACGCATTTCTAGAGTTATTATTATTTGCTTGATTGTTGGTGTCATACGAGTGTTGTTGTTGCCTTGTTGCTGCTGCTGTTGTTGTTGTTGTTGTTGTTGTTGCTACTATTTGCTATCCTACAAGAGTAATGTAATGCTGTTTTTTCTGCTCTGGCTTTTTTTATGGTTGTTCTTAATTTTTCTTCAGTTTTTTTTTGGAAAATTATTAGTTATATGGCGTCTTCTGGAAATTGGTTTCAATTGAAATAAATTCGACACGAAGAGGCCTAAGCACATGTTATTACATCCTCACGATCCTCTTCGAAACGCGTAAGCCACTCATGAACTCTGCTACGGGATAAACAATTATCATCGTAAACTTTTTTTAAAAAACAATTCATGGGTTGGGAGAAAAATACACAGAATTCTATTTTTATTAAATGAATTTTAATATAAATAATTTAGGAAGGCTTTAATTGCATATTATGAACATAAATATGAATATTTTTGGAGTCTGGAAGGATTTAAATTGTGAGGGAAGAAAAGAATCACAAAAGGCAACGAAAATAATCAAATAATCATATAAGGCTCATAAAGGAATCATAGAAGGCTCCGAAAAGAGTCATAAAAGGTTCAGAAAAGAATCTCAAAAGGCTCCGAAAAGAATCATAAAAGGCTCAGAAATTATTATTTTTTTTTTTAAATTTTAAACACTAAAAACGCACAATTTTATGAGTCTTTTCAAACTCTTTTCTGAGGACAGTCTAGGAATTGCATTGCATCGTATTGCATTGTGTTTGTTTGCGTATTTGTATGTCTTCCAACTAGTTGAAATTGTCAGTTTCTTTAATCATTTCAACTACGATACAAAAACCCATTCAACAACAACCGCAACAATAACAACAACAACAGCAGCAGCAGCAACAACAACAACAACAACAACAACGACACAGCAACTTCCATGTTTTTACTTACATTTTTAAACCCAAACGAATCATGCCTTCCTTTAATCATGTCTCTGTTAAGTACCATTTGATGGACTGCTTGCTGGAAGAGCTGCTGCTGTTTGGTGTCTTCTTACGCTCATAACCTTACCCTTCCTTACCCTTACCCTTGCCCTTACCCTTATCACCATCCATCAACATCCAACCAATCAAGGAACCTACTGATCTGCCATCAGTGATGAACCTATGAAGGAATGAGCGCATGACAGAAGGAATGAATGAACACCTTCTGTCAGTGCGACGTCAAGTTGCGCCTCAAGCACAAATCATCTCGCTGTCGGCTGTCGTTTAAACCATCGAAGACTGTTTGTCAAAAGTGTGTGTGCTTTATTTATATGTATGTATATTTTTTTTTTTTTATAACATGTTCTTGTCGTTTATATTGTTTTTGTTGTCTTTGTTGTTGTTGTAGTTGCTGTCATTGTTGTTTTTATAAAAAAAATCCAATTAATAACTGAATTCGTTAAGAAATTGGTTGAATAAAACAAAAAAAAAACATAATTAAAAAAGCCAAAAAAAAATCATTAAGAATCATGAATCGTGTAATTCATGCGTTTTATGAAAAAAAAAAAAAGGTTTTAGGAATATAAATTTTTGACCATTATTTTTTAGTGCAGAAATTAAAAGTAGTGTAATTTTTGGAAGTAATTTTTCCAAATAAATATTTAAATATTTTCCACAAATTTTTTAAGGTATTTTATTTTATAAAATTTAGAATGCTCTTTAGACAACGCTTAGGCTTATTTAGTCTGTAGTCTATCTTCGTTTTAGACCATAATTGAGGATTTAGTGCGGTCAGACTCAAACAGGTTTATAGTCTAGCCCGGTCATAATATTCTAGCACTTTTAGTCTAGCCTATAACCTTGGATATAGTCTAGAATTTTTGGTGTCTTTTATGTAGAGTTTTTGTCCAGTCTAAGTCTTTAAAAAAAATTCGAAAGAAGAATTTTAAATTCAAAAGAATTTTAAAAATATTTTATAGTCCTTGTAATATACGAAGAGTATATGCATAAAAAATTCTCAAAAAAAAAAACAGTTTGCAATGAAAAAATTGAAGAAAAAGCCATCACCGAAAAAAAAAAAATATTGCAATTTTGACTTGACAGTGTGTGATGTCAATGATAAAATATTGTGTTGCTGCAACATTTCAGGCCAAACTGAAAAAATACTCTAAAAATACTAAAAATAAATAAAAAACAAAAAAAAAGAAAAAACACACCAAAAAACAAAGATAAATAAAATAAATAACTCTTTTGCAAAGTTTAATATAAAAAATTGACGGAGTGGCGCTGAGGGGGCTGCAGGGGGTTAAGCGGCAACTATTGTTGTAACAGTTGTTGTAGTTGTTGTCCTTATTGTTGTTGTAGCTTTACAGTCTGTCATCCGGCAAACAACAGCCAGAGCTGCTGATGCGTTCGTTGATAGTTAAATTTGAGTTGTTGTGTTTTGTTGTTGATGTCGATGTTGTTGTTGTTGGTGTTTCTGCTGGTCGGTGTGGGGGTGTTGTTAGTGTAGGTGATGGATTTCGCTGATATTTGAGCTGTTTTCGTGCTACCAATTTCGGCATTAAAGCATTTTGTAGGGCGGTGGCAGCAGCAGGCAGCAGGCAGCAGCAGTCATCAGTCGAACACGAAGAAACAACAAAAGTAAAAGCAACAACTTTATTTAAACAATCTGCAGCACTAGCAAAAATAATACAAAAACAGCAACAACAACACGAACACGAACACGAACACTGATGCAGTGTTTAAGCGAATGACAAGCAATTTCGTTTGTGTGATGAATGAATGCTCGCGCGCTGAGTACGCGAGCAGTGTCTAAAAAACAAAAAAAAAAAACAAAAAAACAAAAAAAAAGAGGAAAAAAAATAACTGAATATAAACCTAGCAAAAACGATGGAAACGAGAGATTTTTCCACTATATTAAATTTATTCCTTGCATATTTTTCAGTTGATGCAGCGCGGATTTTACCACTTTTGACAGAGACATATTTTTTTTTTGGGGGACTTTTTCGCAACCACACACACACACACACACACGCACACACCCCCAAAAATTAAAAAAAAATTTTTTTAAATTGGCTCGTGCTTAAGTACTCTCTCTTTACTCTTTTGTAAATGTTAGGTGTTACGTTTCAATTTTACAAAATTTGCCTTCAAAACTATGATGTAAACTCGTCAGCGTGTTGAAGGACGAGAGAAAGGGAAGAGGAAGAGAGAGTGAGAGAGTTGAAACATAGCACGCTTTGTCCGTAACGCTTTACATCATCAAACAATCTCAGAAAACCTTTATCAATCATTAATCGTGTTAATCAAATGCGTTGTCAGCATCGTTTTAACATTTCAAAGATTTCGAAAATCACTTAAGCCTCGATTCGAAATGAGAAAAAAAAACAACAACAACAAAACTAAAACAACACGGAAAACAATAGCTAAAAACAAATAACTTTAAGCAAAAACCAAAAAAAAAAAACACACAACAAGCTCTTTTGGTAAAACAAAAAAATCAACCGCCATCAGCAGCGATAAAAAAAAAACAACATAACAAAATCGTGCTAAACGATATTCCTTCCACCAGCGCAGAAGCTGACAGACAGTCCATAAATTCCCAAAAAATTAGAGAGAAAAAAATAACAACACAAAAAACAGTTAAAAACAATGAAAGATTAAAAGGGTTGCCATTACGCTGCACACCATCAGCGACAACGACAACGACAGCGACGACGACAACGACAGCGACGACGACGACGACGACGCCGACGAATTACCAACGATGTTGACTTTATGATAACCTCTATTGGGTTAACTCCACACTGTACCCAAAGCGTGGTTGCGCTATCCGTCCAGATGGTTCGTTGCTGGGTTAATCTAATGGATGGACGGATTCAATGGATTGAGTGGATTGAGTGCATGAATGGTTGAATTATTGTGCACTTGAAGAGCTCATTGCGGTAACGAAGCACGAAAACTCAGTTAAAATCAGAGAGACTTCAAGACAATCAATCACTGACAATACTCGCAGTTATGGAAACAGACGAACGCAGCGAAATATATCAATATAAAGTCTGGTTAATGGTTAGTTCATATGGACAGTAGTGTAAGAAGAAGAAGAAGTATACTCGTATAATTTTCATAAATGAGAACGATCGAAAACTATAAACATTCGAACACATCAACATTCGAACAAATGTTGAATCAAATGCTTTAAAAGTAAAGCGAAAATCTGTGATGATAACAATTTAATCTTATGGCAAAAATATAAATACTTAGATACTCATTTCTTTTGGAATTCTACAAAAATTTGCATTATTTTTATGGAGAAGTTTGGAAATAATAAAGCGCTGTCCGAAAACTATAATGATTGAGATGATTTGAGCTTATTCTAAAAGACATTTCGAACTCTTTCATATTAAAATTACTGCCATTTCTTATTCAATGATACGTATATATTTATAATATCTAATGAAGAAATTCCGGATCATGTGAAAACTGTAATGATATTATTTTAAACCAAAAGAAACTATCGTTCTTCTGTCATTAAAGAGTTTACTATCAAAAGGATTATTCACTCCTTTTTCAATGCTACGAATATTAATTTCCAGAAGAAATTTGTGCAGAAATTTATGTTTTTCTTTCTTAAGTTTCAAAAAATAAATGAACGAAATCAAGGAGACGGTTTCTTTTCGGCGGCGCTCTGTGAATTATCCTGATTGATTTTGTTTTTTAAACTTACAAAGGTACATTAATTGTACATTAATTTCAAAGGTACATTAATTTCGTTTTTATTACTTCAGACATTATTTTTTGTTTTCATTAATTTCCAGAAAAAAAATTGCGCCGCAATTTATGTATTTTTTTCTTAAGATAAAAAATAAATTAATAAAATCAAATCAATCCATGAAAAGGTTTTCTTTCAGCAACTGGATTTTCCTCTAAAAGTTACAAAGGTAAAATAATTGTATATGTATATGTATTCTTATTTTATTCAAATTTTTTTTCACAAAGCCTTTAAAGCGCATTTCTCTTGAACATACTCTTAAAGAGAGTTCAAGTTAAGAAGTTTCTATTGATTTTTAGCTAGAGACCACAGAGACCATGAGTAAACCCTCTGTTACTTAATGTAATTCATATAGTATTAAAAGGTGACCCGAGAAAAAACCCATTAAGCCCAACACTTACACTTGAAAGTTACTCAAACGCTTAATGATTTGTCCCAAAAACAAAAGCAAAGCCCACAAACATTATCGGCCACATCAAAATACTCATAATTAGGGTCTCGCTGTCAGGTAACTTCTGAGTCAGCTGCTAACACAATATTATTATTAGTTTTATTTTTGTTTAAGACAATCACTGATTATCATCATCATCATCATCGACAATTTAAAGAATAAATGCAGGCGGTGTTTTTTCACTTTTGTTTTTCAAAACCAACCATAATGACACCGACTCAAGCGCGCCGCCACCACCGTCGCACCATCTTCGCATTTCTGAGGCACTACCTGCTGTCAAAATTACTAAATTGATTAAAATCTCAAGCGAAAAATATATCATTAGGTTAATTATTTCAAATAAAAGGGCATATTTGGGGCTGTCGAGGACAGTACGCGGTATCTCAGTAACAGAAGATGAAGATCATTAAGTGTTTATATAAGAAAAAGGTGGGTTAATCGTTTACAGTTATTGTAGTTGTAGCTGTGGTTGTTGTGGTGGTGGTAGTTGTTGTGACATTCATAATTATATCATACTTGATGAGTTTTGTCTGCCTAAGACTTCAGGCTCATACGCTGTTTCTTATTTTCGGCCAATGAGTTTTGGGTTTTTTAACTTTTTTGAGGTTTACCGCAAGTGTTTACTTAACAAAATGGTGTATTTATCATTTTGACCATCTAGTGTGACTTTTTTTATCAGCGGCCATCAAAAAAAGCGTCGTCCAATTACCATTACGTGAATGGTGGGTTAAAAACGTCAAGCGTCGTTACGCTTTTTACCCGTTTTAATTGCAGAAAATGTGAAAAAACTACAGAAAAAATGATAAAACAAAGAAAATAGAGAGTGTTTAATTATTTTGTCATTAAAAAAAAAACAATTACAATCCATAAAAACGCGCATTCGATGACAATTTGTTGTTTCGACAAATTCGAGACGGTTTTTGTGGAAGTTTTTGAGTTTTCGAGGCTTCGTAAATTGTACGACATCAGCATAATTACACAAATGAGAGAGTAATGTGAAGTTGTGAGAGTGACAGAGAGAGAGGGAAGAGAGGCGGGAAAGGGCGACTTAACTGAAAGTTAAGTTTATTAAAAGTCTATACTACGCTTTTATAGTTAGAGCTCATTACAAACAACGTCATAAGAATTTGTCTACATAAATAACATTATTTTCAGAAGATCTCTCTCTCTCTCTAACCCCAACAAAAACAAGGAAAGGAAGAAGAAGAAAAACTAGCCAGCTTGCAAAAACTTCGAAGGTATGTATCCCTTCGTCATCCTTTCTTTGCTTTCTGTTGATGAAATAACAACATCTGCCCAAACCGAATGCTCTCAGATTTATTTTTCCAATTACCTCGATGGCAGTTTTAATATCTGAGAGATAACCAAATATGTATCTTTTATTTATAAGACACTTTTTTTTTGCTTCCAAATCGTGTCTTTTGCTGTGTTCTTCTGCGTGTGTTTGTTTTTGCGTACAGCAGCATCCTTTTGAGTACAGAATTTAATCAAATCAGGTAAGTTTCGCATAAAGTATTTCGGTTGTTTTGCTTCCGTATAAGGAAGCGCATAAGGATCCACTGGACGACGCGTCCAGTCCGACTATAGAAACTAAAGACAACTAACAAAAAAAAAAAAAAAAATCATACAAAAAAGGAAAAAAACAAACAAAAAATATAATCAAAGTTAAAAACTTTCCTCACTTACGGTCACTTACGGAAGTTGCTTTGGGTGACACGTGTGTGGGTATAGGACAATGTGTGCGTGTGTGTGTGTACGGCAGGAATAAAGTAATTTTGAAAATGGCCCGAATGTGACCACATCCGTTTGCTAGAAGATGACCGACCAAGTGTTTGTTACACGCGCTAAAGATAAGGAAGGTTTCGTTCGACCAGCTCAAGGTTCAAGAGGTTGATGCATGAGAAAGGCAGGCGGGGAGAATGCAAAGAGTGGTAGACGGTAGAGAGGGCCGGGCGGAAAGAGGGGAAGACTTTTCAAATATGATTTTGAGCATACAAAAAACTTATTTTTATAAATTATGCTAAACCGTTCCGAAGTTGTCCGGTCACGGAGGAAGAACGGAGCAAGGCGTTTCATTCGCTGGCAGAGAAAAAAACAAATAAAAACAACAACAACACAGTCAGAAGGCATAACTTCTATTAGATTTATTTTAGTCTTTCTTTTTGTAGCTTAAAAATATATAACTTTTATTAGAGATAATCTTTAAGAGATTTGAGCATCAGAAGATGCTGCCACTTCCGGACACTTTCCTCTTTAAAGGAAACGGGGAAGTGGAGGAAGCAATTGTTGTCCAACTTTATGGAAAATGATGAGTTTCTTTAGCAAGAGCCGAAAAAGTAACCTCCTGAACACTTTACTTCTTGCGAGAATCCTTGCTCAACAAGAAATAACACAAAATTCTTAAGAAAATTTAGAAAAAAAAAACCGTTAGATATTTGTATTATTGCTTGATCCTTTAGTTAGTGGCGGTCATTGTGAGTCATTGCCGAGTCATGACGTTATGCCAAAACTTTTGCTTCACATTCAGTTCGACCATCATGACCCTCATAAAAGAGAAAAACTTCTTCAGCTCATTTTCTCTTCTTTGTTTCTTGAAATTTTCTTGAATTCTTGCATGTTTTTTGCTTTTGCAAAAACATGTTCCCTCAGATTTTTCCAAAAATTCCCTGCAAATACTCAAAGTTTCTTAATATTTTCGGAACTTTTCGAAAGCAGAGAGAAAGAAAATGTCATTTTATCGTTACTTTAGATCGTTATTTATCGTTCTTATTCTTTTTCGGGGGGCGTCTCTTTTCAATTGGTTGTATCCCTTTTTGGCCTTCATGAATTCAATCATGCCTGAGAATTCGTGAGATGCGGCGCTGAAGACAATCTCAAAATTTCCGTTAATGACGGGTTTACATGGGCATCAAATTAACAGACACTTTTTTCTATTATTTTTTGGCCACAATGAAATGAAAGCTCTTAAAAAACTGCTTTGTTAACCTCTAATATTAACCCGTTATAAGTCGCTCTCGCACGGTGTGTGTGTGGGCGTGTGTGTGGTCCAGTCGGTGTGGCGTGGCGTGAAGTTGTTAACTTCTTGCTCAACAACGAACGTGACACATAAAAACGTTGTTAAGTCGAATGAAATGCAACGAATGTGCTGTCAAATCGAATGCGAGAAGGATTGGCGCAACAGAAGCATGAAGCAAAATTATCCATACCAACAATGCTTACCAACAACAACAACAACAACAACAACAACAACACCTATGAACAAGTAAAAAAAAAACAGGCACAAAACGCGTTAAACCGGCAGATTTGACTGTCATTCAAATGTGATTGTTGTTGTTGTTGTTGTTACGCATTATCGGAAGTATTGTATTTTCTTGTTGTTGTTGTTGTTGTTGTTGTTATAGCCGGAATATCTGTTATTGTGTGGCAAAAGCTAATCCCAACAACGATTGACGTGCAGCCGCCTGCAAAAAAGTCAACAAACCGCCGCCGCGCAGCGTTGGCGGCGCATCGCATCGCATCGCCGGGCCGCAGAACCGCCGCAGTGCGCAGTCGCGAGCAGCATCGCGGCGGACTGTTTCTGTTCTTGTTGTTGTTGTTGTAATGAATTCCAGCTAATAGTAACACCTTCATTTGTTGTTGTTGTTGTTGTAGTTGCTTTGATGGATGAGCTACAAAAATTAAATTAAATTTAAAGTAAATTTTTAAAATAAAATAAAATAAAATTAAATTCATTTTAAAAAAAAAGAAAATTTTTTTTACACTCTCTCTGTCTCTCTCTCTCTCTCTCTCCTTGAATGTCTCTAGCTCATAAAAAAATATGACTTTTTTAATTAATTTTACCTGAAATGTTAAAAAAGTCCTTTAACCTTTTTACTAAATCGTATCGTTCTTTTTCTCATTTTAAAAATCGAATTCGAGGCAATTAACGATGAAGCGAAATTCTGAAGCGGCAACAAATTCTCAGAAATTATTTGGAAAATATTTTAAAAGTGCTTTCTTAAGTCTTAAGCCTTTTTTAAACTTTCGAAATATAATTTTTTTTTTTCTGAGTATAAAAAAGTACATTTTCTGAACGCTTTGGATTATCATCAACGAGCCAGCCAGCAAAAACTAATAAGCGGAAATCTTCCAATTTTTTTCAAAACCTCTTTCAACTAATCCTTTTTTTCGTTTTATAAAAGCGGGCCTGCTTTTTTAAAAATCAATTTTTTATATACCATATTTTCACTGCTTTTTTTTTCTTTCTTCTTAGCTCTTAAGAAATTATATTTTTTAAATGAAATAATTTCTATTTTTTCCTTTAAAAAATTAGCTTAAAGAATTATAATCAATTGAGTTTTTTTTTTAATAAAAGAAAATTAATTTGACTTTGACTTAATTAATCACTAGAAAGACTTCTGGTAATTTTTCAGTGGACTTCACTGAAGCCATTTGGTTTCGTTTCTTACACGTTTTCTTCTTTTATTAGGTATTATCAGCAGCATCTTCTTCATCAACTCTGCAGGATATCGTCAGAAATTTAATCTTTTTTTTTTGTACCGTGTTAAACATCTTGAGGAAACTCTTGATATTGTTACGCTTTAAGACGATATTAGTCAGCAATGATGCCAACTATTTAAGTTTAACTTAATCACTGTCTACTCAGCTGTCCGTCTGTCCTCTGTCTGTTCTCTCTCTCTCTATCTCTCTCCGGCCCTACACTCCTTAAAGCCGTCTGCTGTCTGTTGGTCTGTCAGCTTTTAATATGACAAGCGAGAGAATCGCTTTGTTCATGATTAATTCTTTGATGATCTTTTTATGAAAAAGTAAAAAAATTTTTAAATTCTTTAAACATTTTCTTTATTTAATGCTTTGAAACCTTGAAGCAGTCAAAAAGGATTTTTTGGTTAAAAATCGGTTTTTGAAAGAACCAAACAAAATTAAAAAATAACAACTTGGCACCTTCACAAACTGTTGTTGCGGTTGTTGTTTTTGTTGTTGTTGTTGATGTTGTTGTTGTTGTGGTTGTTCTGAAGTTGACAAATTGGACTCATTTGTTTGAAGTCAAAACATCATCAAAGCGATAAAGATCAACACAAACAAACACGCTCTTTTTCTCGTTCACAAACGCATTACAACAACAACAATGACAAAGAATTCTCCAATTTTTAATCCGGTGTTGTTTTTTTTTTAAGGGTAAAACGCTTTACTCACGCGTGTGTGTTTTCGAGCTGTTCAAGGCGCGCAGCGCAACCGAGACACCGCAACGAATTCGATTGAGGAAGGAAGAAGCGTAAATTAATTTGAAGTAGGAATAATTTTTTTTTGTGTCGAAGATTTAGACAACCAACAGTCACGACAGCAGCTAAACGGTCATGATCGTGGGCGTCAAAATCAATGCTTGGAAGCAGAATCAGCAGCAGCAGCAGCAGCAACCTGAAACAGTCGAACAATCGACGCTGAAAAAAAGTATTAGAAGCAGAAGCAGAAATTGTATTAAAGGCATCAAAATGAACGCAAGATATTCCTTAATATTTTCTCACTTTTCGCTTTTGTGATAAAAATTTCTTCCTTTTGATCTTAAAAAACCTTTTCAGCTTGCAATCGCTGCATTCACAAAACCTTTTAGTCATTTTTAACTCATTTTCTTATAAATTCAATCGGATTTATAAGCAGGAGGCGATTCTTCCTGACTAAGTTTTACAAATCGAACAAATCGAAAAGCAAACAACTGCTTCTTTTCTTAATGTAGCAACGATTCCTTCGATTCCTTCGAGTTCGTCCTCTTTTGAAGCATCATGTCCTTCGCTCAAAGTGAAAGGCTTTTTTCTACAAAATGATTTTTCTCTTAAAATTTCCTTTAAAGTTTATGATGCTAATAAACAGATTTATTGATTGAGAATAAGTATTTTCTTAATCTCGCTTGCGGTAACCTTAAATTTTATACCGCAAATAAACCTCGAATACTTCAACTGTTTGTTTAGGATTGCCTGCAGGATTCAATATTATTTTTCTTCTTCTTTTTCAATGTGTGAAAAATTGCGAGGCAATTTAATATTTGTTACGGCTGTGTGTAAGGATTAAGAGATCGAAAGGAACTGCTTTAAATTAAATAAATATAAAAAACCGAAGAATGAAATCTTCTTTTTACTTTCGGAAGCGGAAGCGTTTTTAGTAGCACAATCTCTTTTGTCAATGATTCATTCGAAAGAGGCTCCTTTATCGAGCTCAAAAAAAAACGAGCTCAAAAAATCATTGAAAAGAAACCCGTTGAGCACGTTGTATATGTGTTCACCTCGTTTTACACGGACCGTTGTATTGCTTTCCTAAAGATGCCGTGTAAATTGAGACCGTGCCATGCCAGTCCAGGAAATTAACAAAAATTATGCATTTTTAAAAATTGTAAGTAGTCATTATTGCTTTAAAATTCATTTCAACATTCTGTATTAAACCGAAAACGTACAAATTGAATATCATGTAAATTAAGGAATTATCTGTCTTCACTTTATCTATGTTTCTCTTAAAAAATTGTACTCAAATATTGAGAAAAAATGTTTATTAACTACGAAAATAACAAATAAATTATAGAATAACTATGAACATGGTAATATATTACCATTTATAAGTTGTTAAAAAAATTATGGGAATTTGATTATTTTGTTAACAAATTAACAAATTTTTACTTTATCGGATTTAAATATTGCGACAAAATCGCTTTCTTCTCGAAAGAAAAAATATTCTTAAATAGTTTTTTTATGGTTTTACGTTTTGGATTTTTTTTTTTCAAATAAAATCAGTAAATCAGTATAACGCTTTCTTTCCTTTTAATAGTTAAAATTTTCTGCCTAATTTTTTTAATAATTATATAATTTTTAATATTAAAAAGGAAGACTTAAGCAACAAACTTGGGTTCTCGTTACTCTCAGTTTGTTTCTTAAGTCTTTTGGTTTTTTAGTTTTTCATAAAGAAAACAATTAGGTGCTGGTTTAACTTATTTTAAACAAATCCAATAAGAACTGATAATTTAAATTATGTATTAAAAACAAAAAATCTTAGTAAAAAGTTTGATTTTTAATAATAAATTAATGTACATATATACTGTTAATATTTTTCAGACAATTTGCTTAAATGTTTTTATAAATTCAACAATTTGCGCGTGAACACAAATTAAAATTTCTTAAACTTAGGACAAAGAAAACTTAGGATTTCTTATCTTAGGATTCATTTACCAGATTCATTTACCAAAATGCTTGACGATGAAAACTTGATTGCGAAAAAAAATTATAACTAAATTTTTTCTCTTCTTTGCTTACTCTTTTGCTTTACATTTTTTAGGTTTTTTCGGCCCTGAATTTCTTCTTTCCGCTTTTTCTTCTCATTTTTCCGATACCACTAATTCTTTCGCCCTCCTCAGGGGCGTGAAACAGCATTTACAGAGCTGTTGGTCTCTACTGCCCAAAGCTTCTCGTGCTATTCGTTATTATTATTGCAAATTAAAAGCCGTTTTAATGCATTCCACCACGCTTTCGCTGAGCCCCGAAATGCTTTTGTTGTGAAATCAAAAAAAAAATTCAATAAAAATTTGCCAAATGATAACATGGCAGTAGGTACCGCATTGCAATTTCGGTACAGGCCTCTCTGGTGGTTACGGCTGTTGTAAATAATGCCGTAAAAGTTTTATGATCCATTACAGCTTCTTCTTTTGCACGGCGTTCCGTTCCGCGAGCGCTGTCGTCGCCGTCGTCGATGCGAACCTGCGGATCTCTGGCCAGGCGTTTGCTCAATTGCGGTCTCATTATTGGTTATTAATTAAATTGCTTTGTAAATTTGTTTTGCTGTGGTACACTTCAGCCTGCGCTGATCCCGCGTGTTGCCGGTACAACCGTCTGCCGGTTTCTTGGGCATATTCTGGCCCCTCTTGCCAGCCTGCCGCCAGGTTCCCACGAGACCTATACCGTTGACTGCATTTAATTTTAAAAAGCAGTTAATGTTTTCACTCTTTTGTGTTGATGTGCGCAGCCGCACCTTAATTTATCAGACCCTCTTCGCTATCCCTTTGTCCACCTCTCTCTCTCTGTCTATCTCTTTCTTTCTCTCTCTTTCCGTGACAATCTCTTTGCAACTTAGTTAACCTGCTAAAAAAATGATTTTTGGGGCACTTCGAGACGGAGTAAGTGCTCAACAACAATCAAAGAAAAAAAAAACCGTCATATTAATGTGAACTGTGCTCACAGTAACCTCACAGTAAGCTCACAGTAAACCAAAGATTGGTTTTCAAGAGACAAATTTCTTCGTTTTTTAAGATAAGACTTTTAGATTTTGAAAATTTTTCTAACAATAAAAAAATGCCATGTCATTGCATCGCAAATTTTCCAATATAAAATTCTACAATGTCCATCAGTGTAGATTAGAAATTTTGACAAGTGACAAGAAACAAACATGGCCTTTGAAAGATATTCTCATTCAACATCGTAAACGTACTTTTGGATACGAGAGGGTTGACTGTATACTGTATTGTACATATGTACATACGTAGACTCTTTTAATGAATGCACTTAGCGCTAAAAGTCTTTCTATCACAGTAAAAACAAAAACATTATGAGGCACTGCATTTAAAAAAAAAATAGAGTCCTAAAAAAGGGGGCAAATTCACGCCATTTATTCGACCTAAAGAAAGGCATGTAGTAATGAGCAAACTTTGTAATGGAGAGTTCATACACAGAGTGAGAAAGAAAACAGTAGAGTAATTTCTGACTCTGTGGTTCAATGTATCGTGCATCTGAACACATACATTTGAGTACTTGTAATTACATACGGATACGTACAAAATTTACAAAGTAAGAACAAAGTAAGTACAAAGTAAGAAATAATTGAAAAGAATATCTTCCGCAGCTTGATGATATGATACTGATGGTATACCGATTAAAAGCCAGCATTTAGTAAAGAGAATACGAATACATACTATGAAACGGTGCTACGTAAAAAAGTGTTTAATTATTTATATCATGCGATTTTTCAAGTCGCATACTTCGTACAAACAGACAGAAATGCATGCTTCGATAGCAAAATATGTAGATAAAAGAATACAGAAACGAAAACTACAGCAACAACAACTGCAAAACTGTTAATTATCAATAATTATAAGGTTGTTAAGGGTACAATTTATATGTATGTATATTGTAGAAGGGTTCCGTCAGAATGATTTCAGAAAGCAAAGCATAGAGCAACCCAAACGAGAGAAAATGAAAAATAAACCAAAAAAAACAGACCTAGCACAAGCAAAAAACTCGGTAGTGCTTTTTTTTAATATTTATTATTTATAAAAATAGTTATTAGCGACATATGAAAAATAATAAAAGGCAAATAGAGAGAGCAATTAGTAAATTTTCTTTTTTTTTCCAGTTGAATTGAGTACGTTTGTGATAAAATAAAAACAAAAAAAAATTATAAAAAAAAAAAAAACAATTTTTTTTAAAATTTTAATTTTTTTTATATAAATTTGTAAAAAGATGAATATTGCAGCAAAGTATTAAGCCAAGCGACTTTTTAACAAAGTGTTCATAATTTTTTTTTCTTTGCTGTTTTTGCCATTACTTTTCTTAATAGCAACACATAATACCTACATAATAATAAAAATAATAACAAAAATACTATACTTAATGCTAATAATTTTCACAAAACTGTTTCCTGTCTTCTCTTTTAATGGGTCTTATGAGGTAATACCAACAGCATGATTTGAAATTTGAAAACGAAATTAAAATCAAGCAAAAGAAGGAAGCATGTTAATGCAAGGAAATAAAATGAAAAGTAATACAATACTCGTAGTGGCAGAAAACTCTACTGAAAATCGATATTTTTTCAACTTGTATGGTTGGGGAAGAAGATTGCGGCGTTTTTCTCATCGCTTCACTGTAAAGTGTCATAACTTTGAAACCAACTTAGTTGCATCTGGCAACTTTTTTTCTTGCTTAACTGGTGACAAATCGGCTGATAATTTGTGAAATTGATAATTTATTGAGATTGGTGTGTCGTGTTCAAAAATATTTCGAAGCAAAGATACAAAGAAGCACTAACTACGAGTATAATAAACGCTGATAATAACGAACAGCTCAATGATACAATGAGAAATGAAAGTGATCGAATGTTTTATGTTAACAAAGTGTTCCATTGAAATAAATTGATTTTTAAATTGTTTGAGTTATGAGTTATACTTACGAAAGATACTGAGATAGTTTCTTAGTTTCTTGGCCTTCACAATCTTCAAACAGAATTGAAAGTGATTTCAAACGTTTAGAATCTCAAAGTTGTTTAAAAAATAAAGTAAGAAAACGAGAGCCAGTGGAAAGGGGGTCGGTTAGGAGAGGGTGGGAGAGGAGAGAGGGTGCCCTCTCTGAGGGCGACAGAAATTAGTTGGGACGATAGCGGTTAAATAACTGCCCAAAGGACTTGCTATAGAAATTTAGTAAGAAAAACGAAAAGTTCTCTTATAAAAAAAACGAAAAATTCTTTAAAAAATCCATACACGATGGTGTCTTAAGGACTCCAAGAGTCCACAACTGCAGAAAATAACAATCAAAATTTAAAAGAATTACAATTTTTTCAAAAAATAAGCACAAACTTTCTTGAAGAACTCTCAACGAAATCTTCAAAAACGCGCAAACCAAATTGACATGAACTCAAAGGCGTCGATCATATTCTAACAATACAATGTTGTATACTCGTACTTCCTGATGATAAAAATAATAACAAACAATGATTGTGAAGAGGAAATGTCTCCCGCTTTCTTTTTGGTTACTTTGGCTCAGTCTGGTTATAGGCCAAGCACGACGACTACGTGGTACACACATCAACAACTCACCACCATCTTGTCAAAATAAACTGTTAGAAAACAACAGAATGATCATCAGGATGATCATGAAAAATGATCACCAACCCAAAGCCACAGTCAATGTCAAATGTTTTGTTGTCGCAGCGATATTGAACAAAAGTGTAACCATTTTTGGCAATTTAACACCTTTTTCGCAAGCTGAACAAATATCTCGTAATTCCGAGAAAGAGAACTGCAAAATGTATTGTCAATAAAAAGAGTAACACAAAAACACAAAAACAAAAGCAGTAAAAGACAAAGAAAAAAGAGGAAGTGACAAAAGGCAATGAAGGCGAACGCACACAAACCAAATTCATTAGACGTAATGAACGGACGTAATAAATTCAATTGTAGACAATTATGAGAGAGCAACAGCAACAGCAGCCACAAAACAAGGGAGGGGGGCATATGTACATTATCACACAACCCTTGTTGAGCTGTACCAATGAGGTGTACACCGATCCATGAGGTATACCTCAACAGAGGTAGACGCCATTGCTTGAGTTTAAAGCAAACCAGTCTAGAATTTTTTTGATTTTTTCTATTTTTATTTGCGTTATTAAGGATCAGTTTGAAGGCTGTAAATGTGACAATCGGTCTAGTGAAAGGTAGAAGTAGATAAATTCAGCAAGAGCAATGAGAAGTACAACAACAACAACAACACTATAGACTATAGACATTCATTATTCCATGCATGCCAGACGAGCAAGGAATAAACCACAACGAAATTCTGTGAGACAAGAATCAAGAGAAAGGATATTGTTTTTTTCCATCACAAAATCAAGAGCATGATACTGTTTCGGTATGTGTGAGGCATGATCATACCGTAACCGAGGAGTGACAAACTGTAGGGTTATTTGAACAAGATCTTCTCGCCTTTAGTTCTTCTCAAAAGTGAGGCAAAAACGTCCGACGTAGCTCGTTTTTCGTAGCTCGTTGCAGACAAGATTTATTACAAAAGTATCACACTACTTTCTTCCTCCTAAATTGCCAAATGATATATAGCACTTATTGATCTTGGATATTTTAAGGAATATCACCAGAGAGAGAAAGAGAGGGCGCACTTCTACGCCTTTACCTTTCGTCCTTTGTGTCCAAAGAAGGCGTTCGTTGCTTCGACGTTTGTCGTGAAGTTTAAAAGGTGTGACGACATTGCTTTGTTAATGTGAATAATTGTCAAGGCAAGATCATAATGAGTCCTGAAGTCCTACAGGATTTCATGTTTGTTTATTTGTTTGTTTGTTTTCCGCTTTATTTGTTATGATTTATGATCGTTTGTCATTCGTTCATATTGAAATATTTTGTGGTTTGTTGATTTCTATGAAAATGCTGGAAAAATAAGGCAGTGGAAAAATAAGAAGAGGAAGGAAGAGGAAGAGAGATAGATAGATAGTGACAGTAAAAAGAGATGCCTAAAGAGCATACTTTCATTTGAAGGAAGAAGAAGAAGAAGAAGAGAAAGAAAAAGAAAAGCCACACGAAGAAGAAAAAATAGATTAGGTACACACCTAATCCTGTTTTTACACGGCACAGAAATATCGTGTAAAAAAAAAAACGTGTAAAAAGAGATACAGTATGTAATGGGCAAATATTAGATATCTCGATTTTAGCATGAACGGACTTAGGGCACTTTCAAAATAAACGGTTCATATCAAAGAAGAGAAAACAAGAAATAGCTAAATTCAAAATAATTCAAATTAGAATTTTTTTGTGCGTGTAAAAAAAAAACCTGTAAAAACACGGGATAAACTTATTTTTGTCGACCGTAGGTATTTTTTCAAAATCGTGTAAAAAAAAAGTGTAAAAAAAAACGTGTAAAAAAAGACACAGTATGTAATGGGAAATATTAGATATCTCGATTTTAACACTAACGGACTTAGGGCACTTTCAAAATAATCGGTTCATATGAAAAAGAAAAAAAAAACCGGAATAGCTAAATTCAAAATAATTAAAATTAGAATTTTTTTTTGTGCGTATAACAAATGAATAAATGTGATTTTTAAAGTGTTAATTCAAAATCTTGTAAAAAAAAAACCGTGTAAAAACAGGGTTATGTGTACAATAACTCGTATAATAATAGTGGTATAATAGGACTAATTCCGCCTTGAAATAGTATTTTTTTTTTTTTGGGCAAAAAGCTATTTTTCCTACAAATCTTTAACAAGGACCATGTCCTTGATAACTTCTACTATTCTGAAACCTTTTCTAAACTATTTAATTAAAAAGTTATTCTTTATAAATTCTCGAATAAATCATTTTCAATTCAACATTATTCCGTTGAACGGAATTTAAAACTCTACAAAAATTATGGTTTCTATTATATTCCATTAAAAGCCAATGGAGTCTTTAGAGGGTCCTTCTGAGGAGCGGTGCAGACATGCGTGGTGACATCTGTCGGCAAGGAATCACAAATTTATTTGCATGGACAAATTAAGTTAAGGTCTGGTGAACGCACGCCAGGATCAACTGAATGCAGCGTAAGCAGCGACAACAACATTAACAACAACAACAACCGTAACAACAACAACAACGACAACACACGAGCATTGCAAAATGTCTGTTGTTTTGGTGCAAACTCGACAACCTCCAGAGAGTTTCGGTTTTCAAATCAAAATCAAAGCAACAAGCTGGTGCCTCGGTCTTGATCTCGGTTTCGGTCTCTTTTCCTTTAATTCAAATTGCTCGTCAAACTTAATTGGTGGCTTCCCAAAAATTGTGCTTTGCCGCGCTGAGCCTTCCTGCGTCCTTTAGTACGTAGTTTGAGCGGCGGATGGCTTTTGCTCTGTTTTTGCATAAAATTAAAAAATGTACAGAGTTTGAAATCTCTACGATTTCTTCAACTTCTGCTCCGTCCTTCTGCTCCTCTGCTACTGCGTTTGGTTCGGTTATTCGTTGGTTTGTTTATTTTTCGCAGGATAAACAAAAGGATTAACAACGAGAGAAAACGACTTTGGCACCTCATTTCCATAAATACACAAACAACAACTAAATAAATGCGATACCAACCAACGTATATGCGTATGTACCTATGTATGTGCGTCGGTAGACGACGCGTCGGTACATTGAAGGCTGAGAGCATTTAATTTTGACAAACCTCGAGTTTTCCCTCGAGCCTTCTGTTTTTCTACTGCTTCTTCTTTTTCTCGTTGGGTGCGTCACAAATTTACATAAATAAATTAAAAACTTTATTTATCTTTTCACGCATCCGTTGGCAAACAACCGGGCAGGCGGTCAGACGGGCAGGCTTGAAGGCAGCTGCTGATGCTGACGGACTAAAGGATTTTTTATGCAAATTCATTTAACTCAATGATCTCGCTCGCGCTCTCGCCGGGAAAAAAAGGAAAGTAGAAAAGTGGGCGTTACCCCTCCCCCCTTTCCTCGCCCCTTTCATTAGCACTGAATGCAGCGTATTTCGTAATTGCGGCAAATGAGCCAAAATGAGTCGCTCTTCCGGGCAATCGTCGCTATCAAAATACCGGTAATCCTGGTGGTAATCCTGCTGGTAAACATGGCGGCTTAGTGTCAACTTTTTGTACACATTTTGAAGTGTACCAAGGTGGCTTAAAAGGCTACATCCTGGTTTGTTATTGTTTGTTATTCAAAATTTATACCAGATTTAACCGCTCCTCGGGTCTTTTCTTTCACGGATTTTATATAGCCGGTACCTACTGGAGTCTACGAATATTTCTCGCGTTCGTAGAAATAGTTTTCTGAGACTCATGTGTATGTTTTTTGGTTTACCTTCGATCTTCCTTTGCGAATTTCATGCGAAATAATTTTAAGAATTTTATTAATTCTGGAATTTTTTTTCCAGAATTTTATTACGATTAAATGTGTGTGATTGTGATTCTCAAGGCCGTTACGAGACTCCTTCCCAGGATTTGAGTTTAGATAAGAGCATGTATCCCTTTTCTCGGGTGCGTTACGTGACTCTTTTCCGGATTTTCATACAAAATAATAACCCAATATTTGTTTTATTTTCATGCTTTTTGTATCTTTTATATTTTTTATAAGAAAAAAAAAAAACTAAAAATAAAAAAATAAAAATAAAAAAATATAAAAAAAAAATAAAAAAAAAATAAGAAAAAAAAAAATAAAAATTATATTCTTCTTAATATTCTCAATCTTGAAAAAAAAAGTTTAAAGGTATAATTTACCTTTGAACTTTCTTTTATAAAATTACGAATAAAATATTATTTTTCTTATTTTTTTTATTTTTTTTTTAATTTTATATTTTTTTTTTTTTTTTTTTGGTTCTTATAAAAAATTTTGTATCGTAATTTTCTGTATTGTAAGTTATCGAAACTTGTAAATCAACGAAATCGTTTTTCAAAAAGATAAACATAAAATTCTCTTCATCAGCTTGGAATTGTTTTGGTTCAAATTATCCTTAACCGAGTCCAGAACAGAATGGACTCAAAGCGATGGATTAAAAATCACAAAGACTTGGATTAATTTTATTTGGTTGCAATCGATTCGAGAGTCTGATTCGAAACAGTTTAGCGGCAAATGGTGCACGAATTTGGGTGCATGATAATCCTGCGGGAACAGGAGGCAACTACAATTTTCAGGGGGTTAACAAGACAACAACAACAACAACAGTAACACTGTCTTTCAAATCCTTAAATACGATTCAATTGACTTAATATAGTAAAAACGCATCCCGGACTTCCTTCCGGCTGACAACAGGGCAGCAGACAACTCGGTATATTAGACCTTGGGCAGAATTGAAGCGAAGAGGGAAGAGGGTGACAAGGATACAAGGGCTATTCTCCAACCACGGAGGCGCTCTGAAGGCTGAAGTGCAGGAAAGTGGAAATAATGAAACGAAAGCCATAAATGGATCAACTTTCGAGCGCCGAAACACCTGAGCCGAGACCGAAACAGAACAGAAAAGAACAGAATAGCAACAATTTTTATGACGGCCACATCCGGCAACACAAACACCAACACCAACACCCTCGCCTTAAACCCAGCAACAACCAACGCACCAACCGACCGACAAACAAATAAACCAACGACGACCACTTCCGCTCTGGCTACTAGCGTTGAACACACTGCCACAAATCAGTTGCTGGATTCTTTTACGATTAACTGCGTAATTGAAATCCTGAGAAAGAAGCCGAAAAGGAATTTTAATTAAACTGCAATAAAGCAAATCCCGGCCCGATTGTGTACCGCATTGTGTGTCTTAAAAGAAGGGTGGTTCGTCGCTCTGATGATGACGGTTAGCGATGGATGGATGGATGGATGGTGAGCGAGATGAAGCGGAATAAACGCGCGTGGAGTGAGTGACGCGAAGGAACGCATCAGAGCGGACCAGAGCAGCCCGGAGTGTGTATAAATCAGGGCTTAAGCCACTTCCAGAAGCCACTTCTACACGAAGATGAAGATGTCCTGTGGCGAGTTGTTGTGAGTTGAAAAAAATCCCACCAAAAAAAAAAGGACTTTCGAAGACACAAAAAAAAGGGGCGGCATCAAACTTTTATGCTTAATAATTCAATAAGCTTAAGTTAATGCGTAACGCAGCATTGAATCCAGGTCCCGCCTCTTCAATCAACAAACAACAAAATAGCAACAACAACAACAACAACAACAACAACAGGAAGAGTAAGGAAAGAAATAGAAATAAGGATGAGGGCTGGCGGAAAAAAATCGCATAAAATTTATCATCAGGAGCGTTCTGTAAGTGTCATAAAAAAGTTTTGTGTTGCGGAAAAAATACAGCGAATAATCAACGAAAAGAGAAAAAGAGAGAGAGGGAGAAAGAGACGAGAAAACGAAAGAAATTGAGGAAAAAATAGCAGAAGGCTTTGGTGAGAGGCAAGGATAAGATAAGGTAAGGAGACGCTGGAGGCAGGCGCGTCTGGTTGACGCAGCAGCAGCAGAAACTAGTAACCGCAAAATGGCTGCTAAACTGACAAACGGACGTTTCGTCGTTTCTTTTTTTATTAATTTTTTTTTTTGCCTCCCCCTTCCCCCCCTTTTGAGGTTTATTTAATGGGATTACACGCGCAGGATGGCATCAAGCAGTGACTGACTGCATCCTTAAAGACAACGTCAGTCCGTTTGGAGCGATGACGCTGATGATGATGATGATGATGATGATGATGAACGCAGGTGCTGCAACGGTCGAAAAGTGAAATGAAGGAAAAGAAACTTATTCAATCTTCTATGAAATATTGCTATAAATGGCGCGACGGATGGATCGTATACGCAGGATTAATCGCAGGATAACCTTCGTAGCAGGGTTAAAGAAATAACAGCCACGGAAAGGATTATTTTAACGGTTAATAAAACTGACAAGAATGAAGCTGAGGATTGGCCTTCACCTGTTCCTTTCACGAGATGCTGAAAACGGTTCAAAAAGCTCGAAGAAGACTCAAAACAAAGGAAAATTATCAGGATTTTTTAAGAGCTACGAAAATTGAACTACGAGTTGTTTTTACTTCGAATCGATAGAAATCTTTGAGAGGAGGTATCGTATGAGGGTGCACTGAGGGTTTGCTTAAATTAAAATAGAAATTTTTTTCAGAGGAATCGTTTTTTTCTGGAGCTAAAAAAGTTTACTCTAGTGTCGACCTGGCTAAGGCCAAGCCTTTTGCGAAGCTCGACGCAATGCCTTGATTGGCTAAATTGGTGACTAAGGCCGCCCACGGCTCCGGGAGGAAGACCCTCAAAATATCGTTTTCCAACACGATTTTTTAAAAACCAAAGTTTCTACTTCTTCTTTTTTTTCATCTTCAAATTTAAACGAACCACAAGCAAGAAGAAAAATCATAATAGCAAGAACAACAACAACAACAACAACAACAACAACAACAACACCACCAACAATAGTCAATAAAACATGCCGCCTCGAATCATGTTAATCGCGTTGATTTATGGTTATTTAATGTGTTGCTTATCGTTGAAGCCGCCAACGAGCCGAACAACAACAACAACAAAAACTACTACTACTACAACCACAAATAACAATAACAACAACAACAACCATCAAATTCATTTCCTAACCACACTAAACGTCGTTTATTCTCATCCTTCCGTCCATCTGTTCCATTCATTTTTTAACTCCGGCTTAAACTCTCTCCTCTTATTCTTCTTCTTCTTCTTCTTCTTCTCGCTGTTGCTCGTGCAGGCGCGCAAATTTTTAAATCTCACCGCCTGATTAGTTCAAAGTCGAGACAGCGCCGCGTCGTGGAAGCGGAAAAATCTTGATTAGCGGCAGCAGCATCACCATCACCATCACCATCATCAGCAACTATTAGTTGCTTATTGGAGTTGATCGTGTTGTTGTTGTTGTTGTTGTTGTTGTTTTTGTTATTTCTCTTAAAAACAATTGCGGGCGTTGCGGCCGCAAATCAAAGAGTTTTACGCGGTTTTGCATCCTTTGTTTTTAGCCAACACTAACAACTTCTCAGTCCGGTCCAGTCCACAGCAGCTTCTTCTCCCCCCGCCCACGCCGTTTTTCTTCTTCTTCTTCTTCTTCTCCTTCTTTTGCTTCTTCTTCTTATAAACTCTGGCATTGCCTGGCCAGCGCTCCTGCCCCGCCTCTTTATTAATAATTCACATTAACGCTTCATAACCTCGGGGGTCTCTTCTTGGTCCCCAACAACAAGGAAAATGTACAACCTTTTTGCGCTTCTCACTATCGACATCGGGACATCTTCGTCTTCTTCTTCTTCTTCTCCTCCATAACTTGTAAATGCAATTGCGTGTCGGTCGGTCGGTCTCTCTGACCGTCCATGGATTTTTGTTTTAAATGCGTTGCAGTGTGAGGGAACCAGTCTTCTTCTTCTTCTTTCCGCGTCCTAGTCCTTCTTTTTCTCCTTCTCCAGCGCCGCAGAGTTATCAAGATTTTGCCAACTCGCTTTGGTCAATAAATAAGGTGTGAAGTTTGGTTACATCAGATACGAATGCCGGCATTTTTCCGGAACATTCCTCTAATGCTGCAATCAACAGAAATGATTTGATTTTTACAAGCATCCGTTTTTTTATGATATAGAATTTATTTTCCTCAAAAGATTTTACACATGCCGACTTCGAATCCATTTTCAAAAGGATTTCTATAATGTTTCCGGTCGTGTGTCATTCTCTTTTTCGAGAAAGCGAAAGAAGCGGTTGAAGAAACGCTGGAGAAACCGGTTGCGAAAACGGTCGAAGAAAAGTCGAGAAAACGATCGAAAACGGGAAAGAAAAAAGTCGAGGAAACGGTTGAGAAAACTTTCGAGGAAATGGTCGATGAAACGGTCGAAGAAATGGTCGAAGAAACAAGCGCGGAAACGTTCCATGCAACGATAAAGGAATTGGTGGAGGAAATGTTCGAAGAAATGGTCAAAAAAATGGTCAAGGAAACGGTCGGGGCATTGATCGAGGAAATGGTCGACGAAATGAACGGAAAACTGGTTAAAGAAATATTCGATGAAACGTGCACACAATCGAAGAAACGTTGAAGACCACAATCGAGGAAACGGTCGAAAAAACGTTTGAGAAAGCGCTCGAGGAGACGGTGGAGAAAACAGTCCAGGTAACGACTGAGGAAACAGTCGAGGCAAAGATAGAAGAATTTATCGAGAAAATGGTCGACGAAATGGGTGAGAAAATCGGCGAGGAAACTGTGGAACAACGGTCGAGGCGTTGATAGAGGAATTGATCGAAGAAACGGTCGACGAAAGCGAGGAAATGGAAAAAAAATGTTTGAGCAAGCGGTCGAAGCAACGATTGAGGAATTAGTCGAGGAAACGGTCGAGAGAACAGTTGAGAAAAATGTCGAGAAAAAAGTCGAGGAAAGGGTCGAACAAATGGGCGAGGAAACGTTCGATTTAAACATAGAGGAATTGGTCGATGAAATGTACAGGAAAACGGTTGAAGAAGTGATCGAGGAAACAATCGAGGAAACGTTCGCTGCAACGATAGAGGAAACGATCGAAGAAATGATCGAAAAAATGGTCATGGAAACGGTCGTGGCATTGATAGAAGAAATGATTTACGAAATGAACAGGAGAACAGTCCAATAAATGATCGATGTAACGTGCAAGATCACAATCAAGGAAACGGCCGAAAAAACGTTTGCGAAAGCGGTCCAGGTAACGACTGAGGAAAAGAGACCGTAGAGCCAACGATAGAAGAGTTTATCGAGAAGATGGAACGACGACGAAATGGGTAAGAAAATCGTCAAGGAAATTGTGGAACAGCAATCGAGGCATCGATAGAGGAATTAATCGAGGAAACGGAGGAGGAAATGATAATGTAAATGTAAATGACAGAAGTAAAGACCTATTTACGGACTTACGGTGCAAATTAATACTCAATGGAGGAAGTAAGTGTTCAGAGTACCTTTCGACCATCTCTAACTCTCACCACAATCATTTAATTTGTATGCAAGATCGTTTTCTCAAACGATCTTCACCCATTGAAATTAATTATGCCAAGCGTCTCGGAAGTAATGAAAGGAACACGCTAAATTTGAAAGTGTGGAAATTGGTCGTGAATTTCGTGAAAATATTTGTTTTAGTGGCACGAAAATCTTCTATTCTGATCTATGATCAATGGTAATATTTACAAATATAATATTTACTTCGTTCCAATTTTTTTACGAATGTAAATATTGCAAAATTGAAGAAAAAAAATGGACTTGCTACACTTTAAAAATAAACGGTGCAAATAATCATGTAACATGCTGTTGCTACGCTGTTACTCCACTTTTCACTTTTCTTGAAAGCAAAAAACCTTGCTCTATTTATGGTTACGCCCCCCCTCCCGCTTTTTCACCATCACCGCCACCCTTTTATCCCTGCTGTTTTATCTTTTAACAGCTTCTTTACGTAATCGGTTAAGACATCGTTTAGGAAAAACAAATTCGATTTTCATAACATTCGAGTACGATCATCTCGCAAAGTGTTCCGCCTTTCATTCGACTGTGATCGCATTTAGGTAACTTATCGGCCCGTCCATCAACGATCCAACCAGCCAACTGCATGTATCTGTCCAACGCTTACCGCGCGTTACACCGTTTAGCAAAAGTTAAAAGTTGGTTAAAAAATATTTTCCACACAAAGCATTAAATGCCGAAAACCATAAATCAAACGGAAAACAGACCGACTCGTACAAGCCGCTTTCAATCGCAAAAATAATAATGATTTTCGTATGAAACCGAAGTGATTGTGAGTCATCAAATTTAGGGGGATTTATGGGTTGGCCCATAAAAAACCAAAGCTGCTTTCAGCCGAATTTCAAAATCTGCGCAAAAGTGAAAACAGCATAAAAACTTAATTGAAACTTAATTGAGTTTGGTTTATCAAACGGATAGATGAAACGGACAGTCGAGTGTTCGAAAGCAGGGCAGTTGGGAGGGAATGGGGCAGGATGGGGCGAGACAAGACGGAAAACCGTTTGTGCAGCGTTTTTGTCTGTGTTTTTCGGTAACGAAAAGTGCGGGAGGAATTCGCGTCAAACTGCTTATAGACGCGTCGATTTGCTTGAAAGATGTTGGTCCTCCGCTCGCTCGCTGCTCCCTTTACGGCTCCTTCACTCAACGTTCAACAACGTCGCTGAGCGCCTTTAGCAAGATCAAAGAAAAAATTCAATTAGTTTACAAAATTTCAATATCAGTTCAATTAAATTAAATATTTTTCAAAATGATTACACGAAAGATGAGGTGGAAGGAGGGGGAAGGAGGGGGAAGGAGGAGGAGGATGGGGTTGGTGTGGGCTGTGCGCTGAGGCCGTAACCAATGCACAGAAATGGACAAAGAGCAGCGTTGCTCGTAGTGACGGCGGTGATCGCACAATCGCGCTATATGTACTTACTCTACATTCTTTATTAAAATGCTATAAAATTATTAACAGCTACAACAACAACAACAACAACAACAAAAACAAGATAAACCAGCCGGCGGCGGCACAATTTATCGGAAAAACGCTCGAATTTAGCACGATCACTCTGGCCGCTGTTTTTTCTTTGTCTTTTCTTTTTTTTGTTTACTCTAAAGTTTTCATGAAAAACCAAAAATGACGCTCATCGTTTTGGCATCGTGCGCACCATTTTCAAGGCTGCCGCAACGCACCACAAGAAACGGCCGGCCGATACCGGATCAGTGCCGGATTGGCGAGGATCATCATGATCGTGCACTTAGTGGATATCATTAAGATACACTCGTACTCACCAAAAGAGGGGAAGGCGAGTGAGAAGGGTAGGGGAGGGGTGGGGCTGGGACTCACAAGTGGAAATTTTTGGATTATGGATTTTTAACGAGTTTTCAATTTCTTCAGCATCGAGTGCTTTTCGAAAAATTCTTTTGCAATTCTTTTGAAAAAATCGTACTTCAAGTGGCGTCGTACGTGAGTGGCGTCGTATGATGAATTGTTGTGACTGATGGCATGTACCATTTTCGAACTAAAATTTTGAAAATTTGTCTGTCTGCGCTTGAATCAGCAAAAGAGTTAATTTGTAGAAAATGAATACAGAGAAATTCCGAGAAATTTTCGAAAAATAAAAAACGAATTTTTGCGTTGCAAAAAAAAAAAAAAGAAAGCGCATCTTGCGAAACGAAGTGAGTACCTAATAATCAAAACCGAACACTTAAAAACCGCTGAGATTAAGAAAAAAAAGAGAAACATTTCGCGCAAATAAATAACATCCCTTCCTTCCTCCCTCCCATGCCATCCATCGGTACCATAATATAATATAAATAACCATGGCTAATAAAGGAATCCTTTCTCAGGATTTCAAATGCTCAGACACAAGCGTTTAGTGCCCAAAGGTATAAACCATAAAATGCTCGAACCTTCGTTGCCAATAAAATAGACGAAAAGCACGTTAGTGGTAACAAAAAGACTCTCCGGACAATTCAGCGCAACGCAAAGCACCGTACCGCACCGCATCCATCCATCGGCTGCCAGGATTCAACGCCGCAAACTTCTTAACGTTTCGGTGCGGCCGCGGCAACACTTAAGAAGAGACCAGCAAAAGGCACAACCGTTATTTGTACAGTTTAACGGCGGCCGGGTTCAAAGGGCACACACACAGCATGCTTCTTCCGCATCTTCCAGATGGCTGGATGGTTCCAGCTCCGGAGGGACTCGTTCCGGCAACGGGCAAACGGGCATGCCCGAGCGCCTGAAATTCAATTAATAAATATTTAAGCGACCAACCGAAAGACAGACCGACAGACAGACAGACAGACAGACAGACCGACAGACAGACGAATAGACGTATTGTATCGTTTCCTATCGAAACGTATCGACTATCAATTTTTGTTGTTGTTATAAATTACGGTTTTTATACGAAGCGGAAGCAACGGGCAACCATCGCCAATGGATAATAAGTTGGTCTGTTTAAATATTTGCAACTTGTTGTTAACGAAAACAAAGCAACAAACAAAACCATCATAAAACAAGTTACTTATAGAGTATTTCGGCCAGCAGAGACAGACAGACAATCAGGCGTCCTCTTCGTTCATCCTCGAGTTCGGCAACAAAAACAATAGAAATCAAGAAAGGACAAAAATCCATTGATTGTCGAACTTCTTTTCTTATGAATTTAAGAGGAATCAGTGGAAGCGATGAAGAAGGGTAGCAGTGATTGTTTAGGTGTGTGTGTGTGTGTGTGTGTGTGTGTTCGTAGTGATGCTCGTTGCGGGGGGCGTGATGCTGCGTGATTTTATCCTGCTGAGATGAATTCGTTTCTGCTGAGATGCTGCTGTTGTTGTTGTTGTTGTTGTTGTTGTTGTTGTTGTACATGCGTACAGATTGTACAAATCTGTTTGTTTTGTCAAGTCGTTGTCGTTGTTATTGTTGTTGTTGTTGTTGTTGCTGCTGTGAAAACAAAAGCAGGTGGTAGCGTGTTTTGCGAAAATTAACAACCGCAACAGCAGCAACAACAACAACAACAACACCGCTCAGTTGCGAGTTGATCCTCGCTTAATTGTCACATTTTTCATCAGACCGACCGACCACAAATTCTCTCTCGTTATATTTTTCTGACAATTTCAACGTGGGCGTAAAAATCATTGACAGTTATTTTTTTTTTTTAATTTTGTTTTTTTTTTTCACTTTTTGCCATGTCATTTTTTGGTAATTTTTTATATTTTATCATCGTGAGTGTCCAAAAAAAAATGTATATTTATTAATTGCTTGTAATTTACCTTAAAAAAAAGGAGGAAGAAGAAGAAGAAGAAGAAGAAGAGGACGCCGACTTTCAATCTTTTGTATAGAATAAGTATGAATATTATTTATGATAATCTCGAAGGAAAAAATTTCTAGAAATGACATTCAAGAAAGAAAGAAAGAAAGAAAACCATACCATGAGAAAAGAAATCATTTTTTTTTTCATTGTTTTTTTTTTTCTTGGCGAAGTTTTATGAAAAGGTTTTTTCGTACTTCTCCGAAATTTGAATATTTTTTCAAGGTATTCGCGCCTACGTATCTCGATTGTGAAGGACTCTTTGAAGGCGATCTTTTTTAAAAAGGCAGCTGGAAAGACAAATCATCATTTGGCCAAGAAGATCGTCCAAATCTCGGCTAAACCTATTAACAAATTACCCAAAAAAAAAAAAAACGATTTGTCCCTCGATATTAAACTTTTAACATTTGTAGGCCTCCCAGAGCTTTGTAAAACCAGGAAACCAGCAATAAATTGAACCCATAAACGGGATATTATCCAAGACACAAACCCATTACTAAAGTTTTTTAACATAAATCCGTAGTTAAGTTCTCAACGATGAAGATTATTTGTGAAATACGTTTATTGTAAGATCATTTTAAATATTCTCGAAATTTGAAGTTAGCGAAATTCGCGTGTGTTGAGATTTGTGGGCTTTTTTGAGTAATGGGTTTGTGTCTTGGATAATATTCCGTTTCTGGGTTGAAATTTATTGCTGGTTTCTTGACTCTGGGAGAGCCCTGGGAGACTTACAAATGTTTCAAAATCAAAAATCGTGAAGACTTTATAATTATTCACAATTCACAGTTGTTTTTTTTCTAATTCTAACGTTTTAGAATTATCGTTCGTCGAATTTCTCTCTGCTGTCAATTTATTAATAATGCAAACATTTTTGAAAATAATTGCCAGTTTTTTGCGTTCGCAGAAAAGATAGTGACAACAGTATAACGACGTACATACATAGAAACAAACACGAGGCGTAGTAGTATGGCATTACTTCGAACCATTTTTAATTGCGGCACGATGATGGCCGCCAACGTGCATTTTTTTTTATTTTGCAATGGCTTAACATTAACAATAAATGCCTGCCTGCCACGAACAAACAATAAAGCAGAAAAGCAAAAAACAAAAAGAAATACGTACGTACCTACGGTTACTATATCTGTACCTATGTACATACGTACGTACCAGCGCAGTCCATCGTACCTGTACCATCGTTCAACAGAAATTACTTCAACACGACACCAAAGCAAGCAAGTTTGCGTGAATTTGTGAAGGTTTAGAGCTTCATTGCGGCGAATTAGCGACACTCCGTCAGCGTTTGCAATATTAACGTTTGCTGGTAAGCCACCCTTCCAAGCTCCCCTCCTTCCTTCCAAGTGGTAGAGCACACCGTGGTAAACCATTGTGCTGTTGAGGTGCATGCATATGTACGTCGCCATGTGCCATGTGGCCGCCCCGGTTGTTACATTGTGCAGCAATGTGCAGCCCTGCTGACGAGCGATGGGTCAGAGGGGAAGCGGGCGGGGAAGGGCGGAGCAGTGCATAATTGTTATGTCGTAATTGCGGTTTCATTGCTTGAGCTCACACCAAGTTTTTTACTCCCGATTTTTTTTTTTTTGTTGAATTTTTCTTGGTTTTTTAACACAATTTCTAACGTGGTTCGAGCTCAAAGTTTTTCATTGCGTCTGACTGCTGCCTGCCTGCCTTTTCGGTAGATATAAGATAAGCAACAACAACAACAGTCAACAACAATAATAATAATAATAATAACAACAACAACAATAATAATAACAACACGGCTACAACAGTTGTCGTTGTCGTTTGCTGCGGATCGCGTGCATCATGTCAACGTATCCGCCATTGTTGCGCGCGTTTGTCGCCTGACGCTATTTCATTGGCACGGACAATCTTGCCCACACAAAGATGGCCTCCACCGCAAAGAAGTCATCATCATTATTAGCAGCAGCAGCATCATCATCACATTATTATCGTCGCGGTTGTCATTATCATCATCATCGTTGTCGTCGTCGTCGTCGTCGTCGTCGTCGTCGTCGTCGTCGTCGTCGTTGTCGCTGTGTACACTCGATGCTTAAGCAACAACCAAGAATTGCAAACAAAAATTGCATAAACAGAATTTCAATGTGCATCAAAAGCATGCAATTTTCTTGTCTTGAACTCGTCCCTGCTACGGCCTCTCTCTCTCTTTCTCTCTCTCTCTCTGTCTCTCCCTGTCTCTACAACTGACCACTCTAAACAATCATGAACAGCAGCAGCAGCCTGTGATTAATTACCTTTTGCTACGCTCTTGCTACGCTTTTGGTAGCATTGTCGTCAGCGTGCAAACAATGACTTTGGTCACTGAACACTGCTGTCGGTTGGTTGGTTGGTTGGTTGGTGGGACCACGATTCGGTGGTCGGTTGCGGTTAGCGGTTACATTAATGTTGCCCTTTGCTCAATCTTTGCAACGTGTACTGTTTATTAACTGGGCGTTTCTCTAGACGTACTACCTGCTCCTTTTGCCCTTTTACTCTCTTCTTCTACTGCTGCTTCTTCTTTTTCTTCTTCTTCTTCTTCTTTTTCTTCTTCTTCTTCTTCTTTTTCTTCTTGTTTGCTTTGATTACCTTGATTTTCAGCGCCGTCCGTTGTTTAAAGGTTGCGGTTGCGCTTGACAAATCTTCACTTCGACGGTTATTGAGTACGCTCCGCAGCGATGACCGTTAATTTTCGAAATATGTATTATTTGCTCAAGAGTAGAAGGCTTCACTCTTCTTCTTCTTCCTCTTCTCCGTTGTCTTCTTTGCCCTGAAGATTTACAATGATTTATCTTCAATCTACAATCTTTTTTACAATGATGAAAGGTTTTGCAATGATTCAATTGATCTCTTAAAAGTCTCCACCGCTTCGTAACGTAAGTCCGTTACTCGTAATCACAAATAATTTACTTCATAATGACGTATATATATATGATGTACTATAATTAGTCTTCTCTATTAATATCTTTGAACTTTTCATGATAACATTCTTTTTGACATTCATCGTTATTGTTTTGCAATATCTTGCAATTTTGCAAAACTTTTTTGCAATACATACTTTCGAAAGTTTTGAAAGTCTTTTAAATTAAACTTAAAAAAAGACCAATAAACTATTTTTCTATTATTTTGTTGTTTGGTCTCCATAAAACTGCAACTTTAGACCGTTAGAATTTATGCTACCAAAATTGCAGCTTAAAAGCTCATCAGTCAGTCTTGCATTGAGATTGCAGAAGTTGAAGACGGTCATTTAGTCTCAGAAATTTTATGCATTCATGCGTTTTGAGCCAATTTTCATCTCCATGCAACACGTAACGTTAGTGTTCGAGTAAGTCTGAACGGCAGGGAGACTGTTAAGAGAGAGAGGGAGAGAGAGAGAGAGAGGGGGAGGCACACAATTTACTTACGGCATTCGTCAGTTACGGTCCGGCCAAGCCAGCCGTTAGGCAGTTAAGATAGTCCGCGAAGAGACGCACCAACGGGCAGACGCCTGGCAAACACAGACGGCGCACCTCCCACCACAAACAACATGGAACCATGACACCGACACCGGCATCACCGCCGCCACTTTCACCCACCTCCGTCACCATTACCGTCGCTAGCGATGCCGGCCGGCTACTGCTAAGACATCAATCACATTGACGACCTCATAAATGTCAAATCAGCTGCAAAAAACGCAACGCATCAGGCGAAATCATGAGAAAGAAACACTTGCTGAGAACAGTGGCCAAGAGTGACAGCGGCGTGGGCGGTACGTGGGGAGCGTTGGAGGAAGAGAAGGTCTAAACTGAAAGCAACGGGTCAATGTTTGTTGTTACTACTGCCGTATTTCTGTTCTATTGACAGAATAACTGACTGACTAACTGACTGACTGACTAACTGACTGACTATAGACCGCTTGCAATGCCCGTTTCTGTGTTGTTATTGTTGTTCTCTTGCAAGTAAGTAAGTCTTATCCGGCTACTGTCTATTGATCATCAGTTGAAAAAAATTGACCCCGTTTCCAGAGTGCCGGAATACCGGAGCGCCATAAAACATCCATCCAGCGATTAACCCATTATTGCATCCGTCATAAACGTCTGACGTTTACCGTTTACTGGCAGTGTTTGTAGAGTAGAGTAGTGCCGTGGTGACCTAGTGCTGTTCTGGGATTTATATGGACGCCCGGCCAACAAAGTCGTACCGACAACATCGTCCGTCCGTCCGTTTGAGGCCTAGACCGAAGTTTCATTATCGACAAAGACCGAAAACCGAGCGCTGGAGACGTGTGTAACGTGCGTCACTAAGTGACAATAATGCCATCTCCTTTAAAATTTTATAATATTATTATAAAAGTATATACGATATTATTATTATAATATAAATCGTTGTTTTAGCGAGTGCAAAAGCGTGGCTTCGCACTTGCCGCATCGTACACACAGCCAGACATAAACTGCAGTGAAAAGAAGAAGAAGAAGAAGACGGAAAATCGACAATGCGTAGGTTTGTGAAGTTGGTTGCAGCTGGCCGCCCGTTTGCGCTCTGCGTGAAGCGCGAGAAAATTGCAAAAGCTTTGAAGTTTCCGCCGTCACGCATAAAAGTGTCAAAGTGCTTGACTTGAGCTCTTTAGAGAGCAATTTGGTGGCATCAAGTGTCAAGCGCGGCAGCCACCGCGTTCACATCACAGCTCCAAGGAAAGGAAGAACTGCCGGAAGCGGGCGTGACCCGTGCACAACCTACGCTTCAGGTTACGCTTTAGAAAGTGTGCGAAATATGCCAATTTGCTGCTGCTGCCACTAGCTGCTGTTCGACCATCAAGTTTTCGAGAATTTTTTATGGCTTACCGTTCATTTTTTATCACTTTCAATCCGTTCGGTATTCGCTGGTGTCTTTACTCACGGTGTTACAACGGCAGTTTCACGTCATCGTCGTTTTCGATGCGTTTTCGAAGGAGCCTTTTCTCCTTTTGGGGGCTGGTGCATGGTGTCAAGTGCTGCCTGACCTGAAATGTTTGACAGGGCAAGAATCTCTGAGAAAACACGGTCGCTTCACAAACGAATGAACACCGACTGAAGTGTTTAATTAAGACTTTTTCGCGCTTTAATGGGTTGTTCATTGAAAGCAGCGAAAGCAGCGAAAGCACCGAAGTTTTAGTTACTTTTCAATGGACTTACTTCGCTTTGTGCGGTTTTTATTGTGCTTTATTTTTCTTGAGCTTCGAAAACCGTCTACTAATATTTTAATAAATAACGATACATTAACTTAATTTTTAAAACAAGAAAAATTTCGAAAATTTTCACTTAAATGAGTTTTGAAAAGGACTCTTCGTTGAAATACGTCTTACCAGACGAAAAAATCGTCTTGTAATATGTTTAAAAAAATCTTGAAAATTCTTACATGACGAAAAAAGTTAAATTTTTCAAAAAGTTAAAGGTTTTCTAAAGCTACATACGGCAATTAAAACCATTTTCATATATAAAAAAATCCATAAAAAATTATTAATTATTCGAATTGACTTCGAATCGAATTCGATCTCTTTACAAACTCTTCTTTACAGCTCAAACTCTTCTGAATTAATAACTACGTAGTTGCAGAATTCAACAATTCCTGCTTGTTTTTTTTTTCCCCCATTTTTTCTTGTGTCCTGCTCTGCGCTTTTTTTCCTCTGTCAAACGGTATCTAACCTTAACGTTTGATCCCTCACAAAAAAAAAAAACAAATAAAGAGCCAATTAAAACGACACGCACCAAATCCGCAAGACCATAAAGAAAACGCAACGCTCGATAAATTGCGTAAATGTCTATACACGCAGGATCGTGTAACGTGCTCGAAAAGTTGGCCAGATTGGCAGAGGGTAGGAATCAAGGAAGGACATGAAGGACCTGAAGCGCAATAGGATTTCGAATAATCAAGAGAAGAAGAAATCAAAAAAAAAAAGGAAAACCCAAAATGTCTAATGAAAAAAGCATACGTAAAAAAATCGACAAAAGACAGAAGAAACAAAAACTAACAGAAACAAAAAAGCCATGTGGCAATCTGATGTCCTCGCTCTGCTTCTTCTTCTTCCTCTTAATTACACTTAGCAACACCTAAAGGCTGAAATTGATTGAACAGAAACCAGAGGACCCAAATCCGATGTAGTTACACAGAAACTGATTGAAAACTTGAAGGTTTAGACAATAAGAGTTTTAAAGAAGACTGGAAAGGTTATTTGAGGGAAAGAGAAGGGAAGGGTTTTTATGAGGGAAGAAGAGAGAGATGACTAAAGTGACAACATCATAAATTTTATCCCAGCAAATATTCCTAAAAGTTTAAACTTTATATAATTTTTCAGTGATACTGAATCGAAAGGGTCCCTTCCCAGCATCCTTGCGAGCAAAAGGTCCATTCTGCTCCGCAGAGTTGGCAGACCTGTTGAAAGACCGACGCGTCAACATTTATGGCTCTAGCTGTGTTTGGCCATTTCTCAACGAATGACTATTATTCTGTTCGTAAAATTTAAAATATTAAAAAATATTAAAAATTTTAATTTAAAATTTAAAAGTATATATCGTTAATACTTTTCAAAATCTGTCATAATTTTGGATCTTTGAGCAATGACCTTAAGAATTCGACACGATCACCAGATCAAAAGAACCGCAACACGATCCATTCACATTAAATGCAACACAAAGAAATAAAAACATATTTAAAAAATAAAACAAAGTGTTTTTTTGGGGAGCAAAAAACACAAGAGCATAAAAGAAAAACCACATCAAACGAGAAGACGAGAAGATTTTCTTTAAGAGATCGTCGCCTGAACGTCATGCAGTCAGTTCACATCAAAACATTAAGCGCAAACAAACAAACAAAGAGACATCATAAATTTCATAAATGTCTTTTTTGTTATGATAAGCTTAAATCGAAATGTGAAAAATGCTTGCATAAAAAAGATACGAGAAGAGCAGAGATCTTGCGAAGTTCTTGAGTTATTGCATCCACAAATTTTCCAAATAATTAATGTTGAAAGTAGTATAAAACTAATAAATATTTGTAAAATTTTTTTTCCACTTTTTTAGTGATAAAATTTTGTCCGAGAATTAGAATTTTAGAATTTTTAAGAATGTAAAAATTTTTTAGAAAGAATTTAAAATTAAAGTCTTGATACCAAAAACCCAACAAGTTTAAAAATAACGCTTCCTAGTAAGCGCTTTCTAAGTTTAATTCATGTTTTTAAAAACTTGAAAAATGAAAAATTTAAAAAAAATTTAAAAAACATAAATAAAAGACTTAAATTTGATTAGAAAGATTATGTCGCGACGTAAACGAAAGAAGTTACAAAATCGTGATTTATAAAATGCTTGAACGGTTCGAAGCCTTTTCTTACAAAGCTAAAAAAGTCCATAGAGTGTCTCTTTTTTTCTCAAGGAAACTTTAAGGTGTCAGCGCTAATGTTCGACTGTAACTAATTATCAAGGAAGACTACTTCTCAAAAAGCTAGATACACAAAAACAGGTCCCATAAAATTTCACGATTCAATCTCTTTCCTTAATCTCGTGCTTCGATCTCGTTGTTTCTCATTTTTAGGTTCGTGTATTTGCTTAATGAGAGTCCATTGTCGCTATGGACTCTTATTAAGCAAATACACGAACCTAAAAATAGAAAAAATAAGTCCTTTGTCCCTATGGACTCTCATTAAGCAAATAAACGAACCTAAAATAGAGAAACAACGAGATTAGAGCCAAAAATTAGAGCTTAAAATCATTTTTCGGTTCGTGTTTGTGCTTCGATGCTTCCAATATTGGTCAAGTAGAGATGATTACGTTACTGAGACAAGATGCGATGAGATCAGATGGCGTCACTATGTCTATTTTACACTAAAAAGTTTAAGTTTCTATTCGTAGAATCGATCATCTTTTATCTCTCGAATTCCGATGACGATGACGATGATGCATGCATTTTTTTAGAACAACCAGAAATATTTGCGATAGCTTCAGTTGACTTCCAAAAGAAAAGTGCACTTCTCTTTCCGCCACACCCAACGACTGTCCTTGTCATTATTTTCTACCTCAATCTATCACGATTACGGTGAATAATCCAACAAGAATCCGTGCGATCTTAAGGCTCACAGCACACAATCTTTGATCTCATTGCCCGACCCCTCGTGCCTCTTCCCACACCTCTCGTCACGCGCCGCCCGCTTCACGTCTGGCCGTTTCTGCCTGCCTGGATTCTCATTAATTCTTAAACTGTTGGTCTCCTGCCAACCAACGCTCGCTTGAACTCGGCTGCGCAATCTGTGACTGGTGGTGCCGGTGGTACCCGATACCCGGTGCCCGCTGCTTCGCTGCATTCGCTGCTTGTGGGCGCTCACCGCGCCGTTGATGCACGAACAATGTTTGTAGGCTGCAACAAACACTTGCTTAATTTGATTTCATTACCGCGCCCACAAAAATCACCGATGGCAAATCGCGGAGAAAAAACTACAGCGAGCACAAAATGGCAAAAACTGCCGAGTCACTCGCTGCTCGCTGCATCATCGTTGCTCCCTCGCACAGCGCACAACGCATGCAGCAAAAGCAACAGCAACAAGCGGCGCAGCCTCATGCAACGCAAAAGCGATCCAACGATCCAGCAACAGCCTACGATCCTGCACACACACACACACACGAGTTATACAAGGCGGAGCTCAACACCGCCGCCATCGTCTCTGCGCCTCGGCTCGCGCTTCTCGCGGTTTTTTGGCGAAAAAAGGGCGCTGCAGCTTTAATGCGAAAATTAATCGAATCGCAAACTTGCTGAATCTCAAGACCCAAAAGCATTGTGCGACGAAGGATCGCATGCATCGCATACATCGGTTACATTGGGTACAGCGGTTACCCTGCCAGTGTCGAAGACGCCTTCGTTTCTCACTCATGCGCCACTTTGGCGGTGTTTCGGTCCATTAGTGGATCGTTCTAAGCGTTGAAAACACACTTTGTCGGCAAAGTAGTCGCTCTAGTAGTCGACGAGGCGTTTGCGCCGGTTGCCGGTTGCCGGTTTGCCGAATGCACAAGCACCAGCAGCAGACACCGCAAACTCACCGAACACTGATTATCCCATGAGGGCTAATTCTTATAGAAGAAGAATAAGAAGACCGGCAATGGCAGCGCCGCAATGGAGGTGATCTCGCCGCTTGATCTACAGATGCGTTGATAATGATGATGGCGATGCTGATCGCTGACACGCCTCCGCATATGTTAAGAAACGTGCAGGTGCGAGTGTGTGTTGTGGTGGTGGTGATGGTTGTTGTTGTTGTTGGTTTGTGTTGGGGTGATTTTTATTTTTTGATTTTCCGCGATTTCGAAGTTATTTTTATTAAAATAACTTCGCCTGATCTTTTGATGATCGTTTGATGATTGCTGCTGGTGGTGATGTTAATCAACCAACTATGGAAATCCTTATCCGGTTAAGAAGAAGAAGACGACGAAGAAGAAGAAGAAGAGCTCCTCTATTCATATTTCCTGAAGTACCTGAAATGTATCGTAAAAAAGAGCGTATAAAAGACGCAATGTTGAGAACTTGAGTGATCATGACTTTATTCTGTCTCGATTTATCGGTCTAAGATCGGTCTCAAGACTGATTTAGTATTCTTATAGACAGTAAGATCGTCTCTTGACAGTGACCGAAAATTTCATTACATTTTAGCTCATTTTAGATGACTCTAACGGCACTCTTTCGGCACCCTCAAGCTTTCCCTTCCAGTGACAGGCAGATGAGAGACCGACAAATAATGCCAAAAAAGAGACAATAAAATCCGTAAAAATACTTCATAGGACATTAGCTCCTTGCTAATTCCTTTATGGCTATTTGTAAATACTTCAACTCTTAAATCTCTTAATTTTAAATGATCACTTAAAAAGTGATCATCGTTGATGAAAGTGATAACGCTTTTGTTATCGTCGTTTTTTGAATTTTTGGTCTCTGCTGGACCACACACGGTCCGTTCAGGGCGTGGGAGATACTTTCTAAGAACAACCCACAAAAATGTCACAAACTGACACGAAAAGGTCGAGGCTGCTCCGCTCGATCGACAACAATCACCACGAATTTCCGAATTTCCAAAATAATAATAATAATACCATAAATTGACAAATACAATAGACGAAATCCTAAAAAAGGGGGGCAATAAACCCCTCCCGCGTCAATAACAATAGCTTTGATCCACCCACTCCCCCTCCGCTCTCTTCCCTCCCACGTTTATAAACCCATCAAAATATTGGTGATCATAAATTTCATCACAAAACTCAACTTGTTGGCAGGCTATGATTCTTTTATTGTTTCGTCGTGTTGTCAACAGCATGGTAAATTTTATGACCGCCAAAAAACCTATACCTAAACACAAAAAAAATGAAGATTTTTCATTTCATTTTTCAGTTGAAGAATAAAGCGATCGGGTCGATCGTCGATCGCTCTGTGGGTCACAATTGTCACACCTTTTGAGAAATCGAAGATGGCTTTTTGTTTGAAATCAATGAATTTTCCGCTTAACAAAGGCGGACAATTTTCTCGGAGAGCATTGCCCAGCGTCACCGTCAGCATCACCGTCAGCGTCTCCGCTACAGAATGAATGAATTGATTAATGCGATTTCCGAAAGATCACGATTCTAGTCAATTTTTGATGGTAGTAGAGGGTGCGTGGGTACCACATTTCGAAATCTCTTCTTTTTGAAAGCAATCAACTACGATCATCAGCGCCTTATTATGATTCAGCATGATCAGTATTGTTTGTTTGTTTGGGCTTATAAAAAATTTATGTAAAGAATTCAAAAGAATTCAACAGAGAGGTACCAACAAGTCTAGCAGGTTGACAATAATTTGGTTAGAGTGACCGACCGACAGGCCTCAGACCTCAAAAAAGAAACAATACTTTTGTGTATGGAGTAAAGTGCGAAGGAGATAGGAGATGATCTTCTTCGAGCTTGTAAAGCCTGGTGACTCTTCTCAATTGGCTTTTGTTTTCTTTTGTTCTTTTGCCCAAAGGGCACCACGTGAGTCTTGATATAAGCAGTAAGCCGCTGACGTTTCGCCTGATTTGTTCGTGGTGATCGGGGTGATCGTGGTAATCATGGTGATCGTGGTTACCGTGGTAATCATGGTGATCGTGGTGATCGTGATGATCGTGGTGACCGTGGTGACCGTGGTGATAGTGGTGACCGTGGTGACGTGATGATCAGTCACTGATGTTTCGCTTAGGTTGAGTGATTCGGCAGTGATTTTTTAATGAATTTATTTGAAAACTTTCGCTGAAATCGATCGATTTAAGAATGAAAAACAATTTACAATCATCGAAGTCACCCTTTTTATTTCATTTTATAACATTTCATTGTTAATAAGTACAATAAAAAACCAAACAAAAATTGTCTTTTTTACTACAGATTTTTGCACTTGCAACCAATTTCTAACGTAAATAAAATAAAAGCATAAAAGTACCGACCTAATAAAAATTTTAATTAAAAGCTTAAAAAAAAACGTCATGAAAGTTGAACTTTGAATGAAAAATTAAAATAAATGCTTTTTTTCTTAATAATATAATTTCAAATATCACTATTTTTATATATGTAGGTACATACGATAAATCTTTTTTCATTCAAGAACTAATGAGAAATGGTGGTTATTTCTTCTTTCGAAACCGTCTCAATTCATCGCTATGAATTTCTTCAGTGTATATTGTCGTGCGTATTTTGCAATATGTATTTTCAATATATTGAATGTATTCAATGGATATTTTTTTTTCAAACAGTTTTTTAAGAAAATATGTAAGTTACCGTCATTGGTTGTTTTTTTTTTTTAATATAAATACTTTGATTGCTCGGCAACACACAAAAATCGTCCGCTCATCGCGTAAAATAAAATCCTTCAAACGTTCAAAAATTCTCTCTCCATCTCTCAAATTCAAAAATTTCGTACACTTGTGCTTTGTTGTTGTTGTTGCTGTTGCTGTTGTTGTACAGGTGGTGAAAACAACAACAACAACAACATTCTATCCTTCTATTCAACTAAAAACGCAAATCAGACAAAATATTTTAACGAAAAAGGTTAATAACAATAAAAAGAACAAAAAAACAACAACAACAACAACAAAACACTATTGACAGCATCAGCAGCAACATGTGCCCCGATGATGATGATGATGATAATGATGATGATGAGTGTTGTTACGACTCCATGCGTCAGCATGCAATAAAATTTGATAGAAACCGCAAAAGGATTAGCATAGTTTTCACAGTGAAAACCACAACAACAACAACAACAACAACAACAACAACGAGAACGACAACCGCAATAGCATCAACAACATACATAAGTGTCAGTCAGTCTTGGAATCTTTCTAAAAAAAAATAAAATCCTCAAACGCTTTTGTTTTGATGAAAAAAAAAAAAAGGAAAAGCAATCGAAGGCAGCAAAAAAAAAACAACACACACACACACACACACACACACACGGCAACGCATAAAAATAAATCGACAGCGCCGGAGACGCTTTAATCCTGTCAAAGCATAAACTAATTTGATGCTGCTGGCTGAGATTGTTGTTGTTGTTGTTATTGTTTGAATTGATTTTAAAAAAACCTGCTGCTGCACGAAATCCTGCAAAATTCACGAAATTGCGAAGTCGTTTCTTGTTCTTTAGTTAAAGTATAATTTTTTTTTCCGCTTTTCTATTGCGGCTCTTGGTTGTTGTTGTTGTTGTTGCTTCGAAAACGTTGTTGGCTGGGAAACTGTTTGCTGCAAAAGGATTCGGAGGCTGAGGTAACTTTTGACATATTTTGATGAAATAATTTATGGTTTTTTTAGCAAGCCTCAAAATTTTATACAGCATGGATTTTACTTTTAAAAAGAAAGGATAAAATAATACACAAATTTTTTTTATTTTTTTTTTTGGTTTTTTTTTTTTAAGTATGAGAAAATGAAGCTTGTACTAGGCGAAATGTTTTATTTAACTTCCTTTTTTCTTAACATCTTTTTATCATAAACACATTCATTCGATTTCTATATAAAAATTTTTTCTTTTGAATTTTCTTTACTTTCATTAAGATTTCATCAAGATTTGATCAATATTTCATCGATTTGCTGTCTTTACTCGCCTTCTCTTCGCTTTCGCTCCCTTCGATTTCCGCCTCTTTGCCCCTCCTGACCCTAATTTCGTTGTGTTTCCTTCGATTTTGTGGCCGTCTTTGTTTTGCGTCGTTGGTCGGTCGGTCGGTCGGTTTCATGGCAGCCGCGGCATTAAAAGTCATTGTTTGCTACTTTGTATTCTTTAACGTTAATTTGTATTTTTTTTCGTTGATTTCGTTTCATTATCCTTGCATCCTGTTGACAAGTGTTTCATTTTTTACATCCTTTGTGTTTGCTCATCTTCTGTAAAGACTGCACAGCAAGTGTCATCATTACTGCAGTGTCATCATGTTTCATCGGAAGATGAGGATTTTTGAAGGATTTTCTGCAATGATTCGATATAGATCATTTTCAATTTGAACAATTGTATCTTACGATCATGACACTTCTTAGCATTCTTAGCTGCTCTATATGGCGCAGCCAGGATTTTGACTAAATCCTTTTGAGGATTTTTAACCTCAGCAAACAATTTGAGAGGTAACATTACTAGTAACGATTTTCGAGAAGTTTCAACTTGATGAAAGGATTTTGAGATAACTTAAATTTTATTAAAAATATACTTTAAAGGTATTAATTATATTCAAATTTCAATAAGAATTTTTAAATGAAAACGGCAGAAGGCTATTTAAACGGACAAGAAGACATTACTTTGGCAGAATTCTTTGGCAGAACGTTTTGCATCTTATTCAAAATTTTGACTACTTTCATTAATTTTAAAAAAATTCTCACTGTCGTCTTTCGCCTAAAAAAATCTTATAGATGTCATACCTCATCAAAGAACTAAAACAAAGTATCATCAACATTTTTAGCGGTTTCCTTCCGCCTTGCTTTCCTCCATCCCCCCTCACCCTCATCCCCTCCCATTCCACTGAAGCCTTTAAAATGTTCCACTGAAGCACGTAAAGACAGACTTCTCACGCGGCGCAGCTGAATAAAAAACGCGCCTCGCCGCTTCGGTAACGTGAACAAACAAACAAATAAACAAACAAAAAATACATAATTGCAAGGTCTATGAAAATGAAGAAAAAGAAAATGGCAGTCCTTGTGATGAAAATTCTTCCGGATATTCTGCCTCTCAATAAATGGCATACTCGTATATCGTATTTACAGGGTGCGGCAGGCGCACGTCTGTACCTACCTACATACATTTTTTGCATAAATGTAATTTAAGAAAAATTTATAATTCGTGTGAATGTTTGTGAACGCATGTGTGTGTTTGTGTGCTGCGTATAATTATTTATTTTCCATACAGAATTTTCTAACTTTTTTTTTGCTTTCTTTTTCTTTTGAAAATAACTACAATTTGTTTACTTTTAACGCGTGTGCGATGTTGTTGTTGTAGGTGTTCTGGTTGTTAATGTTGTTGTTTTTGTTGTTGTTGTTGTTGTTGTTGGTTTTCTTGTTATTGTTGTTGTTGTTGCTGTTGCTGTTGCTGTGATTACTTCTACTCCGACCGCTCTCAAAGCGTGAATGCGAGAAAATTGTTGTCAACGTTGAGGAACGACTGAGTGTATCGGTAATAATAATAACAACAACAACAAAAACAACAACAACAACCACCCCCAAACAAAAACCCGGGGGAAAAATACCTTTCAGTAAAAATATTGAGACATTTTTATTAAACTGTAGTGAGTTGTGAGGTTTTGGGAAAGGTTGATGCGGTACCGGGGTAGAGGCGAGTATGACAAACGGTGGTGTTATGTTGTATTTGCTTTGCATATATTGTTGCTCGGTCGTTGAATGTGTCGTACGTTGCTGCATGTTAGCTCTCGTCGTTGTTGTTGTTGTTTCGCGGTAATAAATTTTCCGTGGGGCGCTGTCAAAGTGTGCCTTCGCTGCGGTTTTATGTAAATTAGAATAAGAAAAAAAAAACCTAGTAACGTGCACACAATTACATGCGACGCCATTTTGTTTTATATCACATGGAAATTCGACAGAAGTGACTTACCTACTTTTTTTGCAAAGTAAAATTTTTAAAAAGTTATTTATTTTCAATAGAGACAAAATTGTGGAAAGAGAGAAAACACAAACAAAACCAGAAAAAATATGGATTACAAAAAATTCATTACAAAAAAAAGAAAAATTTTTTTATTCTAAAAAAAAAGAAAACATTTTTTATTCTAAAAAAAAAGAAAAAATTGTTTATTCTAAAAAAAAAAGAAAACTACTTTTTTAAAATGTTACAGCACCGAAACCCATTTTAAAAATTATCAGAAATTATCCAGTTTTGCTTCTTCTTCTTCGCAGCGATGACAATTGAAAATAATGACTAAGGAACGTGGTGGAAACGTAAAGAAATGCACAGCGGAACGCAAATGAAACGAAATGTCTCTTGGAAAGTGAGCAAAATACACACACACACACACACACACACGCACGCACGCACACAAACCCAGCAGCAGAACCCAACCCACTGCATCCAACAAACCAACTCCAAACGTCGCCGTCATCTGTCAAAACAAAACCAAACAAAACACAATCACCGAAAGGCAAAAACAATTTCAAAGTAAAAAGCAAAATATGTTTATTCTTTCTATCTTTAAACAGCGACCAACAGCGACCAGAGTGAATGCAACAACAAGAAGTCTGGGCGTTGAGAAAAAAGCGAACGAACGCAACAAACAAACAAGAGCCGCCGACATTTTTAAAATTCTAAAAAGAGTAGAGTTCTACAAATTCCGGCAATAACAGAGAGAGAAAGAGAGAGTGCCATACCACTGTCTATCCCTTTTCGGCACACTCTCAACTAGCTAATCTCGTAACGAGAACGCTGTGCTACGGCATGTTTCATGAGAGAGCGAGAGTTTGAGCGCTGGAATTTCTCACAATTTTACTCTAATTTTTTTGATGTTTTTTTTTTGGTCAGAGTATTTTTTTCCGAGAGTATTTTAATGGCAGTGCGTTTTGCTGACACGAACAAAGCAGTTATCTCTTTCTCTCCCTGTGCTCACGCCGTTCATAACCAAACATATGCTCGTTAAAGAAAATTGACATGATGAAAAGCCAAAGAAAGCAGAAGCAAAGAAAAACTGCATGAAAGAAATGTTTAACACATTTATTTTCAAAGCTTTTCATGCCCCCACACTTTTTGCGCCAACAACAACAACAATGTCTAAAATGTCTATTTCAGTTTCAGTGCTCTGACTACTGACTTCTCTTTCTCACCATTGAGTTGGCTTCTCAGCCCGCTCGGTAGTTGTTGCTTTGCGCGGACTTTCAAATATTCCACAATTTCGTTGCTGCAACGAAATCTCTTTAGTATGCCGCTCGGTTCGACTCTTGGCTACTTTAGCCACGTTAAGACGGAAGCAACAGCATTGAAAGTGTTTGCTTCTTCGCGTAATAACCTGAGCTTACGGCGTAGCGCGTTTACGTCGTCGTAACGTAACGTAAGTCGTCGCTCCATTAAGCGGCCATATGTTCGTTGTGCGCTCTATTTTTGCTCTGCATTTGCTATCGTTTTTTTGTTTTTCTTGGTTGTTTTTGTTGGCTTTTTTGTGGACTTTTCATTAAGTTCAGCCAGCGAGGAGCGCTGCTAGCGCCGCGTTGACGCTGCTGCCGCTGCGGCCGATGCTGTTGTCGCTGCTCGCGCCTCAAAAGTGTTGAAAAGACATATTTTGCCTCGTCTTCGTCTTCGTCTACGCCAAAACGACAACAGTTGCAACCGTTTTTGTTATTGTTTTTATTGTCGTTGTTGTTGTTGTTGTTGTTGTTGTTTATTCTTCGTAGTGTTATTGCCTCTTGCCTGCTGCTTCAATTCAGTGCAGTGCGCAGCTTTTTGTTCGCGAAAATCTTTGCGTTGCGTTGAGGAGTCGCTGCCAAAGTGTTGCCGCGTCGCGTTTGGTCGCGTCGCATCGCGCCACCTGAAAGTTTGTTAAATGTTCGCATCTTCATTCGTTGGTCAGCGTGACAACGGAGCGGTTGTCTTTCTAACGGGATAAAGGTAACGTGACGGCTTCGTCAGTGTCTGTCGGAGTGTTGGACGTAAATCGGCAGGCGATTAATCGCTGAGTGCAAAGCTTCGAAGTCACACAAAAATAAACAAAACGAAGGAAACTAAACCGACGTTTTAGCGTCGGTCAAGTTGGAAAAAATTTCGAAACGAAACGACACGAAACGAGACTCACGAGAATGAATTGATTGTTGAGGCTACAAAAAAAAAAAAAAAAAAAATAAAAAAATTAAAAATTTTAATCAAAAAATATAAAATGAAATCCATCAACTTCAAAAAGAAAAATCGAAAATCTTTGTCTGAGGTTGATTAAATGAAATTAAAAATGTGCTAACTTCGTTGACATTTTGACCATTAGCGATAGATAGGCTTCCTTGAGTTCCTTCCTTTTCTTACTCTCTTCTCTTTTCGCTCACTGCAAATTCCTTTAGAAAAAAAAAAAAACCAAAAAAACAAAAACAATAACTCTGCTTGCAATCTGGCAAAATAAAATGCTGCTCAGTGCAACAAAATCCTCACGGGAACAACAACAACAACAACCAGAACGAAGAAAATACCCAGAACAACAACAACAACAACAACAGCAGCAACAGCGTGCACAATTTTGTAACGGCCATAACGGCGCGACATTTAACGTTAATAGCACCGAAATCAAAAGCCTGCCAGCAACAGCGACAGCAACAGCAACAGCAACAAGGACAACAGCAGCCACAACAATAACAGCAGCAGCGCCAACAACCAATTTGAGCAGCAGCAAGTGCTGCTCAGCCGGCGCCACGGATTTTTCAATCGCCGCAATAATGGCAAGGGGCGGCCAAGCCTCGAGCCGCGAACCCTCCGAAAGGAGCCTGAGTGAGTAATTAAATGTACATATCGCTGAAAGGCTGAGAAGCGCTAAGAAGAAGAGCTAAGGGTCGTTGAGATGTGGGTAGTGGGATAAGGTGGAGTTTGTGGGAATGTGGGGCTTCTAGAAGTGTCAAAATTTGTCCACAAAAGCCCGTAAAAGCCTGATAACAGGAAGATCTATCTAGGCCTTGGTAAAGCGCAGTGGGCCAAATTCCTATAGAGGTATAGACAAGTTGTTGATGATGATAATTCAAGAACAAATGGAGAGCACTTCCACAGAGCTTCCAGTCGTTAATTGGTGTCTTATTAACAACTTGTGAAACGACTCTTCACTTCCAGGCAAATTTTAATTGTTCAGAAACCTCTTTTTAAACTCTTTTTTAGTTCATTTTTTATATCGTAGGAATGTTTTCAAATATTTTATACAGTCACAACTTTTGGTTCAATTTTTCAACCAATTTCAACACACTTCGGTTTACAAATTCGACTTTCAAAACAAATTTGAAACATAGTTTTTCAATCCGTGAAGTCTTGAAAATCTGACAGATAATATTGATTTTATTTAGACATTTTGATCATAAAGCCAGATAAATGCAAAATCTTGAATTTTGTTTAAAAATTTGCAACATTTACAGTTCAAAATAATTTTTATAATTTTCTAAATCGAAAAAAGTTTTTAAAAATAATGCTTTAGCATATGATAGTTATATGGGTGGATAGTATATAATAATTCCAGCGTTGGCATGTTTGGTCAGGATGTGCCAGCTCTTTGGTGGAAAAATTAAACTGAAGGTTTGAAGTATTTTCAACAACATTTTCAACCGTTGAGTTGGTATAATTTTAAATATTTGCGCCTGTTTTGTTATTGTTCAGGGATTGTTGAAAAATAAGAAAAAAATGTGTAGAAATAATTAAATGAATGAAATGAATGAAATGAATGAAATGAATGAAATGAATGAAATGAATGAATGAATGAAATTTTGAAAAATAATCAATACAACTCGATTGATTTTGATGTGTTTAATTTAAAATATCGTCAACTGAAAAAATTAATAATGGAGACGTTTAAATACGTTCAAAAATTAATTAGAACTTTTGAAAAACTCGAATGGAAACGAAGGCGTTAAAATGAAGCCTGAATAAGCCTGAGAAGCCGCAATAAATACGAGTAAAAATCAATTCTAAGTGATTTTTTTTTAAACACAGCCCAGGAAATATTTATAGGAGCGTTTATATTTATGGGTTAAAAAAATACACATATTTCATTTTTTATTAAATTCATTTCAATTTAAATAATTTAAGAAGGCCTTAACTGCATATTATAACATAAATATGAGTATTTTTGGAGTCTGGAAGGATTTAAATTGTGAGCCAAGAAAAGAATAACAAAAGGCTCAGAAAAGAATCATAAAAGGCTCCGAACAGAATTATAAAAGGCTCAGAAATTATTATTTTTTATTGAAATTTTAAACTCCTAAAACGCAAAATTTTATGAGTCTTTTCTGACTTTTATTTAGGACTCTTTTCTGCGGGCCGTCTGGGAAGGAAAAAACGTTCATTGCCGACTTTCTTTATGTGTTTATAAAGAGCGCATTTGCTCAGAAATATGAATCCTTTCTGAGTCTAAAAAGACTCATATTGTTTGCTGGGAGGATAGTATTTAGGATCATGGGATTTTGGGATCGTCGTGAAAGCTTTTAGACAAATTTATATGAAATAGAAAATTTATAGACTCACTGTATTTAATATATGTACGTGTCCATGTTGCTATTTTTGGTTAAAGTTTCATTAACACTTTATAATTTTTATACGGATTGCTCTTTAGTTCATTTCTTAAGTTTAGCAGAATTTTTAATAATTGTCTACACAAGAGAAAAAGAACTAAAAATGTGGAAAAAGCTTACCTGCGCCATCTTTTATGTCGGTATGTGAATAATGAATAACTTTTAAAAAAACAACCGAAACAACAACTGAAATTTCTAAAAATTCAAAATAGTAAATACAGTACATACATAATTATATTTGTATGCATTTTAACAATTAGAAAAATAAGAAAATTTTTTAAATTCCGAATTTTTGAATAATTTTCAAGATCATTCGAAAAAAAACATTGACAAAAGTGCTCAGCGGTTTTGACAATATTAATTTTGAGCACCTTCAAAAACGTCTGAAAACCGAAAAAAATTTAAAATAAATTAAAAAAAAAACAATTATTCTATATAAACGAAGAGCTGAAGAAAAGCACATAAAATCTTTATTAGCTCTCGCTTAAACGAATCTCTTCGCATTTTGTTTTTACGCTTGAGCAAATTTGTTTTTAACACTTTTGCAACAATTAATTAAAATTAAAGTGTTGGCAGCGACCGTGCGAAGACCGATGGAAAAATGTGCTCAAATCAAAGTTAATAAATCAAAATAATGGCCTGAAGCATTAAATTATTTTCACACTTTAGCAAAAAATGTGTTCAATTCCTTTTTTTCCCCCGGATTATTGCAAAACTTATAAAGAAGTCAGTCAGAAGCAAGCAGCATGGATGAATATACGATACATGTTGTGCATTCTATTTTCTTTAGCAACATGTTGATGAATTTGTGAGGCCTTTTTCTTTAATAGCGAAATATAATTTTGGAATTTTTCTTATAAAAAACATTTGAAAAATTATAAAAAATAATGTCTCCTAAATTTCTTACATTTCTTTTAGGTCCTCTGTCCATTGATCATTACAACGAAGGCGACGCCGACGCCGACGCCGACGCCGACGCCGACGCGGAAGTCGATGATGACGTTGATGTCGACGTAGATATTGATGTTGATGTCGTTGATTGCAGCGATTCGGAGGCAAGTTTCATGCGTGGCGCTGCTGCTGTTGCTGCGGCGCGTGGTATAGGACAACAACAACTGCATTACCTGCAATCTCAGCAGCAGCAACAGCTGCAAACCCAACAACAACAACAACAACAACACCAATATCATCAGCATTTGCAACAACAGCAGCAGCAGCAGCAACAACATCACCATCACCGAAATCAGCATCGGGCACGCCACCAAAGCAAAAACAACAACAACAACAACAACAACAACACACACAGTAAAAACCTTAGCAGCAGCGGTCATTTGCATTCAATCAATACCAGCAATAACAACAACAACAACAACAACAACCACAGCGGCAGCAGCAGCATACGTGGTCGCTGCTCAACACCTCAAAGTCCTGCCACGACCACCGGCGACGATGACCGTCTAACGCCGGAGGAGCCCGCGCAGGTAAAACGCAAAGTTAGCGAATCCGTACTCGATTAACTCTAAGAACAACAAAAAAAAACTAACTAAAAAACTCTTTCTTCTCGTTGCTCTTTCCTTTTTTTTTACCCGAATTCACCAACCCACAATTTTGTAGGCTACCCCAAAAATTGTCGGTTCCTGTAATTGCGACGATCTCGTTCCGGTTCAGTGTCATCTGGAGACTAAAGAATTGTGGGATAAATTTCATGATTTGGGCACCGAAATGATTATCACAAAAACCGGAAGGTGAGTACTAAGCATCAAAGGATATCAATCAAATGATATCAATGAGATGAAATTAGCGATTTATTAGACAGACAGCCAGTATCATCGTGAAAAGAGTGGAGTTGAGTGGAGAAGGATCAGTGTAGAGACGCGCAATCGTTCCCGGCTTCTTCTCGCTTCCAAGAATTTCAACTTCAAAAAAGCGTCTAAAAATATTTTGCATAATGTTGACGACCATGACGATTTTGGGCAACATTTTTTAGAGCTTTCTTTTGGGATTGTGCTTATCAACATGTTGAGCAACATGAGGCTACGATTTTCTAATCATTCTTCTTTTAGTGTTCTAATAAACAGATTTATATCTTATAACAAAGAAAACTGGATGTATAATGCGATGGACAACTTGTTCTTCTTCTTCTTGTTCAACTTCTACTCTTTTGTCTTCTTCTTCTTCTTCTTCTTCGTCTACTTAAAATTTTGTGGTTACAATATTTTTATGAAATTATAACCATAACGTTAGACGAAAATCGTTTAAGAATTTAGCCAGGAATTTGCAGGCGTTGTTGGCGCTGTTCTGGTTGTTGTTGTTGTTGTTTTTATTTAAAATATGGAACAACTAAGTTGGTCTTTTATCTAAAATTGTTGCAATCGTTTATAATTGCTGTCTGTCCGGGCGCTTGTTAGTAGATATTATTAATGTTGATTTTCTTAATAAACACAATTAACTGTTTAACTGTTGTTGTTGTTGTTGTTACTGTTGTTAATTTTTCAGGTCGGCGTTTTCTATGTTGTTGTTGTTGTTGTTGTTGTTGGTTTTTAAATAGTGTCATTTTTCGTTGTTGTTCTCTTGCGTTTGTTGGTTCCTTTTTTTTTTGCTATCAATTTTTGGTTGTTGTCGGTTTGTAACACGTTATTGTGCGTTTTTTGCTTTTCGTTGTTGTATAGTATTTGTTGCGGTTTTGTTGTTGTTTTTGTTGTTGTTGAAAAACATGCAAAAAACTCATTGACTTTAGTGTTTTGTTTTGTTTTGTTTTTTTTTTTTGTTTTGTTTTTTTTTGTTTTTGGAGACAACAAACCCAAAAGACAATTTTAATACGGCTCAACATTCGTTATTAATCCGCTAGTAACTGAAAAGCATGCACGCCCAAACACACAAACACACAAACACACATACACACACATACACACACAAACACACTGCTCTATAAACATTAACATGCCATGATAAGGAATGTACTGCACGTATTTAAGCCGCATTAACAAATTAACTCCTCTTTTTATCATGTTTTTGAGACTTGCAGTCGTAGTTAGTGTTGTTGTTAATGTTGTTGTTGTTGTTGTTATTGTTATTGTTTCATGTTCCATTCTCTCAATAAGGAATAATCATAAAAATTGTGTTAAAAAATTGTTTTATATTTTTCTTTATCCAAATGAAACAATTGTTTCTTTGATGTTATCTGTTGCTGAGTTTGTAGCTATCGTACTAACAATGTATTCGCATGCTTGTTGCTGTTTTTTCCCCCGCCCCCTTTATTGGGTGACCGTGTGATCGCTGTTGCTGCTGTTTCTATCGAGCTCTATAATCAGCTACAACCAGGATAATTATATACGCACTAAAGGGCTAAAATTAACTGAAAATCATATTGCAGCCGAATGATTGACTGACGAATGGACGGTGAAGTGAAAGGGGCAGAAGGGGTGACAGGAATTTTGGTGGAGAAGCTCACAGAAACTATCACAGACCGCATGAGTGACCGATTTTAAACGAATATTTTCTATGTAAAACATTGTTTAGATTGTTTAAAGCAGTTTTTGGCAAACCTTGTTTTCTTCTCTTTGTCGACTTGTGGTTTATTGTGCTTTTAATATTGATTTTGAAATTAATTTTAAAACATTATGTACGTTAAACATGTTTATAACCTGCATGTTTCCAAGGTTTGCAAACGTAGCTACAAATTATGTTGCTAAGAACGACTCATGCTGATGCTACATGTTGCGAAACCATTTGCGTAACCAGAAGCGAAAAAAATTAGTCTAAAAACATAAAAATTAAGAAGTTAAAACTGAGCCTTCGTAAAGTTATCGTTTTTTTTGTTTCAAACTATTGCGAAAAGGTATTCCTTCATCGAACAAGTTGCAAAGAACTTTTAGTGAATGTTGTTTGAAAATGGAAAAAAATGTGGTAGTCAGCAATGAAAAATTAAAATTAATTGCTTTTTTTCAGTAAAAACTTTACATGGTCCCCCCCCCCCCCCCCTCCCCCTTCTGCTACACTACAGAAAAGGTGTTAATTTAACAAGAAAAAACCATTTTCTTGTGAGCAGTTTGCGAGCTACCTCACACGATCTCGCGCTCGTAAACCACACTCGTACCGACGACTGGACTATGATTTACGAGTTTCCGTTGAATTCGTTACGTCACGTTTACGATTGCTGCACACACTCGTTTTTGCTTTTTTTGTATTTTGTTTTTGGTTTTTTTGTGTGCTGGCTGCCTTCACCGTGCTTCGACGGTGACGGTGACGTTGAGAGTCGCCGTAAGTTTATTCAAATCAACGTCTAAGAGGAATGAGCCTCCTGCCTTTGCCAACATTCCGCTTGTACCCAAACCTCTCACACCAGCCGAGCCCCTTCTTTTTGAAATACTTTCGGAAGAAGTTTCTAAAAATTGTAAATCTTCTTTTTGCTAAAGCAGTATAGTATGCATTGCTAGTGGCTACTGGTTATTGTTGTTGTTGTTGTTGTTGTTAATACTCGTAAAAATTCTATTGATATTTCTGTAGTGATGGTGGTTGTTGTTGTTATGTTATTATTTCAATTTCTCCCCACTATTTTATAGCTTACGTTTTTCCTTTTTTTATGGCATATTAACATATTAACAGATTTAGCTAGCGCTCCACCCTTCACTAACCCTCTTTTACCTCTTCACACGTGAGCCAACAGTTAGCAGTTAACGTGTTAACGGCCTCCCAAGGGCCTCCCAAGGACTGACTTCCGTTCGTCTACAAACTGTTAACTTCTGTTGATTTGTGCGCGAATTTTTTGTAGAATTTTTACAAATTACCAGCAGCGATTATCAACAAATCAGCCAAGAACTAATCTACGGAAGGACCCAACAATGTGCAGTTCGGGAACAGGGGCGGAGACAGAGGCACAACATGCTTTGACAACTGAATGTTGGCGATGAGTTATGTGATTGTTCACGAAATGTCAGCAGCAAACATTTCAAGACATTCATTTGTTCAGCGCAAAATAATTTAAGTTCATTAGAAAAAACGCGCGCTATGGCGTGTGTATAGCATTGTATTGTTTAGATTTTCAACAAAGATAAGATTCGTTACGACAATGTGTTGCTACTTTCTTCCTCTACTTCTTTTAAGGGGAGGGTGTGTGTGTGTAGCTTCGATTTCAGTAGCAGTTTGCTAAATGTTGGCAACAATGGCGTTAATTGTGTCTCATGCTCATGTTTTTCTACTGTTGCGGCGGGTAAAAGAGCGATAAAGAGGGAGAATAACACAGAAGGGGATGAAAAGAGGAGGGGGGGGGTGTATAATGTTCAGTGGTTTGGGTTGGGTGGTGCTGGTTTGGTGACAGCAGCACTAGACAAAAATAACAAGACTGATGAAGACTGACACTTAAGAGTGAATGAATTTAGTGCCGAAGGAGGAGGAGTAGAAGAGAAGAGAAGAGACACGCCTTTTTCATTTACAATTGTGACTAGATAGTGACAGATAGTGCCATGAAAGCTAGTTAAAAAATAAAAGAATTATTAATGAAAGATAATTAATCTTTTCAGCGGGTGATGTTGCTAACCGCTTAGGTTTCCGCAACATAAGCTTAAACATGTTTCTAAGCACTTCCTAGGTTTTTTGTGGGGCATTTTTTTCCACCTTGAAGGACTTTATTGACTAAAATTTTTCGATGAACGGTAAAAAGAAATTTGGAATGGATAGAAATGTTTATGAAGACAATAAAGACAAATGTTTCTTCTATTTTTCACACAAAACACAAAAAAGTTTCCTTCTTCTTATTTGCTTACAAGGATCTCCGGATGTTTAATTTTAGGTTATATCCTTAGATCGTTTCTTCTTGAGCTCTCTCTTATAATTTGTTTTCTTAATGATGACCGTTGAAAAAAAAAATGTTATTTTCTCCAAAAATATTCAGAGGATTAATTTTCGTGCTTCTGTAAATTAAAATTTAAGCCTCTTTCTTCTCGCTTTCGCTTCTTGTGACTTTTCTTTTGTTGCGGTTGCCCTCGTGGTTTCTTTATTAAAATATTCTGACCATGATGATAAAATCGTAACGAATGTTAAAGCAATAAAACTTAATTATGTTGTGAAGCGTCATAAAAAATGCACACCCATTTTATGAAATTGTCCTTAAGCATATTTTTCTTCGCTTCAGGATAAAACACTCTGTCGTTCTGTCTAGTATTTCTTCGGTGGAAGAAACGGTGGGGGAAAAAAACAAGTGTGAAAAATTCTTCGACAAAAAAAAGAACAAAAACAATGCGGCGGACTCTTCTAATTTTATTAATTCCTTAAAATTTCCAAAACTCCGGAAAAGCAAGGAATTTATTATCTTGTTTTTTTTTTAGGAGGGCGACCTTTGTTCGCGCCTTTTTTTGGAAAAATGTTGTTGTTGATTTTAATGAGTTTTTTATATTTTTTTGTTACAACGATTTTCGTGAGTAATTTTTAATACGTGCGTGCATTAAAAGGATTATATTTTATTTTTAGGTATCCTTTTCGTCTCAGTTGTTTTTTCTACCGCTACTAGCGGTATTTTTGAAGAGAATTCATCTGCGTGTAGAAATAAAGGCTTTGGCGTTACGGTTTTCCATGAAAATTATAACTATACAATTATAAAAAATTATTATTTCTATAAAATATTGAGAATATTTCAAAGAAATTCAAAAGAAAGAGCAGTATTTTCTTTCTTTTCTTCTTAAAATAATTATTTTTTAATTACGTATTTATATCCACCATTTTGTGGTAACAACACCCAAAAAAAATCTCAGGTAGTTACAATATGAAGTTTTTTCTTTAAATTTATTCAGAGAAAGAAAAATATATTCTAACCGCCCTTCCCTTTCCACTTTCTAGCCTTTCCTGGAGCACATTTCCATTCCTCAAACATTCCTTCGAACAGTCTGAAATTTATGTTAGTTCATGTGCTCGCTCAGCGGGTCAATTTCTTTGCGTGTTGCCAACTTATTAAAAATGTAGCCATTCCCGAAAGCAAAAGAAATGCCACAATTATGTACGATATTCCAGCTCGATTCGACGCGACGAGCGACGACGAGTCCGAGAGGAGAAGAATTATTAACAAATAAATAAAAATAACACGTTAAAGCTTGCTAAAACATTTCCGTTCAAAAATTTTCGTGTGGAAATAATCAACAAGCTCGATGCGTGCCGTCCAAAGACGAAGAAAAGAGTTCCGTAAAGAAGAAGAAAAAGAAGAAGAAGAAGAAGAAGAAGAAGAAGAAGAGAAGAGTGCTCTTGTTTTCTACAAAAAATCTCATCTCTCTTTTATGCTTTTTTAACTACCATAAAAACGATAAACTTGAAAATATTTCGACGAGTTTTGAAGTGTTTTTCTAGTGTTTTTATGCAAATGATTATCTATGTTAGTTAAAGTTAATTCTAATGGTAATGACGATGACAATAATGATGATGTCATCATTATCAAATTATGATAATAATAATAATGATGATAATGGGAAAGATAATGGTAACAATGGCTTTATTAAAATATATATGAAATTAGGTAAAAAAAGAGACTTTAGAGTAATATAATAATAGAAATAATTCGCGTTGTTGATGACGATGATGATGATGATGATGATGATGATAATGATGATGATGATGATGATAATGATAATGATAATGGGGAAGATAATGGTAACAATGACTTTATTAAAATGTTAAATTAGGCGAAAAAAGAGATTTTTATCTCAACACACAGAGTATTATCGTATAATAATAGAGATAATTTGCGTTATTGACGACGATGATGATGATGATGATGATGATGATGATGATGATGACGATAACAAGTAAGTAATGATAACGATAACGCTGATAACTTACTTAAAATCCGAATTAGCATAAGAAAATTGACTTAAATCTTAGTGTTCAAAGCATTTTGGAGATGATCATTGTCATTTGTGATGATGATTATGAAAACGATGATTATAGTGATGATAATCGGACTCAAAAAGACGCAATGATGACCATAACTTGATTAAAATTCTAATTAATGGAACAAAATAAACTTAATTTTTATTGTTCTTAAGCATAATAGAGATGATCATTGTCATCTGTGATGATGAATATGAAAACGATGATTATAGTGAGGATAATCGGACTTATAAAGACGCGATGATGACCATAACTTAATTAAAATTCGAATTAACCGAAGAAAGTAGACCTAATTCTCATTGTTCAAAGCATTATAAAGACGTTAATGATCATTCATGGTGATGATAATGTTCGAAGAAAGTGGCATGAAGTTGATAACGGTGATGGTACAAAAATTTTTAAGTACAAATTAGCGCAGTCAAAGGATAAGAGGGAGCAAAATTAAGGGGCTTTTTGTGGGAAATTGGCAACTCTTACCATTTAATAACAACAATATATGATTTAACAAATGGACTGACTGACTGACTGTTCGGCATAGTTTATAGGAAAATATAAGAAGTTCAAGGTTTAAGGATCATAAACAGGAAAAGTTTATGAATGGATACTAAATAATAGACGACAACAACGATGCGCCTTCCAAAATGAATTTCTAAATTACAAACGCCTGCGACCGACGTCTCTAAACCATTCGCAACCCATTCGTTTCTTTCAGGCGAATGTTTCCTACGGTGCGTGTCAGCTTCTCCGGTCCCTTGCGCCAGATTCAACCGGCCGACCGTTATGCCGTCTTGATTGATATCGTCGCTGTCGATGCGCGCCGATACCGCTATGCATACCATCGTTCGTCGTGGCTGGTGGCCGGCAAGGCCGACCCGCCGGCACCGGCACGCCTCTACGCTCATCCCGACAGTCCGATCAGTTGCGAGGCGCTGCGCAAGCAGGTGGTGTCCTTCGAGAAGGTGAAACTGACCAACAATGAGATGGACAAGAATGGACAGGTGAGTATGGGGAGGGGGAGGGGGGGGGGGGGGGGGGGGTGGAAGAGGAATTCCCGTTGCCTTTTGCAGCCGGACCATAAAGTAACAATAGCAGTCAGTCAGTAGCCGCGGAAGCCCGGTGGCATCACCGTTTAATGATTTCACTTAAAATGTTGCCAGACAAAAAGAAAATGCGTGTGAAAATATTTGCCCACTTTTTCTGGCTCCGTCTGTTGCTCTTCCTCTTCCCCGTTGGCTGCTTGTTGGCTGACTGGCTTGCTTGCTTTGAGCCTCCGTCCTCCGGTTTTACGACCGACCGGTCACTTTAGCGCCCAGTAACTGTTTCTCAAGCGTGTTTTTTTCTGCAACTCTACTTAAATTTGACCTGTAGAGTGTTGCCACCAGAGCATTTCACAGCCGCGCTGTGCCGTTTTATTTCTCTGCTAATCGCGAAGAAATCGGCGAGTTTTGTAGCCGGCTCTTAAAATTGAACACATTCCAAACGAAATTTATGTCGTTGTTGAAAAAGCTTCTAAGCCGTTAAGCCGCTGTTGCTGGGTCAGCTGTCGTGGGTCAGCCGTACCGTAATGACGGCTTTAATTTTCACGACTTTCTTAAAGCGCTTTTAGAGCCCGAACGAAGGAATGAATGCGTCAGTTTTTTTAATACATTCACATTCACTATGGTGGAAGAAGCAGCAGGAGCAGCAACAACAACAACAACAACAACAACAACAACAACAAATAAACTATAGTGCAATAATAATCGTCTGCAATTCTTTTGCTTTTATAACTTGGCCAACGAAAAATAACGTGAAGATGCTCTAACGATGCACCATCGCCTCGTTGTTGTTGTTGTTGTTGTTGTTGTTTTAGATGTTGCTGAAAAGCGTGTTTGTGTTGGTGTCTGTGTGTTGAAAACTGTAAACTCTTTTCGTGTCGTAATATAAAACTCAGCAGACGACGGTAGCATAAAAAAATTATAGCAAGAATGCGCAAAAGAATGCATAACTCGTACCTATATACATATGTACATGCAGGCATCAGCCAGCGGCAACAACAACAACAACAACAACAAAAACAACAACAAAAAAACAACAACAACAACAACCGCAGAAATAGCAATATTAACAGTATTTAAGTTATGCTGTTACAATAAATATTTGCAACATTTGTATTTGCAACCTAAATATTTGCTATTTGTAGCAAAAGTTTGCAAACAGAAATGTCATTGTTGTTGTTGTTGTTGTTGTTGTTATTGTTCGAATTCATTGCGACAATAAAACGGGCGTTGCCGTTGCCAACGGGCACGCTTGCTCTCCAAAGCTCTGCTTCTTCAGGACGATTGTAAAATACGTTAATTTTTGCACTAAATTTTTGCACTTTTCCTGTTGCACCTAATTTCTTATGCTTCCTTTAATTGTTGCTGTAGCTGATGAAAAATTTTGGGAAAAAAGTCACGACTTTCTCTCTCGGTTTCATTCATGATTTTAGGGTTTGTGTGAAGGGCCGGAGACTGAATTCCGGAGTTACCGGATTAAGACTATTTTAATAAAGTTATTCCATTCTCCCTTTCGTTTTTCATGCTCATTGCCTTTAGATTGTTTTGAACTCGATGCATCGCTATCAGCCGCGCATTCATTTGGTGCGCCTGAGCCATGGTCAAAGTATACCCAATACACCGAAGGAGCTACAGGAAATGGATCATAAAACCTTCGTCTTTCCCGAGACGGTCTTTACAGCGGTCACGGCGTATCAGAATCAATTGATTACGAAACTAAAAATCGATTCAAATCCGTTCGCGAAAGGATTTCGTGATTCGTCACGTTTAAGTGATTTTGATCGGTGAGTTTAATATATGTACGTACGTATGTACACACACAAGCACACACCAACACACCAACATACTCATACAGCCAGACACACACGCAGATGCATAGTATCGTAAAATGGGTCTGACAAATTCTGATAGTTTTGTATAAAATCAGTTTACTCAAATAAGTAAAGAAATACTATTGGTTTTTCATTAGATTCATATTTACTAAGTTTTTATTCTAAATTTATCAATTCTATTAAATATAGCCTCTAATTTCTTTTACCCAAAATACATCTGATGTTCATCCGAATCTTATAAGAATTTCATTAAAATTTCATCAGAATTTACGATATTATTTATTAGAATTTACGAATTTACGCCTGAATTTTATGAGAACTTTTCAATTTTTCAAGTGAAATTGATAAGCTTTTTATCAGCTTTTTTTATCATCAGATTCATAAGCTTTTTATTAGATTTTTATTAAAAATTTTTAACAAAAAGAAAATAGTTTTAATTTCTTGCGAATTTCATCCGAATTTTTTCTGGAATTCCTTACAAAATTATCCAAATTTATTTCGGAAAAAACTAAAACAAAATCATCAAAATTACAAAAAAATTATCCAAAATTAAATTCATCCGAAATTCATCTAAATTTTAAGAATTTTCATGTGAAAACTGACAGCTATCAGTCAGGCCTTTTAGCAGAAGCAAGATATGGTTAGAATTTTTCATATTCATTCAAAGCTTTAGGTACCAAATTTATTGTCACAAATTTATTTGGGCTCATCCGATTTTAATAAGTTTTTTAGCGTGTTTTTCTTAATTAAAAGAGTTACTTTAGTTGACACAAAGCAGTTTATTTTAGTAAAAAAACTAACTCTATTTAAAAGAAAATCTGAGAAAAATCTTACCAGTTTTTACCATGAAAAAAAAACAAAACAATTTGTTCATTTTTTGTTCATGGCTAAAAAGCTTGGCACGGTTTTTGCGCAGCCCAAAGAAAAGCGCTTAACCGCAAAATGCAAAATGCAGAACGCATACGCATATTAAATTAAAAAAGAGCAGCCAAAACATTAATAAAGTAACAAAAAAAGACTACCGCAAAAACCCAAAACAACAATCAAAATTTTCTTCATACAACGGCCGCCGTACGTTGCTCTGTCTGCGTAAGAACTGCGCAGCGCGGAAACAAGACAAACTAACCGGCAAAGCCGTACAGGTGTAAAAAAGGAACCCCAAAATGAATGAGAACTATGCCCAAAAGCTAACCCGAAAGCAGAAACAGCCAGGATTTGGCTGCCTTTTGAACAATTTTTTTGGGGCCGTTTTTCATTATTTTGTTGCTGAATGCTTTTGTGTGTGTCTCTCTGATGATGATGATGATGTTGTGTTGGTAGCATAATATCAACAACAACAACAACAACAACAGCAACACAAAAAAAAACAACAAAAAAACGTCAACCGTTTAAGTTCTTAAAATGCGCGGCGGTTTCAATTCGTAAAATTACAGGCCGGCGTTTTTAACTTTGAAACGATTCGTTCACGAAAACATAAAATAAATGAGAGCATGTTGTTGTTTTTTTGTTGTTGTTTTAGTGCTTGTTTTTATTTTTTTGCGGTAATGATCTTTGTTGGTTTGTGCTGGTACGCTGGGCGCTCTAGTTGTTGTTGTTGTTGTTGTTGTTCTGGCTGCTTTTAGGTAACAATTGGCAGCGGCAGTAGCAGTTGATGTTATAATTATGATATCGCCCTACAGTCGATAAAAGCGCAAATGAGGAGAAAATTAAGAGTGGCCAATAAACTTGCAGGCAGCAGCATGTTGCGGCAACATTAAATGTTGCAGTATAAAAGAAATCATGTTTCATATACATAAAACATCGAATTGTTGCGATACAAATAGTTGTTGCTGATCGCATGAAAATCTAATTTGTTTGTTCTTTTCCTTCTTCTCTTTCGTTCCTGCCTTCCTTCCTTCCTTCCTTCCTTCCTTCCTTCCTGCCACCCATAGCGATCCGATGGATGCATTATTACTGGAGCAACACTTACGCTCTCCCCTGCGCTTCTTCCCCGATCCGTTTACGCAACAACTCACCGTCCAAGATGCCGATGCCGCCTCACTGGCGTTCATCGAGAAGGCGCGTCAACATCTTCAACTCTTCGGTCGCTCTCCGTACACGGAAATGTTGCTGCCGCATTTGTATCAGCGTCCGCCTACGACGCCGCTGGGTGCCTTCAATCTGGGCATGTGGCAACAGCAGTGGCCGCAACTGACCGCCGGCTTCTTAGCGAGTGCCAACCAACAGGCGGCTGCGGCACAAGCGGCCGCTGCAGCCAATCAAGCAGCTGTCAATGCTGCCAATGCCGCTGCCGCTGCCGCTGCGGCCGCTTCAGCGAGTCGTACACCTCCGCCACCAGCGCCGCCATCGACGCCCTCGTCGTCCGGTTCGCCGTCGCCGTGCGAGCGAGTAAAGCATTTTCAGCGTTTCAGTCCATACCAAGTGCCGCAACATTCGCCGGGCCCGCAGCATTCGCCGGCGCGCACAACGCCAAATTAATGGACGGCGACCAACGACGCTGACCAACGACGCTGACCATCAGCGACCATGGAGTTCGCGATAGAGAGTTTTTAGTGCAATCTTGAGAAGAATTAGTTATTACTTTTTGTTATTCGGTTTTCATTATAAAAAGATAAATGTAAATAAGATAAAAATTTAGAAAAAAAAAGTGACTGGTTTAACCGAAAATAAAATAACAAAATAAGAATTAAAGAAAAATATTGTAAAACAAATTGAGCCAGTATTATTTAAGTATTTAAAATTATATTTAGTATTGATTTAAAATAATTGGAAAAAAAACTAAAAATTACGGCAAAAATTCAAAAATATAAAATTTTATTTATTTTTATGCTTATAAAAAAACCATTTGTTCCTAAATACTTAATTATTTATAGAAAGTTACTTACTTGAAAAGTGTATAAAAAATAAAAACTATTAAAAAAAATTGTACTATCATAAATTTTATTACATAATAAAATATATAAAAAATAAAATACATAGTTAATAAAATAAAAATTATATTAAACTTGATTTTTCCTTCATGTAAAATAATTTATTTAAAGTATTTAAAGAAAAGAATGTTAAAAAAAGATTTAAAATTTTCCTATTCGGTCTTTGGAAAAATTATGAACAGAAATACATAAATATTTATAAAATGTAAGTGTTTTAAAAACAAAGTAATAAAGAGAAAAAATAAAAGCTGTAGATAAATAAAAAATAAATACCTGCAAAAATTAATGGGAAAAAAATTTATTGAAATTTTGGAAAAGTCTTAAAACAAAATTTGTTGCGGATCAGACAGGAGCAAAAGGATCAATAGGCGCTTCTATAAGACATTACCAGTAAGTCATGATGTGCATACATACTCGTAGTATGTATTTATTCTTAAGAACGCTAGCGCTTTCCAGCGTTTTTTTAACTCTAATGAGCTTCAAATTTTCGAAATCGTCGCTTGTAACTTTAATTGATGAGTTTCTCAACATTAATTAGGCCTTTTAATTAACCCTTTCGTTAGGATCCAAGCTCTGTTATTAACCCTTTTGCTGTTCGTCGTTCGCTCTGGGTTTTGTCCAGCGTGTTCATCGACTGACTGCCTTTGCCTCCATGACAGATGTCTCAATTATTGATACTTCAGTCTACCTGTCGTGCATCTTGATTATTTGTTGCCATTATTTCCGCCCATTTTGTTTCATTTCGCTGCTTACGGGACATTATAAATTAAAATTTGTCTATTTTGATGGCAGAACAACAATAAAACAAAGCGCTAATTAGCACCATTCGGTGACTTTTAACCGTTCAATTCATTAGCTTTACTATTTTTAGGCCGTAGTTGGTTTTTTTTTCTTTTTATATATAATTTTATAATAAAATTAGGTATACATACTTTTATATATAATTTTGTAATTGATAATAGTACTTGATAATAATAAGAATTTTATATAAACTTGTTTTTATCTATATACGATAACTATTTTCGACTAAATTCCTCATAAATTCCGTCACTTTTTCGCTATACTTAATACAGCCACGCTGATTCTTAAGTGTTCAGTATTGCCAGTTCTCCTTTAGGCATCGAATATTTACCCTTTCAATAAATCAAAGTTTTTCTTTTTCCATTAAATTTGCAACACTTTTTTTGCAACACTTTACGCGCAGCAGAAATGAAGTTTGCCCGCATCAAACACTTCAACACTATCAGTCCGCTAACATCAACGCAGCGTTGAATATTCACCAGTATACATATCCATATATGTATACATAGGTACAAACAGACACATATGTACCTACATACATAAAATTTACTGTCTGCTATACATATTTACATATAAATTCATTTACCTTCAGGTTGGAATATTGAAAATTTGCATGTTCCTGGATAAGCTTCATACGGCTCTTTGTACGGCGGCACGGTTCTCGTTTTAAGAATAAATAATGTTCATGTCGGATGTCCGACGCGCTTGTTTTTTTTTTTTCTGCATGGTTATTGTTGCTGTTGTTTTATTGAATAAAAATTCTTATCGTACCAATTAAATTAGTTACATGAAAAGCTCAAATTTCAACTGAAATGTTCAGTTCGCCAAAGAGTCTTCTACTGAAATATGTAACATGCCCCCGTTATATTTGTTTCCTTTGTGAAAAAAAGGTCTGCAAGGGTCACATATTTACTTAACAGACCATCTGTAGAGAGCTAAGCTGACTTTAGAAGCCAGCCCTCACTTAACTCAGCGACTGTAAAGAACCCTTAAGCTAAACCTTTTTGATTATAAACGGTTAGACATTTTTCACATTGTAATCGGGGAAGATTGGCTTGTTTGTAAAGATTCCTACGATTTTCTGAATCTTCTGATCTTAGTCTCAAATTCGTTATGATTTTAAGACTTTAATTAGCCTTAAATTAAGCCTTAATCAAGTTTTTTTAAAGAATTAAAGGCCTTTAAAGCCTTTTTAATGTTGTTCTTTAAGAATTCAAGAGATCTCGAAAAGACTTTTACTTCCAAAACCTTCAAAAACTGAAGCAAGATGAAGGCTCCTGCTTCGGGACATTGATATGGTCATTGTTGGCAACAAAATGAACTCTAGTTAACTCTAAAGTGTGTTTAACTTTAACAACGAGCATCTTCAACTTAACTTTAATTCTAAAATTTCTGACTCTTCTCGGAGGAGAATGAGTGTGCATTTTCACAATTTCTACCAACTTTTAGGTTGTTCCTTTGATGTAGGAACATAAATTACACCCATGTTGAACCCAGAGCAACAACAACAACAACAACAACAACACCATCAGCAACAACGTGCCATAACGTCATGTTGCCCTCAAGAACCCGCTCATAGTATTTTTATCAACTCGTTTTTCTACTTTGTTCATAATTCTTGGGTTATCTCGTGAATATCGTTTTGCTGCTCCTTCGCTGCTAGTTAAGAAGCCGTCCGCAAGAGGGTGTGAAAAATTTGTACAAAATAACAAACAATTAAGATAAAGACCAGCAGCAGCAGCCACCGATAGACAATACCGCTATCACCACCACCAACAACAACATCACCTACAATGCCATTAACGGACGGTCGGTCAAATGCCGGCATTCCTTCCTCCATTTTTTGCACCTGAAGGACACGCATCCGGCTGGTAGTTAAAAAAGAAAAAAGGGGCAGGGCGAAGGGGCAGACTAGAAGAAAGGAAGACTAGAAAAATGTTATTGAAGTTAAGAAAAAGTTAACGCTATGCTGCCAAAGGCGTTTTCGGCGGTTGGAAAAAACATTCATAATCATTGCTCATAATAAAAAGAATTTGACAAACTTATCCCCAAAAATTATGAAGGTTGAGTTTAAGGATAAGGTTAAGGGTAAGAAGAAAGATGATAAAATGAAAGATCGTGGTCAAAAATAACCACGAACCGACGAACAAACAACCTTTTGTTATTTATATGTAAAAGCGTCACTCAGGCTGCTTCTTCTTTTCCGTCCTCTTCTCCTGCTACTGTTAATATTGTATATTATTTATTTAAGATCGACCCCTGAAGATACCGCCACAAAGCAAATTGATCAAATTAGTGAAGATTATAATTTTTGTTACGGCCGCCGCGGCGTTCGAGGGTGATCGAGGCGAGATAATGAAAATTAGGCAGCGGCAACGGCATCAACATCGACATCGATAGCCGTTTGGATCCTTCGGTTACTGAAATTAAATATTAGTTACAAAAATGTAAAAAACCGAACGATCTTATGTATGTTAGTACATCGTTTGTTGAACCAACCCAGCAGACACTGTCGTTTGTTTTGGTTTTAATTAACCATAGTTATTTTTTTGTTCTCTGTTTTTTGATTTTTTAGTTCAACAAACAAACAAACATTTATTACTACCAACACCACCATTGCCACTCCCATGCACCAACACTACACAGAGTAAAAACAACACATAAAATAGAAGAAAAACCATCAGATTTCTCTATACTTTTCGCTTCAAGAAGGAAGCGTTATTAAAACCATAGAGAAAATCGTATTAAAATTTAAAAAAAAAAAACAGTCATATTAAAATACAAATTCAATCAGAACATCGTACTGTTTTCTATAAAAAAACTAAAACTAGTCTTATTATAAACAATGCTAATGTAAAAAAATTTAATACGAATTATAGATCTGAAGTAAACTTGAGAGCAAAAATATTACCATCAAAGTTCCGGCCAGATCGACAATATTATATATAAGAAGTGTTTCTTATTAACAGAAGTAAAAAATAAGAATTCTTCATACTTTCAAAAAGACTTGTTGATTGTTTGAGTTTCTGCTTTAAAGACAAAAATATGAATTTCTTTTAAAAAAATTACAAATTAATAAGGTTAACTTTTTGTTTCATGACAATAAAATTTTCTTTATAATATTAATAAAATTTCTTTATGAAAAAAACATATTATTTGTATGTTTTAATAAGATTTCATTGTAAATGTGGCTCAATAATGGAGATCTTATTATTTTTATGTGGTACTATTTTTCTCTGTGTACCAGCAGGCACAGCTTTATGCTTAATACTTTTTGCGTTGCTTTTAGAAAAAAAAAACAAAAAAATAATAAAAAAAAAAAGTTGAAAAATTGTTGCTATAATTTGTATAGCATGCTTTTGTGACTACCATTATGCTAGCCATAATTACTATTGTATGAGCTTCAAAAGCACATAAACAAATAATGGGCTGGCAGTGGGTAACAACAATTGCAACAGCAACAACAACAACATGAACAACGACCGTAACAACAGTTATAAGAGCGACAACGACGACACCGAACAACGACGATAACAACATTGTTTCTATTTAAAAGTGTTATTTTAGCTGCATTCAAAGTTATTAAGTGTAATTATTACGAAAAAAAAATTGCTTAAAAAGGAACCATCCGTCCGCCCGTCTGTCCGTCCGTCCATCCGTTCAATGAACGCTGGTTAACAGGAATTTGCTAAGTTTTTGTGAGTGGGCGGGCGGGCGTGAGCTGGTGATTAAGTCAATTGCCCAATTTAGGTAGCTTGAGAAGTTATGTTTTGCTTTGAAGAAACATTTGCAGAAAACACGGCAAATTTATATAAATAATATTTTCTTAAAAGGTATCGAATTAAAAAATTCACGAACTTCTCTTAATTCTTTACCACTTTCGAAAATTCAAAATTGTTTAAATTTAATTATAAATAGTAAAAATTATTCTGTCATATTTTTTAAAATAATACATTTTTAATAATACGATACTATTGTAGAATAAAAGTTTTTTCTAATTTTTTTTAAAAGATATTTTTTATTATTTTTTATTTTATTATATTTTAAATATATTTTAATTAAAAGTAGAATTAATTTTCAAGAGGTTTTGTAATATATTCGTATATAATATTTCATAAAATCTGTCCGAAATGTTAGTGCCTTTGAAATTTAATTTTATTTATTTAATTCCAATTAAGTGTCTTTAATTAAAAGTATCTTAAATATTTCTTATGATTTTTGAAAATCGAAAATATTTCATTTTTAATTTATTCCATTTATTCAATTTATTTTGCTCTAAAATTATTTATTGGTGTTGAAAAGAATTATTAAAAATAATTTAATTTCTAAAATACATAAGTTTATATCTATTTATGTATAACGCTTGCCTACCGCCGCCGCAAACACACTTGGTCCATTCTTTATCTGACCTGCCAAACCCACTCAAATCAAATCAAATCAAATCAAACCGAACCAATCTTACACCAATTTTATATTCGTATCAAGTGGTATATAATTTTTTTATGGCCGCGCGCTGAAAAAGTGAGAATTTTGAATATTTAACTGAATTTGTTCGGCTCGTGATCGAAGCTTAAATCTATAAAAAAAGATACCAAAAAACCGAAAACAATTCGAAACAAATCAAGTGTGAATTTATTTGATACGACAACGATGGCACAGAGCCAAAATACCACATAAAATAGAGAAAAAACAATCAGATTTCTCTATGCTTTTCATCCAAGAAGGAAGACTTATTAAAACCATAGAGAAAATCTGCTTCAAATTTAAAAAGACAGTCATATTAAAATGCGAATTCAATAAGAAAATCCTACTCTTTTTCATAAAAAAGTAAAACTAGTCTTATAAAAATCAAAATAATTATTCATGTCTTTTTTTTTATTTTATTTATTCAAGATTTCAAGAATATTAGTCACAATTCTAACAAAATTTCATGTTTAAGGCTTAAAAATTAATATGCTATTATTTGTTACTTGTTTGCAAAGTATATTTTATATATAGAGACGAAAATTACTCACAACTGAGTGGCAAAGACCGTTCATTATAAACAATGGCAATGTCAAAAAAATTAATACGAATTATAGATCTGAAGTACACCTGACAGCAAAAATATTACTATCAAAGTTCCGGCCAGACGGACGATATTATATATCAGAAGTGTTTCTTATTAAAAGAAGTAAATAATAAGAATTCTTCATACTTTCATAAAGACTTGTTGATTTCTTGAGTTTCTGACGGAAACAATATAAATTTCTTATAAAAACTACAAATTAATAAGATTAACTTTTTGTTTCGCAACAATAAGATTATCTTTATAAAATTAATAAGATTTCTCTATGAAAAAAGCTCATTATTTGTATGTTCCAATAAGATTTTATAGTAAATGTGGCTCAATAAGAAGATCTTATTATTTTTATGTGGTACTATTTTTCTCTGTGTGCTCTGTCGAAAAGCCAACATTAGCATTTGCTTCGCAAGGTAACGGTTGGATGTCTCTGGATGTCTCTGAGAGGTATCTACGTATTTGCAAAAGTATACCGCGCAACGAGTGTGTACAATTGTAGTCGGCAGTTGCGCCGCTAAACACATTTATTCGCAACTCAACGCACGACGCCCATGCGTTCGACGCAGACCCACGGATTGAGTGACGAGCGGCGGAGCAGGCATGAAGGCGATGATGAAGGATGGAAGGTGGTTATGGTAGAAATGGGGGAAGGTAGTGGAGCCGATGGTAGCCGGTAGAGCTTCGCAACCGGAATGTATCCAGACGTAGCTGCATTCCTTTTTTTTTCTCTCAAGCGATAAGTAAAGACATACGTACTCGTACATTCAAATGCGCCAACTCGTATATTATAATAATATAAAGTTGTTACTTGATGTTGCTGTTGTTGTTGTTGTTGTTGTTGTTGTTGTTGTTGTTTCTGCTGATTGCTGGCTGCCAGCGATATTTGACTGTTTTACAAAATAATGAAATACTTGCAGAGCGCTGACATCTCATTACAACGCCGAATGTCGACTCGTTTTTAATGAATGAATAAATTGAACTCAACAATGACAACAACAACAACAATAACAACAGCAACACTGATTATCTCCACCAGCAAATCACTCCGCCCACTGAACACCGAATCATACTTTCCTCTTCTTGAATACTGGCGCTCCGCCAACGATTCCGCCAACGAAAAAGAGCCCGAAGGCTGAGGCTGAGGCTAAGGCTGAGCGTTGTAATGGCGTTGAAACTCCCACGACTGAAAAGCGTTGAGGCAAATGACACCTAAACCGAACAAAAACAACAAACAGAACAACAACAACAACATTTTAAAAATAGGCTTTTTTTTGGTTTAACAGCATCTCGCTAAATGCAAGTATATTTACAGTAATAACAATAATAGCAACAGCAGCAACAACAACAACATGGCAAACCGACTTTAAAACGGGCACACAGACAGACAGACAGACAAAAAGACAACCAGTCTGAGAAACGAGAAAAAGAAACGGATTGAAACATTTCAACCATTTCAGTCTACAGACCGAAAGAGAATTCAGGACATTAAGATGGGATGGTCGGACGGTGGGACGAAGGGACGGACGGAGGGACGGACGGACGGATGGATGGATAAGCTGACTGGCAAACAGATCTACAGACAGCCACTAACAATAAGCTCTTCAGACATATACTTGTACAATGTACATACATAAACGTATTCGTGTTGCTTTAACCCTCGAAAGATATTGTTATTCGGTACACTTTCGAAAGTTAATGATGCGGCGGCGTTATTGTTGCGTTACTTTTTAAAATAAGTTAAGTTTTGCTTTGAAGAAACATTTGGAGAAAGTAAGGTATCGAATTAAAAAATTCAAGAACTTCTATTAATTCTTTAATTGTACTTTCGAAAATTCGAAATTGTTTAAATTTAATTATAAATAGTAAAACTTAATATGCCATAATTTTTTAAAATTATACATTTAATAATACTATTGTAGAATAAAAGTTTTATATACAATTTCTTATAAGATTTTTATATCAAATATATTTTAATTAAAAGTAAAATTAATTTTCAAGAGCTTTTGGTATATATTGGCATATAAAATTCTATAGCATCTGCCCGAAATGTTATTGCCTTTAAAATTTCATTTAATTTAAATAAAATTAAAATCATATTATCAAGAGATTCTTATTTTTTTAAAGAATATATTGACAGTCAAAATACTTTACCTTATAAACAAAATTCTTAGTGTTATTAAAGGGTTGGCCATAAAATCTGACTGGACAATTTCTACAAAACAAAATATCCCAGGACAAAATTTTCTTCGACCGCGGCAAAGGATTAGACAAAAAACTCAATTTTTGTTGAAAATTATTGAAATTATCTAAGTATTATTATTATTATTTAAATATTTCTATATATAGAAATAAAGGTGTTGAAATTCAAATTCGCTACAAAAGATCTCATTAACCTAAATATCAAATCGCTCAAAACCATTAATTCTGACACTTAGAGACTCAATCTACGTAAATATCTATAAAATAATACACTCTCAAAATTTTGGGTAATATTTCGACTGGCAGTGGTGACCACTTTATTGATGAAATTATAATATCGTGCAATAACTACGAGGCTAACTTTTAAAATAAAGAGCATTAAGTCTAAAGTAGCAATATTAGGTACATGTAAGAAAATTCTAAAAGTTTCAGGTCAAAGTGACATACATTTTCCGTCTAAGGTTAATAAGCTTACAAAATTCCATGAACGTAAAATGAAATGATTTTAGGATGATATTGCCTTTTTGCTGGCATTGCTGCTAATATTGTTGTTGTTGTTCTTGTTCTCTCTACACACACACACACACACAGAGACACTAACTAATAACATACGATGGTATACATATATACGTACTCGTATATATATTGTATATACTTTGCATTTTCAGTTACTGCGCAACGAACGGACGAACAATGAGCCACAAATTTCTCAATTGTCAACACCAGAAACAACCAGTGACAGCTTCCAAAATGACAGACAGACGAAACGACCGATGGACAAGTTGCTCGGAAAAGGCAACACAAACATGACTAACATAATTTATATGTATGCATATCGTAGTCGTAAGTATACTCGTATAATCATTGCCTTTGTGCATCTCTCTCGTGCCTTCGTTTGTCGACATATTCTGCAAATGCATGCTGAAATGAAATTGTTGCTGTTGCTGTTGCTGTTGTTGTGGTTATTGAAAATAAGTACGTACATACATACATACAGACGATATATACACTTTAATTATCAACTCTCTTGATACTTTCGAAGCGTATATTAAATAATTTCGACAAAATAGTGTTAAGCATTTTGTTGAAATCTACACTTTTAATTCATTATCGATATTTATTTGTGCAAAAACAACTACAAAAAAAAAAAAAGAAATCGTAAAGTAATTCTTTTGAAATAATGTCAGATGTAAGAGTGCTAGAAGAGATGAGTACAGAATATACAAAGTTTTAGCTCTGCAGATAATTAATTTTGATTTTAATTTTAATTTTATACAAATTTTAAAAGATATTGTATTTTAGCCGCTTTAAGACATATTTAATAATAATAATAGTTATACAATACAACGATCAAGGTCACTGAAAATGAGAACGTCACTAAAAGAAAATCATATTCACTCCACACGTCTGGCAAAAACGGCAAGAAAACTATCCTTGACTTAGAACACAAGGTTAAATTGTTCCAAGAAATATAGTCCAGAATGTCTAAACGAACCTACTAGAATTGATACTTTTTTCTCCGGGACTTTTCTCTAACTCTAATGATTGCGGAACTAACGCTTTTCGAGCGTTTAAAACGATGTCTTTGGAAAATATTTTGCATTCTCTAACATCACAAGATAATTTGTTATATACAGAACAATTTGATGCTATGTAGGAAACGCTATAATAATAATAACTAATCTGGTTATGATTTGTAGACACCAAACGCCTTGCGGTCACTTCTTCCGCCCTCAAAATCGACATTAGATATTTTAAAAAGTGGCCTCACCTAAGTTTTCTTAAATCTTTTTATTTTCCATTGAACATTTTTAATAAAACATTAACAAATTGCGCTGTTAAAGAAAATTTTGTAATATAAGGTTTTGATAAATTTTTATCTTCTTTGATCAAGAAGTCTAAATTTTTTGGATTTTTAAAGATACATTTTCTGGTTGGTTTTGAATTTTTTTAAGGTTTTTAATACATTTTTTATTCTTTTATTATTTTTTAGTTCTTTTTTGATTCTTTAAAAAAAATTAAGAATATATTCATTAAATTATTCAAATGACTCCTTTTTTCATTTTAAGATTAATAAAATTTATTATTTTAATTTGATCTAAATATTTTAAACCTTGTAAAATAATTATTTTTCACTTCTAACCACTTTTTTTGTTTGGCAATGCGTGTCTTTTTTTATCATAAAAGGTACCTAATAATGATATTGATCATGATAAAGTTTTAAACCTTAAACTGTATGAGTTTCTTACCAAAATGCGGACATTTTGAGATTATCAGCAGATGATCAGCTGAACCGAAAACGATACGAAATCGCAACGACAGAAAACAAAAAAAGAAGTAGAGGCCAATAAGGACAATAAAATATCTACGTTTGTAGATTCTTTGTAGAGCAAAGAAATTGAGATACCTACTTCAAAATCCTTAGCTAGAAATCTTTTAAAACACTTTTCTTTCTAAGAGAAAGGATAATTGATCATCATCTTTCATCATCTTTCAAATAATTTGCCAACACTGTTTGCTTACACTGTTTTATTTTCCTGAAGAAACGTTTTTTCAATTATTTCAAATTCTTACGACAAAAATTTTTCCGTTCCGTCTACGCACGTAACGTTTCCGCATTTTCCGTGCGACTGTCGGACAAATTGACGAAAATTCAAATGAAAAGTAGTCGCCAATAATCAGAAAAAGGAAAAAAAACCGGAAAGTTCAGCCAGTGTCGGTGAGAAAACGAGGATAGAACGACACACCAAAAAAAAAAATACCTAAAGTACTCAACTTCATTCAACCGGAAACGACACATACGTTACGTTGTCAACTTATATTGCGCACTCTTTTGCTCTTCCACGCTCTGCGCTATGTATTCATAAAATCCCCCCAAAAGAAAGCAAAAAAACGGGAGACTAAAGCAAACAAAAATTTCTGAAAAGAGCGAAAAATTAGCAGCCATTTTGGCAAAGTTGAGTTGACGGCCAACGAGGCGTGTTTAACGCAAAAGCTCGGAAGCAGGAAAGAATCAGCAGCACTAAAGTCAAGGCAGGTTTAGGCCGGTTTGGTACATTATGGCAGAAGTCTGGGTCCGGTTGGCAGGAAGAAAGGAATCGGCTGGGAGCAGCCGTGAATGCGAAAATAGCCAAGAAGAGAGAATATGCGCATTCGATAATATGCGCTCTCTATCTTGCTCTGCGCTAATCAATTGAGTGAAAAAGCGATAACAACTCAAGGTTTGAGTGACTCAAGCCTGCATGGAAAGACCCAAGGGCCAAAGGTCCGGAGCGACGGCAGTGGACCGACCGACCGACCATTGATTGAAAAAAAGAGGTAGTAAATACCAAAAAAAAGGGGTGCATACACCACGAGGGCGTACCACTTCTCTCAGACACACTCGTTCACTCTTTCTCTCTCTTTCTCTCTGTCCTTTCTGTTCCTTTACCTTCTCTCACTCTTTTCTCACTGAGAAATATTAACCATGAACAGCTTGCTCGAACCAAGTTAAAAACGCAAGTTTCTTTTGCTTTTTTTTGCAAGAGTGTAAAAAAAAATTACACTCTTTCGTTAATCGCATGCCAGAGCTTTCGTCATTGATTCGTGCACGTTTTGTCATGCATGATCTTCGTGTACCCTGCTGCTGTTCTCTTTCCTCATTTCGTCATCATCCATCCTCCTTCCTATCAAACACTCGACAGCCGACAGCAGTGTAATAAAAAAAAAAACTGCAGGCAATATTTTTAAACGTTATCGGAATTGTTTTACCGTCAACAAGTTTGTCTTATTTCTAAAGCAAATTTCAATTGATAGCACTCTGCATCCTCAATGAGGCCGCTGTTGTTTTTCGGTTTTTGCTTGCTTTGTTGTTGCCTTATTTTTGGTTTGTTCTCGACTGCATCATTAAAAGGAATTTCCCGTTGCGAGCCATTCTTGCAACGACTATAAGAATTTCACTAGTTTTCACCCGAGTCTCTCCGGGTGGCCTGGCCTGCCCGGCCATCTCTCTCTCTTTTCCGAAGAGACATCTAGTGGAATTTTTGTAAAATGTGTTTTTACAATATTTTTTTTCTGGTTGATGTTGTCCCCTCTCAACACAACGATTTTATTTTGTTTTTCATGATGTTAATTGTTTTCAAATGAAACAATTCTTTTCAAAGTCTTCGCAACACAAGAAAATCATTGACACTTTGCCGGTGACAAGCAGTCAGTCGTGGCAGCAACTGCAGCATACAAATACGTCAACCATATTCGGTGTGGTCCATCAGAAGGAAGAAAATCTCCGGGAACACACGATGCCATCGTATAATGATGGCTAATTCTGAAAGGAGGATGGATATACATATGTAGGTACATGCTAAAAATACAATAGATAAAGAGTTTGTAGAAAAGTATTTCAATTAATCAAGATTTATTGATATTTCGCAGAAATCTCAATGTTGTTGTATAAAAAACGTGGAAAAAACACGAATAATTCGCTGCTGAGACGATTGAAGGAAGGAAGGCAGGAAGGAAGGCAGGAAGGCAGGAAGGAAGGAAGGAAGGAAGGTAGAAAGGAAGGAAGAAAGAAGTGCATTAAAGACTTTCGAGTAGTTTTAAAGTTTTTTTCTAAAAGACAGTTAAAAACCCAACTGTTTTCTTTGAAAAATCGTTAAAAAATTTGCCCCAAAAAAGTCGTATTAAAAATGTTGAAGAATTTTTCAAGAAATTTTGTTATTTTTTGGGGAAGTTTATTGAAAAGTTAAGCAGAATTTTGAATAGAATTTTTCTTGCTATAAATTTTTGAAAAATTTCAAAATTTCTAAATCAAAACAGTTCAGTTTTTAGGGAGGTTTGGTGCGGCCTGTTACGTCACTTTTTTTCCTTTATTTACAAAATTAAGAGTAAATTCTTATTATTTACTTCTTTTAATAAGAAAAACTTCTTATATATAATATCGTCGGTCAGGCCGGAACTTTTATAGTAATATTTTTGCTCTCAGGTTTACTTCAGATCTATAATTCGTATTAATTTTTTTGACATTGGCATTGTTTATAATGGACGATCTTTGCCACTTAGTTGTGAATACTTTCAGTCTTTATATATACAATATTCTTGAAATCTTGGATGAATAAAACTAAATAAAAAATCCTGAATAATTATTTTAATTTTTATAAGACTAGTTTTAATTTTTTATAAGAAAAAGTACGATTTTCTTCTTGAATTTGTATTTTAATATGACTGTCTTTTTAAATTTTAATCAGATTTTCTCTATGGTTTTAATAAGGCTTTCTTCTTGGATAAAAAACATAAAGATATCTAATTGTTTTTATTCTATTTTATGTGGTTCTGGTTTGGCTCTGTGTAATATTTCTTCTACTAAAATATTTCTTCTTCTATTAATATTTCTTCTTCTAGTTCTTCTTTTAATTTTCACCTGCTTCTGCTTCTGCTTGTACTGCATCCTGGAAAGGACGTCATGCCGGTTTCCTACGAAATGATGCAAAGGCGTAGAGTGCGTGAGCGCGAGCGCTGTCCATCAAGCGGTCTAAGAACCATAAAAAGACTGAGAAAAAACTGAAAAACGGGTGCACCGTTTTTGACCGCAGATCATTGGGCTTATGGGACAAGAGTAAACAGCGCCAAGCTGCGGAAACTTAATTGTTAAAATGTTTATTTTACTTAAATGAATTTGAAAAATGATAATCCTGTAGATTGTTGTAACTCGTCCCTGTCTTCTTCCCTGTCTTCGTCTCTAGCGCAGTCCACGTAAAGTCAAGCACCTGCGCGCCGTGTGCTGGCGACTCGCTCTCGTGCCCATCGACGACCGGAATAGACGCAAATTGATTAATTATGCAATCATTTATAAACGCAAAATAAACAAAAAATATGACAACAATCCTTAGAAACAAAAAAAAAAAAATACCAAGAAGTATAACAAGAAGAAGAAGAAGAAGAAGAAGAAAAAATAATAAGTGTAGATCTTATTAAAAAATGGTTTTTTGGGGAAAAAACTGCCGAGTTCAAAAGACGCATTTATTTTTGTTCATTCAAAAAAAATTTATTTAATTTATGATTATCAAGAATTTTTAATGTCATGCGAGAAAAAGAGAGTAAGAGCGACAACAATAACAACAACAACATATATGTTGTGTATGTTGATCTCAAAATATCATGTTTCCAGCACAAACATGTGCATAATTTCCAATGACGTTGACGTTGGGTGGTCGCTGCGCTTCGGAAAGGCCAACGCTTGCGACAGTAGCAGCAGCCCGCAGTGACAGCCCTGACAGAAGCCCGAAAAGTCAGCCTCGTGCGTTTCTATCGAAATTCCGAAATTATTATTGATAAATGATTCGGTCGCGTTTGGGCCGACAAACAACAACCGAACACACACTACTTTTTGTCGCATGGTTGTTGTTGTTGTCGTTAGTGTTGTTCCAATGTCAGGCTGCTGTCTGCTGTCTGCTGTTGTCACTGTTTGTTGTTGTTGTTGTTATGGCTCCTCCTGCTGCTGCGGCATCAGCGGATATCGCTAATGAGCGCGTGGAGAGAGAGCTGTCATTCGATTTTTCCCCCGAAAAAAATAAAAACAACAAAACTGCTGCTCTCATGACAATCGAAAATTTCTCACACTTCAGCAGAATGAACGAACGACAGCAGGCATCATAAATCGTGGCCCTTGCAACCTTTACCCTGCACTCAGCCTCTCTCTTTCTCGCTCTTTCTAGGCTTCCCCCCCCCCCCCCCCTTCGCAGACAAACATACTTCGTTCGTTTGTTGTTTCAATTGTGAAATGTCAAACTCAACGACAATTAATAAATTATGTTGCTTAAGTGGCGCCAAACGCTTGAGCAAAGATAATTATTTTGTTTGTCGGTCGCTTCCTGCCCCCTTCATTCGCCCCGCCATTTCATTTGTCTGTCGTTACACGGCCAGCGCGCGAGTGATAAGCTGCGCCCTTAATCCGGAAGCCCCCAAAAAAGCCGCAGCGCTCCTCGCACTCGCAAACGCTCTCACTCTCTGTGTGTGGGCTGTGTGCGGTAGTGGCAGTAGGAAATGAGAGGGCGTGTATTTCGCTGACAACGTATCACCGGGTTGGGTCGTTATATATCACGTGGCAGCAAATGATTCATTTTTACTTCTTCCGGGTGTTGCAGGAACTAGTCGCCCTTTAGTGTCGGCTTTAGAGCCTCACATTTCATGCTTGCTCCTTTTGGTTCCTCTTTCTTGGTTCCTTGGAATTCCGTTGTTGTTTTTTTGTGTCAATATTCATCTTCAAAATTTTTCACACTTCAGCATTTGATCCGTATGCGTTTTTGTTCCATAAACTTTCAAGCTACTTTAAAATTCATAAATTCATGCCAGTTGCGGAAGTTCCTCTCAAGTTTCGTTAATGAAAAAGTTACAATTTTACAGCAATTTCGATGATCGAGAAATTATTTATTAATTCTCTTCAACTAAAATCTCAATTTCAAAAGAAAAGAGGTAAAGAAGGATGTAGTATTAACGAATAACAATTAATTGCGGAAGTTCCTCTCAAGTTTCGTTAATTAGAGATCAAAAGTTTACAACAATTTCGATTAACGAGAAATTATTTATTAATTATCTTTATTTAGAATCTTAATTTCAGAAGAAAACAGCTAAAGAAGTTTGTAGTATTAATTAATACAAACTAATTGCGGAAGTTCCTCTCAAGTTTCGTTAATGAGAGATAAAGAGTTTACAACAATTTCGATGATCGCGGATTTCTTTATTTATTCTCGAGAATTAATTATTAATTCTCTTTATTAAAATCTCAATTTCAAAAGAAAAGAGCTAAAAAATTCTATAATGTTAACGAATAAAAATTAATAGCGGAAGTTTCTCTTAAGTTTCGTTAATCAAAAACACACTTTTGTTACACTTTTACAAAAATTTCGATGATCTAGAAATTATTTATTAATTATCTTTATTTAGAATCTTAATTTCAAGTTACACTTTTACAACAATTTCGATGATCGAGAAATAATGATACAAGCTCAAGCCCGGCTAACATCACTATTATGCACCGCTACCACCTTCGTCATCATTTCCCTCCGCTTCACCAGCATCCGCTTACGATTTAAGGAAATTCTTCACAAATTGAGGATGATCATCGGATAATCACCGACATGCGTCTGCTGCACGTGGCTAAAGAAGGCGACGGCGATGGCGACGACGGAGACGGGGACGACGACAAACAGCTAGAAAAATATAAACCTAACATTTTGCACGCTCATCAACTTGTCCATCTTCTTATCTTCTAACCGGCCCCGACCCCTTCCCTTCGGCACAACACATCCACCCTTCTTCACCAACTCATTCTCGCGGGCTTGTATATATATTTATCCGTCTGTCTGTCTGTCTGTCCTCCTGGCTGCTCGATTTTCCTCGGCTGTTTGTCTCTGTCTCTACAAACCATTGTCAGTGTCATCCACCAACCGTTCGCTGCCTCTTACTTTGTCCATAATGGCCAAGTCACGTGGCCAGCTAATGCGAGGTGTCATTGGGATGGCCCACCACCCACCGCCCGGTTTATTGTTATGTTTTCTGTGCCCAATTTGATTTAAAAGGCGTGGTAGTGCGGGCAAAGCTGCTTGAAGGGCGCTCGTTGCTACGAATACGCAGACAAATTGACTTTTTGTAAGTGTATCTGCCGACCGACCCACCGACCGACCGCCAACCGCCGTATGATTCTCAAAACGATGGATGTCTTTTAATTGTGAAGGCGGGCTAAACAATGGTTGATGGTTTGTTCTACTTAAAGTAATTGAAATGTGATTGTTTTTGTAGGTGTCTTGGACGAACAAGTGTCGGTGTTGGAAGGCCAATTAAATTTGTCTAATTTGGGGAAGGGGGGGAGGTATAAAAAGTACACTCTTACCCGCGCAACGTGAATTTATATAAGAACGATAATGGGTTTTTTCTGCTTCTCCTTTGAAATAAATCTCAAAAGTTTCATTTTAGATGAAAAATACGGCTTAAAGAACGAGAAACGAAAATATCGAAAGGAAATTGAAATGAGAACCGACATATGTATATTATTTTTAGAAAAAAACTTCCCTCCGCCTTCCTCACGCTGATCCATGACAACATGATCTCAATGAAACCAAGCGACTACTGAGAAAGAATTCTAAAAAAATTACACGAAAATTATACGATTAAAATCTCGAGTAAACAATCGCTGAAATTAACTTTGTTGCTCGTCATTTTTTTTCCTCTAATCTTATCTGAGATATTTTGATCAGTTATGGCTTAATTAAGGTTAATTTCGTAGCCAAAATAAAACAAAATGAACTAAACGAAAACATTTTAGCAGCAGCAGACAACAAGATCAACCGACAACAGACAACTAACCAACAAAACGACTGTGCAACCAACCAACCAACACCAACGACGCGACGTTACCGTCGCAGGTAACCCACAAGATCGGTCTTTTCGAACCTACGGCGCTGTACACACGTACCCAAGTGAGATGTCTATACCTTTTTGACATATTGAAAGCCAATTTGTCGGAAGATGTTTATCTCTTGTTTGTGAGAGTCTCTTTCTTTATCAGCAGCACCGTTTTTATTGTTAGTTGTTAATTTATTTTTAATGAACATTGAGTCATTGGGCCATAGTGACCGTTAGAGCGCCATGACCATGACTTCACATGTCGAATGTGTGTTAGTTTTTCTTTCTTTGAAGTTTTGTTAAGATCAGCTGTTTTAGTGCACATGGGTAAAGGAGGGAGGAGAGAGCGAGAGCGACTGCTAGATTTCGTAATTATTCCGTAAATATTTTGTCGATAGAGTAAAGACTAAAACATTCACAACAAACGAGCCATTAATTTGTCTCAATTTGTCTATATCTCGATCAACAACAATACGATCTCGATCAACAAAATTTGAGGGTCACCGTTATTTTTGTAAAACATTAATAATATTAATATAATTAAAACAATAAATAATATTTAAAATAATTGTAGTGCGTAGATCTTGGTCTATCTCAAGCGCTAAGATAGAAAAACTTAATCTGAATTATAAAGAGATAATAATTTTTTAAAGAAAACAATGTCATGTGAGAAGAAGAGAGAGAGATGATGTGACTCTACCTACCACCTTTTGTCAGTTGTCACAGACAAGTCGTAGATGACATGGCACAAATGACAAAACCTATGAAACACGACAGTGCCGTCTGACTTTTTATTATTTAACAACTTTTCACTATGTCGCGGCTTCATTAAGAACAACAATAAATTATCACAACAAAACATGTCAATTCTCAACAAGACGTTTTTCGTTTGGAAGTTTTTACGATACAAACGAGCATAAATAACATGATGATGAAGAGCGTCACTATCATCATTGATGGCAAACGTACCAACCAACATACAATTTATGATACTACAATCATATCGAAAGAAGTTACATCAAGCGAATTAAGATCGCTCATAAACCGGTCGACAGGTCGCCAAGAACCTAATTAAGGCTCAAATAAATTCCAAAATACAACCAACGGTATCTCTTTCAATTCAATTCGGTGCACGACGCATCGCGACGGGAATGTAGACTTGAGGTATCGCTCTCAAAATTCACACAATCCCTAAAAAATGTGCCTCTTGAGGAAAATGTTCCAACCGAAATGAATTATGACCTCGATCAAAATACAATCAGAAGCGATTTAAAATCGATTAACCCCTTTCTTTTTTTCCATGATCTTCACTCACGTGTGTTATGGATCGGCTCGGATCGGCCTCAACACACGCAAAACCAAAACAATCAAAAACAGAACTAAACGGAACAACAGGTTCACCATCGCCAGGTAATGTAACCCTTGGCTGGCGACCCAGACCAGGTCCCAGCCAGCACGGTATTATTAAAGCATCAACATCGCCCAACACCATCTTCTTCTTCTTCTTCTGCGGTCGCTCAGGCGGACTTTCGCAGAAGGCGGCTTGGCACAAAAGATCTTTTCACCTTCTGCCGCCGACAGAACATTCAACGCAGTAAAACGCCTCCGAAATCGAAATTAAACCTTCGGTGCCAGCCCCTTCGAACGCGCGGAATTTCGGAGCAGCAGCTCCCAACACCCGGAGACCTGCTGCTGGTGCAGTCTAAAACGCGCGTCGTCAAATGATCGCGCTTCACATCACACGAAAAAGAGGTGAGAAAATTTTTGATTAGCTTCCTCGGAGGCTGCTCGCGGAGTCTCACTCTCCGAACTCGCGATGAGAATGCTCGGAGGAGGAGCGGCAGACCGACAGACAGACGAATGGTTAGATAGTCCAACGATCGTGCGCGCCTGACTTGGGCTAAGTTGCTAATTTGCGATCTATGACTTTGATACCGTTCTACGTTGGTGCCTTGCCGTGCGGACGGCGGACGGACATACGTACGGTTATGGCGGCGGCTGAGAAGTCATACTTGTGGACTTCTGTCTGTTGCATTTCACGATACATCCAACGCCCGACCGATGCAGATGAAGATCATCAACATTTTGAACGGTTCGATAGCGTTGATTGTTGGTTCGAGGAATCAACCAGCGAGGACCAAATGAGAAGGCAGCGAGCGGTTTATGGTGCTGGCAAATTTTTGGTGAGGCTGGCCATACTCACACACGAAACCATGGTAGCTAAGACAGAGGACGCTCATTCAGTTGGTGATGTTGATGAATCCATGTGCCAAACATGGATCAAAAACACTACACGGCAAATAAATGGGACTATAGCACCCTCGATTTGAGGATATACGAGTTTATAATAAAAGGGACGATTGGAGGTCAAGAGTAAAATAAAGATTGTTATGAGAATCTCTGCGGTGATCTCTATTTTTATCCTTTTTCCTTCTTTCGGTATTGCCTGGAAAGATTTTTTACTTACCCGTTTAATCACGAGATGCCGTTTTTAATCACGTGATTATATCTGTAAAGCGGCGAGAAATATACGCCATCAATCAATCAATTGATTTGTACTTCCAGTAATGGCAAGATCATTGATTTTCCGGATCACTCCGGAACTCTTTATATTCAATCAATGTTAAGTCATTTGCTCTAAATCTCTGAAAATCTATTTAATAATCTTGAGAAGCTTAAAATTTGCTAATTATAAATTGCTGCCGGCTGCAATCTCAATCTCAGTGAGTTCGCGATCAAAATAAACCGCTCAAAGTTGATCTTGATGCCATCGAACCGATCTTCATTCATGGGAAGTGTGTTTTTTTTCAGTGTTTTTATTTTTATCGAATGAAATGATTTGCGGAATCCATTGCAGAATAAGTTAATAAATCCAACGCGTGCACACGCTTTAGAGTCAGCAGCAGCAGCAGCAGCACCATCAGTAGTCGTCAGTCGATCGTTGGCCATATTTTGCCGGCATGTTTTTGTGGCATGCTTCTTCATTTTACTGTGCTTTAAATTTTTCCTTTCTTTTTCAAAAGAACAGAATATCTTAAGAAGACCGCTCTATAATTATCTCAAACAAAAATTAACCGTCGAAAGAGTTGTTGCTGTTGTGTTTTGTTTTTTTTTTTGTTCATATATTTTGTGCTTTTCTTATTAGTCTTCACGCTATTACCTTACGACGAACTTGCCCCGGAACAACCAACCAACCGACCGACCGTCCAATTGATCAACCGTCCCACCGATCTGCAGCATGCGATCATGTTGAAAGATTTCTGGATTTTCTCACCTCACGAGACAAGAGCAAGTCTCGTGGAGTTGGTGCCGTCACTATGTTCGGTGACTGCCGGTGGATGGCATAATTTATTGCTATCAAATGGATGGAAAAGGCTGGAAAGGAGCCGTCAGTGCCGGGCCGATCATCACTAACAGCTGAAGCGGCAACATCGATCATTAATTAATTAATTCTAAAACGGTATGCTATAGGAAAGAGGAAGAATCAATGAAATTAACTGCGGTTACAGCTAGAAAGCTGCAGGTGCATGCACCGGAAGAGGGTGGTGTGTGTGTGTGTGTGTGAGAGAGAGGGGTACAACGCGATATTGACGACGTATGTATTTGATGATCGATCTGCGTTTGTAAAACATACAAAATACTAATTTCTTCCCAGAAAACCTGAAAGCCTTAACAAAAAGATTTGTTAGTGCTGTTGTTGTTGTAGTTTTGAACTCTCCGTAATACCATGGTCAGTTAGTTAGCTGCTGTTACCTTCTTCTGTCACACTCCGGTAATCAAAAGATTGGCTCGACTCTCGACTTGACACTCGAGCGGCCACAGCAGCCGAGGTCGCGCTCGGCAGCAGCCTGATCCTCAGCCGACTTGTGCAGTGTGCAGCGAAGACCTCGCCAGATTCTCGGAAGACATCTCAACTTGACAAGCACAATAAAAACTCAAATAATTACAGCTGTCATAATGCCATAAATGAATTTAATATCGAAATCCGTGCAAATGGATCGTGGTTTCTTTCTTTACTTTTGAGGTTATTAATAAGTCAGCGCGGTGGTAGAAGAAAACGCAGGGAACGCAGGGTCACGGCAGCAACAGCAGCAGCACCAGCACCAGCAGCCGTGCCGGCAGATCAGCCGAGTTACCGATTGACATTCCAGAAGCCACCAGAAAGAAGGCAGATATAAACAAAACTCAAACACGTTGCAGTGTAAGGCATGAAGAATCAGGAATGAGGCTTCAGATGATGCAGATGACGTTAATGCAGTTAATCATTATGCTGAGATGATGATGACGATGATGACGATGAGCCTCCGAACAAAACTTAAAGCCTTCCAGTGCGCCGGAATCATTCATCAGTGGCAAATAAGTCAGAGTTATAAATCCATCAAGTGATCAGTGAAAGATCGTTTGAGGCTGATCATCAACAGCCAGTTGCTGATGACTGAGGTAGAGAAGCTGAGAGGCTAAGAAGCTGTGACGGCCATGAAGCGGATCCGCTGTCAGAGCCCGTTGAGAGAACGAGAGAAGAGTAGAGGATCGGTAGACGATCGGCGGAGGATCGGTAGAGGATCGGTGGAGGATCGGTGGAGGATCGGTGGAGGATCATCGGACATTGAGCAGTCTGTTGGTTCGAAATCGGAGCCAGTTTTAGAGTGGATTTTTTGCAGCTTTGCAGTTTTATGGAATTGCCCCCAACTGCGCCGAGCCGAGCTGATGATTTCGATCAAGCTGAGGATTCACAAAAATGCAGAAGGTTGTTGTTGCTGTTGCTGTTGCTGTCTCTGCTATTTCTGCTGATGCTAAACGCGTTACATTGCATTGCGTTGCCAGATCAACGGCAATTGACTACCATGTTGGCGTTACCCTGGAACGCCATGCGGCGCTGCTTCTTCCCTTCGACGCAGTGGTGATCAATCTACAACGCGCTCTGATGGACATCAGCAAGTTGCGTATGAGGAATGAGCCCCACAAATGGGTGGTCCACCGCGGATGAATGGATGAGTGGAAAGACGGATGGTTGGATGGTTGGTTGGATGAATATATGTAGTGTGTCAAGTGCGTGTGTGTGTTTGTACCACGTTGTCAGCAGTTTCCAATGTTTTGGGCCCTCCGGTTTCTCTCTGCTACTATTTCCATAATAAATCTACGCTTGTGTTGGATTTAATTTATTTTTCGTGCCATCGCTTGTTGCCATTACATATTTCAATTGATTTAAATTGGCGCATCTAACCGCAAACAGGACAAACCGCCATTTCTTTTTTCCATTGACAATTTATCAGTTTTTCGAAACGCGGCGCGGTGCGGCGCACAGAAAGCCAAAAGAAACAAAAGCAAAAAGAACTCATTGCAAACATGAATTGATTTTATTTAGCACGAATTCATTGCTAATTTATGGCTTTTAGGGAACATGACTTACATGTACCTTGCTGGTATGTGACGTGGCGGCGCACGCCCTCCCTCCCTCCCTCCCTCTTCACTTTAACCATATTCATTGATTTCAAATAGCGCCATCCTTTAGTGGTTTTCAGTGGTCGTTTTTTGTTTATTTTCTCTCTCAAACGACAGATTTTATTTATCACATACGACAAACCAATCAATTTATTGTGATCTATTACATCATGCAGTTTCCGGGAGATGGTTTTTTCACCACTAGAGTAAGGCTAAAGCGATTGAGGCGTAAAGATGAGAGAGATGAAAAAATAGCAGAACAAAATTTCAATATAATTTTGTATTAAAAAACTTTAAATTTTAAACCACTAAATTGAACTTTTCAAATTTATAAATATTTTTAATATTAATTAATTAATTACTTAATTACTTTTACTTAATTTTTTTGCTACTACGAAAGTTAAATTTTTCAAATACTTAGCTCAATTTTTTAAAAACCTTTTTTTGAATAACATTAAATCCCAAAATTATCAAGTTGAAAAAAAATACTTAATTTCGTAGTAAGTAAAGATTAATTAAGTACATAAGTAATTTAAAAAGTAGAAAGTAAAGATTAATTAAGTAATTACTTAGTAAGTAAAGATTAATTAAGTAATTAAAAGTAATTAAGTAATTAAGTAGTTAATTAATTAATCTTTACTTACTACTTTATTAATTTTTTTTGCTACTACGAAAGTTTAATTTTTCAAATACTTACATAGCTAAATTCAAAAAAAACCTTGAAATTGGAAAAAAAACATTTTTGGAATTAGATTAAATCCCAAAATTATTAAGTTGAAAAAAAATAATTTATTTTAAAACGGCATGAAAGATTGTTAAGAAGAATGAAATAAAAAAGGAACCAAGGCTGCTGTTATTTTGCCTCAGACTATTATTAAGTTAGGTTTATCGAAAACACCACATTAGTAAAAACCAGACCGCATAAACGAGCAGGGTAATTTATACTGAAATCAATACCAGCACTTAAACATTATCGACGACACGTCGTGACGAACGGATTGATTGATTGAAATAAAAAAAAATTAAATATAAAATTTTCAATTAAGCTAATTTATTTAAAGCCTGCTGCTGCATTCCACAAAAAAAGTCGGCTTTGATATGAAAATAGCATACGAAAGTAAACGATAGCGGCTTCGACATCGGCCAGAAATCAAAAGAATGCTTGTTTCATGAAAGTTGACTTCTCCTTGTGTCAACTTGTACAATCGTGCGTTGTTGTAGCTGCCACAACAACAATCTGCTGTCAATCATTCTGGTCGAGTGGGCCCGGAAAAGAGAGAGAACGCCATAGAGAAAGCGAAACGAGAAAGGAAAATGCCGGAGGCGGTAGAAACCTTAGAAAATCGTAACTAATTCAAAAATGGTTGGAAGCGTGGTGGTGGGTGACGCTTTACCAACCAGTCACCAATTGCTCGATGACGTGTCAAAATTTTGTATGCATGTCACAATTTATACAGTACAATATATACATACGTGTATAAATGTATGAGTATATCACAAAAAAAGGCAAGAAGAAGTTTTTAATGTCATCCCAACCTTTTTGTGGCGTCTCTTTTCAACCTTCTACTTCGTCATGAAAATAGTTATGATGAAAAAACCTGCATGATATCCTCTCGTTTGATTATTTTTACCGGCTTCTGCGATACTGGCAGTTCGGTTGATGTTATGTATTTCTGGTCAAAGCCTTGAAACGCCTGGAAAACACACAAAGCCTGTCATGCCAGTTTTGACAGCTCGTTGTTACTCGCTGAACGCTTGTCGATTTATTGCTCTCCTCTGCCAACAACTGTTCACTACGAAAAGGTACAACTATAAATAATATATGCGATATATGTAGTTACCATAAGTATGCTCTCTGCTTTCTGGTTACCGTTGAGGTAATCTTACCCTGTAGGAAAGTATTTATGGTTCCTTTTCAGGCATGACAGTGTCTTGAAAGTATGCAAGCTCATTTCGAACGAAATAAAAATTTTCTACATTGATTTTTGCGAGACAAAATCGGCGTTCCTTCTTATCGTCAAAGGCAAAAATATTACACATTTTATGGAATTCTTGAAAAATGTGATAAATTTCTTTATTTTAAGATATAATTTTTTTCAAATTTATTTTATTTTTATTTTGCCGACTTTTATTTTTGCTAATTTTTTCATTCGTTACATCGAGGGCACATTCTGGAACAGCCCTTATATATAGTTATTAGATAATCTGGTCAGTTCAAGCCGTCTTAAGCAAAAATTTAATGGATTTAGTAGCTGTGATAAAGGTTTTTTTTTAAAATTTACTTTTCTGCTTCACGCTTATTCAACACTATTCAACAATGTTGCAAATGAATAATAATATAACTAAATTAATATAGTAACTTTCTTCATTTTTTTAAAATTATTTCAAATTTATTTTAATACAATTCTTCTCACGTAACACACACTAGGTTTTTTTTTTCTTAACGATTATTTACGAGAACTAAAACTTCTTTGAGGCAACAGCATAAAGACGTAACAGTAACAGTTTTCTCTGGAAGCGAGAAAGCGTAAAATAATCGTATTTAGCTACTTTGGACAACAAGTAGAGCAGTTAAATCAAGCGTGACAATATGCTGACATTTCATTGATGATTCCTTGAACGGCAAAAGGCATGTCTTACTTTCCTACGGGGTCGTTATGCTGTGGTGTTTTTCTGTTATGGTTGCTGTTGGCTTGTCAACTGTCAATTTCTGGTTACTCTCTTTTGATTTGTTAACAATAGTGTTGATTTTTTTGCTCTTACTCATACCTAAGGTTACAGTTATTCTTTTGTAAGTTTATGCATTCAATAATTCGTTCATTCATTCATTCATCCGTTTTCGTAATTAGTTGACAGCAAACAAATCAAACAACCATCTGAGGTTTGAGGAATCAAAGATGCCTAGAAAGGGACTTCCGCGGAGGGTTGATTTCATTACTAACGTTTGCGGAGATGCGGACAAAATGGTACCGCTGACATGGATGTGTCAGCTTGTTAAGTGCGCAAACAAACTCTGAAAAGATGATATGACAGACAGCAAAGCGTCAAACTTTGACTTTGGCGTATGCTGTCTGAAGTTGATACACGAATTGCGAAACCAGTTCGGGAGACTGTCAAATGGTCCATGGTGTTCTCTGGCAACAATCGAGAGGTCTAAACAAATCGACGCCTTTCGGTTTTTCTGCAGCGACTAATGAGTGGATATTGTTGTAGCTTACAAGGACCATGCAAAGGGAGAAGACCACGCCAATTCAGAAGTTTCTCAGGACTGTCAAAATGACACTCTCACAAGACGCTCACAAACGAAAAACCAAGAAGCTGTGAGGTCGCTGCAACGGTTCAACCGTTAAACAGTTTTGAAATGAAAATTATATTTCATCCATTCTTCGATGGATGGATAAAAGAATCCAGAAACAATTATTATAATCCAACAATTGAGAAATTGAACCAAAAAATTGCGCTGTAATGCGTGAAATATTGTTATATAATATAAAAATTCGTCAAAATTCTTGCTTTTGAAAAAAAAACTTGCCAAAAGATCGCTAAAGTTCAAGAAAATTTACTCTCTTCAGTCCGTAAATACATAAAGAGGGTCATTTCATGCAAAACAAATTGAAAACTAAAGTTTTCACAATCTTCTGATATCATGAAAGCTACGTTTTTCTCATTTTTAATGATGTTTGATAAAGTTTTGGGCTCAATAATCATGAATTCTGAACTTTGAAGCTTTTATAAAGAAGCTCTTTGCAATGAAAGTCTTCTTGAAGATAATGAAGAAGATATCACAAGTTTTTGGTACAAGTTCAAGAATCCCAAATTAATCTCTTCACGTAATCTCGTTCAACCCTTCTCTTCCAACCCTTGCTTCGTTTCCAGCTCCGTCACCGTCGACTCTCCGCAACTCCTGCGAAAACTTTCTAATGCGTTAAATTACTCAGCCTGACACGAACGGTCCGAAGAAGACCCTTCGGAGCATTCATTTCTTTTGGAAAATTCGATTTTAATCTAAATTAGATTTCGCCAACGAATTCGCCAAAAAGTCACACACAATCAGAGAGCGGCGAGCGCTATACAAAAGATGTCCTGAAAATTCCGATTTCATGGTGATAATCGTGAATCGTGATTTATTTAGCGGAACAATTTGTCCGTAGAATAACAAGCAGACCAAACCCACGCAGCAACGCGTGGTCGTGTTCTATGTCACGATGAGGCAGAGGGTAAAAGGGTGTAAAGAGGTCTACAAAAAGGGGTTGCGATGGGATGGTCGTGGCTGGTCACAAACTTTGTTGAGTTGTGACTTTTTTACACTCGGAAGCTGCCAACTTGTGAAGCCGCCCCAGCCGAGCACCCAGCGACACACAAACAAGTGCACAAGCGCACAAGGGCACAAACGAACGAATGAACCAACAAAAGAGGTACGAACAAATGAAGGTCGGTCCTGATATAAACTCGTAACGTTTGTAAGATAGTGCTGAAAAGGCTAAAGGAAGGTTGGAAGGGTGCAGAAAAGGGAGGGGGTGGAAGGGAGGTACCGGTGCCACTGCCTCGCTTAAGCTCACGTTATCTATGGTCTCATTATCATCATTTTCCGCAACATTTTCGAAACTGCAGCCAGCCAGTTACGCCTTCAGTGACCCCGGTATCTATGGCCACCCCATCGCGGTACCACTACCAGCACCACCGTCGCGCCTCGCCTTCGGAAGATGCGAAAAACTCAGTCAAGTTGAAAATTAATTTTGTCACAGTCGCGCTTCTCATCCACGATTTGTTTTTCCCGGAGAGCTACTTAACGTCGGCGCAAAGCATTCGGTCCGCGGGAGGAAGAAGGTAGGTAGGATATATTGCATCCTTATGAGGCAATTTGATCACTGCTGAAGGTACATACGTGCACAGACATACGTACGATACGTACGTACATGTCAGCGTATAGATACGTCATTGATCGCAAGCTGTGCTTGCGCTTTATTAGTCGCGGTGTCTCTCTGAAGTGTTGCCAACCGAACCATACAGCGACAGTCGACGAACGACCAACGAATTGAAAAAAAAAATTAGTTGCGGCTAATTTTTTAGCCTCTCTTTTGAACTCACGACTCCTGCTGACGCCCTCTTTTTGTGCATTTTCGTCTGTGACCATAACAACAACAATCTTTGGGCTGGCAGACGATCCAGACTTCATCGTACATACATATCTGATATTATACGAATATCTATTTGTCTCTCATTTAATTCGTTATGCGTATCGTCGACGTCTGCGTATCGTCGTCGTACGTTAAGGTTATGATAGATTTAGACGTAAAACCAGTTTTGTTTGTGAAGCGTAAATTACGTGGAAATTATTTAAATTTTATTGCTATGAGTAACTAATTGGAATTATGCTCTAAACTGATTGAAAATAACAAAAATAAAAGGCTTAATTTATGTTTTAAGCGCTTGAAGAAATTCAATAAACTTTCTCTGTATACTCAAAAAGACCACACTATAGCTCCATTTACGCGGAGTGAATTTGTGGTCGATTGAGGAACGACCCCCAGAATATAGGTACACTCTTTATAGACATACATACGAATGCATTCTCGTGGTTCTCTTTAATATATACATAATTACACTTAACACTAATTTAAAATAAATGGAGGAGGGGCTTTATTTACGCGTGAAATGAAATTCTGGCAGGAAAAAAAAAACTGAAATCAATCGAACGAACTTTCGTCAATCGATCTGGCCAACTGACATGAAAGTGCTGCAGCAGTTACTAATGATCGATCGATCGATGTACTCTTAGCCCTTTCGTGCTTATAACTCTTAAACTGCAATTTGAATACTTTTATAGCGAGCGCAGAAAGACAAATTAATTGACTACGTTATATACATGCAATCAACCCTTTCAATTCATACAACAACAACAACAAAAACAACAACAACAACAATAAAAACATATCATTGAACGCCATCAATCGATAAAACTAATGACGCTAATGGTAATGCTTCAACAACTTCGACAAGAATCAATAAAACGCTGGAAAAAGGGGTTAAACGGTTAGAATGTAAATAGCAACAACAACAACAACAACTACAACAACAACACTCTGCTGCTACTCTTTGCTATTACTACAATAAAAATTAAAAATAAATTAGGGTTACAAGAATGTTAACTTTAAGCCATTAAAGTCAAGTTACAATGCATCTGATGACTTATGGACGGACGGACAGACGGACGGACGGACGGATGGACGGACGGACGAACATCAATATGATACGCAGAGTCCGATGAAGACTACACACGATACAATCGTGTCGCGACGATTGCGATGATAATGATGGCGATGATGACCCTCATCGCTGGACTGGATTGAAATGACACCGTGTCCTCCGGAACGAAGAAGGTGCGGTGGCAATTTTAACTTCCGTTATCGCTTCAACGAAGCGTCGAAATCAACGCGCTTTGACAGCGCGCGGCGACGTGGTGCGCTCCACCTTGTCCGCGTCAAAGGGCGCCTCGCGTCAGCGCCTCTAAGCGCCTCTAAAAGGAAAATGATGGAAACAATAAACAATTGATTGGTAAATGCTCTTGAGCTTTTTTGACAATTTTGTTATGTTTTGCTGTTAGCATTTTTCTTCTTCTTCTTGTTCTTCTTCGGGCAGAAACTTTAGTGTCGCTTGGCCTGATGGAACATGGAACAGTTGTTGACCAGGCCAAGCCCTGTTTTATTTTTTTACGCCACTTCTTCTTCTTCTTCTTCTTTTATTAGTGTGCAGTATTATTATTGCTTTTGCTGTTGTTGTTGTTTTTGTAGTTATTTTCAATTAAGAACCCCCGAAACGCGGGAACAACGCAACGCAACGCATCGCAACGCAACTCTTTCAAACAAAATCGTCACAGATGTACGATTTCGCAATTGAATGACGTTAACGCACGACGTTTTGTCATCGATATCCGTGCTGCTCCCCTCGCTCGGCAGCCCGGCAGCCCGGCAGCAGCCGGACGATGACATTAACATCGATGGTCGTGATGATGATGACGGTCGTGATGATGGTAATAATGGCCTTTCCGTTTTTATCGTTGTTGGAAATGTTTATGATAATGTGCGCTGTTTAACTGACCGTAACAAAAGTGTGAATTAGTCACTTCTACCAAATCAACTTGTTTTTTTTTATCGTACCTTCTTCTTCTTCTTCTTCGTCTCATTCAGCCGACACCGTGGATAGAGGAATGAGAAAAATCGTTAAAAATGAAATGTTTTCGAAGTTTTGCCGGCGTTAAGCCCTGAAAGCAGCTCAACTGTCAGCATTTGCTTTTTAACCGCCCCCTCCCGCAGCCCCTCCTACGTAACACTCTCCTTTTTTTAGCATTTTGTTGACATTTGAATTAAGATATTGTTGTTGTTGGAAAACCGGCAAATCGATCCTGTAGAGTTGTCTCGTGTTACCAATTGATTGAGTATAATCCTTCTTCTGCACTTAACAACGCCTTGTTAGTGTCTTCTGCTTCTGCTGTCATTTGACAGACGCTTGTCATGGCAATTGACAGATGATGAAATCGTCTTTGTGACGAGACGAGGTCTGTATGTCTTCTCTGACCGTTTTACGCCACCTTAATCCGTCTGTGCATCCGTCTTCTAATATTAAAAAGGAGTGATTATCATTTGAGAGAAACTTTTGTTTTAGACGAATTTTTCCAGGAAGAGGATAAAAACAGAATGACGCACTACTTACTCCGGCGTTAATATCGACGTTAAGTTAGAATATCTAGAAATGATCTTTAGAAGAAAAGGAAACGCACAGAGCCAAAAAACCACATAAAATAAAAGAAAAACAATCAGATTTCTCTATGCTTTTTATCCAAGAAGGAAGCCTTAATAAAACCATACAGAAAATTTAATTAAAATTTAGAAAAAGACAGTCATATTAAAGTACATATTCAATAAGAACATGGTATAGTTTTCCATAATTCCTCTTACAAAAATCAAAATAATTATTCATGTTTTTTTATTTCGTTGGATAAATACAAGATTTCAAGAGCATTAATCATAATCTCACAAAATTTCATGGTTAAAGCCTGAAAAGTAATATGCTATTATTAGTTATTTCTTTGCAAAGTATATTGTATATAAAGACTGAAAGTACTCACAACTGAGTGGCAAAGATCGTCCATTATAAACAATGCCAATGTCAAAAAAATTAATACGAATTATAGATCTGAAGTAAACTTTGTCTTTCAAGTTCTTAAAGAGAGATTTTCTCTCTTGAAAGAGAGATTAATCTCGCTTGATTCCGTTCCGTAAAACGGAATGTCTTTATGACTTGACTTGAAAGTTGAGATCAGATGATCTATGAATGATAAATCGATTAATCTAAGCAATGTCTCAATCACTGCAGCTAACAGCTTGTACACTACCTTCTTCCCACCCCCAAATCCTCCCCCCGCGAACCACTTTTCTACCGCAACATTCCTATCATCACTCTTTCCATTAATCCGTCTTCCTGCTGGTTGTTTCTTCTAACAGAGTTACTTCCTTCTTCAGCTTCTGCTGCGCCTTTCCCCCCCTCCTCAAACCCTCCAAACATTCTTCCCCTAATTACTATTCACACAAGTTTTTCTCACAGAGTTTTTCTTTCTGTTAGAGAAAGATCATCATCATTAATATTCTATAGTCAGATCATCGATCATGTCTTATTTAACCGACAATCGGTACGCGATTAATTAGTGGCTTACATTAACACCGGAATTACACCGTTCCAGCAGACCGAGTTGATTTCACCAACTTCAGTCCAACGCAGAGCGCGTCGACTCGCCGACTTTCAATTATTGCGGCCGCTGATCGCGATGATCGTACGGACCGGCAGAACGCACCGACTTACTCGCTCTTCATCACCGTAATTAGTAAACACGGCCTGTTATTAGCATGAGAAACTTTTGTGAACAACAACAACAACAACAATAACCGTTAGACGGTCTTAGATGGTCAGAATTGAAGCCAAAGTATTTGCTTTTTTTCCGAGAAATCAGCGGCCGAAAGCAGCGCGACTTTTCTTACCTGAGACAAGGCTGAAGTGAAGCGTTAATTTCAACTGGTCCAGTCGTTCATGCTCCTTCCAATACTTCATCAAAAACGCAATTGTAGACAGTTCGTCAAGTTGTCGCCGTAGGAGAAATATATTTTTTTGTTTGTTTTTACATGCGGAATATCTTTATTTCTCTACTGTTGGTCTTTTTCTTCTTCTTCTTCTTCTTCTTCTTTTCTTGTGATCTCTGCATTGCGATTTTGCAAATTCCAAACACGATCATTATAAATACACAACTAAATCATTACATTATTAGCCGGTGTCAAATTCTCTGCGGGACATCGGTTCGTTCGATCGGTTAACTGCAGTTTGAGCCAACAACCAGCCACCAGCCACCAGAAACCAACACTAACACGCCAACACAAACACACCAACGCCAGTCGTCGACCGCCGACCACCGACACCGACACCAACACCAAACCCAAATACTTGTACAACACGATCGGCGCAGCGTCATCCGCCTGGATATTGATTTTATGCGGCTGATTAATCGTAAAACGCGCTCATAAAGATCTCGCTGCGGATCTGCCGGAATGGTTTGTGGCGTGCAGCTCACCGAGAGGTTTGTGGTGGCTGCTGCTGATCCGTACCTCTCCAGAAGTGTCGCCTGAGTGTTGTTTTGTTGCCGTACGCGACTTTTATTAATTGTCGCGCTCGATGCAGGCGCGCTTGCGTGACCGTATGACGTGGACGCGACGCGTGTCGTTCGTTATGCCGCCCAGCGACCTCCAACAAGCAGGATCAGCTCAGCAGTGGGCGCATCCAGTTGGCACTGCCGAGGCACCGAATTGCCCCGGGGATATTTGGTGTTGGTGACGGTGTTGATGGTGATGTAGACGGTGTCGGTGTCGGTGGTGATGGTCGGGAAGGTGTTGGTTCGGTCGCTGCCAACTTTTGGCCTCGCGGGGACACGTTGAAGGCCAGGCGTGAATCGAAAATTCAACAAGGTCTCGCCTTGTGTCTTACACGTTATCCCCGACAGCGCCATTTGCATGCACGGAGCACATAAAATGCGTTGAATTATTACTGAAATTCTAGATGATTTATACAAGCGTGCTTGGAAGGCTAACTAAGGCCCGTACCTTTTGGGCCTTACATAGCACTACACATATGGGTTAATGGTCTTATATAGCGATGGTCTTATGCGTTTCGAACGCATAATTTGTTATGCTTCCAGCATGCTAAAAGCTAGCCACACATTTTCGGTACTCGATCGATTAATCGAGCAAAGTACTTAGCGTCAGAGTTACGCAACAATTTCTCTTACATTTATTTCACGCAGTTTTCAAAGAATACTCCGAGAGTTTTGCGATTTTGGCATTAACTCTTAATCCAACCGCCACATCATCGTCTCCTTAACCATTATTGAATTCCGTTCGGAACCAGTTGGTTACCGTTGCCTTTACGGTTTATTCTGATTAACCTCCCTCCCCAGAAACCTCTCGGCACTCCCCGCTCCCGCTCCCTTTTCGTGCCAGCACCAACGCTAAAGCTCATTGAGCCACATTTAATCCTGGCTTCTTCTTCGTCTTCTTCGGGAAGCTGCTTGCCAGCTTCCGGGTAATTAAGTGGTGGCGTCTTTCAGCTGCGCCTCCCAGAGTGCTGCCGCGCAGAAGCTGAGATTTCCATCTGGCTGCCAACCATGGCTGCCTCTGCCTCAGCAGCTGCTAGCTGCTGCTGCTGCCACCACCGACCGCTTGATTAATTAGGAGCCAATATTATTTATGGCTTTCAAACTGGTTCTGCTGGTTCTTCTAAGCCACCGGTAGCGGCAGGCGGACGCGCGCGACATTGTTAGCTTAAGAAATCTTTGTCAAGCTCAACACTTCGAGATTCGAGGCGATACCGGTATGCGTTTTGTTTGGTAAGTTCTTTGGTTACATTTACAGAGTCCGGCGCATTGGGATAAGCATGAATGGATTCTGCAGAGAAAGGAAGAAGTAAGCATGAACGATTGAAGCACCAGCAAACGGGAGAAGAGGCACCCACCTTGACATTGTCTCAGCTTGCAATAAATTAGCTTATTTTGTACACATTCAACAAAACGTCTTCATCCATTCATACCGAGCTAGCTTCGGAGAGTGGCGCGACGGTGAAGATGATGATGACGATGACGATGACGATGACGACGCCACACAAACGTAACTTTATTCAATTACATTCAACGTAGTCAGCGCGAATCAACGTTTCATGTTGCTGGCCTTCCTGCTTCTCGCATTTCCTTTGCAATTACGCGACCCACTCGACCGGACCACTACAGACCAGACCAAACCAGACCAAACCAGACCAAATCCGACTGCACTACGCTCCACCAGTCCGCCAGACTCGACCGGAGCACGGCCAACACGGCAGGCAGGCAGCCTAAGAGGCATGCCACGACTCGCAGACAACCAAGACTTGTCGTTAAAGTTGACCACACCGCCGTGAAGCTCAGGCGATGAGTGCCGTCTGCAACTTGCTGTGTGTGGCAGCGTCCACCAAGACGCCCGGCTGCGGCTCCGGCTCTGACTCTGACACTGCCTTTCAGCCTTCAGACAGTGGGTCCGTCCGTAGTCGGCTGCAACCATGCGGGCAAGTGTGGACAAGCCTGTAAGCGCAAGACCAAGTCGTCCCAGAACCACACAGAACGTCAGCTTTCTTGTTAGTTTCTGCTGGCGTATGTTGTTGTTTTTGGGGCTCAGCGAATGGGTCTCCTCTCAGAAGGTACGTGGAAAGAAAAAGAGAGGGAGAGAGATTGAGAGTTATAGAAGTGGTGCATATTTGGTGCAGTTTTCTTGTTGTGAGAGTGAGAGCTTTTTGCTGCCATTTAATTAACATGACAGCTATTAATTGGAACACGAAATCTTTCGAACATGAATCTGTAGGTGTTCGACACGACGGTCGACGGTCTTCCATGTTCCGTGGATCCATCAGTAATGAGGAAAATGAGGCAAAATGGGAGATTTGAGGAGACACGCGAGACACGAGGGAGGAGAATGGAAAACATGACTAAATAACGATTTTCAACTAATTACTCAATTAATAGAAAAATACCAAAAGATACAAATATCATTTCTGGATCAAAAAAAAAACACTAAAAATAGCTTACCGAACGGTCCATTTCGTTTGAGAAGTGGCGGTGGCGGTGCCTAAATGAAGTGTTCTAGCGCGATTTTCTGAGATGCGAGACGAAAGTCTAGACTGAAAAATCCTCTACTCGTTATTGAAAAATCATTTAAATCATCACGGAATTCGTTATCGAGTCAAAAAGAAGAATTTTCGCGCGTCTCTTACGCACGACGCGTCGCGACGCTTGGAGGAAACGGAAGGCTTTCGTAAGAATTCAAAAAGTTTTTTCTTACTTTCACGATCAGAAGATTGCGAAGCACAAAAAAACTCATTCAAATGCGATGAAGCAACCGCACACTCGACATCATCATCGGCGCACCAGAAACGGTGCACCACGACGCGTCGCGACGGTGTAAATGTGTCAAAATCAAAGTGAAGTCGAACACGTGCCATTTGTTGTTACATTCAAATTACAAGAATCATAAGAATCTGTTTAATTAGACGCAAAAAAGATGCCGCAAATAAAATGCTTGGAACTTATCATTAATGAAAATTATAAAGAAAGATCTTCAATAAAAGCCTGCCACAAACCACAAACGCATAATGCGAAAGAATGCCTGCAAACAGACAGAGACAGCAGCAATCAGACAGCCAGAAAGACAGACAATTAGACAGCCAGACAGACAGACAGACAGATGAACAAATAAAGCGACAAATGAACAAGCTGCTGCTTAGAAAAAAAAAACACTGACGGCAACACGTCATTCACGATCGCAGCGAAGAGCTAATTAAATGCTTGTCAAATAACGCGTCTATCACTAAGCCTCAAGTAACGTCATCATCATCGTCATCGTCATCATCATTATCATGCTCATAGCTGCGGCAGCTATACTGAACCAACCAGCCAACTGACTGACTGACAGATCGCGCCACTATGAAGATCGTTCAGTGAAGTGCGGCCACACACATTCACGGCATAACAAACGAGAAGATCACTCACTCTCGCACTCTCTCTCTCTCTCTCTCTCTGTCCAACATTCTCCATGCAAACAGGTCGTCCGTCCATCATTGAGACGAGTTGTGATCAAGACGCTGATAATGCTGGATGCTGCTGGTGAGTGCAGCAGCGCCAAGCCTCAAGTGCTATAAATAAAGCGGGCTCATCAGTCACCGCAAGTGATCGTGCCATCAATGAGGCAAAGTCTAAGAGAAATAACAGCATAGATGGATGACGATGATGATGATGATGATGATTAGTAGAAGAGCTAGATGTAGTGTAGACCAAAAAACGGCGCGAAGAGCGACGTGGTTTAAATGGGTGGGACACAGAAATGATGGGTGATCGAGGGGCATGGCAAGGGTAGGGCACGATCTTAGGTGACACGCTGTGTAGTCCGTAGTGCTACCGGTGATCATGATCAACATGAAACTGGCAGAAACAGGCTGATAGTGCGCCAGCAGGGATTTTTCAGGCACGTTGATGTTGCTGTTGTTGTTGTTGTTGTTGTTGTTGATCGGTAGATCTACATACTTCACGATCACTTTTCGTACTCCGTAACTCGTACTCATTTGGTTTTTTGTGGTGTTAAATTTAGTTTTTATACATTTTTTGTCATATAACAAGATCATTAGCTGATCTTTAACAGAACACAACAACGGCACAACAGATCATATAGCGGCAATTGTTGTTGTTGGTGGTGGTGGTGATGGTGATGGTGGTGGTGGTGGTAACAATATGCCTATAGCTTCAATGAGTTATGCTGTAACGGGCTAGATGGAACGATGTTTATGCGATCACAACAAGATCATTTTGTAAGATTTCTTGTTGTCTGCAGCTCTTCTACATGAGCTCTCGCTCTTCCCCTCTCTCTCTCTCGCTACCCCTCTGTGACAACCACACACACACACAGACACCAGCTTTGTTTCATGCTTAACCTACCTTACCCTCTGCTGGTACCTCTGCTGGCCGCGATCGTTGGTGTTTGTGGTAAAGTGTCAAGCATAACAATGTAAGCTGTCACTTCTGACAGTTTGTGGTTGCACGCGCTTAACATACTGAATGCGATCATCCAGCCTTCCTTCAGTCCTGCCTTCGATCTTTCGTGTCAAGCAAAAGTGGCAGATGTGTTGCTGCTGCTGCTGCTGCTGCTGCTGTTGTTGCGGTTGCAAATGCTCACTTAATAAGCCATCAATTTATTTGTCACGCCAGACAACTGAGCTAGCTCATGGTTGGTGGTTCATGATTGTTTTTCTGGTTTCTGTGATGCTTTTTTTTCGAATTTGCGGTAAGACGATTATGATTGACAACAGTTTGTCAATTGTGAACATGCCGGAATATTAGATCACAAAAAAATGACAATTTTTCTCATAATGATCGATTGATTTTAGGATTGTGATGACGATCTTTAGGCTGTTAAAAGTAGGTATTAATTTTTCATTAAGTTTTTGTTTATGTTATTTTCGAAGCATTTTTATATTTATTTCAATGTTTGCAGATAATTTAAAATTTTCTCCTGTTACCTTCCGTTTTTATCACGACAATTTTCTTGATGATTTCAATCAAAATCTTAATTGAATTAAATTGTTTCGCAGATTGTGTGCGTGTGTGTGGAATTGGCCAATTTGATTAACAACTTGTCTTGACGATGGGAATGCGCAATGACAATAGAATGTCAATAAAATTACAAACAACAGCAACAACTACATACAACAACAACAAGTACTGCATAATAATAGCGAACAATTTAAGCGGTTGCGTGTAACGATTTTTTGCTGAAACATTCGGCATTTTTGTTGCACTTAATATTAGTGGTGGTGTTGTTGTTGTTGTTGTTGTTGTTGCTTGTGGTGTTATTATTATCACTGCTATTGTGATTTTGTTGATTATCTTATTGCTTTCTTCTATTATTTACTTTCAATCAGCGTTTTTTTTACACGAAATTGCCACACGAAGTCGTCAACAAACACCCGCAGCAACAACAACAACAACAACAACAACAACAACAACAACAAACGCTTATTCTACACTACCAAAATGGAAAAGGTAAAAGGACAAGATTTTAATAAATAATGATCGAGAGTAAATCGTTTTTTAATCAAGTCTGACTTACTTGGTTACGACTAACCAACCAACCGACTACCAACAGTGCAAAAATAAGTAAAAAAAAAAAGTAGTGAGAAACAATATATAAAACATGGCGTCATCGGCGGCAGCGTCATGTGACGTAGTGCGCGCATTTACTGTGGTGACAAATTGCACATAATGATATTAAATTGAAAATGATTGCATGACCGCCGTGGACACATAATTCTAACATGTTGGTGTAGCTGTTGTTGTTGTTGTTTTTTGGTTTTTTTTTTGCTATTGTTTCACATTCTCATAAATTCGTTGAATTGCGAATAAATTTAATGACAGCTCAAACAAGCATATTATGACATTTGAAAACTCGAAAGAAAGGCTGAGTGAGTGAGTGAGATAGAAAGAGTAAGTGAATTAGTGGTAATATGTCTCTTAAAGAGAGACCTAGTTCTTTGAAAGTGATCACGAAAGTGAGACAAAGGGCGAACCTCCGCTCGACGAACAACCTCGGTACACATTTTGTAAAGACACTCAAGATACACAAAAGTCGTGCGACTTTATGAAAAAAGCAGTCTTTAAAAAAATGTCTGATTTTCGTAGAATTTTTAATAACTTTTAAGTAAATTTTCTTTAAAACACAAGGATTTTTAATACTCCTGGTATTTTTGTTTTGATAAAAATTCGAAAAAATATTGTCAAAAATAGTGTGATACAGTGATTTTTTTTAAGAATCTCTAATATCTTTTAAGTATCGTTTGTTTTGAGACTAGTAAAACTAGTCTTATTAAAATAAAAATAATAATGTTTTTATTTTATTTTATTTCTTCAAGATTTCAAGAATATTAATCACAATACTCACAAAATTTCATGGTTAAGGCCTGAAAAGTAATATGCTATTATTTGTTATTTGTTTGCAAAGTATATTGTATAGTTACTAATATTGTATTGTATACTTACTAAAAAATTTATGCACTAAATGTAAAATGTACTAAAATACTCGTAATATTTACGTAATGGAAAGAAATATTATTATGGTGATTTTTTCTATTTTTTTCACTGGAATAATTATAACATTTCAGTCAAGGGTTAACTGAACCCTTTTGCCGGACTTCCACAATGCCGGAAACTGCACTTGACTTCAAATTTTCAAAATCAATCTAGATGCTTTCTAGAGATTGAGGAAAAATTTTTCATTGGAAAAAGACGATTAATAAAGAAAAGAAATGCGTTTCTTTCAAAACAAAATTTACTCTTAGGAAATATCAATTAGTTTTGGGGGGAAAAAGGGGGGGGGGGCATACTATATCTACAGAACACGTGGCTGCACTTCATGATCATGTAATGAGTCTTAAGTAGTCTTTCAACTCCTAAGGATCGCGATGATGTCGACGACCAACATTAAGCAATTTCCGTTTCTTCTTCTTCTTCTTCGGGGTAGATAAAACCGTGTTCGTGTTTGATGCATTTCATTCAAGTGGCCTTAATCGAACCGTTGAATTTTGAAATGATATTTTGAAATATTAATGAAAATGTTTAGAAATTTCATCAAAAATAGCTCCCTTTTTGATAAAGCCTCCTCAAAAAGTGCACCAGCCTTAAACACGTGCAAACAGTTGCGGCGAAAATTCAAATTACTTTGGGTTGAAATTGAAAAAAAAACACCCTAAAAACTGATACACTTCAGTCAGTTTCTTTCATGTCATCAATAATATTGGCAGAGCGTTTGAGAATTAATTTATTTCGAAAGAGTTTCTTAATAATTTTCCGATCTTTTGAATTCAGAGACCTTTCTAGAGATCTTTTATTATAGCTCTTTTTTTATAGATATTTTTAATTTATATTCTATTAAATTTATAAATTAAATAGAATATAATTTTAATTTAAAGACTCGCCAGTTTTAGGGTCTTTTTTCGGTCTCTCTGTGTTTTTTCTAAAAAGTATTAAAATTTTTCTTAATAATTTGTATTTAATGTTGCCATTTTTATTCATTAAAACTGCATAATTATTGCCAACAATATTAACAATCATCAACGTCGTTTGTTAACACAATTGTTAAGCTTTTAAGATTATACCTACGTACGTACATATATAATAAAAAATGTTTTTTTTAAATTTGAGTAATAAAAAAAAAATTAAATTAATTAAAATGAATAGCTGTCAACATTTTTTTATGCAAAAAAGTCGCTGCAAAAATGCAGTAACAAACAAAACGTTTGGATTTAATCCAGCCGTTTATAAACAGCAACAACAACAACAACAAAAACAACAACAACAACAACTATTTCATTATCTTATTAGTAGCTATGAATTTAATTCAATTTTTAACAATTAAAACGTTAAAGAATGCTTAACTCGGGTCAATCGACAGAGAAACGCTTATAAGCCAAGCTTTTACTTTCCACCGCTGTTACTGCTCCGTGGCATTCGCAGACAAAGTGAAAAAGGGGTGCAGCAGCCCCCCTCACAACACAAAGAGCAAAACTTAATAAAAAACCACAGATAAATCATCTGATCGGTTCAAGAATCAGCGCGGCAGCAAACGAACCTGTTTAGAGCTGAGAGAAAAACAGAACTCGATTGAATTAATTTTCTACATATTTTATTGTTGATTTAATTAAACGTTTGAAAGCTGGTGCGATTTGTAACTATTTTGTAAAGGAAAAAAAAAACAAAAGCAAAAACAAAAGATCACAAAAGAAAAACGTGTCAGTACGATCGAGGCGTTGACTGATCACAACGCTAGAATTGATTTATTAACGTAAACGAAAGAACGTGGGTTAAAAAATAGTTTGAGGGGGAGGGGGAAGTGAAGGGAGGGGAGGGGAGGTTGTTTAAAACCATTGAATAACACTTAATAACAGATTTATCGTAGAAACAATAACTAACAATAACGCGTATCGCAAGTAGCTAAAAATGTTGAGTGGCAGGCACGTTTTTAAGCTTATTTCGTTCGAATGATTCGCACTGAATGTAACTGGCTTCAATCATTGTTGCCATGATCTCGAATTACCTTAAAGGATTACAGACAAAATGTTAGTAGAGAGGGTGAATGTTTTTTGGTAGCTCTAGCGCAGTAAAAGGAGAGCAAGCGCTATTAGTAATAGTCTAATAAAATCTAGAAAGCACATCAACATTTTTCTACAGCTCATTAAATTTTATGGTCTCGCCTGTCTTTTCCATTTAATTCCTGAAATAGTCTGAAAATCACTTCATCACAAAGATTTGAGCTCCAATTTCTAAGACCGTAATGGGTACACACTTCTTGAGGAAGTACCTATCATGAAGAGCCAGCCATCTTCTTCGAAGTGAACTCGAAATTAATGAATACCAGCCGCCTTATTTTGGTAAAGTCGGTTTGGTAGAGTCGGTTGGGTAGAGTCGGTTTGGTAGAGAGACCTAACTAAGCCTTCTGTTATCCGCTTTTAATTGAAAATGTTGACAGCAAAAATGTGGAATGTTACGGAAAAATCAACAACGGCGAAGTAATGGAAGAGATAGGAAGGAAAAAGGAAAGAAAGAATATGAGATGAGATGACAAGAATCTACTACTGAGAAATTCAGAGCAGCCCGGTATACCGTAGATCCATGTTAATCCTTAAATGAAATTGAAAACACAAAGATACTGAAATAATTTTTCTAACTCAAGCGAGATCTAAGAATTTTTAGGGAGAACGACAATAATGGGGGAGAAATTCCAAACAAGAAGGGATGAAGATGAAGATGGAGATGAAGATGAAGATGATAAAAGAGAAGAAAGAGAAAAATTAGAAAAATTTAAAGAAAAAGTTGCAAATTTCCGAGCTGGAAGAAAAAACCATGACATTAACGAATTAAATGATTTTTAATATCCCGATTCGTGTAAAAAAAAATTCGAATACGCTTAAAAAAAATTTGCCCAAAAAAGGTCGTAGTGTAATTGTGAAAGTACTCGTATTTATCATTAATTAAGTTTAAAAAAAAAAAAAAAAAAGAAGGAAAAAAGTTCGACAGAAGCGGACTGTGTACAATTTGCCAGGTTTCAGTGGCGTTATACAAACTGCACATCTTCTTCTTCTTGTTCTCCTTCTTCTTGTTTTTCTTCACCGTTTTCTTTATTTTTCTCTCTCCTTCTTCTTCATACCTTTAGAGAAATAAACTTCTTTAAAGATTCTTTAAAGTCATTTCGCTTGCAAAAAAAAAAAACAACATATGCAACGAAAAGGGTAGGAAGCAGAGAGGGAGAGAGAGAGAGAGGGTTGTGAAAGTTAGCGCAGGGGGTGGCAGGCGGGGGAAAAGGGCCAATAGTTTAAGCTAAACTTATCACTTGGTCAGTTGAAATGTTATGAAATCGTTTAACAGTCATCAACAGAGACAGACTGAACATTGCGCTTAAGCCTGAAGCGGAGACGGAGATTGTGGCGGTGGCAAAGGCAGAGGCAGAGGAAGAGACGAAGATGAAGACAGAGACAGAGACGGGAGCTGACACTGAGTCTGAGCCTGCGCCTGAACCGGAGCCTGTAACGAACATACGAGCCAGACGCAGTCGTAAATAACAAGCTTATTACCATCAGTAGTATACGCAATAAGCAAAAAACAACAACAACAACAATAACAGCAACCACAACCAGTTGAATTGTACAATCTGTAAAGCAACAACAACAACAACAACAACAACTGGTGGCTTGTTAACAATTTAACACATCTTAATCGTAAAAATTTGTTAATAAAAAGCGCTGTAAAAATGCTGCCGCAATAATAACGTTTTTATTTGTATGTATTAGTATTTTTTTTTTTTTTAAATTTACAAAGACTTGTTTTTTTAGTTTGGCTTTTTTTCTATTCATTGCTTAACATCGTGTGTTTTTTTTAATATCTTTTTTTTGCAAAAAGTTTATTTTGTACAAGAAAAATAATGAAATTTTCACACACACACACACACACACACACCAACACACACACACACCAACACACACACACTTATACCTTATGCATATTAGGGCAAATGCCACTTGAAGTTATGGCACAGCCAGGTACCGAGAAGCCGAGAAGAATCAATTGACAGCTAATAATGATTTTAAAGCATACTGAAAGCGGCAACTACAACAACAACAACAACAACAACAACAACAGCAGCACAAATTTACTTTTTAATAATCTTCTAAACTGTACAAAAGTCGGTATGCATGTAGCAACACTTACTAGGTTGATTCTGGCAAGTCCTAAAGAAGACCGACGTTCCTTCAACACACAGAATACTAGCAGAGACAGTGACGTAGTAGTGAATTCTTGAAGAAGGTGTTTAACATAGAAAATGGAGAAAAAGGAGTATGGAGAACTTGGAGAACTATTTTTGAGAAAAAGCGTATAAAGAAAGTCTTCACAAAGGTTTTGAAGTAGGTCTGCCGTCTATATTTTCCGGGAACAAGGGGTTCCCAGGGCCCCCTCCCCCCCTCTTCAAAAGCTCTTAGTAGACCTTTAGTAACTAAATTACTAATACTACGACGCAGGCCAAAGCTTAACTCTAGTAGATTTTATGACATTCTACAGCAACAACAACAACAACAATTGCTGTTGCAACCACAACCACAACGACAACTACAACCATCATCAATAATGAATTTTTATATACGATACGTCCGAGTGTAGTCAAGAAATCTGATGATTGTCATCGATGAAACAAATCGATTTGTACTCAGTCGAAACGCTTTACGTTACGATACGATTTTCTGTTGCTGCTGCTGCTGCTACTGCTGCTTTCTTTTGTTGTTCTTGTGATTGTCAATGACAATGAATTCCTGGAAGATTTTCAAAACTTAATCTTGGTCTCTGCAGCTCGGTTTGTCGGTTTGTTGGCCTGTTGGCCTGTTCATTATTATCCTGGTATATTGCAACGTCATTATGGCAGTCTCCATTGCCAACAAGCAACGCCATTGCCACTGTCACTATTGATTGTGCCTGTTTTTGCCATCATGGCAACATTGGTTGGTTGGTTGTGTTCTGTTTGTGCGCTTATGGCCATTGTTTGGCGTGTGAGGTTTACGATTTCTGCGTCTCTTGATAATTTCAGAATTCTTGCTGTGGTTTTTTTTTTTCGCTGAGCTGCGCAAACGCAGATCATATTTTTCAATACAAAACAATCATAAAAAAAATATTTCTCATTGTTTTATTGTTGTTGCCATAAAAGATGACTTACCTACAACAACAACAACAACAACAACAACAACAACAACGACAGCAGTAACGCCTGAATAATTCAAAGAATTTACGAAATAGGCGTAGGTGGATTCAGCAGATTAAAATGCTTTAATGATCAGTCACTGCGGTTTCGCTTCATTGACTCTCTGACTGACACTTCTTTCACGATCATGCTGATAAGTTTTTCCGATTGTCGGTGATCGGTGATCGGTCATCGGTGATCGGTCAGAGAAATGGATAGATTCGAGGCTGATACGTATTACGCTATTGCGTATTTTATGATCTATTTTAATGGGAAAAACGGTTTGAATGAGGCTTTATTATAAAGGCTATATTTCTGGATCTTATTTTTATTAGCTTTAGGAAAATCACTCTTTCAGGTGACTCTGAAATGGTGCTAATATGGTGTTTATATAACACGGATTTAGATAAATCCAAGATTAATCCAAGATAAGTTGTTACGTACATGACTCTATGACTCTATGATTGCTCTTAAGTTGCTACAATATTCTAAGATGACGCTGTAAGGCGACTTAAAGATGATGGTTATATGATTTTAAATGAGGCCCTCAAACGACTCTCTTTGGATTCTGTAAAGAGACGAAGAGAATTTTGATTTCGAAATTACTCAAACATCTAAGTCTAAAGTGACATGTGTCATTAGAACTATGATAATGACTTTATGGTGGTTTTAACTAACTCTATAATGGTTCTGAGGTGACCTATATGGTGGTGACTAAGGCCTACTGTAAGAACTTATTAAACTTTCCCTTAAATTTCTAGAAAAAATATGACAAATTTCACAGATTTCTTTTTGGAAATTATTCATTTCAATCAAAGTAAATTAGGAAAAGATATAAGAGAATTTTCATTTGATAGACTCTTGGCCTAAAAAATAGGTACTCCGGAAATATTAAAAAATTAAAAATTTTTGTTCTTTGTTCGATCGATCGATCGATCTTGCTCAACCTTAAACTGTGAAAAATTATGACCAACATGTTTTCTACCAAAATTCATGCAATTTTTCTACCTCTATTTTTTACACTTTTTTCTTGTCTTCTTTTCTGGAATCTAGTTTTTTTAGACATTTATGAATGAATTTATTGTGTTTTCTTTTTCATATTCATTTTCTTCTTCTTCTTTTATGGATACATCTTCTAGATATTCTGGTTTTTTTGTTGTTGTTGTTGTAGTTTTTTTTTTTTTTTTTTGGTGAAAAACGAACATGATCACTTCGTTTTACTTACTTAAGATGATATCGTATGGATTGATTATGTTTATACTAGAGACAGGTAACTTGTTGTTGTTGTTCGCCGTTGTTTGTTGTTTTTGTTGTTGTTGTTGTTGTTGTTGTTGTTGTGATAGTTTCGTTAAATGCGGGATGGGTTTACAAACAACAAAAACATGAATAGTTTCAGAGACAACAAAAAAAAACAAAAAAGAAATAGCTTGAAAGATCAGTTATTGTTGTTGTTGTTCAATCTGGTGGTACAACATTGGCGGTCCAATTTGTATGGTGTTGTCATGTCGTTCGAGGTCGCTCGAAAATATCTCTTACTAACGAAAGCAACAGCAACAACAACCACAACCATCATCATCTTTACAAGTTCATCCGATTTTATAATAAAATCATATGCTGAAAATCCCATCCAGAAAGAAATTCATAATTTTATCACCGTCCGACGCGTCACCGTCGGTGACAAGTATTGATTTCACTCCTTTCAGGCTTTCGTTATGATTCTCTCAACGTTTTATACAATGCGTATTTTCGATTTGGGTTTATTTCATTACTGATGATTATAAAAAAAAAAGATTAAAAAAATTCAAAAGACTTCTTTGAATCGATTTCGAAGCCGTCCAAATGTCTGAGGTGTAAAAATCGGGTGACTCATTCGAGCGATGGTCTTGATGGTAGTTAATAATATTAAGATGATGATGACGATGATTGTGTGGTAGTTCTGATACAAATAATATGATTTTTTCATAGAGAAATCTTATTAACTTTATCTTATGAAATAAGATCTTATTGTCATCTTATCTTATTGTCATGGAAGAAAAACTTATTGTCATGAAACAAAAAGTTAATCTTATTAATTTGTAATTTTATAAGAAATTCATATTTTTTCCGTCAGAAACTCAAGAAGTCAACAATTCTGTATGAAAGTATGAAGAATTATTATTATTTACTTCTTTTAATAAGAAACAGTTCTTATATATAATATCGATGTCGGTCAGGCCGGAACTTTTATAGTAATATTTTTGCTCTCAGGTTTACTTCAGATCTATAATTCGTATTAATTTTTTTTACATTGTCATTGTTTATAATGGACGTTTTGTCCATTAGTTTGCCACTCAGTTGTGAGTACTTTCCGTCTTTATATATACAATATAGTTTGCAAACAAATAACAAATAATAGCATATTACTTTTCAGGCTTTAACCATGAAATTTTGTGAGTATTATGATTAATATTCTTGAAATCTTGGATAAATAAAATGAATTAAAAAAACATGAATAATTATTTTGTTTTTTAGAAGACTAGTTTTAGTTTTTTTTTATGAAAAACAATACGATTTTCTTATTGAATTTGTATTTTAATAAAAGCGTCTCTATGAAAAACAATAAGATTTTCTATTTTAGTTTTGTATTTTAATATGAGTGTCTTTTTAAATTTTAATCAGATTTTCTTTAAGGTTTAAAGTATTGAGATAGAGGATAAAAAGCATTGAGAAATCTGATTGTTTTTCCTCATTTTATTTCAAATTATTAGGAAATCTCTTTACCAAAATTCAAATAGTATTTTTATGTGGTCAATATCGATTGACTACAAATTCTGTGATTAACGATGGATGATGCTATGGCATTTCTCTCCGAGAACTCTAACAAGAAAATATGTTAAAAATGAATTGTTTTGACCGGTCGGTTGGTCTTACCTTTTAAAATTAGGAAATTTCTAGGTTTTAGATCTAAAGGTTTTAAAGGTTTTGCTCTTTTGATCATAATGTAGTGATGCTTAACCATAAACTCGCTGGATTTTATGGTATGTACTGTATAGTACTTTTCTGTGTCTTTGTCTTGTTCTTCTTCTTTTTTCCCACCAACCCTCCCCCTTCTTCTTCTTCTTCTTCTTCTTCTTATCAGTGTACTGCCTCTTTCTCAAATGTCGCAAACCAAAATTTCCTCAATATTTCTAACAAACAACAACCAGCTTTTGACCGACCAATTTCTCACTTGCGGCTAAAGATTGGTTGATGATTGTAGAGTTGTTGTTGTTGTTGTTGTTGCTATTGCTATTGTTGTTGCTGTTGTGTGGCTATGTGTTGTAAGGTTGCTACATTCGCAATGTCATTTATTTGCTTTTTCCTAATCAAGATTTCGACGGTGTCGAGCGTGTTGGCGATACGTGCACCGCGTCACTGATACTCCATAATCGGTTACCACTCGGTTACTCTGCTGCCGTCCGGTTGGTTACCGCTGCTCGACGGTGTTGGCCGAATGACTGAGTGCGCCCGGGTTACCTCAGGCGTTGATTACATACGCGCCGCAGTGACTAGTAGCAATCTCTTTTTACACGTTGTTGTTGTTGTTGTGGTTGTTGTTGTTGTTGTCATTTTTCCTTTAGTTTCGTTTCATTTATGTTTGTATTGTGTTCGTTTTCGTTTCGTTTTGTGGCTTTTGTGTTTCTATCTTTCGTTGTGTTTCCACCAGACGGCCACCAGAGGGCGAGCATAAGTTTAAAAAAATTACCCGCCATTAATTCGTACTGTTTTTTTCAAGTTGATTAGTGTCGCTGCGACAAACGACGCGACTTTAGACGGAGTCTGTTGATAACGTTGCATGAGTTTGGTAGGTTCGTGCGTGTGTGTGTGGTGGGTATGTGCTTTATGGTTTTTTAATAATAATAAATTACCCAAAAAAAAAAAAAAAGAAAAAAGAATGTGTTGCTGTTGACGTTGCCTGCTGAAAGTAGGCGTGTCTAATTAAGCCAGCAATTTATTACAATTCTTAAGCATCCTTCGACAAATGAAAACTAATAAATTTTAAACGTTATCTATATTTCTTTAGTTAATTTTTTTTTTTAATTAAATGATTTATGCACGTTTTTAACTATCATCACCGTCACCACCAACGCCCTTGACGTCGTTCTTTTAACGCCCTCGCAAAGTCAATCAGAAACAGGTTAATACAAGTTGCAAAAAGTGTTTTGGCCAAACCCGCCCCGTTGTCACGACCCTCTCCTTCTTCCTCTCCCTCCCCCTCCCCCACCCTTTCACCCTCAACAAAACAAAGACAAACAACCAAAATTCCCGAAACTTTGTCCCTGCCTGCAATTTGCCCTTTTTTGCGCCCTCTTGCTAAAGTAACACCATGCAGAAAGCGCTGCTTCTTCTTCTTCGTTCTAGCTTCTCAACTTTCCAGCCTCGCATCCCGCTTAACCCACCCTCCACCCTCCGTCAAACGCTTGCCGCAACACCTCGTCACGCTCCGAACGATAACTTGTTCATTCATTCTGCGAGTCAATTCAACACCAATTAGGGTTGATCATCGCCACTTGGGGTCGCCCCGGGTGTTGTTTTGTCCTTGTTGGAGGGTGGCTGTTGTCGCTCTCTCTCTCTCTCTTTTTGGCAAATCTTCATCGCAGCGATTTTGCGCTTCGAGTGCGGTCAGAGTGTCATAAATAAACGTGAAATAAGCATCTACAATAACAACAACTACACGTAGACAAACAAACAAAAACATTATAGGGCAACAACAACAACAACAACAAGAACAACAACAACCACAGTCGCAGCCAAAGCGTGGGCAAACAATAAACCATTAATTATGACGGCCAAAATGAAGATGAGAAGTTTGAAGCACAGAAGAAGCCTCTTCTCCTCTTCTTCTTCTTCTTCTTCTTCTTATTGTAGTACTTTTTCTATACTACCTTCCTAATTCTCCGCCGCCGCCGCCGCCGCCCTCTTTCCACCTTCTCTTTAGCCTTTACTTCATGTTGCCGGAGTGCCATTGATCGCCTCCTTTCGCCCCTCTTTTTTTGGCAACTGCTAACCTTTTTTTTTTTGAGGGTGCTAATGCTAATTTGTTGCTGTTGTCGTTGTTGTTGTTCCTGTTGTTGTTGTTGTTGTTGCTGGCTTTTTTTTTCCTTGAATTATGATGTATTTTTACAGATTGACGTTGTTGGTGGTGGGTGGGTTTTTTTTTGCGCTGCCACCAACATCGCTATTATGTCGATTACCTACTTGTTGTTGTTGTAGTATCTATTGTTTGCCCAAATTGCGGCAACTTGTTTTCAACTTCCTTGAAAAAAAAACAAAATATATGTTATAATTTTATTGAAATCATGTTGAGTAATTGAGAGCTTGCGTTGGACAAGTTACTATAACGAACGGAAGTGACCTACCCGCCCGAGAGGGTGGTGGTGGGCTCGACCTTTTGCAAACTTGCCCTTTGTTTCCTTACACTCTTTGTGACGACGGCAGGGCGCCCTTCCTTATTGACTTGTTCGAAGGCCTGAGGATGAGAAGAGGCGTAAGAGGCGGCGCAGGAGGAAGAAAGTTGATTGGAGGCAAGTATTTTGAGGGGTTGAAGGAATCAAGGGATGAGAAAAATGTGAGACATGAAAGATTAGTGTTTATGCGCTTAATATTTATTGCCAACAATAAGCTATAGATTGCCGTTTTTGGTTGGTGTCGGTGGTTGTGGTTGAGGGCGGGTTGTTGTTGTTGTTTGCTCTTATGGGGAGGCAATTTGTGTTGTATTTCGTGTCGTGTTTGTTTATTTGTTGGATGTAATTGATGCTGCTGCTTATTGGGCTTATTTTCAGCAAATTGATTTCGCTTTCCTTTAACGATGGGCCTCTTGTTGTTGGTTTTCTAGATTAGCTGCAGCCTTAAATCAAACATAACTCTTTTTGATTTGTAAATAATTTCTTTATAACCTTTAAATAAATTCCTTTCAAGACCTTTTCTTTATCGAATCTTAATCCATTTGTCAGAAACTCGAAGAAGAATCAAAGAGGCAATGATTAGAGGTGATCTTCTGATATTCTTACTTTGTTGCTAATATCTATACGAGTATTAGAGGGCTGCATGGGGACGTCTCGACAGATTCTCGAAACTGACATAGCTACATGTTGGCGTTGATGCAGTGCTTCCATTGTTTTCAGCAGCCCCTTCAAAAGCCACAGCTTGATTTTAAAGCAGTGGATGTATTTTAGACAACCCCTGAAAGTTTCAAAACGTTTCCGCTTGATTTCAAAGCAATGGAAGAAGCATTTCAAACAACCCCTGAAACGTTTAAGACGCCCTGAACAAGTCTTTGAGACGTTTAATGCAGCCCTCTAGTGCAAATATACCCCCGTATAGTACGTAAAACCCTTACAAAAATCTCTGAATCCCGCACATATTCCCCCCCCCCCCCCTCCGAATATAACCACCGGATAAAACAATACGGTTTCGCTGTAAACCGGTTTATGGATTGGGAAAGACCTTATAAAACACGTACTGTTTCACTCTAAAAAAGGTTTGTGCATTAGATAAATTCTCATACAGAAAGTTTAGGACCATTTCATTGTTATTAATGATTATGAACAAAATATTAACAAAGAAAAATAATATAATTTTGAAAAACATCCCACTAAAAACATATATATCATTCGGCATTATAAAAATATCATATAATAAGATGTTTTTTATCTAATTTTTTAAAACGAAAGTCTCTTTTTTGAACCTCGTTCTTCGTTTCGTTTCGTTATGCGGGAGTTAACTGTACCTACTTGTTGGCAAATTTCGGGAAAATCATTTCAAGTTACGTACCATGCGGTTCTTCTTCTTCTTCTTCTCTAATCACATTTAAAACCGTCGCCGAGTTCGCAGAATGCGTCTGTTTTGAAATCATCAGGAAATGTCAAATAATCTGTCACTACGTGCAGATATTGGATCTCGTTAGTTGTTGTTGTTGGTTGTTGTTGTTGTTGTTGTTGTTGTTGTTGCCCTTGTTTCTATTTTCCTCCGTAGCGTAGACTATTTGTGGTCGCTTTGGTCTCGTGTCGTGTTAGGTCTTGTCTTCTGTACGAGATAATAAATCTTGAAATAGCTGAAATAGTCTCTTAACCACAGCATTCATCCTTGTACGCATACTCCACTATAGCTTCTATTCTTGTTTTTCTGCTGCTTCTTCTTCTTTTTGGAAGCTACTGCGCTTCCAAGTCCCTTTTGACAAATTATAGAAGAATATATCCACCCTTTCCCAGATTCACAGGTTGCGCAACGACTACCGCAGACCGCGAGACTCTCGCAGTCATTTCCATTTTTTCCGCCCACAAAATTGCTCTTTCTCTAAACCGTTTCCATGAGAACCATCAGAACCATTTGCCACAGGCGTTTGAAGAATGAGAAGGGAGAGGGAGCCTCTTTTTTTAGTAACAATTTCTGCATATTTTTATTAATTTTTCGCAAATTCCACAAACATCCGAAAAATTCTCAATTGAAATGACTTTGAACCCTTCCCAAAATGTTTTCACCCCCCCCTCCACCCCTCAACAACGAAACCTCTACTGCCCCGACCGCAATCAGACTTGTTGAAAGCTCGCCATATGCAAATAAAGCTCATCAATTTAGCTTTAAGCAATAAAATCGTTTAAAATTATTATGAAAAATCAATAAAATTCCGATTTTACGCGCCATAAACAATTCGAGCTTCACCACGTACAACAAATTATCCGCGCTCTGGCTCGGCGTCATCGGACGATTGACGGTTTTTCGATTAATTCGTTGGTACTCGTTGGCAAAGGTGCGTCGTAGGTATCTGCATTGATACTTTCCTCTGCTCGCAACCACGAAATCAGCAACGAAAAATACACAAAAAGTCATAAATAATAATTAAATTATAAATTTTATGCTAATCCGCAAAGCGTTCGGCCGTTGGGAGGCTCTCGTTTCGTACGAGATGAAATGCTCAGTTGGTGTAACGAGGCGTTGAGAAGCCCCGCCGTGTTTTTTTAAGAGCGGCGGTGACGGCCGTCCCGCGTGCCACGCAATGTTCATAAATTCTGCTTAAAGTCGTCGGCTAATAAAAAGTCGTCGTTCGGCTACGAGCGAAGAAATGCAAAAAAAAGGCAGCCAAAAACAAGAATGCAACAAATGTATTGATTCCATTGATATTAATAAAGGAAAAGCTCCAACAACAACAAGTTCCATCTTCTTCGAGAAAACAAGAAAAGATATCTGAATAAATTGATCTTTTAAAAAAAGTTTCTTAATAGAGCCTCTTAACAGAAACTCCGAACAGAGCCTCTCAAAAAAGAATACTCTCGATAGATCCTCGGAACCGTCCCTCAACAGAGCTCTGTTGAGAAGCTCTGTTGAGAAACTCTGTTAAGAGGATCTGTTAAGAAGCTCTATTGAAAAACTCTGTTGAGAAGCTCAGTTAAGAGACTGTATTGAGAGGCTCTTTTGAGAGGCTCTGCTAAGAGGCAGTGTTGAATTTGAGACAAAGTCTGAGCAGAGCCTCTCAATACGGCCTTAACCGAGCTTCTCAACAGAGCCTTTCAACACAGCCTCTCAACAGAGCTTCTCTACAAGCCCTCTCCAATAAAACCAGGACAAAAACTCTGTATTGAGACAGACTCTTAAATAGATTCTCTTAAGAAAGCTTCGCATTTGATCTATAGATTTAAAAAAAAATTACCCTACATTTCTCTTGAAATAAAGATTATAAAGTAAGATTACGGCGGGCTAATTTTTAGGGAGGATTATTCCTTATCCTTAAAAATGGATAACGCAAGAAGTATAATGGAACAACTAAGAACCCATGTTTGCCCTCTATTTCCACTTCATTATATTTTATAATAGTTTTGAAATTAAAGCAACTTCAGGAATGCGAAAAACAAGAGAGAAACGTTTCACCAACAGACAAAACTTCACTGAATAAACCATTTCAGAGTGAGTTTGAACAATCTGCCAAAGAGTTTGTTCCTTCTTTCGACTAACGGCTGCATAAAAAGTGTACAAAAACATGACGAAGTGATAACAAAATAGAAATTTCCCCAACAAAAGAGAAAAAAAAAGAAAAATATGTACTCAAAACGAATAAAGTGGCAACCACAACCATTCCGCTGCGTAACGATCCGACAAAACCGCCGCAAACCAATTATTTACCTTTAAAAATTAGAATGAGAAGGAAGAAGAGGAAGAAGAAAGATGGGAAAAAAAGGGAACGAGAAGAAGAGGAGAAAATGGCCAGTGGCCAAAACTCAGGCAAAAAAAAAATTCAAAAAAAAATTTAAGAATCATAGAAAAAAAGGCAACGACCGACGCACAAACTTTTTTCCGCTTGACATAGAAAAAAAACGGGTGTGGAGAAAACCAAAACCAAAAGCAAAAAAAAAAAAAAAAACCAGGGCCCTTAAAAATATCTTTAACTGCCATCAACAAGATGGAGACTTCCGTTCACGCGCCATAAACGGAAATAAAAACCTGAAAAAAGGAACGACAATGAGAACAAGAAGATGAGACGAGCGAAGGAGAACCAACAAAATCGAAAAAAACAACAACAACAACAACAACAGCAACAGCAAATAAAAATGGAGTCTTACTCATACAAGCAAGTTTTTATTATACAATACGTTGCAAATGGGTACTCCCCTGATCCCTGATCTCAGGGGTACACCGGCGGCAGAGCTAATTTCGGTGCCCTCTGCCTCAGCCATTCTTACTGTCAACCAAACGCCGGGCAGTGCCAGAGGGCGGATTGAAGAGGGCGCCATAGATAGAACAGCGGTAAAGTTGGCAAAGTGTGCGCGTTTTCAAGCGGTCACCGGGCCGTGTAATTGAGTGCGACAGAACCCCCTTAACGTTTTTATTTGCACATTAGCAAGGGTGGAATACAACAACAACAATCACATCAGCGACAATAAAGGCATGCTTAAAAAACCACGATGTGCGATGAATGAGAACACAGAGAGATAGAGAGAAAAAACATTGTCAATATGTGCATAAAGTGGGTGTTGGTGGCAACAGCAACAACAACAACAACAACAACAAACACGAAATTCTACAAAAACCACAAACTGCGAAGAAGAGGAAGGCGGAAAAAAGAAGTCCCTGCCAAACGAAACAAGTTAATGTTGAAAAGTTTGCAAATTTATTGCCCTGTCATTGGAATGTCCTTCGCCGCCCCTTAGGCGATGGAGTCTAACAACCCCCAGTCGGTCACACACCACCCCCTCCCCACTTTGCCCTCCCGCCGGAGGCAGCCGGGGATTAACGATGTGCGGCAAAATAGAAAGGGCGGTGAGCAAACCAACAAAAGAGGTCCTGATGATGAGATGATAGCGGAAAGTGATACTGCGCCATTTTGGAACACGATGAAGAGCAAAACATCATCGCCGTAAAGTTAAAAAAAAAACAGTGGCAGAGAAGAAAACGAGTTATGAAAGCGAACAGTTTCTAACATTAGACTAATTCTACAATTAGAATGTACAATATTTAAAAAATACTCTTACGGTAGCTCAATGACTTCGTGGTAGAGAAAAAGGAGAAAAAGTGTTGCAAAAAAGCAATAAATCCTTTGTATTCGGGGTTAAAATTTCAGTTTATCCATTGAAATAAAGGACTTTAGTTTGATTAAAAAACAAATTATATATTCCAAACTATTTAAATTGATTTATTTCAAATTAGTTATTCCAAACTAAACGTCGTTACAATTTCTAATTTTAATAATTCTTTAAAATCTATGACATTTTAAAAGGATTTGTCTGAATTTTACATGAAAAATAAAAATTTTTTAATATAAACAATTTGTTTTCTCTATATAAATCCTCCTAAAAAAAAAGAGGAGTACAAATCTTTGAAAATAAAATTCAAAGAAATTATTTGCGACTGTACTCGTTTTTTCGTTTTTCGTGATTCTTACAGGCTTTTTTGTTCTTTAAATTCTATACAATTCTTGTAATTTTTGTAAAATTTATGTTTTGAGAAAAACATACACAATTTGGTAAATGTTGGTCTCGAAGTTGAAACTTAATTATTTTTAATCTAACTTTATTTTTGAATTTCTGCCAGATATAAAAAAATTTCTTTTTCAAAATAAACGCTTAAGATTTTTAAAATTTTTCTATATAGAATTCGAAAACGTTTTATCAAAAAAACACCATTCTATTTATGTACTCGTATTTTCTCGATTTTTTGTCATATTAAATTAATATAATTATTAAAAAAAGTTTTAAGAAAATATTTTCAAAATGTCTAGCGGTCTATTAAAAAAGTCTGCTCTTAAAAATTCTTTAGTCTGTTGTTGTAAAAACAAAAATCTTTTTATTTTTATTTTATTTATGATCCCAAAATAAAATAAATCTACAAGCGTTGTATTCAGTCTCGTTTTTTACCTTCTGAAGAGCTCCTGAAAATCCTGAAATTATACCCTCCTCCCTCAAACATTACTTTGTGGGCATAAGACTAATAAATTTTTTTTTAAACGTAAAAATGTAATAGCATTTACCACCCTCTCTCGATCTCTCTTTTTTCCAGCCTTTACCGCCTTTAGCCAATTTTCCTAAAGCCATTTTAGTATTTTTGCCTCAAAAATTCTTTGAATAATTTGTTAAAACACATTATTCTTATTCATTCATGTCCGTATCATCAGCAGTCAAAAACCTTTGGAGATGTCGAGATGGTCGCAGGATGCGGAAATACCACCCGCAGAAACGGTTTATGACCTCTGAAATAAGATCCTTTCATAAACTCTACCAAAAGCATAAAATGTAGGTACTCGTAAAAGTAGCATGGATACTGTACCATATTTTTTACTTTGTATCTATCCATCCTCCATCTCCTCTCCTACCACTCTTCTCAACCCACACTATTCCATAAACCATTTTCTTGTGCCCCAAACATGTCTTCAGAAGTCTTTTCCTACTTTTCGTATTTTCTCATATTTCCTCGTATACTCTCTTTCTTTTTATGTAAGCCGGCAGCGAGGTCAGAGGTCTGAGGCCCATTTGTTCAGATGCTTTCGCGAGTTTTCACGATTTTGTTAGAAGGGCAGAGAAGAGAAGAGATGGAAACTGGGAAAAATATGCAATTTGATGAAAGCTTTCACAGTTCATTTAATGCTGATTCTTCTTCGAAGGGGTAAAAAACCACCACTATAGAGTTGGAGTCGGTAGGTTTGAAAGACTTTTAAAACCAGGACCGGACACGAGTCCTGTCTGAAGAAGCAAATGCGGGAGAAGTATATGGATAATGAGAGGTGAATTGAGCATGTTTGGCCAATAATCGTGTGGATTATAGAATTATATAGATCTCAGTACCCCAAACGCCTTTCTGGTGTCAGTTTAAATAATCTATTTCTTTAGGTTCCTCAATAGAAAACTTGATTTCTTTCAAAAAAAGGGCTAATCCTTTCTAATTTATACAGTTTATATGCAAGAATACTGTTGAAAGAGTTTAGTTTTGCCCTTTGGAGGAGCATAACTTTATTTGCGTATGTGCAATTTTTATAAAATTTTCAGCGCTTGTACATGTAACTATCTGCATTGTAAAAGTGAAAAAAAGTTGCCTGAATTCGTGTAAGTTCCTAACGAAATGTTCAAAAAATGTCTGACAAATTGTTAATTTTGAAGACTTTTATTGAACTAGATGTCTTGTTCACTTTGAATTTATAAAATATATGCTTGAAAACGTTTCTAAATTCATATACGTCTGTACGTCAAATACGTCTGTTGTTATGTCTGGCCGGCTTCTGGTTATTTGTGATAACGTAACTGTTGACTTGTCTTCATCACTTGACAATACATTTTGATAAATTATTGTACCGTATGTATATCTTTCATTACGCCACTAAAACATAGATTATAATCTCTCTCTAGTGTTGGTATTATAAACATAAATTAAGCAAATAGTATATAATTGTTCATATAATGTAGGAGTGTATATACTATGTACATCTGCTTGTACTCGTACGTTAACTTATTCTCGTTCATTAATTACACTTTCTTACACATTTCATGAAACTTGTGTTCACACAAAAAAAAAACAATAAGTATCAAATTTTCACTAAGCTTGTAACTCTTCTGCTGTCTTTGCTCTGTCTCTCTCCGGAACATCCTCTCAGCTGCAATGTATCCTTCAACACTAGCACACACTGACACTTACCAACGGATACATACATCCATACATACATATCTTGCACATAATCATTAATCTAAAGTCTCTGCTGTTGCTCTTCTGCTGCGCTCTTCTGCTGATCCTGCTTCGGCTGCACTTTGACTTCGACTCATTCTTAACATCAACACACCATCGTCGCCATGTTGTTGGTACGAGCTGAGTACGACGAGTGTCGACGAGTGTCGACGAGTGTCTTCGAGTGTATGTGTGGTGTTTAAAGCATCCTTTTTGCACATTACAGTGTTAATGTGCTTCACTACCACACGCTTAAATGCAACAAAATTTAACCGGGTAATCGAGCGCACAAACCTTGGGGGTATGTGTGTGTGTGTATGTGTGTGTGATTAAAAGATATCCATATACCGTATAAATACTTATACAAGACTATTCACGAGCATTCACATCGTCGTTGGTGGAGGCTTCTTTTCATGAGTACACATACGCAAAATTAGCAGTACAGAGGAAAAGGCATGCATGCATGTATGAGTACAATATATGTATGTATATGTGTACGTACTCTAGGGTATGTGTGTGTGTGTGCGTGTGTGTGTGTGTTAAGAAGCTTATTCAACACATGCTCTAGTGCGGAAATCCTTCGTTGTTAATGATTTTTCCATACATCAGTACGTACTACGTACGTAGTTGACTGTGTTTGTGTGTGAGTGTGCGAAAGTGTGTTTATATGTGCGTATGTGTGATGTGTTTGCGTGCGTGTGGGTGTGTATGTGTTTATCTTAATGGCAGACTGTGGCAGCCTGTGTGGGACGCCTGCTCGCTCATAATGTTTGTGCTTAAGTGTAAAACTGTGCTTTCATTACCATGGTTAAAATGTTAATGCTTCTTCTCCTACTTCTTCTTCTTCTTCTGGCCATCATTACTAACAACATCAACGCGGCTGTTGAGTAACTGTTCACATGTCACTAAAGTAACTGACGATGAGAGTGTGCGAGGTGAAAATGTTGATGATATTTTTAAAGTAGGTAATTCTTCTTCTTTATATACAAACTATATATATAGAACTGCCATAATTTTTACTAACAAATTTGGATTATCCACAGGAAACGGATTTTCAAAAAAGTTGTTTCAGGTGGTGCAGTAAGAAGGTACCAAAAGGACCACTTTCACACCTACAGTACGTCACCATACCTTTAAGAAAGGTTGAGAGAGGCCTTTGAGAGGTTTAAGGCTTGAGAAAGGTTACTTGGCTTAATTGACTTCTTAATTCAAAAATTTAGGTCAAAACGTTTTTGACCAAATTAAAGCTAAACTTAAAATTTCGAGAGAAAAAAAATTAAAGTGACGACGCCACTAAATAAATACCACATGTTGACCCTTTTAACAATACCAATCTCATTAACTCCTAAAATTCTAAATATTCTGAAAATTGCTTAAAAAAACATATAAGAATTTCTTTATAAAATGGTTTAAAGTGAGTGAAAAACACACAAAAATCTGAAAAATATTTTTCTATAAGCTCTAATAATAGTTTCAATGTTATGACACTTTACAGTGAAATGATGAGAAAACGCCGAATACTTTTTCTCCAACCCAATATGTACTCGTAATTTAAATTTTTCTCAAAAGACCTTAACACATAAATCCTTCCAATTTTCCGCGTTTCATTCAGAATTCACATTTTCTTAAAAGTGACACGACAATGCCTACCATTTTCCTTATAAACAGTTTTATACTAAAAAGTTTTAAGTATAAAAATACGCAAAAATCTGAAAATTATTGAGGAAAAAAAGTACTAAAAATCCAGTTGTATAAAAAAAGTGTATAATAAAAACTAAAAAACCTCAAATATTAGGTACTTTTTCAATGCAACAAGTGCCCTTTTCCGAGTGCTTTTCCATTCCATAATGACAAATCATTTTCTGATCTAAGAATCTTCATCTGGTCTATGGCGATGAAGCCAAGGAGCCGACTCCCAATGAATTTTGTCTTGTCACTGCTCCAAGTTTAGTTCCGGTTTAGTAACGACTCATCATAATTTTACTAATGATTTTATCTTTAAAAAAAAAAAAATATGCAAACCAAAAAATCATCATTTCAAAAGAAACCATTTCCTGCTACCGTAAACAGTAAAGCAAACACAAAAACTAATACAGAAAAATACAAACTCTCAGTCTGTGGACTCCGATGGTGGTACCATTCGAATCAGTCAACTCCCGCGGTGTCTGCCAGATTCATATCTCGATGATGGTCGGAATGGAAGCCTGAACTACAGAGAGAGAGAAAGAGAAAGAATTATAGTAAGTAGCAACAACAACAACAACTTTGCAATAAATTAATACAGTCATAAACACAGTAAAAACCACCAAATGTCAAAAAATCATTTAAAAAGTGAGCACGCGGGCACGCACACGTTATTCCAGAGGCCAAAATGTACGATGCAGGCGCCATCTCTACTAAAAGGAGGAGGGGAAATAGTGGGGGTGGGGGCGGAAACTGGGAGGGGAAAATGCATCCGTTACTTGCCGTTTTTTATGGTATCGTAACACTTGATGGATGAGCGGCTTACGTCGTCTGCGGCACCTACGATGACGATCACGATGACGATGACGATGCCTCTAATGATGATGACGCCGACTACGAAGATGATGACTATGTCGACGATGACGATGACGATTAGGACCACTTTGATGACGACGATGACGAATTTTGTTTGCTTTTTGCGTTTGCTGTTGCGTAACGTCTTGATGCCTGCAGAGATACCGTTGAGTTGAGTTGGTTTGTACTTTGTGAAAGTGTATGACTGGCGTTGCCATTCTTTTTTTTTTTTTTTTTTTCTTTAAGAAAACTCATTGGTATGTAAATGTGGTTGGTCCCGTTGGTGCTTTTTTGGCTGTTGAGACGTCAACTTGTCAGTTTCGTCGAGCGTTATAAATGAAGACCGTTTCGAGACGTCCGTCTACAGAAAGTAACCAACTAACCAACTAACCAACCATTTTGGAATTCAACTGACTTCATTACATTTTAATTGCTTGTATTTTATTTTGGTACAAAAGAGCCACTTTTTTGCATTAACCGTAGACTGTTAGACTGTATCAACGGTCTAGTCTAGAGGTTAACACAAAATGGAACAGACAATAGTTTTGTTATTGTTGTTATTGTTGTTATTGTATGAAGCTGTTTTGAAAATTTTTCTTTACTTTTAATTATTTTTTCTTTTTTTTTTTTCTCTTTATTTTTAAAAATAAAGAAAACTTTTCTTTGTTTTTAATTGTTTTTATGCCGTGTCATTTTTTGAAACTGAACTAAAGGACGGACTGTTGGAAAGGAAGAGGGAAGAGGCAGAAGAAGGGAAGTTAATTAACTAATTAACGTGTTGGGCTACAGTTTGTGCAGTTAAGAAGCTATTTCGTATATACATATTTTATATACACAAAAATACTATGTAACGCCGCTAATGTAAGGAAGTACACAGAGAAAAATAGTAACACATAAAAATAAATAAGATCTCCATTATTGAGTCACATTTACTATGAAAACTTATTAAAACAAACAAATAATATGCTTTTTTCATAGAGAAATTTTATTAATTTTATTAAGAAAATCTTATTTTCATGAAACAAAGAGTTAATCTTATTAATTCGTAATTTTTTTAAAAGAAATTCGTATTTTTTTTCGTCAGAAACTCGTAAAATCACCAATTCTGTATGAAAGTATGAAGATTTTTTATTATTTACTTCTTTTAATAAGAAACACTTCTTATATATAATGTCGTCGGTCTGGCCGGAACTTTGATAGTATTATTTTTGCTCTCAGGCTTACTGCAGATCTATAATTCGTATTAATTTTTTTGACATTGTCATTGTTTATAATGGACGATCTTTGCCACCCAGCTGTGAGTACTTTCCGTCTTTATATATACAATATATTTTGCAAACAAATAACTAATAATAGCATATTACTTTTCAGGCTTTAACCATGAAATTTTGAATGAAATCTTGAAATCTTGGATGAATAAAATTAAATAAAAACACGTGAATAACTATTTTTATTTTTATAAGACTAGTTTTAGATTTTTTATGGAAAACAGTACGATTTTCTTATTGAATATGTATTTTAATAAGATCGTCTCTATGAAAAACAATAAGATTTTCTATTTCAATTTCTCGAAGCATCCTCGGTTACAGAAAGTTCTTCCTTTTTGGAGTCTAAAAAATTTGCAATAGTTTGCATGCGTCGCACATTTTGCAACATTCTCGCTTCGCTCTTACTCCCTCCCCTCCCCCTCCACTCCCTTCTTCCTCTTCCTCTTCCTCTGTCAACCTTTCGAGCATCCTTCAAACATTAAAAAAAGGCTGCTTCAAAAAAATGCCGGAAGCTGTTTAAAATTCCGGCCACATCGCTTCACAACTTCCCAACTTTTGCGGAGCTGCTGGCGCTGCAGCAGAAACAACCACCGATAAAGCGAGGAGAAGAAGAGGAAGAGAGAGAGAGAAGCCTCAACGACATCCATGAAGTAGTATCCTGGGAAAATGGCGCAACATAAATGAAAGCAGACGAGAAAAAAAAGAAACTCATGGATATTCTCCATACCTTCGTGCTTTCATGCAGCACCGAAAGCGCTTACGGCATCCGCAAGGAGCTGTTGAAGTGGCAAATTTTCACAAGCAACACCACGAACGCACCAACAACCGAACGAACGTATGAATGAGCCAAAGCGACGTGGCAGCAGCGACGATGGCGATGGCGACGGCGACGAGTGATCACAGCCACGTGCTCGCCAACTAGAATAAATTGGCGCAGCAGCAACAGCAGCAGCAGCAGTAGCACAATAAGAAGAAGAAGAAGAAGAAGAAGAAGACTATGTTGACTGGACCACCGTCCGACTGACAGGCAGCGAGCATGGCAACGAACAGCAACACGGCTACCTCGTTATTTACAACAACTACAACGAAATGTCATCACATACTTGAGCCACGAACGGGCCGAGAACAGGCTCAGACCACGTTAAAGAGCGACGACGAGTCGGCAGACAGGCTTCGAGCAACGACGGATGTGGTGAGCACTGCAAACGGAAGCGGAAATGCTGAAACAGAAAGAGTAGAAGCAGCACGAACAGCAGCAGCAGTCGGCCATTTTGGCAAAATTGTATACAAGGCGTTTATACGCTGCTGACTCTACGTAATAAAAGGAGAAAAAACAGAAGAAGAGGAAGAAAAAACACAACAAAGTTATAAAGAAAAAGCTCTCAAAGGTAAGAGCAGTCGATTGCAGGCGAAGGAATAAACACTCAGTATAGAAGTGGAAGAAGAAGAAGAACAAGAAGAAGAAGGAGAAGAAGAACTAGATTGAAGAAAAGGAGAGAACCCAGCGAGGAAATACTATCGTATAGAAACCGACCGACCAAAGAAGAAGAAGAAGAAGCACTAGATTGAAAAAAAGGAAAGAATCCTATGAGAAAAAAAGAAATTAAAAGAAATCAAATACCTGACTTCATAAAAAAAAGAAGAAGAAGAAAAAGAAAAAGAAAACAAAACAAATAAACTTTTTAAAGTTTTTCGAAATAATTTTTTTGACATAATATATTTTTTAATCATAAAATTTTCTACAAACTTTGCAAAAAAACTGTTAATTTCACAAAAAACTGTTAATTATTTTTAAAAGCTTTAAGGTTTTTTTTATTATTAATTTTTTTTTAATTTTTTTAAAGGCTTTAATATCAATTTCAAAATTTTGCATAAAATGTTACCTATTTTACAGAAGAAAATATACTAATTTTTTGTTGTAAACATTAAAAACATCATTAGTAAGCTACCGAAAAGTTAACTACGTGGTTAACACTTGGTTAACTCTGTGCTACATTTTGTCTGCTGCATCATTTAGTAAGCTACCGAAAAGTTAACTACGTGGTTAACTCTGTGCTACATTTTGTCTGCTGCATCATTTAGTAAGCTACCGAAAAGTTAACTACGTGGTTAACACTTGGTTAACTCTATAGTAGATTTTGTCTTGCTAGCGCTTAGAGATTTTGTCGTATCTTTTTGGCTGTACTTTTGTCTAAATGAAAAATGTTGTAAACGCCGTAGCTTATCTTTTTAAAGTTGTGAGATTTTTTAGAGACATTTAAGAAAAAAAAACACTCTGACAGCTTCTAATAATCGCTCAAGGATATAAAAGTACATACTAACACCATAAAATGGAATTATTGGTAGGTACTTTTTTGAAATAAGCAGGATAAGACATTCTTCAAAGGGTTTATTATAAAAGACTTCAACATTTTAATATCGCGTTGTCTAAGTTGTAGCTTTAAATGTCTTTTAAATCCATTTGAATAAACATAAAGTCATAAAGTCATTAAAGTCATCTCGCAAAAGACTTGATTCCAAAACAAATCCGTTTTATGAAGTAGAAAAACTGAAGGGGATGGATTTAAGACGACTTAAATGGGTTCCTTCAATGAACATTTTCCAACACAAACATAAACATTTAGAAGTATTCTGCCATATTCCTTTAATTTTTTAACAAAATTATTTGAAATATCGTAAATTGGAAAAAAAAACTCATAACATTTTTATGACTTCAGCACAAAAAAAAAAAAAAATACTCAAATATCAAAGAAAATAACAAAAAATGAATATCAACTACTATAACAAATATTTTGAAATCTTCTTGCGCTTCTTCTTCCTCCCCCCACTTTTTCACTCCGCACCTAAAAAATGCTGGAACATCTGCGTGAAGTTAATCCGCGACCGCAACGAATACGATTTCAGCTCATAAACTGCAGATGCCGCCGCTGCCCACCAACGACATTGGCAACGCCGCCACCGACAGCGACACTGCTGTTACTGCTGCTTACTGCGGCTGCTGCTGCTTCTGCTTAGAAAATAATCAAATAATCTCATTGATGCGCGAAAACAAAGCGTCAAACATACTGTGTTTGTTCACGGCCGCGTCAGCAGACGCCTCAAAAGTGACGCTACGTGCTGCTCCTGATGTGTTTGTGATAATTTTCTGAGGATTAACAAAATTTTAATGACAACAAATTTATAAACAGCCACAAAATTAACAATAGCAGAATGATAACAACAACAACAACAAGAACAGCATTATTATTATTAGTATTAATAAAAAAAGGTAAGCTGTTTATGATGAGAAAACTCTGACGGTGTCGGTGTCGGTGTCGGTGACGGTGTCGGTGTCGGTAGTGGTGGTGTCATATTAAATGAAACAAGAAGCGCCTGTGATCATCATCATCATCATCATCATCATTAGCAGCAGCTACAGTATCAGAATCGAAATCAGTCATCATCAGCGTCAGCGACAAATCAAAATATTATTAAATCTGTTCAAAGACATTTACACGCTCTTGTGATTAAGTTTTACGATGTCGTTCGTTTGAGCGAATGAATGGGAATGAATGAATGATAGGGAAGACGACAAAGAAGGGTGACCCCGAAGAAGGGTGAGAATGAAACATAAATTCACAAAGAGTGGAGATTAATAAGACAGAGATAAAATCATTTTAATACGAAGGAAGGAAGGAAGGAAGGAAGGAAAGAGTCTGGTTTCCTTAATTTTAAATAAACCGAACTCTTTTATTAAAAAACAGTAACTCGTACTTACCTGGAGATACCACCACAGATATTGTATGTACGAGTAGGTATGTATGTGCATACATCATGGATATAAACTTTTAAAACTAATCAGACTCATTTTAATTGCTTAAAAAGGTTTTTTTTTTTGCCTTAGCGTTGTCCATCAATATCATCATCTTCACCGCGATCATCGATCATAATTCATAACAATGATATGACAGTTTTTGACAACACATCACAGATTTAAACAACATTTCTCTCTTGCTCTCTCTTTCTTTATTTCTCTCAATTTCATAGACCTACTCTTTTTTTGTCACTGTCACGGTTTTTGTGTTGTCAAAAAGCGTGCACAAAAGAGCATTTGCTGCAACATCGTTGGCTCGTTCGATCGATCGATCGATCGATTGCTCGCACACGATCACATTCGCTCTGCTTGATTCGCACACACACACACACACAAACAAAATCAGTGTGAAATTGTGTTTGTTGATTGTTGTTTTCGGTTAATTGAAAATAGCTCGATTGATCGATATGCATGCATTCGTACAAAAGACAGACGAGCTTGGAATCAGTCAGTCTATGGGTCATGGTTACAAGCATGGGTAATGATCGTTTTCGAAACAAGCCCGCTTCGACCGTCGATCGAACGGTCTGGCCTTGTGCTCTATTTTAGCATCCTTTCTTTTATTCATAACACATCTATTGAAAATGTTTTGTTTGTATCGGAAAACCATGGAAAATTGATTGGTTTTTGCTGATCCATCATTTTCGCTTTAGGATTGACATCGTACGAATGAGTTTTGAAATTAATTTAAATGAGACTATGAGAAGAACGATGATGGCTTAAATGATTTAGAGAAAATTTTTAATTTTTACATAACAATCCATCGCTCCAAGTATTACGAGTTTTGTAAGTTAGTATTTCTTTAATTTCTGAAATTTTAAGTATCATTTTTAAAATTTTTAGAGTTTTTGAGATATTTAAGTTCTTGAATGCTCTTAAAATTGTGAAATTGTGAGTATAAGTTTTTAAATTTTTAAGATTTTTAAGATATTTAAACTCGTTAAGTTCTTGAATGCTCTCTAAATTGAATGAATTAAAATTAAATGAATTAAAAAGCACTCTGACTTTATTAGAAAAATAAAACTGCTCTTACGTCACGAATCATAATCCTTGCGGTTAATTGTATGAACGCTACCAAAAGCTGCAACCAGATGAGGTCTGATACATCTGAAGCATGTGAAGTGATGTGATCAAAATAATTTCCAACAAACAAAAGAATATTAAATTTACCGAAGAAAAATTGCCGGGAAAAAGCACCATCCACTCAAAGTAATTGACTTCAAATTAAATAAATTGCACGCTTTTGAAGGAAGACCAAAAGCAAAAGAAGGAAGTATTGTTTTAACAAAAAAAGAGGAAGGACTATCCATGTTGAGTTGAAAAGGACTAAAAAATAAAAAGTCAGAAGCGTCGGCAACGAAAGTACGCTGCAGGGCAACAAAAACAACAACAACACAACAAATAAACAGATGACAGAAATTGTATTTCATCAAATTAATAGCATTAAGTACCTACCGAAGAGGAAGAAGAAGAAGAAGAAGAGAAAGCCATCATCTCTCAAATCATTATTCTCTGAGGATCTAATTACGTTAATGGACAGCAGGATCCTTGTTCATTAGTGCTGTGGTCATTTCTAGGATTCTTGTTCGATTAGTGCGCTGGTTGTTGTTGTTGTTGTTGTTGTTGCTGTTGCTATTGTTGTTGTGGTATTAAACCGTAGTTGGTCGTAATTAAACTCTACTTAAGTCATTGCGTGTTACGGCCACATAAGTACCGCTACCAAACCACACTGAACCACTTTTGCCGATTAATTTAGCCATGTTGAGGAAGCCAAAACATGCTACCCAACAACAAAACAAACAACAACAACAACAACAACAAATTTTAGAGGTAAGCGGCGTCATAAATTGAACACTTCGACTCTAAAGTAAGCAAACAATTTCGATTGATCGGTGGTGCCTTCTGGCATCAGGTTTGTTTTAGTGACTCGATGCTGGCAGGCAACACCGCACTTCACGTCACGTCACGTCACGTCCCATTCCATTTAACCAAACCTTGGTAATCAGCGAGAATCTAGTCGTACTTAATTCTATAATAAATTTTATACTATTTTAAGTAATCTCTTAACTCAAATGAAAACTTTGTAAAGTAAAGTTCTTAAGAGGTACGAATAACGACAAGAACAACAACAACAGCAGCAACGAAAGTATTTCACTCACGCAGCAGGGGCACTTGCTGCCCCCTCAAAAAAAAAAAAAACCCAAAAAAAAAACAGAGTAACAAAAAAAAATCTTACCTTAAATTCAACAAATTTCGGAATCCTTTTTCACAAAAAAAAAATGACACGATTGTCCCTTTTCGCCCTCTCCGCTCGTACAACAAGCATAACGAAAGGGCCACCGCAGGGACCAACCACCACCAGCGGCGGCGGCGGCGGCGACGGCGGCGGTTGTACGCGTTCGTGACGCCTCAAGCGCGCTGCGGCCATTCGGAAACGGACGCAGCCGGAATCAGGTTCAGTCTCTGACCGGGTGGTCCTTTAATGTGCAATTCATAACACTTTCACACATTCCTCAAAGCAAATGCAAATTTTGCATGCATATCGATTTTCGAGGCTTAAGGACTCGAAGCAGTGCGATGGACCCGGAATGAATTTCGATACTTTTGAGAAAACACCTACCAAAGAGCAACAAAGTAACCAAAAAAAAAAACATTGTTACTCAGAGCAAACAAGATTTTGTTGTGAATAAGTAGAGCGAAGACGTAAGACGTTTAGGAAAGAAAAATCAGAGAGCAGAACAGCCGGGACTAATGTACCTACATACATATGTGCTGCTGCTGTATGTGTGCCACACTTCTGTCAGAATTGCCGCGTCCCTCCTGCCAAGACGCGCTTGTGGGTACCTTTCTCTGTACCACAAAAAAAAAAAAATCCACATTCATTCAAACAAAATGCATCCCAAAACGTTCGGCTACAAAATATTGAAATTCCAAAAACTCCATCCATCAAACGATATGTCATAAATTTTGTGAAATTTTTGTTTAATACTTTGCTTTGAATTTTTGTGTTTTTTCACTGCATTTATTTAGTTTTTCTTTGATGTTCGATTATTTTATTATTAGAAGTCATAAGAAAATGGCAGAAAGAAGAGATGAAATCTTGTAAACCAAAGTTATATTAGTTTAGTGTTAGTGTTAAGCGAAATTTAAACGATTTTCTTACCGAATCTCCCGCTTTTACGCGGCGAGTTTTTTCTTGTTGGCGAAAACGCCTCAGTTTTTGATTAGACTGAAAATGTCGCGGTATCGACAAAAATCGTTTAAAAAAACCCGCCTGTCTCGCCTGAACTCAGGCCTGAATCGCCTAAACTGCCAAGACGAAATGCCGAGAATCTCAAAATCTCAAAATCTCGCCGCGATTGAGAGTCCTGCCTAGATTTTGGAATCTATGAAAAGTTTGCAAATTATTTCACTTGGTTTAGGAGAGAGAATACTTCCAATAAACATCTATAATAACCAATGATCATTTTGAAATTCTAAGCATCAAAATCAAGCCGCCCTCAAAATTTAAACGCAAGACTCTTCGTTTTCTTCTGCTTCTGCTTCTTTCGTTCTCCCTCAGAGATTTCTTCCCTCGAGACTGTTTGAAATCTTGGCGAAAAATTGCGTCGGATTCTTTTTGATCTTAAAATTAATTTAAAAGGGCACTAGAGCTACGCCACCCTTATTTCCATCTTACCAGACCAGACCATTTCTCTCTCTGCAGAAATGTGGTAATTTCTCACAAAAACGCACTTCACGCCTTCTTGTGAGAGGCAGTGAGTGCAAAAATACATGACACCGCCTGCGGTGTGCGCACGTGTGCGTGCCTTCCAACAACGCCGCAACGGACGATACTCATTCCGGAAGCGCTCTGTAATTAAATAAGATTTTTAATTTCTACCAACGCTTCGTCCCGGACGCGGAGCGGTCTTATTGAATGATCTTCAGGCGGCTGTTGCGTTGTGGTGGGTGTCCTTCGGGTCACCCTTACCGCCTAAACGCCACCTCAGGTGTCGCTGACTGACACCTGAAGAATTCATTGCGTCAAACAACAAACAACAGAACAACAACACTCGCAGGAAGTCATTTTTCAGGCAGCGAAGATCGGCGAAGATCAAGTGAAGATCAAGTGAAGCCAGTTTGCGGTTTCACTTTTCATTCATTAAATAACTATTTGGAGAAGAATGCATAATTATCGAGAGTTGACCAAGTCTGCTTACTGTAATTGTAAAGGCGTTAAAACTGCGCACGTAATTTCAGGCTCGCTAAGAGTATAGATAAATCTTGAACCGCCTTCGTTGGCTTGTGGGTGATCTCTTTTAATTGACTTGCTAGAGGAACACGTGAGACTTTCCTCCGGTCGGTCGGGCGGTCGTTTGGGTTGATGTGTTCGTTCGATCGGGGTAGTACCATTTCCTTAATTACGAAAATTACTTTCTTAAGGTCGATCTTTGAATGCACTTGGTGATGCGTTTGTTGCCTCAGATCATCCGAAGGACCTTTTCCAAAGCCCTTTCCGCATCTCAAGACAACCTCATGGTGTCTCTCATTCTTCGGTACGACGAATGATTTCGACCATTTTGTTGATCGTTCAATCGCCTTCAATTGTCCCTTCCTTCCACGATTCCATCGCACCGTCATCTTCCTTCTTGGTGTTAACCGTCTCTTTCTTACATTCGGGTTCGGATTCAGTGCCAAAATCCGACCGTCTCCTTCAAGGGTAACCCAGCTGTGGGTAAATGCTCTAAATTGCATTTAAATTTTTGCCTTTTTTTGTTCGTTTGTTTGCTCTTGTCGATCTGATGCATCTGTCACAACGCAGCTCAACGCTACAGAACGCTCTCGATACAATGTCTTTGTCGTCCTTGTGCCAAAACCAGGGAGGTCTCTGCTCTGTTGTGCTCATCACAGCCAGCCAGGACGACGACGACAACGACGACGGAGACCATAGATCAACTCGCAAACAATAGTTTTTAATTTAAATTTTATGTATTTGTGGCTGTTTTCAATTCTTTTTTTGTGTTGTGCCAACAAAGTATTAAAAAGAGTTTGGCCACCAAAGATTCGAAGGCTGGAAGAAGGAAAGAAAGAAAAAAAGGAATGAAGGAAGAAAGGAGGAAGGAAGGGATCTTCACTTTTTTTTCTCACCTGGTTTTATCTTCTATAATGCCTTTATAATGAATTGAAATATTTAAGATTTGAGGCTGAGCATCAATCATAATTTTTTTTGATTTTGGCGTTAATTTAAAAAGAAAAAAAAATAGTAGTTTTGGTAGATGAGCATACCTTTTCAAAAGATTTTCTTAACTTCATGACTTCTTTTAGAAAAAAACTTGTTTAAAAATGTTATGGGTTTGTTTTCATTGTTATTAAGAGCATGAATTAGCTTTGAAAAGATTTTTGAAATTTTAAAGAAAAGTGAAAGTAAAAATTTTTATGGGAGCTCAAAAAATTCAAAATTTTCAACGAAAAGAAAGAAAAGCTGAAGCTTTTAAATAAAGCAGGACACGTTCATTTAAATACGAAGTCTTCAACCGTTCTTTTGAGGTTTAAAACTATCTAAAAAGCAAGCTTTTAACGGCTTAAAGAACTTCCAAAAAAACAAAGAGGCTTGTTGCCTTAGGCAAAGATTTTAAAAATAAACGCTTAGAAAACTTTTTCTTAAGTCTTCAGAATTTCACAAAGCTTTAAGTTGAGATTTTTATAAGACTCCAAATCTTTTAAGCGGAGTCGTTAAGTGGTTCCTAAAATATTTGCGGATAATTTATTTGGCTTTAAACCGGTTTTAAAGAAGAGTTTTGCACGTTTGAAAGAGATTTAAAATTGAAATGGTTTCTTTTAAACTTCTAAAGGTTTTAAAAAACTAAAAAAATTAAAAATCTTTTAAGTGGAGTCTTTTAAGTGGATCTCGAAAAATTTAGGCTCAATTTATTTGGCTTTAAACCGGTTTTAAAGAAGAGTTTTGCACGTTTGAAAGAGTTTTGAAACTTATGGTTTCTTTTGAACTTTTAAAGGTTTTAAAAAACTCCAAAAACTTAAAATCTTTTAAGTGTAGTATTTTAAGTGGATCTTCAAATATTTAGGGATAATTTATTTGGCCTAAAACTAGCTTTCAAGAGAGTTTTTCACGTTTGAAACAGATTTAAAACCTGAAATGGTTTCTTTTAAACTTTTAAAGGTTTTAAAAAATGTCAAATAGAACTGAACAGAGCTATTTGAAAATAAAAAAAAGAGCTTGAAAGAGGTCCTTCTAAAAACAACGTAGCTTTCGATATTTAAAGAAAATTACGGTTTTTCGACATAAAAAATGGCTTCAAAAGCTTTTTAATAATACAAAAGTAAAACTTTTATAAAGAGAAATTTAAAATTAAGCAAAAATGTTACAGCTTCGAAGGTTAGAGCTTCCTCTGAGCTGCTGAGTTCGAAGTAAACTTTCTAAAACTCCAGAAAACGCCAAAATGTACTTTGACATTTAAAATGAAATAGTCCTTGTTGTTGTTCACACTTTACTCGATCACTTTACCGTCAATTGATCCTGTGCAAATTAGTTATTGTTTGTTTAATAATCGTTTGTTGGTTTTCGTCGTTGTTGTTGTTGTTGTTCTGAGAAAGAACACCTTTGCTTTTAATTAGCAGATGTTTTATCGATCTTGCAAACAAGACTGCTATCGATTTGATAGCAAGAGATTAATTGAAGATATGTTCGCGCAGACTTTTACACTGCGGTAAAGAAGATTTATTAATTTTTGATTTAATCAAACCCAAAAGAAGAACAAGAGGAAGAAGAAGAAGCATTTCCTGCGCTCTAAAATTGAAAGTGACTGAAAGAATTACAACAAAAAGGGAACGCGCCCCCCAAAGGGCTAAGACTATTGCTTGGCGGTTTTTCTTCTTGTTTCCTTGCTTTTGTTTTTACTCAAATTTTAGTATCCTGCAACATACAATACAAAATACCAGACGGCGGCGCTGTTGCTGCCAATGGTCGCTGACGGTCGCTGACGGTGATGCTGCTGCTGCCGACCTACTGTTTTTATAGCGATGCGGTTTAACGCAACTACCGCAAAAACGTACCCATAACACAAAAGTCAAGAAATCATAAAACTTGCTGCAGGCCCGCTCAAGCGCTCGCGCGCTCTCTTTCTCTCTCTCACCTTGACAAAGGAAGACGGATTCCTCGAATCGCAGACAACAAACGCATAAATCTTGTGCCAGCTAAATGAGACAGCAACGCAGCCGGATGGCGAGCTCGAAAAACGCTACAAGCGCACACCGAGAAGCCATAGATGCTAGATGCTGCCTGGCTTGAAAGGATCGGCGGCTCACGAATCGTAACGTATCGTATTGAACACAAGAATTCAACAAATGTCACACCTTCTTGTGGCAAAAGGTCTGTTTTCACTTCTTCTTCTCTTGTTGGCAGACAGACCGACCACGACAGATCACGCTCACGATCACGCTCACGATCCACAAGAACTTTGTTGACATTTCTCCACGTTTTGACGCCTGTTTCTGGAGTTTGTGAAACGTGTGAGCGTGAAAGCAGAGAAGTTTCGAAAAGTCTTTGGGAATATTTTGAAATTCGACTCATTAACAATAAACGGCGACAGATGATGGCAAACATAAATCAGAAATTAAACGAAGCAATTGATCGGACATTAACAAAAAAAAAGGCCAGTAAAATGATGCAGAAAACGGTGACACTTCAAGAACGAGGCAGCACCACGCCCTTTAAGCATCTGCTTAGAGGCCTTGCTTTAAGGCTTCTAATACTCTTACTCCAGAATTAAATCAAGGTAGACCAAAGGGTTTAAGAAGGTCCTTACAAAAAGCAAGGTAACGCCTTTTAAGGCGTTTCTTTCATGGCTGAAAGTGAGAGAGATCCTTTAAATATTGAAATTAAATACTGAAATCTTGTTTGGGGAAAAAGTATTCGGCGTTTTTCTCATCGGCTTTACTGTAAAGTGTCATAACTTTGAAACGGTTAGTAGTTGTTGTTTTCTTTTTTTTGCTTAACAGTTGACAAATCGTCTTGCGAAATTTGTGAATTTTATTGAAATTGGTGCATCGTTGCATTAAAAGTTATTGCAAAGCAAAGATGAGTGCAAAAATTGGCCTCAAGGAAAAATTGGCCTTAAAAGAGGACTGTGCCAAAGCACCTGTGTCAGTTTTTTCCAAATAAAAACCACGGAATTCTCCAAGAAAGGAATAATGGTTATACCCAAAAAACCCGGCAGAAGGTAGTTGAAAAGAATGGCTAATATTTAAATTAATAAAATGTTTGTTACATACAAAATAAATGTTGTATCCTTTTAGGAAAAAAAAACGCCGAATACTTTTTCCCCAACCCAATTATTATGCAATAAAATGCCACAGTAAGCTGATACTTTCTACATTCAAGTAGGTACAATTTGGTGGCTTCTCTTCATTAAGACTTTAATCAATTTAACAACCGGGTTCAAGCGTCTGGTCTGATCTTTTTTTTTAATTAAGAAATTGTACGAGTTTAATTCAATTTTATTCACGATTGCTCGAAGTGCACTCTGGAGAATATCATAAACCCATCCTTTTGGGTATCCCTTTTGTACTCACAAGGAGGTACCTCCCCTTAAGCACCGCCGTGAGTTCGCTTTCTTCTGTCGATCGCTGTCGAGTAAAGTCAGAGGAATGGCGTTGGATTGGAACCTGCTTAATTATGGTAAATACTTCGTAATCGTAAACACTTTGTAACGCATAAAACTTCATTTCAGTGGCTTTCAATTTCCATAATTTTATTCTACTGAGGGTGAGGGTGAGGTTGTTATTTCGATCGAACAGAAGCTTCGCATAAAACATGAATAATTTCCATTTTAAACCATCGAGCCAGAGTTTGTGAGCCTTTAGGCATTTCCTTAATCCTTGAGTCTGACTACTCTTGAAGTACATTCGCGTATACTCGCGCTCTCGGTACATTTTTCATACAAATTTTTCGATTTTAACTGATTCGTTACGTCTGTTAAACGCTTCGGAAGCGATTACTAGTTATAAACAAAGGCAATGGCTTCAAGCAGCAAATATTTTCAAAATATTCTCAATTTCTTTCAACACTTCTAGTACTTTTTATAAATATTTACCAACAAAGGTTAGGTTTTTTTCAATTTTTGCCCATTTCCTTTCAGTCTTTTACTATGCCGACCAACAGACCGATCAAACCAACCGACCAACCAGCCAACTGACCGACCGGTCGACCGATTGACCGACCGAAAAACGGTGGGCGTTTTGTGCTGTCAATATTTTTGCAGTGAGCTCAGCAAGAAACCAAAACGGAATTTTAATGTCACCAAAACTTACAAAAAAAAAAACCGGAAAAAACCGAAAAAACAACAGCACATCAAACCGATGAAAACATGACAAGTTGTCACTTACAATGACACAACAAAATCACTGCGCCACCGCACCCCGCTTGGTCGCCGGGTCGCCGCATGGTCGCATCGCATCGCAAATGCGCAGCACAAGCGGTAGCATTTGTTACGCCCTGCAGGACTCTGTTGGACCAGAGGCACCGCGTGTAGCCTGTTCTTGAAGGTGAGTATAAGCAGCAGGCTTGATTTTGGCTCGAGCCAAATGGTTCCGACTCTCTGAGCGCTGAGCTCTGAACTCTAAATCTCGCTCTGATAAAGACTACTAGACTTTAGAGAAGAATTGACTGCTTGCATTTCGATGAAGGCGACTGCTTGATGGACTGCACCGGCTTGAATTACGAATCAATTGAAATGTGCTTCTTTCAAAAAACTTAAGTAATCTTTCTCTAAACACGTGCTCGATCTCTACACTCTCGCCCTGTAGAGCGTTTAATAAACTCATTTCTAATCTTTTCCTAATCTTAAGTGTTTCATTGGATTTGTTAACAAAAAAAAAAAAAAACAAAAAAACACGGAAAAAACTTCTTAAAACACTTTATATTCGAAATTATTTTAAGAATTAATCTCAAACGGAAGGAAGTCTTAAGTCTGCTGGCAACCGAAACTACTCTTTAAGTACCGAGTACAGAGTGTTCATAACAAACACAACAACAACAACTATGTATGTTTAACAAAACGGAAAATAAATCAATTAAATTTTTAAATTCATTATCACTTTACGAAAATGATTAAAAAATGTTGGGATGAACCAATTTCCTTAATTTCAAAAAGGCTCAATACTTTTTGATAAATTGAAAGAGGGCGAGTAAAATCAAGCTATTTTTATTTTCATGATGAATAAAAACACACAACAATTATTAAAATGATTTTTTTTATTTTTAGAAAATCCATCAAATGCTTTGAACTTTTCAAAACTTTGCATCGTAAATCGTTGAGATACAAAATCGCTTAAAGTTTTCGCTGAGAAAAGTATTATTAAAATTGCTAAGCACTAAAATCCATCGCTTACTTACGTAATATTTTTTAAGTTTGTCACAATTTTTTAGTCTTTCCTTTTTTGTGTTTTTTGAATTTTTTATGATTTGTTTATTGTGTCGCATTAACGAACCACCGCAGAACGAACACGCAGTGTGCCACGCCCTCTATTCAAAGGGTATGTAAACTAATTTCAGCCATGAAACTCGCCATCATGTTGTTTAGCGTTGTTGTTGTTTTAGTTCTTTTTTTGCATAATTAAAACATTTTTGCAAAGTGGCAAAAGCACTTCATTCGATGCATGAGAAAATGTCACATGCCACGAGATTGGTAATGATTGGCGGAGGGTCGGTCATACACAAAAAGGGTCATGCTGGTATCAGGAACGGAATGAAACATGGGTTGGTTGGTTGGTTAAATGGCTGACTGACATAGAGAGACTGGTTGGTTGGTTGGTTGGTTGGTCACAACGCTGCTGCCTGCTCTTGCAAAAAACGGTGCACTGCTTTGCGTGTTGTTTATTCATGCTCATGCTCATGCTTCTAAAAACACAGCAACGATAGCATCAGCTAACGCTGGCGACAATGGCGCTGATGGCGACAATGGCGCTGATGGCGACAATAGCGATGGTGAAGTATACGGTGACGGCGAAGTTAATAGTAATGGAGACGACGACCATGATTATGGAAGGGCCGACGAAGGCGACGATGAGCAAAACGATTTTCAGCATTTAATTTTGGAATTTTTTTAGACATTTTTTGAATTTTTTTTAAATCTGTGATTTTAGAAAATAATTAAAACAGGATAAATGAAATTTGAATTTTTTTTAAAAAAGTGAAAAAGAATTTTTGTTTCCGAAAAAATCAAATTTTTTAAGGCATCTCCGAAATGCATGACAAAAAAACACTAAAATTCGAAATAAAGACATTTTTGGAATTTTTTGATTTTGAAGACTAACAAAAAACAGAATTAATTAAATTTGAATTTTGTAAAAAATGTTAAAGCTATTAATTTTTCACCGAAAAGCATTACAAAAAAATATACAAATTCTAAATAAAAATATTTTTGGATTTTATTCAAATTAATCAAAAAATTAATGAGATTTGAGTTTTTTATAATAAATTAGAACAGCTATTAATTTTTCGAAAAAATCAAATTTTTTGAGGCATTCCCGAAATGAATTAATTTATAAAAAAAATGAAAAACTGAAAACTCTATGAGAGAATTAAATATATTATTTGCGTTATAATTGTTTAATAATATTTAATTTGAGATCATCGTTTTTGTGCTTTTGTTTATGTTTTCTTTTTAGTTTAACGTTGATAAGCGTTCATTTCTGGTTGTTTGTGTATAAATTTCGGTGCAAATGAATCGTTTCGGATAAACCGTTTAAAAAAGGCTTAAGTCTCTTCCAAAAGCTATAAAAAAACACTTTTTAAGACCTTAAAATAAAACGAAAATTTGTGAGTAAATATTTCGAAGTCAATTCATAATGAAGATATTTTATCTCTCTTTCTTTCTCTTACTCTCACTCCCGTTTGGTTCTTTGTTTGTTCCTTTTTGTCTTTCAGCGAGGAATAATTCATTTCAGATTCTGGCGTTCAGTCGTTTGGAAAAAGGTCAACTGACTTTTCTTCTTGCATTTTTAACGCCTCTCATTGTGACAGTCCATCATATTCATTAACAACAACAACAACAACAACAACAACAACAACAACAACAATGACAATGCCAAAAATCATTAAAACCGTTTAAAAAGTGAAACATAGCGATAGAGAAAGACAAAGAAAACGCTCGTTTTAAACGAACTATCAACATTTCATTCAAGCGCTAGCGCACTCAGCTTCTTCCTTTTCACCCCCCCCCCCCCCCTTCCTCCTTTCAATTTAGCGCGCTCGGTCTGGCCCGGCCCGGCCCGGCCTGGCCCTTTTTGACTTCGTTGTCGCTTGCCATAAATTATCCCGGCTGATCTTGTGTGAGCCGTTTATAAGCCGCTTGTAATAAGATATTTTCTCTCATTATCCTTAAACAAAACAAGCGAACGTTGTTGTTGTTGTTGTTAAAAGTGGCATCGAAAGAAAGTCTCTTGTGGTGATTTTTTGTATGAGTTCGTGTGTGTTCGCCAAAAACCTCGTGAAACGAACACAGTAGTTCGTTCATCCGACCGTCCGTCCGTCCGTCCGTCTGTCCGTCCGTCCGACACTTCATTTGACACTTTAACGCGTTTTCACTTTCTCTCCTTGCGCTAACAAGCCGCCTTAGTGCCGAGATTAGTCCTTCATGCCTTCGTTCCTTTCATCTGCGGCCTCATTTTGCTCTACATGAGAGTCCTTTTTTCGCTCTGGTTAAAATAAACAAACACTTGAGAATGCGGCCGGGAAATTATCATAATTGAGGATGAGGAAGGACAATAGAAGAGGACCTACATGAAGGCTCTTGAAATGCGGCTGATGCTTCAAAAGATTGCTGCTTCTTTAAGATTCAAAAGATTCTTGAAGAGATCTATGAAAGAAGTACCATGAAGTACGTATTGACGCTTTGACTTTGTCGGCGCGATGCGACAGCGGCGGCGCTGCAGTTTCTTAATTAGTTATGACAGTTTAACACGTCTCCTCAAGTGCGGCCACGTTTTTTATCGTTTTTGCCTTCAAAAATTATGAACTAAACAATATTTAATTTATTGTCGCTGAGTTTGCCTTCCGGGCGAGGCGGGGCGGGGCGTTCCGGTACGGTCCGGTTGATGGAATTCTAGACGAAAAATGTTTTTATATTTTTATAGAAATATAATATTTTTGTTTTTCTTTTCACAGCTCGACTAACATTAACTAAGACTGGACGAGACCGTACGAGACTTCAGGGTGGTCCCAGAAAAACTCCAAAAGGACGACTCTTAAGGATGTCGTGAGTGAAAAATTATGACAAGGAGTACCAATTTTTTTATAATTCTATAATTTGTTCGAAAAAATGAAATTATCGACAATGGTTTATTTAAAATAAAACGAGAATGGCTTTCTTTAACAAAAACTGACAAAATTCTGCTCTTTCAGAAAACGAAATCTTTACGAAACTTGTTTCTGCAAACCCCAAAAATATGCCATAAATTTTAAAAAGTTAGGAATAACCATCGATCCTTTGATTTGAACGAAAGCCACAGAGAAAAAAAAAAGGACAATAGGAAGGAAGATGGGAAGGAAGAAATGAAGAAAAGATTATTGCTAGGAAGGCCCAAAAAGCAGGACGAAAGTATCGAACAAAATAAACCACAACAACACGCTCCGGAACGTGTTGGAAATACATGAAACACTGGAATATACAATACGATAACCTCTCATAAAGAAAAGCAACAAATAAACAGTGGAAATTTTCAACTCATCGAAATATCATGAACAAAAACCAAACAACAAATGTATGTTAAAAAAATAAAAGGGGGAACAGGAAAAGACCTGGATTGTATGCCACAAACCACAAAAACGTTTACACTTCATAACGACAATGAAGCAGAAGTTGCTGAAGACGACGACGGCATTCCTAACAACCCAACCCAAACCAAACCAATCGTCGTCAGACTTCGCTGCCGCTCAAAGAGCATGATGCCAACCAAAAGCCAACCCAATGAGTGCGAGCAAGAGAGCAGTACGAATGGGTGCCGACATTTTTAATTGAAGATGAATTACGATTGACGACGGTGCGAAGAAGGCGATGGCGAATGAAGGCCTGCTGCAACGACTACGAATGACGACGGGGCAACGACGACGAGTATGATGACTACTGTGGTGGCGCTGGTGACAGCGAAGAGACTTCTTGGTCGATGAGTGATGATCGTCGGTTGGTCGTAGTTCGTTGTTAACGCAAACTGAGAGACGAAAAACCAACAACAACTACGAATGCGCAGCAAAATCCAAACAACAAAACCACTAAAAGAGAACGGGCCAGACAACCCAGTCGTCACCGCAATGGGTGGTGGCCGTGTGTACTGCAGTGACAACAGAGAGAGCGAGAGAGCAAGAAACCCAGCCCACTGACGTGAGGAGAGAACTATAGCGCCCTTATTCGCACTCGCATTGTGAGAAACGCTGCTGCCGCGGAAAAAATTTAAAACCAGAGAGAAACAATTTTGATTTTTTTTTTTTTTCCTTCTTCAAATTGGCCGCCTGAGAAAAAGTCTCTCCACCTATGAGTGGCAATAGAGTCAGAGCCATAATTGTCGAACTAGCTGTCTCATTCGGGCACATGTTGCGACAACAGCACTTGTTAGCGCATTTCTCCTTGCACTCATGCTGCTCTGCTGTGCTCTGCTCTGCTCTGCTCTGATCTATGGCGTATCGTTTCGTCTGCAGTGTGAGTGTGAGGTCACAACGCATGGATATGACAAGAAAAAACAACGAATACCAGTCGCTTCACATTGCTCGCGCCCTCGCTCTCTAACAACCGCAGCCTATGGTGGTCTGGTTTTCATTTGCTGCGCTCCGCTGCTGGACGACCGGTCGCTCTGCTGCTTCTTAGCTGCTTCGCTGGCCCACAACGATTCAGTTCATCGTTGCTTGCCTTGCATTGCGCACACGTCTTCTACGGTGTAAGTGTGTTTCTGGTAACGTCGCCGGCCGTTAGTGTTTGTAGTTGGTTGGTTAGCTCGAATGCTGAGAGACAGCATTTTAACGTCGGCAAATAAACGTGTCTTCGCATACGCATCAAACGAATTGAAAAGAAAAATTAGAAATATATCTTATCTAATTAGTGCGTAAAGAAGAAATCACCAATCAAGTTGATGTACAAAAACAACAATAAAAAAAAAGCTCTCCGAGCAACATGCTGTAAAAAATTATAGGTTTTGAAAAGAAAGTTTTAAAGTGTTCGCAAAAGCTATTAAAACAAAACAAACGATTAAAAAATCACTAAAGTTTTGACAAAAGCAACAAAACTTGAGTTGATTGAGCTTGGCCAAAATGCTTGTTGGCTCTCATCCGTGCTTGTGCACTGCTGGCGGTGTCGTCCTGCCAACTCAATCGAGTGCCGTAGCGGTCGCTGCTGCTGCCGCTGCCGCCGCCGCCGCTGCTGCCACGACGACAACAACAACTACCACAACGAGCAACAAGACGGCCGCCGGAGCTGCAACGGATTTCTCGATAGCAGCCATCATGGCGCGGGAGGATGCCTCCAGCCGGGAGTCGTCGCTGCGGAGTGCAAGTAAGTCGCCGACGCCAACAAAACGGCGAACGCTCATTTCGTCCAGAAAAAAATTATAAAATTTTAAAATTTGGCCAGAAAAATTTTATTTTTTTTTTTCTCAATTTAATTCTAATTAAGAATTTTAAAGAAAACTAATTGTTCTTGCCTTGCAAAAATGTTCTTTCTTCTTCTTTAGCAGTTTGTTATTGTAACTGTCAAATCTAATCGGAATTTTTTGTATGTCAAAGTGTCACGGTCGTCGGACAGTTACAGTTTTCGACGAAAATTTTTCAAATTTTTCAAAATTTTTCGACGAGAATATTCCACTTTCTGGAATGTATAACTAAAAATAACACTTTTGAGTGGATAAATAAAATCAAAATAGACTAAAAATTAAAAAAAATAAAATTAAACAAAAATAAAATTTAAAAAAAAAAATAAAAATAAATAATTTGTACTTCTTTCGCTTAAATCGATTAGATCGATTTATTCAACGGCTGTAGTTTTAAAAAAAGTGGTCTATAAGAATCGCTATTTTCCTAGAACTTTTTTTCCAAGTGGCTTTAAAAGCATTTACGGCTTTTAGTTTAGACGTGTTGGCTTATAATTATTTTAATTATTGATTTCAGTTTATAGAATTCAGTCAAGATTCCGGTACGACAGGTTTCAAACGCCGGAAGCAATTTTTCGCACCAGATTGATTGATTAAGTTTATAATCGGTGTATTTAAAATATCATCGTACCCCTTAATTATTACGTAAAATAGAGGATAAATCGATTAATGTGTCAATTAATAGAAGTAATTTAGTGTAGCATTATTATTGTAAGTTGAATTGATTTAGCATTTTCCAGTTTTTTTCGTTTTCGTGGAAAAATGTAGGTTATGTTTTTGTCGTAATTTAAAAGATTTCACAGATTTCACAAAAATAATTTTTAATTTTTACCAAAGAATCCAGAATTCTAAAATTTCAATCATTCCAAATTCTTAATTAACTTTTAACAATACAATTTATACAATTAAGCTACAATTTATTGTAGCTTTAAAATGTTGTGTTGATAGATTTTTGAATTTCTTATTAAAAAGCAATCGAATGGTATAGAATAACTTTTCTATTTTATTTAAAATACTTCCCTTCAATGTTTTAAAAATATATTAACACCGCTTTTAACACAGATTTCTATGGCAAGGATTTGTGTAAAACGGCGAATGAATTGTTTTTTTAATTGTTGAATGTTTTTATCGTGCGAGAAGACTACGTTCTGATACGAGATTATGATATAATCTCAGAAATATGTAAAGGGTTTATCCATTTTCTCTTTCGGAAAGTGAAGTAAAAAAAACACTATAATTATTCAGATATTAATTGAATTTTTATTTCAATATGATCGACTTGGACTTGGCCAATTTTTGACACAAGTCACTTTTGTAAAAGTGTACTACTATTGTACATTTGTCAGTGTATTATTGTCAAAGTGAAATTGCTTAAAAAAATTAACGCGGAATTTTTTACGCTATTTTGCGCATATTTTTAACGATATTTGACTTAAAGAATCACTTTAAAAAATTGGAAAAAAAATAATTTTCTAGAAATAAAAAAGAAATTACTTTTCATGAAACATTTGGTTTGTGCTTTTAATTTTTAATCAAACCGTGGACTAATGCATAATTTAGCTAAAAAGAGCGAAGACGGAGAAAAGAGATAGCTTTTATAAGACCAAAACCATACAAAAAAAAACATCATGTTTAAAGCAGAAAAACTTGATTGATCTAAGAAAGGAGTTGCCTTAAATTTGGCGAAAGCAATTAAATAATACTGGCTGCTGGCTTTGCTTTTTACCGGTTATTTTGAATTTAGGGCGGCGTCTTTTTTTTTTTTTTTTGAAAGGCATAACTTAGCGCTTTAGAACCGGCGAACCGTCGTACCGTCAGGTTATTTTGAGCTTTCGATGTCACCGCTTTGGATGTCTTCAAATTAAAGCATTTAAAAAGCAAAACTTTGAGATTTCAAAAGCGCAGTTTTAAGCCATTTTAGTACATAACGTCATCAATGCAAATTTCGTCTACTCAAAAAGATTAACACTTTGAAAAAATTAGCTCGGTTTTCAGAGTCGTATGTCGTTTTTTTGTAAGCGACCCATGATGCTGAGGTTGCGATGATTTTGAGTCCTTGATCGTCTATAACGATCTGAGACTAAATTCATGTATAATTATAGGCTGCGCCATTTTTAATGTCGGTATGTGAATGTTGAATAAATTTTTTTTAAAAAAAACAACCGCTTTCAATATAGGTACGATATGTATTTCCAGATCTTCAGATTTGTTTCCTGCGGACATATTTTTGTCGGGCTATTTGAAAAGCTAAGTGTGCGCCAGCAAACCTCTTAGACCATTGACGAGCTCAAGGCAAGCTCAATTCGTGCCGAAATTATCGCTATAGGTATCGCTCGAGATGCTCGAAAAAGTGTTGGAAAATGCAGCCAAAGGGGCTTATTTTGCTTTGGCCAATAAAGGCGCCGGCCACTTGATTGATGTTGTTTTCAAAAACTAGTCCGAATAAATCGGTTTTTTTTTTGTAAAGTTATTCAATATTCACATACCGACATAAAAGATGGCGCACACTGTATAAGAAATAAATGCAAAAACTAATGATGATACGAGTATAACAAAAGTTTTGTATGGAAAAAGGAAACAAAGACAACTCGCTAAGAAAATCTGAATTTTCGTCAATAGGCCTGAAATCGTTCTCCTCCATTGTTGGTCCATTTACAAGCTTTCGCAATCCGGGCGGGCTTTATATTGTCGCCATTTCTGAAAGATCTGTTCTCAATGATTTTTTTTCTCAATTTTTTTTTTTTAATTTTTTAATGTTTTCTTTTTATTATTTTTTTGTAATTTTTAAAAAAAATAATTTTTTTTTTTTGTAATTTTTAAAAAAATTTAATTTGTTTTTTTAATAATTTCATTTAAGATAATTTTTAATTATATGTAAAAAGACGCTTTTATTAAAATGTTGTTTTCTCTTTTGTGCAGGCCCGATTTCGGTTGAAGATGTTGATGTCGATGTTGATGTCGTCGATTGCAGCGATTCCGAAGAACCGCCGGCCAAAACGCGTCGGTTGTTACACAATAGCAGCTGCAGCAGTAGCAATAACAACAACAACAACAACAACCACAACAATCACTCTAATCATCACCATCACAATCATCACCACCATCATAATCATCACTCGCATCAACACCAACAACAGCGTGACCGTCATCATCATCATCCGAATCATCATCATCATCAGCAGCAGCAACATTCTCCCAACAATAGTAGCGCTGGCAGCCACTCTGAGCAGCAGCAGTCGCAACAACAACAACAACAACAGCAACTACTTAATACCAGCACCAGCAGCAGTCAAGGACGCTCCACGCCGCCACAGAGTCCCGGCACGGACAGCGAGGAGCGCCTAACGCCCGAACCGGTGCAGAAGGCGCCGAAAATCGTTGGTTCCTGCAACTGTGATGAACTGAAGCCGGTGCAGTGTCACCTGGAGACCAAAGAGCTGTGGGACCGCTTTCATGAATTGGGCACCGAGATGATTATCACCAAAACGGGAAGGTAAGTGCAGAATTAAAGAGTAGAAGGGCTAGGAGGAGGGTAACGGCGGGCAGGGGGGCCGGGGGTAATGGGGGGTTATATAGTCTCTCTTCCATACTGAACTGACTGACATGCAAATGGTGCATTAGCGGACGCCGCGCAGCGCCGTGCAGCACCATGCGGCGCTCTGTACATAAACACGCCGTTTGAAGCTTTTGTTCAGCAGTTGTTGTTGTAGTTGTTGTTGTTGTTGTTGTTGGCGGGCACACCGACCAGATCAGGCAACAAATTGTGCTTTAATGTGAGCAGATTAACGGGCAGCACTTAAACGTGCATGTTTTTAATCCTCGTTGTTCGACGGCAATTACCTCGAAAATAAGAGACCGTAAATGCGATAACAAAAAACAAAAAAAAAATTGGAATAGTCAAAGCATAAAAACAAATAAATAAACAGCTAAAACAACAATAAAAACACTACAAAAAACGGCGAAGCCGAAGAAATCAGCAAAAAATGCGGCTACGATGTTTGGCAACAAATGCTGGCAACAAATGCTGGCAACAAATGTTGCGCACGCGGATAATTTATGCGGTCAGAAAAATGTGTACGCTCGTTCAGTCCGAGAATTTGATAGCAACAAATTTTGCACACTTTTTACTTCTACTGCGCCTTCACCGTCTTCCCGTCAGCGTCTTCTTCAGCGTCTTCTTCACCGTTTCTGGTCTCTGGGTTCAATCAATCAAACCAATTTTTGCCCCTCATTCTTTCGTTCAGCGAAAAGGGTTTCCACGGACCTGCACTGAACCTGATCCTGACTGATCCTGTGTGCGGTCTAGGTCTTTTCGAGTTGCGAGGTCCTTGAGTCATTAAAACGTCAACCGGCACTAACACGAAGCTGTCAATAAGTGGAGCAATTGAACAACAACAACAACGACAATGGCAAAAAATAAAGCCAAAAAAAATGTATGATAGAAAACCAGAAAAAAAACAACAACAAGGACTGGGCTCCTTTCGATTTCAAATCACAACAATGCGTTGTTGTTGTGTTTCCTTTTTGTGCCCAAAAATTTGAAAAGAAACATCAAAACAACACGAATCCGCAGCAAAAGAAACAAATAGTTAGTTTCCAGTTAGTTAGGTACCAGATAGATGCGTAAAGTGACCACACGCGTGGTGCGGCGCACAAAACATGCCTTCGTGAGCTGCTATGGTTTTTGGGGTAGTCGACCCATTAAATAGAATAATATCACACCTACCAGGGCGGTCCTTGTCAACCAAAACTATTGCAGTCAGTCAGCAATAGTTGTCGAACGGAGGCAACAACAATGTTTGTGGTTGTTGTTGTTATGTCATCGAAATGTAGCAAGAAATGTAGCCTCTGTACCTGTTTTGTACCTTTTGAGTTATCTTCTTTGGCCATACTTTACGTTTTTTTTTTTTTTGTGGTTCAGTGGTTAAGCTAGCTGTTGTTGTTGTTGTTGTTGTTGTTCCATTTTCGGCAAACAGATATTTATTCACAGGATATTTATACATTTCAGCTTCTTCTTTAAATTCCCGGATTTTTTCTCGTTTTTTTGGGTAATGAGACTGACAACAATTCAAAGTCATTCGCCCTCGTGAATGGTTGGTCTCTTTTTTGGGTCTAAGCCCGTATTTTACGAGTTAATCCTGTAAAAGTCATTCGTCGTTAGCATTGTTTTCGCCTCTTTTTTTTCATTTTTATGTACTTTTTAATAAATATTTGTTGGTAGAAAATTGAAAATGGCAAAATTAAATGAGATTTTAGAGGAATATTTTGAAAAGATTCTACGATTTCTTTAGCCATTTTTCTATTACAAACAAATTGTAAAACAAAAAACGAGAAGCAAAGAAAAATACAAAAAAAAAATGTTAAAAAAGATTTCGAAAGATCTCACAAGTTTTAAGAATTGTTCATAGAAATCGTATAAAGCCATAAAAAATCGTATAAATTTATGCAACTAAAAACGAGAAGCAAAGAAAGACACAAGAAAAAATGTTAAAAAAGATTTCGAAAGATCTCACAATTTTTAGGAATTTTTAAAGAAATCTCAAACGTATAAAGTATACTCAAAACGCAATACTAGACTCTGAAGTTTCGAAAAGTCTCGCAAGTTGAAAAAGAATTTTCAAAAGTCTCTAAAATGAAGCGCTTTAGAGATATTAAGACTGTCGAGAAATCTCGCTTAATCTCGCGACGCGTCGCGGTCAACCAACAACGAAAAATAAAAGAAAAGCGTTTCTTGTTATTTTTATACTTTAAAATAATATTATTTTAATTTAGTCTTATTTTCATAAAACAATTTTTATTTGAAGAAATTGAATTTTATTCGTATTTTCTTGATTTTAATAATCTTGCGGAAGGCAGAATTTTTTAAATACTTTTAATCAAAGCAAAAGCGACCAAAGAAAAAACGTACCTACATATCTCACCGTTTATGTCTCCCTCTTCCTCCCTCTCTCTCTCTTTAAAATATCAAAAATATCTTAAACGAATAATTAATCAATTTTCTCTTTTCTCTTCTCTTCTACCTCTTTCCTTCTAGACGCATGTTCCCCACAGTTCGTGTTAGTTTTTCCGGTCCACTGCGCCAGATTCAACCTGCCGACCGTTACGCGGTCCTGATCGATATCATACCCATGGATTCGAAACGTTATCGCTATGCGTACCATCGTTCGGCGTGGCTGGTGGCTGGTAAGGCCGATCCGGCACCACCTGCTCGTCTCTACGCCCATCCGGACAGTCCGTTCAGTTGCGAGGCGCTGCGGAAGCAGGTCATCAGCTTCGAGAAAGTGAAATTGACCAACAATGAAATGGATAAGAACGGACAGGTTGGTTCCAAGAACCCTTTTTTATTATTATTATTTCTGGTAGTGTTGTTGTTGGGGTGCGGTGGTTGTTGTTGTTGTTGTTGGAGTTTTATAAATTATGGGTGAACATTGCAAGGATTGCGTGAGACCGCGGAATCATCGTTATTCCACCAACAAAAATGCTCAAGTTCTTTGAATAAATGATTTTTGTAGCTACATTTTGTTTAGCAACATGTTGCAGCAGGCTTATGTTTTCTTTTGTTGCTAATGTTTGTTCTATGAAAATAGCTGGGTTTGCTACATTTATTTGAGTAACCTGGTGTTTATATAACAAGGAGCCACACGCACCTCCCCTTCCCCTTCCCTTTACCCTCCTTCCTTCCTCTTTCACGGTCTCATTCCTTCTGTACTCTTTATGTACTCGATTTTGTCGAGTATATTCGAGTACATTCCGCGTCAAATGCTGCGCATGACCTTCCTTTAATGCTCTTGCATAACTTTGTGGCGATACTGGATACCAAATACATACATACATACATACCTATAGTAGTGCAAATATATTCTATTTATTTTGTTTGTCTTTTCACTCTCGCTTTTACTAAAAGAACCTTCTCTCTTCATTCTTTTTCTTTTTCTCATCTTTTCTCTGCAGATTGTTTTGAACTCGATGCATCGCTATCAGCCCCGAATTCATCTGGTGCGCCTTAGCCATGGCCAGAGTATACCCGCCAACCCGAAGGAGTTGCAGGAGCTCGATCACAAGACTTACGTGTTCCCCGAGACCGTCTTCACCGCGGTGACCGCTTACCAGAATCAACTGATTACGAAACTGAAAATCGATTCGAACCCCTTCGCCAAGGGTTTCCGTGACTCCTCCCGCCTCACCGACTTCGACCGCGATCCCATGGAGGCTCTGCTGCTCGAGCAGCAGCTGCGCTCACCGCTGCGCCTCTTTCCCGATCCCCTGATGCAGCAGTTCGCCCAGCAAGGCGCCGCCGACCCGACCTCGATGGCCATTTTCGAGAAGGCGCGCCAGCATCTGCAAATGTTCGGCGGCAATTCACCGTACGCCCAGCTCATGATGCCGCAGATGTATCAGCAGGCAGCGGCCGCGCCACCGCCGCCCGGCCTGGGCGCCTTTCATATGTTCCAGCAGCAGTGGCCACAGCTGACCGCCGGCTTCCTGGCCAGCGCCAATCAACAAGCGGCTGCTGCGGCGGCGGCAGCACAAGCCGCAGCCGCTGCCCAAGCGGCCGCGGCGCACAATCGAACGCCGCCGCCACCGCCGCCCAGCGCCTCGACGCCCTCGTCGACATCGTCGGGCTCACCGTCGCCGGACATGCGGCCGCGCCAGTTCCAGCGTTTCAGTCCTTACCAAGTGCCGTCGCAACAGCCGCCGTCGGCGCGCACTCCACCCAATTAGGGAGTGGCGGGCCGGGCGTGGGGCGCAGCGGAGAACGGGGCCTTGCCGCGCCTTGCAGAAACAGTATTAAATTAAAATAAAGCAAATCGACACCAAGAGAAAAATAATTTGGAAACGTAGAAAAAAAACAAAAACTAAAGGAAAAATTTTTTAAAAAAGTAATTTTTTAAAAAAGAGTTGTAAACGTCATTTTAATTGATTTGTTGTTGTTGTTGTTGTCGATTTCGTCGCTACTGATTCTGAAAATGTTCTCTGGTTTGTGGCGAATGTACCTAATCATTATAAATCGGTGAAAATGTTGTCACTTGATAAAGTGACAACCTCCGCACCACTCCCGCCCCCCCCCCCCCCCTCCCCGCAACCTTAATCCACCCACAACTCTCCTCTTCTTTCATTCTATTGTACAAAGACTTTTTACTGAAATATTTTTCTGGCCCGTTCGTGGTTTTTTTTCAGTTAATTTGTATTTTTCTGCTCGCTCTGTTTGTTTGTATTTATTTATGTAGTATATTTTAAAAAATAAGCATTTGTTTGCAAATATTGTAATTTAGCTTTATTTACATTTAGTTACATTGTAAAATTGTTGTAATCTTCATAAAATTATCTCAGTGTAGAGCAAGCGACATGCGATGCTTTCGGCGGAAGTATCTGCAAGAAGAACAAGAATAGTTAAAAAAAATGATCTTCTAATTAAAAGTAATCAGTATCTAGCTAATAAAATGTCTGTATATGTATGTATGTATGTATCTATGTAATTAAAATGTAGTGTTAATAATAACGAATGATTTCATGAGAAATAAAGAACCGTTTAGAAGCGTTATAGAGTTTCGTGTATCGACAAAAAAAACGGCCACGAAAAAAATAGTATGTTAAAATATCATAATATAAGAATCGTACCACTAAAAATAAAAAGCACAAGACGGAAAAGGGACGGAAGGATACAAAAATCAAAAAATTTCAAAAATTATATCCAAATAAAATCCATAGAGAAGAAGAATAAGAACAAGAAAGAATAAATCAAAATAAAAAGCAAACACAAAAATTACTCAAAATAAAAAAATTTATTGTCCATTATTTTTTTCCGGAAAATATTTAGGTTTTTCATTAAAAATACTCGTAGGTAAGTCATTATATTGGTTGGGGAAAAAGTATTCGGCGTTTTTTTTGTTTTTTTGGTAAAAAGATGCAACATTTTTGTATGTAACAAACATTTTATTAATTCAAATATTAACCATTCTTTTCAACTACCTTTTGCTGGGTTTTTCGGTTATAACCATTTTTTTTTTTTTTTTTGAGAATTCCGAGGTTTTTATTTTGGTAAAAACTGACACAGTCCTCTTGAAGAGCTCGAAACAAATGTTAATCTGACGGTGCAAGGTCAGGACTATACGGTGCATGCATCAAACTTCCCAGCCGAAGTCTCTTAGTTTTTGGCGGGGCCAACAAAGCTGTATGTGGTCTTTTTTTTTGACCCATTTTTGCACTTTCATTTCATGAGGCATCCATGAAACATCGAGCTACTTTGTGAAAACAACTTTATGCAAATGGTTTCAAATTAGTCGAAATGTGAGGGCGCGCCTCAATTAGTGTGGATTTTTCAACCTAATTAAATCCTTTGTTTGCAGAACACTGACATCGTCCCATGATGTACATTTTCCGTTTCCTACCTTTTTAAATATGTATTTAAAAGGAGTTTTGTCTTTTAATATATATTTATTTATTAAAAAAAAAATTATTAAAATAAAAAAAAAAAATTTTTTAAAGTAAAAAAATATACACGAAAAATTAAGAAATTTGATATATTCGGGGCGAAAAAAACAACAAACAAATAAGTACTTACTTTTTTAAAAATTTTAAAAAATGTTCATTTCATGCTTTTCTGAAAATTCGTGAAAGGAATATTTTCTTCATGGTGGTTTTTTAATATTTATTTTCGATTTTCACACGTATCGATATTACCAATGTGACGCGAGAGTAGACGAATAATAAATTTTTAACAAAAAACTAATAAAAAAAAAAATTCTTGAGGGGTAGGTCGTCGGTCGTATTGCATGAGACTAAATGTATACCAGATTATTTTTCTTTTGATTTCACTTCAACACTTTAGGTCGGCTTGTTAGCTAGTTGTCGTCGTTGTGTGTTGTTGTTGTTGTTGTTATTCTGTTTGTGCATAACAAATTGAAAACCAGTCTGAACAACTGTTACGAATCGAATTGTATCGGATCATTTCACTCTTCTCACTTGCACTTCATATGGCCCGAATATGAGAAGAAAATACGAGAGAAAATCTTTCAAAAACCACAAAAACAACAACACAAAAAACATACCAAAAAAATCAAAAATTAATTAAAAACTCAAGCGCAATTATTTCCGCAGCTTCAAAGATGATTTTCTTCAGATATCGTTTTTACGATGTGTTGATTGAGAGCTGATCAAATTACGAGAAGGCTTTAGTAGTTGCCAGATGAGTTCGCCGACCGAGTTGGGGAGAGTGTGAAGAGGGTTTGGTTGGTTTGGTTTGGTTTGGTTGATTCATTTGATCGTGGTTTGGTCGTTTGGTTCGTTGAGTAGTCCATTGATTAGTCAAAAATTCGAACCGGGATAGCTTGGTTAGCCCCCGATTCATTGGGGCTCGTCTTTTCCAATGTTTGTTGGGTTGAGTATATTTTTGGGCGTTGATTGTTCAGTAAATTGACGCTCTAGTCTCGCTCTCTGCATCTTTTTTAACTCTGTCTCAAGTGTTAACTTAAACTAAGCGCCAGAAAAATATATTCATAAATTCTTTCCTACTAAAAAAACTGTTTACTGATCATGTTCATAATCATCATCATCATCGTCATTATGATCATTCACCCAAATCACCTTAAATAAATTATGAGAATGTGGAAGCTATTTTATAAAAATTATACACTAATGGTTGGTTTCGGTTCTTTTGTGAGGAAAATATTTATTTATGGTAATGAGTGGAGCAGTCTCGCAAGAAAGACAGACGGAGAGAGAGAGTGAGAGAGAGAGATTGAGGAAAAAAATCAAATTAGTGTCATCCTAAATTGAAAAAGCTACACGTACCTAATTTTGTTTGTTTTTAGAAAATAAAATAAAGCCAGAGAAAATCTTTGGTTTAATGAAGTGGAATTTATTTCCAACGAAATTTCTGGCAGTGAGATTTGTTGAGGAAAATCTTTTCGGTGAGTTTGTTAAAAAAAAAATTGTTTTTTTATAAATCTAATCCTGTTTTGTAAAGTATTTCTACGATTTTGGCTGAGAAAAGGATAGAAAAACCAAGCAAGGTTTTAACCAACCAAATCGAATGAGTATCTTTACACCTCCTTTCCCCCCTCTCATCATGTTAAGGCTGATGATGATAATGTCATTCCTCCAGACGAAAATAACTATTCTTTTCAGTAAAATTCAGTGAAAAACATTTTAAAACGATTAAGCTTTAAATCGATTAAGCTTAAATCGGAGATAAGGAAGGAAGATCTCCCCCCTCCCTTTTCCCCTTCCCCTTTCCCTTCCCAGCCTTTTTCAATCTTGTTTGCCGGAATTGATTTCTGTTCTTCTTGCTTTTGGCTTTTTCTGGCCAAATCATTTAACCTCTCAATCTCTCAACCTGCCCGACGACGACGGTACCTACACGTGTTGATCACACTTCGATGGTGTCAAGTGATTGCCATAATCATGGAAAACCACCGTACAAAACAACGACGGCGAACACTGCACTGGCAGCGGCAACAACTCGGTGGAAGTTGGCGACACGTGAGCATCATAATGTTACACAAAATGGCAACGCAGTTACGCAGCAAAAGCCAGTGTTTTTGTTTTTGTAGCACTCAAAAGCATTATCCAGCAAACGACACGACTAATCTCGCGGGATGTTGCTCACTCTCCTGACCAAAGGTCTCCAGCGAATGGCTGGAGGAGGTAGAGAGAGAGAGAGAGAGAGAGAAAAGAGAGGAGGGTTTTTAACAAATTAACAATTAATTGCAGCAACGGATAGAAATCAATAGTTTTCACAAGAAAATGCAATTAATTGCCGGAGATAATGACCGGCATCGAGCACCGGCTTCAGCGCTGGTGAGTAAGTGAGTAAGTGAGTAAGTGAGTGCGTGAGTTACTGAGTGTGTGTGTGTGTGTGTGGGGCAGAGGGTGAAGAAGTAAGCAGCACCGGGCGGGTAAAAACCATTCGCAGCCGGCTGCCTCCGACCACAAGACCACGAGAGTTACTATGGACTGAATATTCTGCTGGATACGGCTCCAGGAACCGGCGGCGAGTGGCTGGCTGCTACCCCGGTGTTGTTGTTGCTGTTGTTGTTGCGCTCCTACGGCCGACACCGGCGCTGGTGTGCATTTCAATTTATGAAATTAATTCATTAAACATGCATGACTGCAGTGATGATGACCGTTGAGTCGTCGCGTCGTCTTCGTCCAGCAGTCGTAGGCGACTGCGCCACCAGCACCACCAGCAGACCGGCAGACAGTCGTGGCGCTGCCATTATTACCATAGACCGACTCCTTTCTTGGCCAATCTTGAATGTTGAAGAATTCGCAAATCATTCATTTCGCCTGAAATGCTTTATGAAGAAACGTTTGGGCCATGTAGCCTAGAAGAAGAAGAAGAAGAAGAAGAAGAAGAAGAAGAAGAAGAAGAAGAGGAGGAAGAATAAGAGGTTTTGGTGGTGGTGGTGGTGGCTGAAAGGTCCACAGAGCATTAAACAAGAAAGAAAGAAAAAATTATTTTTAACTATTCTCGGTCTGACTGACGCGAATTGAAGAAGAACAAAAAAAAAAACGTATTTTGCTAGCAACTTGGTGTGCCGTGTGCCGTGAACTGGTAAGAAGCATTTAGCCAACTTCATCTTTTTATTTGTACGGTCTTGGAAATTGATTTTTCCGGCTTCTGTGCTCTTTCATTTTTGATCTGTTCTGCCTTTAAGGTCTTCTAATTTGGTCTGTTATGAATTGTTAGGTCTTCCAAATTGATTTCTCTTATTTTAATAAGAACCTGCAACCTGCAATTTTTTTGTATTGAAGATCCTACAATTTGGTCATCCATCTTGTTCACTCTCGCTTTTTCAGCTGGTTGGAAGACCTTCCTTTGACCAATCTTTGCCGGACTTTGGTCTTTTCTGCTTCTATGTCCTTCCGAATTGACCTTTATAGCTTTTATGGTCCATTAAGTATTTATTTTTTGTTGTAAAAGCCTTCCTAAAAGGCTGCCGCAGTTTTCATGATCCTCCAAATTCAGCTATTCTGCTGTTTAGATCTTAAAAACAGATCTTTCTTGCCTTTTATGTCTTCAAATTTGGTGTCTTGTCTTCAAACGGGGTCTTCTCTGGTTCGTTAGTCCTCCAATTTGGTCTGTTTTACCTTTAAAGTCATCTAATTTCGCCTCCTTTCTGGGTTTTTGTAGTCTTCCAGAAACTTACCTTTTCGGCTTGTACAGCGCCTTTCCGGCGAACGGCGAACGGCGAAAGCCTTCCAAAAAGTCTTCCATCACAATTTTTCAATATTGAACGCGCGTGAATATTTTAACCCCGAAAATGGAACGCAGGGCACAGTATATTTACGTCATGGCCGAAATTCTCGTTTGTCAAATCAATTATTAATGGCTTCTTTATTGAGCTCCAACAATTCCCAAGAAGTTGTCCATCTTGCACAAGCTTGATTAAATTGACAAACCATCAAAACTTTAGTTTTTTCTTCTTCTTCATCTATTATTGCTGCTTCTTCTTCATCTTACTCCTCTTCACCATGTCAAGCTCGTACATAATTAATGTCTTTTTACACATATTAAATTACGGTATACCGAACACTAAAAGACAGTAAGTATGAAATAAATGACCATCGAACAGCAATGGCAACAACAACAACAACAACAATAACAACAACGAACACCTGAAGAGGCAGAAACAGGAGCCTGCTAGAGGAAGCTTTTATGTACGTTGCACGTTGTGTGTTGTGTGTGTGTCTGTTTGAGAAGGCTTGAATACAAATTGATTGAAACGCCCCCGACATTTTAGCTCACACCCAGTCCGCGGACCGTTAGAGCTAGCCGCTACCGTTACCGTTATTGAGACGTACACTCCGATGGGTCAAAAGCATGAAAATTCATTTTCTTTTTTTTTTTTTTACTACCATAAAAATCATGTTTCTGATGATGACTATGCTGCTGATGATGATGGTTATGCTGATGATGATCATGATGATGATGATGATGATGATAGTGCCTATGATAATGCCGTTGTTTATGACTATTTTCTTTACGAAGGGCTCTCATAATTGCCAGGAAATTCTGTGGTCATTCTCAAGGAAGTCATTACTTGTGATTACTTTTTAAATGATGGGCGTTGGTGGGGTGATGTCTGATGGGCGGATTGTTGCCAAAATGTCTAATTTTCAAAAATTAATTAACACTCACTGACCATTTAAGAGAGAGAGAGAGAGAGAGATAGAAAGAAGCACAAGAAGGCAATGCCTTTTTTTATTTTTGTGCAACGTAAAGGAGTTAAATTTTGCTGGTCATGTTGGAAATTCAGGGGTCATTTTAGTAGTTTTTGGTTTCTTGTTTTTCTTAATCCTTTGTTTCTTTTTTTTTTCTTTTTGGGATCATTGAAAAATCGTGCTCTTTTCTCTCTCGCTTCCTCGGCTCGAAGTCAAAATCTCTTAATGCCTCTTAAATTGAAAGCGTTCACCGGACCTCAAGTAGACAATTTCCGAAACCCTCGCAGAATCGCCCCCACCGCCACCCTCACCCCTGCCCCTGCGCCTGCCGTCACTCGCTGGAATGTAGTTAAAGAAAGTTGCGACAAAATAGTAACAATTTCTCCACAGAAAATCCTCAACTTAACCACAGAGACCAGAGCCGTAACCGAAAACCGAAAAATCCACTCCACAGATACCGAACGGGACAATTAACCCATGCATTCAACCACCCACAAGCAACGTTGAGAGCTACTCTCGCAAATAAGAGTAACTCTGGTGTGGGTGGAGGAGGAGAGTTGGCGAATCTAAGTAGATGGACGAAGTGATTTTGGTGAGCTTAAGTTGGCACAACAGCAGAATCTAAGCCTGGCAAACGGTCTCTTAAGCCAATCGGAATGAAGACACGATATAACACAATGGCACTTCGTATATTAAGGATTGAGACAGAAGGGCTTTGGGCTATACTTTGGGCCGCATGTACGCTGTCCTCTACGGTAACGGTGGCGACAATAAAAAAAATCCTATAAACAGGGTTAACAGAGTAGTATGTATATGTTTAGTTATTCATTTAGTTTTTAATCGAATTTTTCCATCGCTTCAAGTAAAGAAATAATGCTAATCTAAGCTTCGCGAAAAGCCTAATGAAAATGTATTGTAGTCTTTAAGTCTTTAGAATGTATTGACAACCTGTATTGCTAACATTGCTTGCGCCGTTTCTGTAGGCATACATACATGCATATATTAATTGCTTACACTGTAATGCGTGCTGGAAATTTGTTGCTCTATCACCAGACGAGTAGAAGAAGCATCATCATGGCAAATTCAACAATTTAACAGTAACTATTCGAGACTTTTCACTCAAGTCATTCAAGTTAAATGTCATGGAAAACAAAATGTGCAAAAGCATTAACGGATTACCAAGTTATCAAGACAATGACTATAAAGCAAAGGCTGAGGGTAAATTTAGGAGTAAAAACAGTTTTGACACTTTTACATTTTGAAATTTTGAGGAAAATTGTATTGAAAAATGTATTGAAAGATATGTACATAATTTGGTTTCACATAATTCCACTTCTTAAGCTTACAAACTTCTTAAAAATGGTTTTACAAAGGTCTTACAAGTGGCTTACAAGTTGCTTACAAAAGTTGCTGACAAGTTTTGGTTATTAGAACCCATTCTGTGTGAGTCAGATCTATCGATTAGTATTTACCCTATTTAAAGATGCTTACAAAGTGCTTACACAAAGCTTACAAGTTGCTTAATTAGCATAAGACTTGCTTCGTGATTAAGTGGCATTAGTGAATGTAGGCATTATTATTTAAACAGTTCTAAAACATGTTGATATACTTACAAAGCCTTTACAATACTTAAAAAGCGCTTACAAGTTGCTTAATTAGTATTAGAGTTGCTTTCTGAGTAAGTGGCCATTCTATCTACGTTTTATAATTTAATCCACTATGCGCATGTTAGTATGTTTACAAAATGTATCTTTACGATATGCTAACAAAATTATTACAAGTTACTTCATAAGCAAGCAATTCTTTAGACAAGTTTGTTTAACATAGGTACATATCTACTAGTAGTGGCAATAAATTCAAACGGATTCATGTGCTTACAAGCTGCTTACCAATGTTTAGTCAGAATTTACTGATATATGAAGACACGTGGTATAAATCTACAAATTAATTCAATTGTGCAAGTGTTAGCTGAATTGCTTACATGGTGCTTACAATATCCATAATAAAAATGTGCAATCCGTCAGCGTAATTCCATGAAACCATCACGATGGCTATGGGTACCCATTTCACACAACTTTTTTTTATACATATGCAGAATCTTTAAGATACTTGTACTTGAAGTGCTTACAAGCTGCTTAATCGAAATTTATTAGTCTATGGACCAGTTTGTGCTACACTCTTTCAATTCTTCCCGATTCCGAGTGGTTTATTGATGTGCTTACAAAGTGCTTACAAAGAGCTTACAAGGTGCTCAATCAGAATTTAACATTCATTCCGTCCCAAACATTAATTTTTTGTTAATGGCATAAGCATAACCCAATCGTTATCGATTGATCTCAATTATCATCAAAAAATTAGACACAATTCGAAATAATTTCAATTTCAATTAATCAGAAGCTTAATCACTACATTTTTTAATTTTTATAAAATTTGCATAATCTATAGTAGTTAATACCATCATCATCACTATCATCATCATCATTGATAGGAAACGTCAACACCACAGAGCGATCATTAGAGTTTAAAAAGAATAGAAAAAAAGGAGACCAAAAATTTATCGTATTCATTTCTATACAATTTGAATTCTTGATTTTTGGGACATATTTTTTATCACAAGCTTCGCTTAGTTAGCTTAGCTTAGTTTACACTCAAAATTTATGCATCAATACATTAAAGTGTTGTCAAAACGTTGTCAGTTCATTTTGATCATTTGTGTTTTTTTTTTAATTTTTTTTTGTTTTTGTGATCTTTTGAGTGACCTTTTGAGTGATCTTTTGAGCTGTTGTTGTTGTTGTTGTTGTTGTTGTTGTTTTCCCCGACCGTGAAGGCCATTCGAGTCGGTGCAGTATTTGTTCGCGATCGTGTGTTTGTCTCGATCGAGAATCGAATCGATCGATGAAGCGATCTTATGAAAGTTTTTGCCTTTTTCTATTCTATGTCTATTCTATTTTCTATTAAATTTTTATTTATATTCTATTTTCTATTCTATTCTGTCTCGACTTCATTCCATCCAATGATGCTCATTGTTTTAACTCGTAACAATCATGCTAATTAACTAATTACTAAACAAGTAATCAACTGATCAAGTAATAATGTGCGATTAATAAAGGTTGTCAGTTATTATATTTATTAATGTGATCCCCGTCTCCTTCGTCTCCCTTAGCCTTGGCTTGGCCCCTTCGATTACAGCACTCTTTAACCAGTTCATCGGGTTTATAAATCGTTCATTTTATACATAAAATATAGATATTTAATTTAATAGCTTTATTGCGCATAATTTGTAGTAAAATCCTGAAAACTGATGCCCCCCCCCCCCCTTATAAAGCAGTTGATTTCAACGATTAACTGTAATTAAATTATACAAAATGAACTTATTAATAAGACCTGACATTATTAAGTTTTTTATTAATAAACTTTAAAGAATTTTTATTTTTCATATTCATACATATATAATTTATAATTTATATTTTTTCAGTAATGTGCATGAGTTTAACCCAACTGTCATATCGAATAAAATTTCTTTCGTATGTACATACGCAAAATATTCATGAGATTCGTATTACGAATTTGTTAATATATATAAGAACCTATTTTTATAAGTGCTTATAAGCCGCTTACAAAATTACTTTATTGGAATAAATCTGCTGCTTTAAGATTACGTTGAGTGATCAAAGATTACAATATGTTCTAGAAAGTTTCAGTTTTCCAGTTGTCTTCCATTTTTATTGACGTGCTGACGATTTTTGCAGACGTTAAAGCTTATTCTAAACTTGAAACTTGAAGGTTGAATAATTTTTACCGCGCTTTTTTGACTGCTTACAAGGTATTTTGTAAGATATCGCTTCAGATTAGTCATTATTTATAAGTTCAATTTATTTCTTAGATGCTTACTGAGATGCTGACAAAATTGTATTGTTATCTTACTTTATTGATGGGCCAAAAAATTTTTTTAACAACTGTTGTTATATTTTTTGAACTATGTACATATGTATGGATGTATAAAATTATCAGCAGTTTTATGTGGCAGTAATGCTTACATAGTGCTGTATAAAATTTCGGAGAATGAATCACTTTACTATTAACTAAACTTATTTCTAAGATGATTACTAAGCGTCTTACAAGCTGCTGACAATGTGCTTTGTGCCAATATTTAGGGACAATTTCATTAAAACAGCAAATTTTCAATTGGTATAATTTTTAACAAGCTTACTTAACATGGCTTACAAGGTGCTGACAAGTTGTTGTATAGAAATTCATTGGTTTAAGAAAGATATAAATCTACCGAGAATCAATTTGTCTATTTTCTAAGTTGTTTGCTGAATGGCTTACAAAGTGCTTATATGTAATTTGTATAATTAAAAGTAGCTTAATTTAAAATATCTGTAGGTACGTGATATTTAAACCTTTGGCTTAATACTGAAAGGCTTCAATTGACAGCGTGTCAAACTTGAAAATCATTTCCAAAAACCGAAAATGAAACAAAAAACCATTTTACTTTACGTTGGCGGTAAAACCAGGCACTTGATATTATATACTCGTACATGCTGTGCTGTGTACCGTCATGTGACGATGACGATATCATGCTTTATCTAATCTTTTGTCTCATTGTTTGGTTGTTCGATGGTTTTCCACCGATATATGGACTACCAAGAATCAGCTCTACCACAGCAACCACCGTCATCATTAGCACCGAACCAGCCCCGCACAGGCCGAAGCCACAAACATTAATCGACAGGTCGGCGACTGTGTCCATCCGTCTAATCGTTCGCTCGCTCGCTCGCTCGTTCGTTTCACTGCACTCCTGCGTCCGTCCGTCCGTCATCAACTTCTCGCAGCCAGCAGTCAGCATCCAGCATTCAGCAGCCACCAATCAGTCATCAATCCACGCAGTTACGGATACACCAAACAATCAAACATTATTAATTGCAACATTGATTTCCGTGTAAAAGCGTTTTATTTTTATGACAACCTTGCGTGATACGCGCCGAGGCTAAGGCGCCCCTGGTTGTGGCCTGAGCCATACGGTCGGACCGAGGAGCGGACGCAGGAACGTACGCCCTACGTCACCCGCTGAGTATGACAGCGAGAAGACCTCTCGTTTCAACTGCCGGACAGATGAATTAATCGTGTCCGTAGAAGTTGATGAATGATTGACAGAGCAGTTAAAATCAGTTAGATTTTCATGATTGCAGCGTATTCCGAAATTCCGAAAAGCAAGTGTCGTTCCGAATTGAACAATATCTGTGTGTCTGCGTGTCTGTCTGTCTATTCTTTATTTTTTCATAAATCGTAGATTTATTTGTTTTTACTTTTTGGTTTAAATCTCGTCAAGCGCCAGCGACGCAATCAGATTGATTAATATTGTGCATTCAGCGCAATGCTTACAAGAACAATAACTCCAAAAATTGATCGCTTGACCAACCGATGATCGGTAACTCCATCATGAAACTTATTAAACTCGAAAGTATCGAAGAGAAATTCTCTGAATTTGAAAAAAAATACGAGCACCAGAATTACGAGCATAAAAAAAATACGAGAATTTCGAGATGAGAAGTTAAATGATGCTCATCCATAAATTTCAGTTAACTTCAGTTAAACGACAAATGATCAATTATTTCTTAGTATTGAGTAGAGATGTTTAATGTACAGCAAATGATCATCAGCAGTTAATTAATTATCTTTGATAATCGTTTTAGAAAAACCTTCTCATCCCATCAGCGTACATACATACATTCGTACGTCGTTTTTATACCACCGCCCGCCCACACGCAGTGTTAATGGGCCGTTGCTGCTTTCGCCCAGCTTCTGCTTAACCCTTTCCGGCCACCAACCACATCAAATACTCTCAGTCCACACTAAAAGAGTAAACATTTTCCCCGTTTTATGACTTCCAAGTTCAATTAACAAGCCTTAAGATTCGAGAAACGATTTTATATTCAGCTGTTCAGCACTTCAGCTGTAACTAGCTGTCGGTTGTGGAGTGTGAAGTGTGGAGTGTGGATTGTGTGCGACAAAGTGCTATCTGTATTTGTTAGTATTTTTTATGTGTTACACTCGCCTTCGCCTTCGTTTTACTTCTCTTCAATAAATAAACAATTTTTTTAACAAATTTTAAATGGTGCTAAACAGTTTAGCGCTTTGAAGCAGGCGATATGTAGAGGTTCTTCCCAGACAGCAGGACTGCTGCGTACTGGTAATACATACATACATACTACATAGAGAATATATGAGTTACTCTGAAAATTAAGAATTTTACTCTTCAGTCTATTAGAGATGAACGAATTCGGACATCAATGTGACACTATCAATGACTCTAACAGACAGAGTTAGACAGACTTCTAACCTAAAGTAACGAGAAAATGGAAACTTCAGCTTATAGAATCTCTTTTTCAATAGCGATCATGGAAAAGGTCACCAAACTGTAGTCTTTAAGGACTCTAATGAAAAAAGTAGAAAGCAAATAAATCATTTTCTGGCCAAAATTGTTTGCAAGTTTTTCTGAGTTTAACAAAGTTACTAACCTGGTAGTTACAGGCTTCAACTTCTAGCTAGTTTTTTAGGCTCATCAAAGTCCGCTTTAATGGTTCTGATGATTCAATTATAAAAAGTTCAATTATAGAAACTTCAATTATAGAAAGTTCAATTATACGATAGAAAAAAATTATAGATAAGTTATTTTCAGAGCTGAAATTTTGGGTTTTTTTTAAGGTCGTGGAGAGTTTAACAGACCCAGGTTCTCCAGAAAATTTGAAAAATATCAATACGAGTATTAAAATCATGAGTTCACTAATTTTTTTCTTCAAAATGTCAGCTTTGAAAAGTGCTTTTCTTGCAGTCTCAATATTTAAAGAAACACATTAAGAATATAACTAAGCAAAGATCTTAATTTTTTGCCATTACGAGTATAAGGAAAGGACTATAATTATTACCCATTGGCTAAAGGATAAGGACTCATTCTCAATCAGTATAACATGATCTCAATTTAGTCGTCGTTAAAGTTTTGCGCAATTACGGTTTTAAAGCTGAGACAATTTTCAAAACGTTAAACTTCTAAAGCAAAGATTTCTTCTTATCCAAAGTTTTTTTAGAAATATTTTCCGTTTGCCGTCTTTTCCTTCTTAATTTTCTTCTTCTTCTACATTTGTTCTCTCCCTCATAATCATTGCGAGATCGTATTTATTACGTATTTTAGCAATTCGTTAATGTAAACGATTCTAACAGACTGTTTGGCGCATTTCTTTGAGACAACAAAGGCACCAACAGCACTAAAAAAATCAAAGAAAACCCAGAAGAAAACAAACAGCATAAAAACAAAAAAAAAAACAAACATCACAAATAACATTAAGTATTGGTACATGTGATGTTGTAGGTACGTTGCCGTTTTTATGACTCCAAGAAAACCACTAAAACGTAACAAAAACGCCAACATCAACAACAACAACAACAACAATATCTACGACAACTAGTAGGTACTAGTACCACTGCTCGTACAACAACAACAACAACAACAACAAATTACATTATATGACGACAAAGAAAATGTTTACAAAAAATGTTTGTGAAGTAATTTTATTGGACATTAAAAAAAATAAACACAGCATGCGCCCAAAACCACATCAAGCAGCAGAAGTGGCAGTAGCGTAAATAGAAGAAGCAGATGAAGTGCCGAGGGTGACAGGGAGAGGGGGGGGGGGGGGCGACTCATAAGGCTGAGTTGGCAAATGATGGATTGTAAAATGTTGGAGTCAAAAGGAAAAACGTTTAGAAGCAGAACGACTGTCCCACCGTCGACCCCCATCGACCCCCATCGACCCCCTTCGACCGATCGACCCATCCGCCGATCGAAATTTAAAAGCATTTTATTGAAATACTCGTAATTACAAGAATCTTAAATAAATTTTAGCCGCCGATATTTTGTGACTTCAGAGAGGGAAAGATCTCCTAAACCGTTTTTCTTCCCACCGTAACAAAAAATAACTCATTACAAGACTGACTCGACTCGTTGGCAGTTTCGTTGGTTGAGAAGTAAATTAAAATGAATCTTAATGAAAGCTATAAAGTGTGGAATCCTTTTGTTGATCCTTTCGCAGACAATCGATCGACCTATCGGCGATCGACGCTGCTAACCGAATACCCTAATTTTAAATGAACGATTTTTTAAAGAAAAATGAAGATTCTATAAAAAATACTCGTATATACATAGGTTGAAAAAGAAAAAAGGGGTAAATAAGTCCTAATGAAAGCCATAAAACGTGCCAAAGCTTTTCTAAATCCTCAGAAAAAATTAAACGTTAAGAGACCATCGGTTTATATTGTCGACCGATAATGCATGCGAATTCTGTTCGGGCAAATTCTGCTATATCGGTCGGGCTAATAAAAAACAGAAGAGGAATAATTATTATTATCTATCTATTTTTTTTTTGTTATTTTTTCATCAATTTTTTCGATTTTTACAGCCTTTATAGCTTCTTTAGAGCCTCTTTAATGAAATTTGTTTGTTTGAAATTTGTTTGCTGTCAAAATCTTTGACATTGTCTCGGAAATAGTCTAATAAGTAGAAGAAAACTAGTGGCTGCATTTCTATACAAAAACAACAACAACATCTCTTTTGAAATATTTGTCCTTCAGGAATAACTATAGTCATCGTTAACCCGCCTGAGCATTAACAAGTGCTTGATTTTTGCTCGTTGCTTAAAATTGCTTCAAAATCTCTTGCTCTAACACTCTTAGTCCAGCCTCTCTCGTGCTCTGTCGCTCTCTCTGTTGCTGACTGCTTGATATCCTGCGTTTTCGACTAATTGTCAAGCCTCTCGTCCTTGAGAGGGACTGATCAAGGACATGTCAATCGATGTCATGTTAATTAACTGCGTGTGGCACTACATTATTTTCAAGTTTATGACTTTATTGACTTTAAGGGACTTACTTGCAACTTGCTAGACGCTCTCCACCAACGGAGATGGACAAAAGATGAACGGACACGGCTGCGAACAGTCGAGCGGTCGAGCGTAGTTCACGATTAAAGGAATGGATGGGCGTAGAGAGCGCTAAACGAATGTGTGTTTGCTAATGACCATCTTTACCTTCGCTACCTTGAAGGTGAAAAAAACGAGCATTTTTGGTATGTTTGTCAACCTTGTCCTTTAGTACCAATTTTCAGGCTCCTTTTGTTGGATTTATTGGTTTATGACATTTGTGCAAATGTTTCGTATGACAGACTGGCTTCCTTCCTGCCTTTCTTTCTGCTTTCTCATTAATCAAGCGTGCCAAAAAATTAATAATAAAGAAAATTACTTACTAGTTTTCAGTGTCTTCAGTGTCTTCGGTGTCTTCTATCTTCCATTTTGTTTAATTGCTTTTGCTTTTGTTTGACTTTAAGCGACGCGTGTAGTCAAAGGCACTTTCTTTCTCTGATTTTTTTGCCATTTTTATGGATTTTTTCCATATCCGCCGGCATTATTGTTGCCGTTGTTGGCAATGGAAACTGACACTTTTGTACTTCCTGCAATCGATTTAATGACGTTAATGACATTTCATTACATTCACGTAGGTACGCTTAAGAACACAGAGACACACGCCACGACACGCCACGCCACGTCGCCTCAGGTGAAGTCTGTTGATAAAAATTTAGAAAAAAAAAATAAATCTAATTCTAAAGATTTCAAGGTTATGTTAAGAGAAAGTGCTTGATGTTGGCTATGATTTTTTTCTTGAATAACTTTTTTTCTTCTTCGTCCAAGCGTTGCTAGTGCCTATATTTGTTTAGTATCTCTCTGGGTCTATGAGTTAGACATTCAATGTTAGAGTCACTTTTTTTAAGATCCACCATGGAAAAATACTGCCACCGAGATTACGATTAATTGGAAAATTGCAAATAATTATCGTAAAAACATGCAACAATTTGTTTGGTAACTCTTACGAACGTACCATAACGTAAGCGGGTTAAATTAAGTTATCGAGCGCAAAAGTGTTTAGCATAAACGGCAATAATGGCATGAGCTGAAACCGGAAAAAGCTGAAACCGGAAAAAGCTGAAACCGGAATAAATAATTCTCATTTTACTTGGAAAAATTGCATGAAAAATTATTATAATTTCCCAAAAAGAAAAAGAATTCACTTAAAACGTGTTGAAAATTCACTTTAAAAGATTGTGATAATTACAAATTGCGAAAATTTAACTCAAAACTGTTGAAAATTCACTAAAAATATTTCTCCTTTTCATTTAAAAAATATTCAAAATTCACTTTGGTGAATATTTACCAAAAAAATTGGTGAATGTTGCTAAATCGTATACGAAAATTTATTTATAAATTTTAAAAAATTCTATAAAAAATTTCTAAATTCATTTTGAAAAATGTTACTATTTTAACTATTTTTTATTAGTTATTTTTATAATTTTTTATTAGTGATCAGAATAGTAAAAATTTATTTAAAAAATTCTCGAAATTTACTTTGAAAAACTGTTAAAAGTCATGAGAAAAGTTGACTTGAATAATAATTAAAAATTAATCACAAATGGTGAATTCAAACTTTTGAAAATTCACTGAAAATATTTCTCCTTTTCATTTTGAAAAATATTCAAAATTCACTTTGATGAATATGTACTTACCAAAAAATTAGTGAAGATTGCGGAACGTATCGTATTGGAAAATTGATTAAAAAATTAAAAAAAAATTCTATACAAAATTTCTGAATTCAAGAAATTTATTTACAAAATCAATTTTAAAAATTATCAAAATTCATTTTTAAAAATGTCACTATTTTGACTATGTAGTTGATCAAAATAGTAAAAATTTATTTAAAAAGTTCTGGAAATTTAGTTTGAAAAATTGTTTAAACTCATGATGAAAATTGGCTTAAAAAATAATTAAAATTTAATTAAAAATGGTGAAAATTAGTTTCGAAAACTGTGAAAAATTACATAAAAAGTAGTAAAAATTCATAAAAAAATAGTGAATATTTATGGTTCGTGAAAATTTATTGCAAAAACTATTTTCATTCAAAAATTCCAGAATTGAAAATGAATTTAAAATATTGTGGAAATTCAAAAAGATGAAAAAAATTGTAACAATTTATAAAAAGAAAATACTGAAAATTCACCTTGAAAATGAAGAATTTTTTTTTTTTGAAATCCCAAAAAATATTTCAAGAGAAAGCGGAAAAATAAAGCAAAATACAAGAGTCTAAAAATCTATAAAATAATTTAAAAAAGATTTAAAAGGCTGAGTCCGGCTGAATACTTCCGACATTCCATGCAATCGAAGAAAAAGCGAAAAAATAAAAAGACAAAAAAAAAAAAAAAATTAAAAGAAACACCAAAACAAATTCAATTTGGTCCGCTCAATTTCCAATAAAAAATGATTTTGGCCAATTAACACCATTCGAGAAACACGAAACATGTCTTCATTCACACTCTCATCAAGCATCAGTCGAGCTGTCCGAGCACAATGACAGCGTCAAGCACGGCGCATTTGACGCGTGCCCCTTTTAAAGCCCACAAAAAGGATGACTTGGCACTTTTTCTATCCGCCGCTGATGGCGATGTCGATAACTCAAAAGCTATCCCCAGCCACGCTGGACAAAAGGATAGACGCAGCAGAGAAGTAGAAGAAGGCGAAGACGAGAACGCAGACGAAGAAGTGGAACATTTTTACACTGTCATTGCTTGTTTGCGTTGTCATCATTGGGTCCAGCGTGAAACAAAAACCTTTAATCCAGTCATCAACGCGAAGAAGGCGAGCTTGAAGAGATAAAGAATACAAAAAGGTGTACCTACGAGTGGGTACATCGGACTACTCGCACTCGAGCTAATCGCCTCGCAACGTTAGACAAACAGGCGGGAGCAACACTTAGGCATGTACAAAAGCAACAGCATTTACAAAACAGCAACAGCTACAGCAACAGCAGCAGCAGCAACAACAACAACAACGCCTTAATGCCTGAATAAACAACAGATTTCTTTGTAAAAAATTAAAAAAGAGCCAAAAAAAAACTCAAATCATGATGGTTTGGTTTTTTTCCGAATTTCGAAATGTTGAGATCGACTCGACATCAATAACTTTTTGAATTGATCGACGTTTGGTGGTTTCATATTCCAGCACGGTTCTTATTCTTCTTCGTCCTATTATTATTGTTATTGTTATTGGAGCATGTTGTAGGAGGAAGGGATGGAGGGAGGGAGGTAGAGGAAGAGGAGAATAAGAAGGCAGCGCATCATACAATGGAACAAAGACAGCCACTTAATCGAGATTAGCTGCTAACGATAATCGTAATAACTCGAATGGATTTCCAGCATTCCAAAACACGAGAGTAATGGAGTGGAAAGCTGAGAGAGTGAGAGACGATCCCATCTTCCAAGGGAAAGATATTCTCTTAAAGGTTGGTGAAAAAAGTGGTCGGCTGGAAGGTTGTTGGAAAGGAGACTGGAAGGTTGATGGGAAAGATATTCTCTTAAAGATTAATGAAAAACGTGGTCAACTGGAAAGTTGCTGGAAAAGAGACTGGAAGGTTCATTAAAAAAAAGGTTGTCGGGAAGAATGATGGAAAAGAGCTTACCTGGAAGGTAGATGGAAAGGAGACTGGAAGGTTGATTGAAAAAGGTTATGTAAAAGGTTGTTGCGAAAGAGACTGGAAGGTTGATGGGTTCCATTATTCTCTTAAAGATTAATAAAAAAAAGTGGTCGGCTGGAAGGTTTTTAGAAAAGAGACTGAAAGGCTGATAAAAAAAAGTTTGTCTGAAAGATTAATGGGAAGGAGCTTACGAGTACCTGGAAGACTGGAAGGTTGATAAGAAAGAGACTGGAAGGTAGATGGGAAAGATATAATATCTTAAAGCTAGTTAAAAAAGAGGTTGTCTGGAAGGTTGATGGTATAAAAACTGGAAGGTTGATTGAAAAAAGGTTATCTGGAAGGTTGTTGCGAAAGAGACTGCAAAGATGATTGATGGAAAGAAGGTGATGCATATAGTATACTATCGCATTATGATATATTCTTTGGTATGTTATAAGAACCGTCTTTTAACAAACAACGAACAAGAAGTAAAAGCAGCGCAACATCAAGAAAAAAATTATCTTAAAACTGTACGATTTTCATAAATAACACACGGATAATATTGGCGCCTGCGGAGACCGCCAACAAGCGGACAGCGAATTTTTTTAACATATAAAAATGACAATAACAACAACAATAACAACAACAACAATCAACAACAGCAGCAGCAGCAGCAACAAACGGATATACCCACAATAAGTAATTTATTTTGCTTGAAAAGTTATAATTTTCAAATGATTTTTGAAATGTAAAGCGCGGACGACTATTAACAATTTTATTTAATTACCGTCGTTATTGTTGTTGATTGCCGCCTATTACTGTCATTGTTGTTGTTGTTGTTGTTGCTGTTTGAACTCAAACTGACACTTGTTTACTCTAAGTTTCTGTTGCTTTGCTTGTTCTTCTTAATTTTATTACGAGCGCATGCGTTTCTTTTGCTCTGAAATAAAGCAATTTTTTTTTCTCATTGCGTTGATTATTTAACGCAAATTAAATTAATTTGTTGTTCCGTTTGATGGCGTTTTACAGATATCGATAATTTGCCATTTCGAAAAGCGGTCACGCGGAGGAAGAAAGAGAGAGATAGAGAGAGGAGAGGAGAGGAGAGGAGAGGAGAGGAGAGGATACTGAGAATGCGTGAAGAAGAAAAGGCTTGGTTTTAACCAGTTTCAGAATAAATGCTGTTTATAGCGTTAAATTTAGTAAAACAGTAACAACAACAACAACAACAACAACAATATGTTTTTGAAAGAGTTCAAATTCAAGAGCAAAACAATAACGACGCCGCCACGCTTGCGCACTTTGAAGGTAGTAAAAACCACGAAAAGAAACAACCACAGCCACAACAACAACAAAAACAACATGCGGCAATAACAACAACAACAACAACAACAAACTAACACACGTACGTACGTATGTATGTAGGTATGTTTGCTGATGCGGCGAATTGCGGCAATTTACATTCGCAATTATTACATGTTGTCATGTCATTAGACGTGGCAATAACTTTTGCCGAAACAACAACAACAACAACAACACCGTAATGCGACTACCACCGCAACGGCAGCAGCAGCAGCAGCAGCAACGGTTGGTTCTTAATTGAAAGAAATGCCGAGCAATGAATGTGGACGGCGTGGATATTGTTGTGCGGTCGCCTGACAGGTGGAAATGACAAGCGTAATGACGACTGCCAACAACAACAACAACAACGACAGCTTTCAGCGCAACTACAAAAACAAACGATAAGCGATAGCAACACTTGACAATGCGCGCCAATAATTGACACATAAAAACATCACCAAGAAACAAATCGCAAAAAAAAAAACAAACAACCACAAAACAGCAAATGACAATGACAATAACAACGAACAACAAAAACAACAGTAACAGTAACAGCAACAATTGCCTTTGTCAGCACAATGCCTTTTAATGGCAGAGTGAAAAATGTCATGATATTTAGCGAAAGCGACAAAGACAGAAACAAAAACAAGCACAAAAACAAGCACAAAAACAAGCACAAAAACAAGCACAAAAACAAAGTAAAAGAACAAACAAAAACAACAACGCAGAGAAATGTAACCGAACAATCAAGAAAATATTCTTTGTTTTAATAGAATTAATGAAATTAAATGTTGCTTTGAAACTATAGCAACATGCTGCTAACGTATTGTTGCGAACGCATGCAGTTTGTAAAAGAATTAGAAAAATCGTAGGGAAAGCTTTAGAAAATTCAACTACTTTTTTTTCTCTCGACAATGATGATGATGATGACGGTGCTGATGGCAATACTAATGACAATCATGATGACAATGGGCATCATTATTGTAATGAAGATAATGAAGAAGATAATAAAGGGGTCGATATAAATTATAATCATGACCAAAATTATTACCAATTCATGATAATTTATGATAATTAACATGCTAAAGCTAATGATGATGATCTGCAATAATAAAGCTTATGACAATGATGTTCCTAATGATATTATTAATGATGCTATTAATCAGTAAAAAATTGTGGGGCGTCAATAATTATGACGATAATAAGAACAACTTTAATGACAATCATGATGAAAGTGATATTGAACATGATGATATGACATCTATTTCTGATGATAATAATACTAACGCGTAAACCAAGAATGTTTGTAGACTGAATGTCGAATAAAAATTTACTACTTTTTCTACTACTATTAGCATTGCTACTATTACTAACTCTAACACCTCTGGTGCTACTACTACGGCTATTACTATTACTACTACTGTACGTTTCTATGCGAAGCCTACGCATTTTATGAGTTACCCTTAACATTTTTCTTGTCCTTAATAGTGTCAACCTTGAGTTTGACTGCCAGAATTAACGTAGGTTTAACCGTTTTCACTGAAACTACCTGGATTTTTTTTTGTTTGTAACCATCTAACATTTTACTAGCTTTCAACATGCTAAACGAACATTAGACCATAAGTTAGCACCACCTTTAAAGCGACAGTCCCACTAATAAACTACAAAAGCAACAACAACAACAACGACAACTACACTAATAAGAGCAAGCTTAATCTGGCTCACGCTTACACTTCGTTACATCGTTAAGAAATAAACACAATTTCTCTTAACCCTTTTTTCCAACACTTGGCCATTCTTTGATTTTATGGCGGTAATGTAGAATGTGACGTATGTGAGTGCGTTGGTAAATGTGGGTATGTGTGTGTGATTCTGCGGTGTGTGTTTTACTATGAAAATTTCTACTAACTACGCTTTAACGAATTTCGGTTAACTTTCGCTACAAAGTGCTTTTTCGTTCTTAGTAGCTTTTGGTTTTTTCGGGGGTTTTTCGGGGTTTTTTTCCGCTCTTGTTGGGGGACGATTTTTAAGGTTGTAGGTATTGTTTATTGTATTGTGTATTCCTGTCATCAGGTTTTTTTATTTCGTTCTCACATTTTCTTTTCACATTCATTTAAATTTCTGACGCATAAAAAAGCAGACCGAACATTTTTCCCTTCATTTCTTTATGACTTTTGCATGCTACCACATGCTGCTATTTTTACTACTCTATACATAACCTAATCCTTACGCAATTTCTGTCATTTTGTTAGCAAGCAATTTTTGACACATCAACACTAGGCGTGCGGTTAAGTAGTTTTCAGCAGCGGCAGGAAATCGCTCACATCGTCGCAACGTCGTCGGAAAATCAATTTTTATTATCAAGCGTCAAGATGTGTTAAAAAGTACGTACTTGTTGGTAGATTTTTAAAAAAAGGCATTTATTTGCAACAAATCTGAAAATTTGTTGATTTGCAACATGTTGCTGCGCGAGGCTTTTTAAAGTCGTTGGCATGTTGATAAGAAATGCCAGCAATCTTGATTATTTCCAAAGTAATGAAAAAGGATGAGCCAAGAAAGATTAATTTAGGTTTTTATCACGCCAAGTATTCATTATTCCTTTGAATGTTCTTAGTTTTGTTACATTAAATCACGCCAGCGTGCTTTTAGAGCGTCAGAGCGATTTGTTTAGCTATCAAGAGAGCAACATGCTGCGTCAACAGTCAACAATCAAGCTGCCTCCCTCTTTTTTCTTGCTAAAAATACGCAGCGATCCTTTTGGAGCGTGTGAGATGCGACGTTATCGTGTTAAAAAACTTGTACGCAATTAAACGATGTCCTGCCAGGAAGAAGACAACCAACGATGCGTATTTTTTGGTTGGTCTGTTGGTTGGTTATGCATTTCTGTTAATATTTTTGTTGTTGTTGTTGTTGATCATAATCAACAACAACTTATCCAACATTTAAGCAAGAAATTTTTATATACTTTTATTGCTTTATTCTTGTTTTCGTCTGTCGTTCTTCAAATAAAAAAAAATTTACATATGTCTACGCTTGCGTGGGGCCACTAACACGAACGAGAAGGACGGAGGATGAAGAAGAAGAACTTACAGACCATCCAGTCCGGCACCAACAAACAACAGACGTTCAGAGTATCTCAACCATCAGCTGGCGTTAACAAAAAGGTTGCACGTAAATGACCCGGGCCATCATAAATATGTCCAAAACTGAAAATTAAGCGCCCAGCAAGACAGACAGACAGACAGACAGACAGCAGCAGCAACAACAACAAAGACCACTTAACCCGGCAGTGCTTCACGGCCTAAAAGCGTGCTTTATTATTCAGTTTTGTGCTGGCGTTTGTGCTTCAGCGTAGTTCAAATGTATTTTTGTTTATTTAAAAATGAATTAATGTTGTTGAGATGAGGTTGGTTGGTTGGTTGGTTGGTTGGTTGTTGTTGTTGTTGTTGCTGTTGTTGAATGAATTGTTGCTGTTGCACTTGTTTGAAAATTGATTTAAAACGCGTTGACCATGTTAACAGCGTGCTCCTCTTCAGGTGGTAGCACTTCAGCGAAGGCGAAGGAGCTCGCTCACACTCTACTCGTCATTCTGCCAACGTGAAAAGGAGAGCGAGCGAGCAGGCGAGCGAACGGGCGAACAAGAGCGAACGAGCGAAGGAATCTCTCTTAACACGCGTATGCACGCCTGCACGCATTCAATGCGTCTGGCTGTGAATGAACTTTTATGAGGAGTATATTCGTGTGTGTGTGTGTGTGTGTTTTTACGCTTTTTTTTTGTTTTGTATTCAAATATTTTTAGCAAGAATTTTAATGACTTTAGCATCATTAAAAAAAAACAGGCATAAAAATAAAAAGAGCTCACGAAAACGAAATACACAAAAAAAAAAAAAAACGGAAAACGTAAACGGATGACTGTAGTAACTTCTTTGAATAAAGATCAAGCAAAGCAACTAACCAGCTACGAGACGTTTTTCTTTAGCTTTTAAGATTTCAACCTCTTTTTTAACAACTCTTCGTTCTTTTTTACAACTTTTTGTTACAAGTTACAACTTTCTGTCTTTCTTTTGTAATTACAATTTTTTTTTTTTGACAACTTTTTTTTTTACAACCCTCCTCTCCCCTTGCCGTATCCTTACCTTACCTTTATGGCAACGATCGTAGTGACCTTCTTTTATGGCCACCTTATACATACTGGCAGACGCTTCGTCGTATATCATTTTCATTAACATTTTATTGTGTCATTCGCAATCAAACACATTTCGAGGGTTGCGTCGTTGGTTCCATTCATGTCCCCTTCTTCAGAGGGATTAACTTTTCACTCTCTCTCCCTCTGTCTCTCTCACGCTAGTAAGAGTAGAGTGTAAAGCCAGATTAAAGCCAGTTACCACTACTAACCAGGTAACCAGGTTCAGCTGCTCAGCAAATGTATTTCTGACAGATTAATTAATTTACAACAATTATAAATTTTTAATAAGTTGAAAAACAATAAACAAAATAAAATTGCAGAAAAATATTATCAAAAGAAAGAGCCAGTATTCGAAATAAAAAGGCACAAGCATGAATAAAAGACAAACAAACATAAAAGAGTGTGAAATTCTTATAGTTTCTTTTAATATAACAATGTTTTGGGTGGGGTGGGTAGTGGTAGTGGTGGAGGGGGGAGGGGGGAGGGTGAGGTAATGAATTCATGCAATGTTAAACTTGATATATTTTGCTTCTCCGTTTTACTTCAGTAAGAGAATGCTTGTTTTTACTCTATAGTAACGAAAGGGTTAATGCCTAAGCTGCAGGAAGAGAGAGAGAGAGAGAGTGAGAGAAGGTCAGACACACAGAGAGAGAGAGTAAGAGTTTAGGAGAAAGTGGCTATGTAAAAGAGCTGCAGAAATGAAAGAGAGTAGCGTCATTATATCGGGTGTCATTTCATGTCTCTATCGTCACTCAAATAAAAATTTTTACGTGCTCACGCTTAAAAACATTGTAACGATTTAAGACGTTTTTTAGCCATTCCTCACTACTCTCACTTAATCTTCTTTCCTTCTTCTTTTTCTTCTTTTTCGTCTTCTTCTTCCACTCCTTCTTTCTCGCCCTCATTCTTGCTGACGAGTTTGAAAGGACCTTTCTGAGGGTGTCGTTGCGTGATGGAAGTTACCACATGATACAATTATAAGCCTTCTATACTACGAAGGGTTATGAAAGATATGAAGTCGTCCGAGAAGTCGTATGAGAAAAAATATAAGCTGATGATTTGCTTTTCTTTCTCTCTTTTTCTTTTCTTTGCAAAAAGGGTCGAAGAATTCGTGCCGTAAAAATAGCTTAAATCGCTCGAATTTCGTATTAATTGAGTTAACAACAACGACGCAACACTCAAACACTTGAAAAGTTATTAAACCAACAACAACAACATTAATAACAGCTAAATTTCTTCTTCTTTGTACGAGTATGAATGAAATTAAATTCGTATTTGTGTTAATCCTGCGCCGAGCAGACGCACAAAACAACGAAAAAGGATCTCAATAATATTGATGAAATTTTTTAAGGTTTTGTAAGAGTTGAATGAAGTTTCTCGAATGCGATCCAATTTCACTGAGTGGTCAACTAACTCATAAAACCGTACAGCCAATTAAATCTCTTAGACATTTTATGCAGACACACACACACACACACACACACCCATAATGATATTGAAGGCTTTTAAAATTTGAGAAAACAGATAAATAATGTTGGCCCATGATGAGGATCAATGATTGCTTCAATGAGCAGGATCGTAAAGGTTAAGACGAGGATCATACTTCATCTTCAGAGGAAGATCTAAGCATGACTAAGATAAGTTTCATGTTGACTACAATGAATCAAGAATCAATTTCGCCTGAATCGTTGAAAATATGATAAATGATCATTTAATGTAGCTGCCAAAAGGTATTAAAAACAACAACAACAACAGCAAGACAGGAATAACATTTTATATTGTTATTCATACATAACATTTTATTTAAAACTAGTATTTCTTTGTTAAATTTTGTACAATAAAAAAAATGTAAAAAAAATGTTTATTTTCTTTTTTATTTTTTTTTATTTTTTATTAATAAATTTTTATTGCTCTAAGAAAAAAAAAGCGGAGCTTAAAATATTGACGTTCGAATGTGATGGCATGATCACTTACAAACGATCTTGTTCTTCACTTGAAAGGTTCGGTAAATTTTCTATATTATTGCTCTTTGCCCCATTCTTAGAAAACAATGACAAAGAATACGTCATTTTTAGTAAATTTCAATAAGAAATTATGAAAAGATTATGGAAAAATTATGACTGAAATAAATCATGACTGTTTTACAGTAAAAAAATGATCGTATAGTGTATAGTGTGATATGTGATAATGATCGTATAAATGATATACCAAAAATTTTGTCATAAATTAAGTAGCTGCAATCTATCAAAGTCTCCATCATCGGCATCATCATCATCATCATTATGTCACTGCAGCAAAATTTACAATGTTTCAGGTTTAATTAAATAAAAACAGCGCAATTTTTTAAAAATATATAATTATGAGTAGCTAAAAATTGAAATAATTACTAGTGCCAATTTCTGGCGTCTGGTTTATTAAAAAAAAAACGGAAACCTCATCAAAAAGAGGAACCCTAAAGGGTTGAAGAATGAAGGAGCTGGAGCTGGAGCTGGAGGCCTCGGAGCTTTAGAGGCAAACCCTTTTGTTAAATTGAGAAATATCGCAAAGAGCGACAATATCTGAAGGCAATTCATTCGACAGATTGAGCGCGAAACGCTTATGGTTTTTGTCTCAAACATCGCTTAACGGAAGTGATGATTCAGTCCGTCAGTCGATCGTTCGGTTGGTCTGTCCTGCGAATTGTTCAGTCAATTAGTATGTCTCTCGTGTACTCAATTTACTCCGGCAACACTCAGAGAGAGGAGAGAGAAATGAAAGGGCGCAGACTTTGTGTCTTTTAGATTGTTTTTAACCCTTTTGAGGGTAGAATAGAGAAGGAGGAGAGTCATAATCAGCTAAGACGATCTTGCCGTAAAAACTGATCGTCAGCAAAACAACCAAAGCCACCAACTGACAAACCGACAAGCCGCCAAACAAGCAACAACAAACATGCATACCTACACGGGTGTCAAAGCTGTTGGTTAGACCTGCTGATAATAATTCCTTCAAACGCGACCAAACGCGCCAAAAAAGTGGTTTTTATTTTGGTATCTCTTTCATGCCCCCGTCGATTAACACTGACCGGTCCGGCGGTCGCTCGGTCGATACGTACAGGGCACACACTTTGCGCACATGATCCTTTATATGGTCACATTTTGGCCCGATGAATGAGTTGTTTTCGGTGGCTTGACTCATCTCTGGTCTCTCCCTTCCACCGCGAAACGTGACGGAAGGGTTGCATCGTCAGTGCGCTCTTTTGCGAGCACTTTATTTTATTTATAGTCCGCCGCTTTATTGTGCGGCGAATATTATTGGAAATTATAGAGCGGCGCATTTAACTTTTATACGTTGCGCGATCGTGTTGAACAACACGAAAATTGAGCAGTGTTGCGTTGAGTGCCGGCAAAAAAAGGGTGGCAAGAGTGAGAGTGAAAAGGTTGAAATGATGTGCTGCTACACGAAAGGGAAAGGGTGTGTGTGTGTGTGTGATGGATCATATCAGGTTACACCATATCAATTATGTATGTCCAGCAGGAATGAAAGAAGTAAGGAAGGAAGGAAGGGCCTGTCAAAATTTTAGCGATTTGTATTATTTAAGTTCTCAAACCAACAACAAAAAAAAGAAACAAAAAAAAAATTTTGAAATTATAAATAATTTTTTTTAAATTTAAGATATTTATTAATAAATAAGAATTTTATTATTATTTTTGCTTTTCAAACGAAACGAAGGAGAATGAAAAGTTTCTTGGATTTCAAGGAATTTTCTTCATTCTAAAATATTATATAAAATACATATACATAATACATATTTATATAAAATATTTCATATAAAATATATTTTAATTTGTATAATATAATATAATATAGATATTTTATATAAAATAAAAATCATTCTAAAATATTTCTAAATTATTAGATAAATAAATTTTGGAATTAAAAATTGAAAATTAAAAATTAAAGGATTCCGCTTTATCGCAACTGCGTGGTATGATGGAATGGGTTAAATTACATTGGAATGATTTTAAATGATTTTGAAAATCAATAAAAAATTCTATACAAAGGAAGTCTTTGTCTTTTGCAGTAATTTTATTGAAATGAATCATGGATTGCAAAGAAAACTGTCATTATCATACCAAACCAAACCGAACCGACTGATCGTTTGTAGGAGCTGATCGTGCAATCATGACAATGGTAAAGTATTTAAAAAAAAAACCAAAAAAAAAACACGGCAACATTTCTTAGAATAATAAAAATTTAATGACAATGTTACAAGTTTCATTGCTTTCATAAACGGTTTTTTCTTTATTTTTTTCTTCTCAATCCAACGATCAAATGATCATTAATCATATTTTCAACGATCGGCAAGAGATTTGTTGTTAAAAATGATTTTTTTTTTTTTTTTTGGTGTAATTTTCAAGAGAATAACAACAATTTTCACACCTCTTCGAATTTGAAACCAGATGACGTCAGAGAAAGAGAGAGAGAGAGAGAGAGAGAGAAACGAAAGCCGCGCAGAAAAGGCAAGAAAAGAAATCTATGCCTTCTTTTTTTCTGGTAATCTTTTCAAAAATCTATTGATATTTTTGTAAAAAAAAAGAAGCCATAATCCATAAATATTCGTAAATTCCACAGAATTATGATTCATTTCATTTTGACTATGATCGATTGTAGAATTATCGTTTGTGGAATGATGACTAATAAATTTACGTAAAGACAGACAACTGAGAAATGATGGAATGGCTTAACAACAACAACAACAACAACAACAGCATATTCTAACAAAATTTTTTGATTAGAATAAAAAAAAACCTACGAGTATCTTTCTTTCATACATTTTAAGCCGAACAGCATTGACACAAGTTTGACACTGGCCGGCCCGGCCCTCTGGCGTGTTTACGCGCCAGATATGACTGTCATGTCATGTCAAGTCACGTCATGTCATGTCGTCACAATAAAGTGAAAAATATTTTCAACGCGATCGTCGAAAACACGCAGCAGCAGCAGCAGCTCTTTCAACCAACGTTTAATGAACTACGAAGGAAGATTTATCGAAAGTGAAATGCTTTTTGACAGATTCCCACAAAAACTAAAAACTCTCCAGAAATCAAGCAACCTTCTTTCGCACACTCCACTCCTCCAGCGCCCTTCGTTTGGCTGCCTTCTTTTTTCCAAAACATATACATATGTACATATTTTCTTTTAATCCTCGAGAATCTTGAAGGCGGCAAAAAATCCACGTCTATAAAAAATCCACTTGATTAAAGTAGGTTTGGTTGATTAGTGTGTGTGTGTGTGTGTGTTTGTGTGTCTGTTGGAATAACAGTTCTACTGACAGCTTCATTTATAAACATTTAGTTTGCGCTGACAACCTTCAAGCCAGCCACAAAACAGCAGCCACGAGGATCTGGCTAACTTTTCTGCTCGTTATGATCGTTACGTTCGCTGCGCCACGGCCGCGGCCGCGGCCACGACCGCGACGATCAAGTGACAAGTGATGTTTTTGTGGAGATCTGACAGCTCGTACACTCAGCATTTGCTACGGTGCATCATCATATTGTGCATATTGCATTTTCAGATTCTCGGCGATAAGAAAATTTATTAATGATTATGAAAAAGTGTTTTGAATTTTCATGCGATTATGTCGTAGTTCTACGAAAGCGTGTTTATTCAAGCGTGTGTTGTATTTACAACAAAAAAAAAAAATTAAAATAAAAAATAAAACAGAAAAACGGTAACAAGGAATGTTTTGAGTGTTTTTTTTTTAATGGTTTGAGCGTGTTTTGTATTTAAACAAAAAAATAAAAAAATAAAAAAATAAACAAAAAAAAAAATAAAAAATAAAAAAATTAATAAAACAGAAAAAAGCCAACAAGGAATGTTTTGAGTGTTTTTCTGTATATTTTGAGCGTGTTTTGTATTTAAAGAAATAAAAAAAAAAAAAGTAAAACAAAAAAAAATTTTTTTAGTGATGATAATCGATGATAACTAAGAGCGGTTAAGGTTTACCGTTTGAGCCATGCCCCAATTATTTGCATTTGTTGTTGTTATTGTTGCTGTTGTTTATGGAGCTGATTCTAATGAAGCAATCGGTTTTTGTCGCTCTCTTCTAGTTTAGAAGTTATAGCCCTCCGAAATTTGGAATTGACATGTCTATAACTCATAAACCACAGAAATTATTTCGATTATATTGGTACCGTTAGAAAACTCTCCAAAAGCCCTTCAATTTCTTTGATATAACATTTTTCCGAAAACTGTATAGTTTTTATGCAAATCGAAATTTTTCATTTTTAGTACTTTTTTTCCATTTAATAATTTTTTTCATTTCAAATTGTGTAATTAACATATTAAATCTTTGGAAAACCAATAAAGATGAGACCGTAAGCTTTCTTTGAGTATTTTTTAAATTTTTATCAGTCTAGTATTTGATGAGAAAATAGCTGTTAAAGGTCAGAAGAACGTAAGTAAAAACTACTTTTTTTTCATTATACTACTATTAAGTTATTAATCTATTATTAATCTAATATCTTTAGTGCCAAAATCTTCAGTATTAACGTCTCACCTCAAAAGAGTCCATTGCCCCAAAAACCTTGAGTGCATACACGAAAATACTTGAACTGGCGTAAGAAAACTTTCTAATTTTTTCGAAATGATCCATTTCTATTAGTTTTAACCTTGTTCTAAGCGACGAACAAGGGTCAAAAGGATCTCGCAGCGTCATTGAATCGCTGCCATCTTTAATTAAATTGAACAATAAAGCATTCACGATATTCCGACATTCCTCTTGAAGTTTGCCAAAGATTGCAAAGTGCATTGCAAACTCAAGAAAAGCTGGCAAGTTTTTCGTGTTTTTTGCAATTTATTCAAAAAGAAAATTGCATTCAGGCGCGTGAAAGCGTTGAAGTGACAACATAAAATGCTTTGATCTCTGCCAAACAAAAGCGTTTTTTTTTTGTGGTTAATTATAATTAAATCAAAGTAAGTGAAGCAAAAGCAGAAGAAGAAGAAGCAGACCGCAAGCAGCTTTACAAATAATCAGCGCATGTGTTTTTCGGAGAACGTTTCTCGCTTGAGCAAAAAAGTAAAAAAGCAAAATGAAATGAAATAAATTGAAATGTGAAAAAAAAACAAAATGTCGCCGACGACATTTTATTTCGCCAGATTTTCATTGCTAATTTTTCAAGTTGGCAACACCATCAAACGATGGTGCTTTCGCTGAACGATGATATAAATGCAAAATCAGTTCCTTACGAAATGGGAACGCCATCCCAGCCCCCCCCCCCCTCCCCCCTCTCAACCCTCCCGAATAATTAATCACAAGCGGGGCGCAGACGTGACAAAAATTGTGCCTGATTTTGTCTTAATTAACGCCAAACGCTTCAATAGTAATAAAATATGTACCGCCAGTGACGACGCGATGCGATGCGACGCAACGCGACGGTGGCGTTGATTCCGTTCTGTGCATCTGAATTACCGTAAATGACGGAGTCTTCTTCTTACTTGGAGAAGCGGGCTGGCGGCCCGCACTGCACTCTGCTGCTGTCCGCAGCGTGGATGCATCTGATGCATCGCTAAAGAAAAACTCGATGAAGCAGCAAAAGAGCAACGCTTGAGTTCAAAACGGTTTGGGTTCGTGCAAAAAAAGACAACAACACTGCCAAAAGCAACAACAACAGTCGTTTAAAAAACAACAACAACAACAACAAAGCTCGTTTCGCAATTAATTGTTTTTGTGCCTTTTCGGAGCCACAGGTCGTTTGTTGTTAATATTGTTGTTGTTATCATTGTTGTTGTTATTGTTGTTGTTGTTGTTTTTGTTTGCCCCATCGTTGTCGTCGCCTCATTCAACGCCTGCCGTACAAAATCTCTTGAAAAAAACGTTGCCAAAAATGTCGAAAAGCTTCTGGCGTCTTCTCCGGATTGCATTTGGAAACGCTGAACATCATTCACGCATCATTCGCTGATCGAGCGGCAGTGGTTTTTTGGTGCTTTAATTGGACCACACACGGCACATGAGCGAGCACACAAAGTACGACGAGATCGCTGCTGGTTGCAGACTTATCATCACGCCGATCAATGCAGCAGACGACAATGCAATGCAATGCAGCTTCAGTATTGGCAAGTATGGATGGCGATGCGACAATTATGACGGTTATACTCTGAGATTCCATCCATATTCCAGACAGTCAGTTTCTTAAGCTTAGCGACGCATATGAGCGAGATTTTTGAAAATGCCTACATTTTAAAATCTCGTTTTAGAATCTCGTCGCGACTGAGATAAACGTAATGCGTGGTGTTGGCATCTATTGTGTCGTCTCGAGATCATTCGCCTTTCAGCAAAAAGCCGGCGTCCTTTTTCACGAACCTCGTTTCCTTTGAAAGGAACTATATCGTCTCGTAATGTCGCCTCAATTAAAAATCTGTCTGTGTCGTCTCGAGAGAGATAGAGAGAGAGCTTTGTTAACATCATTAACTTGGTAGGCCTATTTTACGGCTATTTTCTGTTGCCAGAAGTTTCCGACGCACACAAAATTTTCGCACCATCTTCCATTGGAGACTGCCTACTGGCTATTCGACTACTTGACGACTTTACTTTACATTTCAAAAATACATGCCATGTAATGCCAAACGCATACCTACGCCTATTTCAGGCGCTTAAAGTAAAACCGGGTAAGCGTCACGAATGTTATCACGTTCGACGCGTTCATTTTTCATGCGTTAAAGTAAATGTAGCAAATTTGCACCTGCGCAACATGCAATATGCAACGGCAAACCCTTTACCGTAATGATGAAGACGAAAATTAATAGTATTGTAATAACAACAACAACAACAACAGCAACAACGACAATAGCAACACCGACCTCAACTGCGACCAACCAACAAAGATAATAAATCAGTTAATTTATTAATAAAGTTTTATTGAAATATTATGCCTTTCTTGGTGTGTGCCTATGAATGAGTGTGTGTGTGTGTGTGTGTGTATAGGTACCATAAAAACTATGCTTAAGTATATTAATTCATCATAATTGTGGTCATAATTAATTAAAAGTCCGGTTTATTATTATGACCTCGTTGGATATTTGTAAGCTTATCAACTTTGTTGGTTTGTTAATAATGTTCATACAACAATTAATGTTGGTCGTGGAATATCATGTTGGAGTGGGTGCAATGGTTAGTGGTTGATTGAATGGTTGTAGCGGCCGGCATGGGCAAGATTTTCCAAAATTCGTTCGCTGACTTCGTTGAAGTTTGTCTTGCTCTCAGGTCTCGTCCTCGTCTCGTCTATCTCTAAAAGGTTTTCTCTAGGTTTTGGTTTTGTTTTTGGTTTTGGTTTTGTTTTTGGTTTTGGTTTTGGTTTTGGTTTTGGTTTTGGTTTTGGTTTTGGTTTTGGTTTTGGTTTTGGTTTTGGTTTTGGTTTTGGTTTTGGTTTTGGTTTTAGTTTTAGTTTTGGTTTTGATTTTGGTTTTGGTTTTGGTTTTGGTTTTGGTTTTGGTTTTGGTTTTGGTTTTGGTTTTGGTTTTGGTTTTGGTTTTGGTTTTGATAAAAGGGTTTTACGCCTTTTGATATTTGTAATTCGGTCTAGTCTCAGTGAATCGAATTTCGTCTCATCAGAGACGAATCCTTTGTTCTGATCTGATAGGATCTGATGAGAATCTATAACTTTATTGTTGTGTTAATTCTCAGTTTCGGCCAAAAGTCTCTGGCAGAGACAATGACAATAAACAATTTTCAATTTAACTGCCTTCATTTTAGTCCTTCTGATTTGCTCTGGTCGGCTCCTGGTCTGTCTGGTTTTGGGGCTGACGACAGCTGACCAGTTGATTTGCTAATTGCTTCAAATGTCTTTAGATAATTTCGTTATCTCAAGTCAAATGACATTTGACAATTCTTTCAGCAAACAAATCAAGAGCTGACGTCAAGAAAATTACTTGCAAATCTTCACATTGACCAGTTTTCTCGTCTTACTAAAAACTAACGAGCTCTCTATTTTCGTGTCCTTCTCGTTTTTACCGCCATCCCGCTGCTCTCTTCCTTCGTTCCTTCCTTCCTGCCTTCTTTCTTTCTTCTTTCTTTCCTTTCTTTCTTTCCTTCCTTCCTTCCTTCCTTCCTTCTTTGCTTCTTACGAATAGTTTTATTGAAGAAAGCTGCAGACTTCTTCAATCATCTTCTAAAGGTTTTTCTTATAATAAATTTTACTTTAGCCTCAAAATATCCTCACGGGTTAAATTTTATTGTTGTTTACTAGAACGATAGAAAATATAAGAAGAAGAAGAAGCAGTATTTAGTAATTTTCACCTTTTGCTTGCAAACAATCATAAATTTCTTAATTATTCTACGAAAGTGGTCCAGCCAAAAGCTTACGAACTTATGTTATTACGAATATAATTACATATATACATACATAATTACATAATTACGAATTATTATGTTATTTCAAAATCTGTCAAATATTTAGACAATTTTGCATTACTTCGAGCGTGTTTGTATGTGTGTGTGTGTGGATGGGTGTGTATTGGCGTCAAAGAGAGAGAGAGAGAGAGAGAGAGAGAGAGAGAGAGAGAGGTGACAGTGTCATGTTCTAATGTTTAACCCTTTTCAGTGTGAGCTTTGTTGTTACTATTTAATATACTTTTGTTGTTAGAATGTTATTGTTGTTGTGGTGGTTGGTTTTTCTTCTTCTTCTTCTTCGTCTTCCTATTGTTAAAATTGTTTTGTGTTTAAAAAAACAATTGTACCTTCTAGTTGTGTGTGGTCATTGACCAATTGTTGTGAGTGTAGAGCAGCCAACATCTTTAGCGTACTCTCTACTAATGCGAAGGAGATAACGCTTGGTTTGCTCTAACGCTCGGTTTGCTCTAACCAAGCGTTAGCCACCAACATGCAATTTAGTCATCATCAGATCACGAGGTGATACCGAGCATGTTATATTTTAATCGACCCGAAGATGATGGGTTAAAATAATGAATAATTGCTGCAACTAATTTGTTGGCAAACGCCTTCTGGTGGTGGTACAGTTAGGCAGTCAATAAGTCAGAAAAGTACATATACATATACGAACAGTAGCTGACAATGGCACTACCGACAATGGCACACAACAGCAGCATTAACGGCAGCATCTGTTGAAAGCCTTCGGAGTCGAAAAATGTGCTGCAAAAGTTTTATTAATTGCTATAGACGACTAACTGACTGACTGACTGGTTACCGGTTACGAGTACGTTGACGGTTTTGTGTTTTTTTTTTCATTTTTGTTTTGGTGGAACTCGTCGTGCGCACAGCGCAGCTGTCGACATGCAATCGATGACGTCAGCAAGCGAACGCAATGCATACGATTTTCGTGTCTTTTGTGGTACGCGCTATTGTTGTTGCTGCTGTTACTGATGTTGCTGTTGTTTTTGTAGCAGCAATTGATATGCATTTTTTTTATACCATAATTGTTATAATGTGTAGATGTTGTCACTAATTTGTAGCCGCTTATTTTCACTCTCTTTTTGCACTCTCTCTCTTGCTCTGTATTTCTCAGTCATTCACTTTTTTTATTATACTTTATAGTAAATCATGATGCAGGAAGGAAGCATGGAATCTTCAGCGAAAACATGCATGTTGTAACCGCTTCCGCTGTCATTATTAATGGAATCATGTGTGATAAACGTAACTAAGAGTTCTCAAGCTCTCGCTGAGCGTGAATGAGAGCGCGAGACGGACTGAATGAGACTCTTGAATAAGTCGGCACACACACCTGGATGGACGCACATTGGAACCTTCTGTATATTCTGTACGTTCTCACTCATCACAGTCAATTCTGGTCTCGTAATAATCGTCTCTCATCTAATGAGAGATTCGCGTGTTCGGCGCTGTTTGGTCGGGGACGCTTTAAAGCACACAAAAAAAAAAAAGAACAAGAAAAAGAAATAGCAAAAATTACCTAAATTATAATTAGCGCCAGAAGTTGGCAGAAGTTGTGGCAAACTATTGCAATTTATGGTCGTAGATAGCCATAGGCAGGCAGCTCTGCCGGGACGGGCCGCAGCGTGGCCGCGCAGCACATGTTCTCCGAAGTGTTAACCGCCAGGCTTAAGCTGAGTTTATTTCCAGGTTTATATCTTTTGCATAATTAATGAATTGGCTGAGTATTGTACGAATAATCGCAAGAGTCGTTGGTTAGTGTAGTAGACTTAACCCTTATGCGACCTCTCTGCTACACTCTCTTGAACTCGGAAATTGTTATTTCTAGAGCAGCAGAAACATACGATGCGCTTGCAATAATGTCTATAAATTTCAAAATTTAAGGCACCCTCTGCCTGATCTAACCTTTTCGCACGATCTCAACCCAAACAGCAGCTCTTCCTCGACTTTCGTAAGGCGTGAGGAACAGAAAACCTCACCGAAAATTCAACATATGCCAATTGTTGTTTTGTTGTTCATTCAAGTGACAAGTGATTCTCTCTCTTGTGACAAATCATTGTGTCACATTAGAATAAATTAAGTCCTTCCTTCATGTTGTTTTTATCGAAAAAAAACCGAACACCAAACATGAAAACAACAAAACAATTCTTGTCCTTCTTGTCCTTGTTAACACTTTTTAATTTTAAAAATAAAATCCAAAAAATCACTCGACTGTAAGTGACAGAGGAAGAGACACCAACAATAGAAGAGACCAAAAGTGAAAAATCAAATCAAGTAACGAAAAAATAAAAGAAACATGAAAACAAGTGAGAACGACAGAAGGTCCTTCGGGACTGGAGAATCACTCTCTGTCTATTTGAATTTGAGTTGGGACACATAAATCATGCTTTCGTACGAGTACGAGTGTGTGCGAGTGTGCACACTTTGGGTGAATAAATTAACATAAACTGACAAAACAACCTTAAATGAGGAGAATGGAAGAGAGCTTTGTTCGTGTAAAATACGTTTTGATATAATAAAATTGAAGTTAGTCAAGTCAAAGGTCATGTGATGGGTTCATTATGTTCCTGGAGCATCGCTAAAGCGGTTTATGGTTGGCAAGAATATTATCAATGAGGCAAATTGGGACATAAAAGCCAATAGCAGTTAAGATTCATAAGACCATACGAGTCCCGTGAAACAGCACAAAGCTTCACGTAATCATAGCGCAATGGAGTTTAATCATGTCTTCTCCACTTCTAGGGGTACGTTTTGTTCATAAAACAAGTTGGGGGAGGCAAATTGGAACATAATAACTAAAAAAATGTAGATATGGACCAAAAAAGTAGCACGAAACTGTAGAAACTCCGTAGCGCTAAAAGCTTCACGAGGTTTCAACGTATCATTGGTAACCTTAGAGGTTCTTTTTGACAAGATAACATCATCACTGAGACAAAATGGAACATATGGAACTAAGAAAAATTAGGTACGAACCAAAAAAGTCGCCAAAAACTGTAAAGGTTCGTTGCGTTAAAAGCTCCATGAGATTTAAACGTGGTATTAGTACTCTTAGAGGTGCTTTTTGGCACGAAAATATCATTAGTGTGACAAAATGGGACATAGTAGGTAACTAAGAAAAAGTAGGTACGAACCAAAAAAGTCGCTAAAAACTGTTAAAGGCCCGTTGCGTTAAAAGCTCTACGAGGGCAGGTCATCGGGTCATTGGTACAAAAAAAATATCATCTGCGGGGGGGCAAATTGGAACAAAGTTACTAAGTAAAAGTAATAGATAAAGAAAATTACGATTATGTCCATACAAAGCAAACAACAATGCGAAAAAGTAGGCCATCTGTGCTCAGAATTTAAAAAAAAAAACTTTTCATCTTTGTACCCTCCTCCTTCACCACCAACGCCTTAAATTTTTGAGAATCTTCCACAAAAAGAACAAGAAGCAAACAATTATCTTACAATAATTTAATTGGTTTTTTTGTTGTAATGGTCTGAGGCGACAAGTTAGTTGGCATTGCCTGCTATTAAAATGTCCGACCAACTGTCCGACCAAAAGTAGAAGCAAATAATTTAATTGTAAAAAAGCAGATCGGTCTGCTCTGCAAACATTCACTTTACAAGAAGCTCTTTTACCTCAATTATTTAACAATTTCATTAAAAAATATACGACATCAGCTGCAGAAATTCAGCTCTCAATTTTTCAAAATTAAATAAATTGCTTACAGAAATTGAGTGATGGTTTGATGGAAAAACGAAATAATTTTTGGTTTTTTTTTTTTTTTTTAATTAAATAAAATTAAATGAAATGAAAAGGTCAGACATATCTGCTTTTAATTATAATTGCTTTTAAAGTTTTTCCAACTCTCTCCCCCTCTCTTTCTTTCGTAGTCTTCAGTCTTCAGTTTTTTCAGGGGGGTTGTCCATTTGAGGGTCGTTCTTTTTCAATTGTTTTGACTTGTTTTGCAACCATGAATAATGAAATAAGCTGTCAAGCTTCTCAAATGAGCTGTATCGGTCGCAAAAGAACAAGAAGAAGAAGAACAAAAGATACGGTCCTGTATCTACGCTATACCACCCCTACGGTACCGTAACCAATGCTGATGGCATGCGGCAAAAGAGCGGAAAAATCACTGCCACGTTTTTCAGGGTTGAACCCTGATAACCCTTCTACTAAATTTAAAATTAAGGACGCTATTTTTTTTTCCTCCCCTAAAAAAAGTAAGATTTAAAGAAAATAAACTAAAAACCGAGTCGTAAGAAATTGTGAAAATGTTGAACCGACAAAACGATAATCAGTAAAACTTATGATAATGTTAAGAGTTTGAAGTCATCGCAGGAAGTGAGTACTCCTTAGAAGTAACCACTACGTGTCCCACCCATCATCATCATCATTAGGTCAACAATCAAAATAAGACTTATTCATTGGCCTTTAGCAAAATACCGGTATGTGGTCTAGTTGCTGATCACCAACAATTGATCACCCTCACCATTGATCACCATTAAGTATTGGTGATCACTCAAATCGAGTTTTGAAGCTGTTTAAATTAAGTGAAAATCTTTGCAAAATTTTCAATTGCAAAAATGCCATCAACGATCATGATGTGATCGCTTAATCTCATAGACAATTTCGTTTTTTTTCGCCTTCTCACTCGCACCTCTTAGCCCCTTTTTTACAATAGCAGAAAAACAATAAAATTGTGCGGCCCAAATCATCATCAACAAGCAGCCGCCTCTTTTACGTAGATCCGCGATCGCGCACTACGATCCTGCACACGCACGCACGCATTCGTTCGTAGGCACGACGGAACTCACTGCAAATCATTTTCCACATCAGTTATTACGAAACTCGTAAATAACTCGATGCCGCCAAGGACGGCCGGGTGACGCAGAGGCAGTGGCTGCACCAGCACCAGCTCCTGGAATGATTTATGGCTTGTGAATGGCAAAAAAAAACGGTCGCCTTTCTGCCGCCGTGCCACCGCCATTTGACAACGATCACCAGAACGCAACTCCTCGACTCACGGAACGACTTACGACGCGTCGGAGCAGTCGACATACTCGTACTCGCTATAATTATGTAGGTACAACAATGCATGAGCATGCGAGACATTTTGACAAGTAATGATCGCCAGCGATCGCACTGCGACGCCTGCGATTTTTCGCAAAGTGCGTCCGGCCAAGTGCGAGTGACAAGTGCGTTGCCGCGGCGGCGCGTTCGGGGCGCGTTGTTGTGATGGATTGCAAACGGAAGAAATTCGGAGATTCTATAAATTGACTTTATTACCGAAGAGTAAGAGAAGAGAACAAAAACTGTCATCGAGAATGGAGAGAAAGAGAGCAACGATGGCAGAGAGACTTATGATTCTGCAGGAGGCTGGTTTAAGAATGAATCTTAGCTGCCGCTGCCGGCGCCACCGCCGCCACCGCCGACACCGACACCGACATTTGACAGATGCGGCACACTGAGCGCGCAAAACATCAAACACTTGAAGCATGTGCGTTTATCGAACGATTAGCATGAAGTTTGGCGGGCGGCGGCAAAGCAAAGAAACTGAATTGTCCTCAAACGACAAGAAATAACAGCTTCGTACTGCTTCTTCTCTCGCTCTCTCTCTCTCTCTCTCTCTCTCTTGTATTGGCCTTTCCTCAGCTAGTTAAGCTGTCATATTGACAAATGCAAGAATGTCATTAGCAGCTGATTTTTTTTCTTGCCTTTTTGCGTTTCAAAGATGTTGCGCCATCTACGCGCAAAGTTCTTGTGTCAATTACGCACCGCAGGCGCTTCGTTGTCACTTTGCCGCTTTATGGCTATTTCTGTCAAAGTGTACGTAGTCTGTCAGATGTCAAAGAGTGACAATGGCGGTGCTGTGACTGCGCCTTCTGCCATGTGCCGCATTATTAGCATTTTCTCATTCTATGCCACTTCGGTTGCAGTTGATTCTAGGAAATTGTTGTTTGGCGGCATCAAGCGGCAATGGCAACGGCAGCAACAACAACAACAACCATCGCCAACATTGTTAATAATTTGTGCAAGTTACCGATTTGACAATTAATTAAGTTGACGTGTGAACAATTTTAATTGGTGTGATCAGCTCTTGCGAAAAAAACTCTCGATAGCTCTACCTCCCTCTTCCTCTCCCTCTCTGTCTCTCTCTCTCAGAACAGACACAGACACACACACGCTCTGCTCTAAGTTTCTCTTCTAATGCCTTTACTATCTTTCTTTTTTCTCTTTCATTCACTCTCTTGAAGTTTTTGAGTTATTACATACATCTTACTTACTCACGTTGTTGTTGTTGTTGCTGCTGCTGCTGCTGCTGCTGCTGATACTCGTACCTTCATGATGAATACGTTGTGCCTGGTGATGACTTAATAATAGTTTTTCATGGCTTTCCATCAAAAAAAGAATAGCCGTGATTATTGCTAGTGCCGTTGTTGGTTCTTGTTGTCGTTGTTGTCGTTGTTGTTGTTGTTGCTCTTGTTGTCGTTGTTGTTGCTGTTGTGTTCCTTGTGTTAATGATATGCTATTTTAACTGTCAACCGGATTTGACAGTTGATGAATTGTCCGCCCGCCGAAAAACAGAAGATCTTCTCCCCGCCTTTCAGATGTCTGTCTCTGTCTATCTTCCAGAGAATAGAGTTGTAAAAATATTTTTTTAAAAAGAAACACAACAAAAATGCATTCCTTAATTTGTGAAGATACAGAACTGAAATCAAGAAAGCAATAGTAATCATTAGAAAAATAGTTTCAAGCTCTCTCTCTCCTTCTCTTCCTCTCTTTCTGGTTAAAAACATTAATTCATCGAGGTCTTCTGTCATGACTTTGAAATGTTTATTATGGATTATATGTATATTATGAGAAGGAAAAGATATTATAAAATTATGATGGATTAATTAATTGGAAAAGTAATACAAGAATTTTAAATTTTAAACAAAGAAATTTAAAGATCTTAAGATCTCTATAAAACTCGAAACTCGAAACTCAAAACTCGGCTCTGTTAACTCGAAAACAATTATTACTTCCATGAAAACCATTAACAGAGCTCTGTTAACTTCGATAACTATCTTCCTTTTCATGCATAAACTGAAAGAAACCTATGTACGTTAACAGAGGTTCTGTTGGAAACTATAAAACTAGTTTATTTTAGCGGACCTCTAATGATTCTTTTAAAAAGAAACCCATTTACGGGAGAACAAATTTTTATGTACCTACATATTATTAATGACTTTAGAACATCCCTTCCTGGTTAATGTTAGAACTGTTATCTTTTTCTTAATACAAGAATAACAATAATAAAATGTTAATGATTGTTATTGTTCTTAACAGTGCGCTGTTAACTATTTTCCTTTTTTTTATAAAGGTAGAAAAACGTTCTATTGATTTTAAAGAAGACTTCTTTTAACTCTGTTAACATTTTTAAGAGTATCTCTGTTATCGCTGCCGGTTTTACAGTATTCCTATTAACGAGAAATGGCTGCAATGCTGTTGACAATAGGTGTTGTGGCTTTTGTTGCATAACTGTTAGATCAAGTAGCAACGATCCATGTACATCCACAAAAGCTAACGCGAATCGATCTGATTTGTAATCGTTCAGTGGCGTAACGCACAAACTGCATTCGCTTTTTGACCCAATTTTCTTTCTGTGTTTGGCCACACCCAACAACAGCTACCGATATTAATTTTTCACCAAACCAGTTTCGAAATGTCTTCCGACTCAACTCGTTATGAAAAATATGATATGCGAGTACCAACAACCCACAGACGCACACAGAGTCTTGCAGCGGGCCGAGACGAAGTGAAGTGAAATGGAATGAAATGATCTTCGCATCTTCGGCAACGTAACGGCATACACATTACACTAAATCTGTTCTGTTGGTGATACGTAATACATCACTGTCCACTTAAGGTTATCGTCAGAAACCATATGTATTCAATTTTAGGTACATACAGAGACCATACAAATTCCATAAACCCTTTTTATACGCGGACAAAGAAAATCAATTTATTGAATGTCACAAAAAATCCACAATTCAAATAAATGAGTTCAAAAAAAATCACAACTAAATTGCAAGAAGAAGAAAAGGAAGAAGAAGAAGAAGTGCACATTTCGAAAATCGCAGACTTAAATCGATATTTATGACCGCAGAAGTGTGCATTTAATAACGCAGAACGAACAAACGAACGAAAGACTGAAGGTACGAACTTATGAAACGCTAAATGATCATCTACCTTCTTCGAAAGCAACTACCAACAACAACAACAACAGGACGTCATACAGTCTGAATTTTGTACAACTAACGAGTTAAGAATTTTGTTTTTATTGTCGTGTTACTTTCTTCCTTTAAAATTGTTGTTGCGTTATATTGAAAAGAGAGAAACGCATGAGGGCATTTCATAAAATATAGCCGCACATTAATACGCTGTCAACACATTCATTTGTAAGTGGCAAAGTAAGCGCTTGTGCAGCGTTGTTCGATGCAGAACAACTGAGGAAAGACTGCGCGAGCGGCCGGCGGCGGGCGGCGGACGATGAACGAACGTTGAAAACGTATGGAAAACGGTTCGAACTTATTCGGGCCACGATTGCCCAAAGCCCGTTTTACAGACTCATAAAAAATCAGCCATAAACTCAGTCTCTCAGGCTCTGCTCACTTAATGATCGCTCATATTTTGCGAGGCGAGTCGTTTGACATTTTCGAATTTATGTGGCCGTTTTGCGTTTTCAAAAACTTTTCAAGCCTCTTCAGGCTCTCTCTCTCTGGTGGTGTTGTTAACACTTATTTTTTGGAATTTTATTGCAGTCCTTGCTGGTCTTTGGCTTTTGTTTGCTTTTGGCCGAGTTAAGTTTTAACTCTTCGTTCTTTTCGTTCGGACGAGTCGGTTTTTGTGTGTTGGTGGAGAAGGTTTTTTAAGTGTTGATGGACCTGGTGGTGGCACCCCCGCAGGCTATTTATTAATCGGTTATTGGTATTTATGTATTTTTTTTTGTTGTTGTTTTTTTCGTATCCTACACTTTTCACAGTCTTCTTCGTATTTCGTTGCTGGTGTGGCCTTTGTCCATCGCCCTTTTATTGATTTAGCTGTTTTGAAGACGAAGCAAGACACAGAAGAAGAAGACGAAGAAAAGAAGTTGTCGGCAATAACTTGGTCGAGAAATTCTTCATCTTTTCAGCTTATTATTAATATTTGTTTGACTTTTACTTTATTAACAACTTTTATTGGTGCTTGCTGTAGTGTTCGTCTGACGGGCGCTCTGTTGATCCCGCTTGTGGTTGGTCGTCGCCAGTGCAGCACTGCTCTCAGCACCACTGGCATTAGCAGTGGCTTTGGCTTTGCTGGCAACTGGCACCTCGCAACTTGCCGGACCTCTGTGGGTCTCTTTAACTGATTACCGTGCTTTATGTAGCTCGCAGCAGGTGGCTGCTTTCAGGCGTTCCTGACCATGCGGACCAAGGCCGGACGCGATTAAGTCTTTGTTGAGTCTTATTTAAGTGATTTAAGAATTTTGTGCATTTTTTTCGGGATTTTCTTTCTGTGGATTCGTTCGTCTTCCCGAGAATTGAACGATTTTTCATCATTCTTTTTTCTGGAGAGAGGAAAAAAAGCAGAAGAAAAGGCTGATGATATGTTTTGGTGGCTTGCTAATCGTAAGAAAATATATTGAAAAAATTTCAAGAATTTTTTTTTTAACAAAATTAGTGTCATTTTACTACACATCTTTCCAATTTTTTTTTTCTAATTTAAAAAATAAATTTTTCATAGGATATTTGTCTAAAGATTATTTCAACAAGTTGTCATAAAAATTCCCAAAAATTAATAAAAATTAATTTTAATAATTTAAGCAGCTTAAAATCATAAAAACATAACCTCATCCAAAATGTGGCTAAATAAAGTGTTAATACCCAAACGGCCACTACAAAATAGCTTAGCATATGCCAAATGTATCATTAAAACTATCATCAACCACAACAACAATAACAATGACGTCAGTAACTTGGTTTTTCCTTAGATCGAATAATCCACACGCACGATCGGCGCGATCGCTCGTTAAATAGATCTCAACCGCCACGTCCCAACCGTCCCGTCCCAACCGTCCCGTCCAAACCGTCCCGTCCCGTCCGCCCCGTCCCTTCACGTCGCATCCATTGAATTAAATCCAACCAAATGGCAATAACTTAGAATTGATTTCGATTGCAAGCGAAGAATACAATCGTTTTATTCATCATAAAAAGCAACAAAAATGTCAAAATATTGCGCTAGCTCGAAAAGTTATCTCGCTGCTGTCTTGTCATGTCACGTCATTCATTCTAACGTTTACATTGTCATGCAAAAACGTAAGCATTTGCATCGGTAAAGTGTCACTAAACATGGCTTAAATCAGTACAACCACAGTTAGCACCGATCTGGATGCATCGGGATTGTTGGTAGAGGCCATAATATGTGGATTAGAAAGGCAAAGGCGAAGCGAAGGAGCAGCAGCGGGTTGTATAAAGTGTGCTGAGGTTTAGTAAACGTAAGCGATCGCATCGTTTCGCCTCATGCTACAAGTCAGGGTGGTCGAGAAGAACCAAAAAAACACCACCAACAGCAACAACTCGTCATTGTAGTCCTCGCCGCCACCATCGCCGCCACCACCATCGTCGTCTTTGATCATAAACTATGACACTTTATTGTTTCAAAGTCGATCAAATGCGATCGTCTTGGCCGCTGATCGAATCAAGATCAACAACATCGTAGGTTGGCAGAGGCCAAAGTATGGACACTTTTGATAGCTAGAGAGCAAAACGAGATGAAAAAGAAAAAAGACAGCATTAATAAACGATTTTAAATTCTATCATTTGTTGTTTTTTTATATACGAGTATACTCTTACATACATATGTATATAAATATGACACCTTAACACGCTAAAGCTAACGTGTAGGAGCAACGAGATTAGTAAGAATTTATCACAGAAGAAAATACATTACACAATTGTAGACTGATCAAAATGTTAATGATAAATCATATGAAAAAAATTAAGTTTCAAATCAAAGATCAAAGAAGATCTTTTGTGAAGTCAGATTTTTTAGAAGGATTACGGAAAGATTAAAAGACATCAGAGAAATGATTAAATTTCTCTTGATCTTGAGGAAATGAAACTTTTGCAACCAAAGTTAGGCTATGCAACAAAAAATCTACATTATTTTTCTACAGTGTTGACTTCATCGCGATCACGAGCATGTTAATATTGAAATATTTTTAGCTTTTGCAACCCATTTACCAGCATCTCCCCTTTTTTTACAGTGTAGACAATCCACCGATTGTGCTCATGCTGAAGCTTAAGATTGATAATAAATTTTTAGTTACTTTTTCCACTTCATTACGGGCGCTGGAACTGCCAACATGACGATTAAAGCATCACAACACAATTCAAAATCATGCTCTTTTTTTCATTCGAAACTGAGCACATGAGGATTCCGAACCGATTCAACCGAACCGATCAGATCGCTTCTGATGGCTCATAAAATGTTGGAATTATCGATGAGCAGCAGCAACAACAACAACTTGTTTTGATCTCTACTACTTAGCAGTAATAAAAAAAGAAGAGAAAAGAAAGGAAAACAAAAAAACAAAATGCAAATACGAGTACAATAATCATCACACTTCATAAAAGCGTACACAAACGCGTAGCGGACGATACCAACAGGACTGTTTGAAGCAACAACTGAAGATAGAGAGAAATCATATTATACTTAAGCTGAGTTATTTGCTGCTGCATAAATTATGACGCGCCGACAAGACCAGCGACGCGTTGATCGCCTGCCTGCTGGCGATTAGCGGAGCAGGCGATTGTGCAGGCATCAGAACGACGAGAATCGAGGTATGCAGTTTGCAAATTGCGATTCCAAGCTGAGCCGCACAGCGTTATGGCGCTCACCAGCCATGATGATCACGCAACCGAGCAGAGACACTAGCGCTGCGCTACAAGCAGCATAAATATTGAGGTACGTTTAATAAAAATAAAAGCGAGAAATAGAAGCAATCTTTCCAACACTTGGCAGCGCTTAAGTAGCGCCTTCTTTTCTGTGGGTTGTTTCAAAGAACCCCCCCCCCCCTTCCCCCATTCGTTTTGATTACCCGATTATCATGTTTTCGATGCTTTCAACTAATTGCAGCATGAACACTTTTGTTTAGTCACCTCGACGACGTCGTCGGACGGCAACTTGTTCACTGCTGTGCCCACACTCGGTGTACTCTCGACGTCGAAGCCCATCGATCGAGGCTACCGCAACAACAACTCAACAGAAATGAAACTACATATTTTAATTGCTCCGTTTTGCGCTATGCCGTTTAGTTTAGGCCGTTTTAAAAACAGCTGTTAAATCGGTTCAACACTTCGCTTTGACGCATGTCCGTATGACATGACAACGACTACGACCGCGACTACGACTGCGACTGTGGCACCTCACAAATCTGCGTCATGTTAGCAATTTTGATGATGATGATGATCGTGTTGAAAAATCACAAGAATATAACTAAAAGTATGTTGTACTACGAGTTGATGAGAACATTATAATACTGGTATTTGTACGGAAGAAGAAGAAGAGAAGATAAAAGTAAGGAAGTAATAGGAGAAAGGAAAGAGAAAGGAAGGAAATGGTAGGCGGTAGAAGGGTTGGAAGCAAGCAGAGATAAAACAATTGCAAGAATTATATAAAAAAAAATTATGCAACCATTAAAGTCGCAAGAAAATTAAAACTATAAAGAGAGAGAGAGACATAAGATGTTGAAGAGGAGGAGGAGCAGGAGGAGGAGGAAGAGGAGAAGGACTAGTTAATGTTTTTATTATCTACCGATCATTATCGTAACTGGCTCTTGTTTGAACTTAACGTCACAACTTTTACGATCAACTGATCGTCTAACTCTCTTTTAATAACTAACTCTCTTTTAAACTAAAAGACAAGAGAGCCTTCATTTTTTAGAGATTTTAAGGCTTGACTTTCTTCTTGCATAGATTTTTAATATGATTTTTCGCTATATTTGTCTTCATACAAATAACTTTTTCACAGTTTTCGAGCTAATTTATTGATGGTTTTAAAATTTTTTTAAACAATTAGAGGTATTTATTAGAGGTTTTTTAGGAGTATTTTCTCTCGATGTTTAAAGAAAATTTCGGTTCAATTAAAGAAAATTTTAGAAGTTCAAATTTTGAAGTTAAACTTTTAAAGTAAGCATAGTTATTTGCGTCTTTGAGGTAACCTTTTTAGGCCTTTTATTTTATTGAGGTTATCCATTGATTTTATTTTTCGGGGTCTTTAAAGTCAACCTATGAAATATGAACCTTTTATTTGTACCTTTTATATTCCTTAAGAAGAATAAGATACATACATACTGAGTTCGAGGATACTTAAGGTTAAGACTCTTTAAGGTCTTTAAGGTTACCATTTAGAGTTACTTTTTGAGATTTAGTTACTCTTTGGGTACTATTTAAAGATATTTTTTGAAAACATCTTGGAAGATTCTTCTAAGAAAACCTTTTTTTTAGGAAACTTTTAGTATTTCAAGAGAATTTGCTTTTAGAACCTCTTGAGAGCCTCCAGAATTTTTTTACGACCAGTTTTTTATTAGCCTTATTTTTTTAATGTTTTTTTTTTGTAAATCGCTAAACGTTAAACGTTGATATCATGCGCTTTCACATATTTTACACGTTATTTTTGGTAAGCATGTAATTTTCTTTGGCCTATTATTAAAAATCCTTCAGCCGTGAAAGTAAATGCATAGAAAAAATCTCTATCCCCCACAAAAGAGAAGAAGAAGACAAAACCGAGAGTGAGAGAGAGTAAGAATGAGAATCCAGGCATCACCTTTAAATCACTGAAGCGATGATTAATGAATAAGTCCGATGAACGGTTGATCGGCTAATGTTGATGGACATTTAATCAATACCTTGAGGTGGTACTGCCTAATTATGGACCTAGACTCGAGAAAGGCGTGAATTGACAGCCGTCCGTCCAGCGGCGTCCCGAGGCGTTACGAGGCGTCTAGAGCTACGCTCTTGAAATCTCAGAGCCTGCGGTGTGGCGCACTTGTGGCGACCGATACCAAGCGAAGTTAATCGATTTTTGATTGACGGAAAATTGGATTAAAAGGAAAATTGTGGATAAAATAAAAAAAAAGCATAAAAATCCAACGAACTCAATTCCAAAAAAAAAAATCGATTTAAAAAAAATACGATACGAAAAAAAAAAATCAGGGAGATTCTCACAGTTATAGGAAAATATTTTAGCGCCGAGGGTACTTTTTTTATTGTTATACATACGAGATTTTTTTTTGGGAGATTCTCGGTTGTCTTGTTGTTGTTGTTGTTTTAAAGGTTATTCCTTATTTTGAGTATTATTGCTCGAGATAATTTTGTTGTTGTTTTAATAGTTTTCAGTGGATATTTATCGGCTGTCTCTCCGAATCTCAACACCGCAACGAATTTTAAATTCTCTACAATCCGTTGGAAATTTTATTTTCCAAAAAAACAACCGGTCTTGCTATCATTCGATGCTTTTGTAGCGTCGTCACTTTATTGCATAAATCCTGTTCGTTACGCGTCTGAGATTCTAAAGAAGAGTCCTTGTGTCTGCGACAGGGTGAATCTGCTGCAGCCGCCCATCCCACCCTGAAGTATGATGCGCCCACTCCTCGCACACTCGTTGCTGATTTTCCAGCAAAACTTAAGTTTTTTTTTTAAACGCGAATTTTAATCGTGCCGCTTCAAGCAAAAGACAGATAGATAGACAGACAGAGAGCAACGGCAGACGGTTACCTCGAACGACTTTCAGTAGCGTCAAAGCATAAATTTAACAAAGTGACGCCATTAAAAGTTGTCGCTATCTACAACACTTTTTACAGCTTCCACGCTTTCGGTTCAAAATGAAAGGCCTTAAGGTTTTTTCCCTCCCTTCAAAGGAAAAAAAATTAGGGATTCCAAAAACGAAGGGCTTGAAACTTTTTCGCTGTCGTTAGCAATTTTTCGCTGATTTTCATGCAACAAAAGGAGCATGAAGAGATTTTATCTTATTTAAATGATTTACGTGTGTAGGCTGGTGCGTGTTTGTGTGTGTGTGTGTGTGTGTGCGGGCGAAAGAGTCTAAGTGGAAAATAAAATCCCAACTAATTTCCGACATCCACCCCCGCTCACCCTGCTCCAAAAAAGGCAGCCCTATCCTTTCGCCAATCATTTTAGAGCTAAGATAAAAGCCCTTGAATCTCGTGTGAAGATTTACATTATTTCATTTTACTTTTTGGTGTATTTTTAAACTGTATTATATTCAGGTTAGCAAAGGATTAATTTCGAAATTTTGCTAATGGTCCAACTTTCCACCAAAGTAGACGTTTAAAGCAACATAACGCAGCTAATGGCATGTCATAAGCATATTATTTGAGTTGATATAATATCCAAGAACAAACAACGTTACATCTTGCGAAAGTCTTAAAAACCTCTTCGACACCCTCGGCCTTTTCGTAAATGTCTTAAAAGTACTCGCAAGAAGCGAATGTGATTTTTAAAAGCCTTTCCTGGGCTGAAGTTCCAAGAAAAGAGTCTGTAAAGAGCATCAGTCTTTTAGGTCACATCTAAGTAAGTTCTAGATGTGACATTTGGGAAGGTTCCAGAAGTCTTCTACAACACCCTCGGACTAATCGTAAATGTCTTAAAAGTACTAGCACGGGATTCAAAAGCTCTTTGAAAACTTAAGGCGGCCTAAAGAAAGAGTGTTTAAGGAGTAACCCATTGCGGATGACATCTTGGGAAGTTATAGAAGTCCCTAGTAATCCCTCTTAGACTTCTCATAAATGGCTTAAAAGAGTCTAAAGAGCCTAAGGTCTAAAAGCCTAAGCCATAAAATCTTTCTAGTCCTCAGTTTTAAGGAACGAGTTTATTAAGGGTACCTTTAATTTTTCTTTTTTAGCTTTTATGACGCTTTTTAAGTGTCTATTCCTTCCTAACTTCCTTTCTTCATTCCTTCCTTCCTTCCTTTCTTCCCTGCTCCTTTATTACTTTGCATTCTGCAATGTTAGTGTTAATGAAATGTTTAATTAACGCTATTTTCTGGTTTAAATTAATATCTGAAGCCTACACGTTTTCCTGCAAATCGACACTATCCCAAGGCTTCACCAATACTCATTCGAGCTCACTCGATATTTGTTTGACACTTTTATTGACAGCTCATAGTAATTAAAACAGTGGTCTTTCGTTGCCGCTTCTTGACAGCTCGCCGCAGAGAACATTCACAATAAGAACAAAAACAAAATAATGAAAAAGTAGTAAAAATAAGTGGACGAAAAAATACTTAAATGAGGCAGGGGTGGCGGGGGGAGGGGGAGGGGGGGAAAGCTTTAGCTACCGTTGAACGGGCCTGTCGTGAAATCCATTCTTTCACGAGCCAACTTCACACTTTGTTTCATTGAGTTGGCAACTCATAAATCTTGCGTTGCTGCAACCAAGTGCCCCCCCTGCCCCCCCATAACCGTTCCCACTCGCGCACTTTCTGTCCATCAGTAGACCAATGCTGAGTGCCGCAGCCAGTGCGCACGGTATTAACCATGCTGCATGCCACCGACTTGACCGGATAGGTACCGCCGTGGCCCGCCCGCCACCGCACCGGCCCAAATGAATGACAACTGTGTCAGCTACCGTGCGCATTTTAACCGCTCAATGCGCGCGCGCATGCATCTTTGAGCTACCGGACTTGCGAGTTATGCGGTCTGGCTACACAACTCGGCGGCGACTCTGGAGCAGCAACGCCGTTGAAGTTTTTTGGCTTCTTTTGTTTTTCGGAATTTATTTATTTTTTCTCCGTTTACCGTGCTTTAAAATAAATTATTTTACTGTAAAAAAAACATGGCTAGTAATATTTTTTAATGTCTTTCAAACGATTTCACATTTTCCGATTTTTAGCACCTTCGGCGGTCATCAAGCGTAGCGACGAGGAAGGCACCAGAAAGCGACTAGAACCGTAGATGGCATTGCAGCCATTCGGTAACCATTCGATAACTATGACGATGATGACTCCTAGCGGCCTATCGGCGTAGCGAATCATTCGAAGAGAAGCTCCAACAACAACAACAAACAAACTCCAAAAGTAATGCAGTGCCGCATCACTGTCGTCTGCCGCTTGGTTGGTTCGTCCATTGGGTCGTCATTGGTCGGTGGCTGGAACCGGAACCGCCGGCATCACAAAGGCGCGAAATTGATTCTGCGCTTTGGTATTTTGCCACTTCATTGTCATCAGCATCAGCATCAGCGTCAGCATCAGCAAGAGCATGACATGCGCTAGCAGCAAAGAGAATCGCAAGAGGTACAGCAGAGAGAAGAGCGACCCATGGTTAAAGTATTGCGCTTGAGTAGCCTTGACTTCAACAAAAATGTCTATTAAAACGATTTTCTGCTCCACGCTTTGCTACACGATATTGCTACATTTAGGTAGCTATCATCAGCGACAACAACAACAATAACAACACTAACAGCAACACCGCCAACAATCCCAATAACAGCTATAAAAATATCACAAGCTGAGACCGCTTTAGCAGCAGCAGCATCATCATCAATAGGTTCATTGCTAGACCCGGAGGCTCTGTTGAAATTATGCCATCAAGACGCGATCGGTCTCAAGAGCAAGAAATATGGTTATATCGAACTTGGTATTGCTTTTGTTGTTGCGCTTGTTCTTGTCGATTGGCAAATTCAGATACACGGAGCCAGAAAATATTATACGAAGATCACTTTTAGTGAAGTGACATGGGCGGTAATAATTTAGGAGGAAGACACTGAATGGTACCAGAACGTCTTTAACCCTTTACAAAAGCTCTGAGTCCTAAGAAGAAAGTTCGGGAAGGATTACTCGTTAGAAAGAAGGTTTTCACTTGAAAAGAGGTCTGCGGGAGAAAAGAGATGTTCGGACGGCAAGAAGTCTCTATACAAGAAAAGGTCTTCAGTCGAGAAGAGGTCTTCAGACAAAAAGAGGTCTTCAAACGAGAAAAAGTCTTCAGACAAGAATAGGCCTCCAGATGAAAAAAGTCTTCAGACAAGAAGAGGCCTATAGACGAAAAAAAAGTCTTCAGACACGAAGAGGTCTTCAGACGAGGAGAGGTCTTCAGACGAGGAAAGGTATTCAGATGAGAAGAGGTCTTTAGAACAGAAGAGGTCTTCAGACAAGAAGAGGTCTTCAGACGAGAAGAGGTCTTCAGGCAAGAAGAGGTCATCAGACGAGAAGAGGTCTTCTGTAGGTAAGATTTCTTCGATAGTAAGGGGTCTTCGATAGAAATGAGGGCTTAAAATCTTCGTTGGAGGAGAGGCCTTAAGAGGACTATATCCTTAGCATTTTGATAGTCTTCGAACCCTTTGAAGACTTCGGTGAGAAGAAGAGATTATTTGGTAAGTTAAGTCCTTCGGTAAATAAGAGGTCTTTGTTCGAGAAGAAGATATTCGATGTAATCGTCGATGTTCTTCATGGGATAAAGGTCTTCGGAATCCTAAATCCTCTTAACATTTTCGGAAAATCAATCTCTGCAGTAGTCTTCCCGTGAAAGACTAATTCGTAGGCCATGGAGGGTTAAAATATTCACGTAGCTTCCAGCAAATCGAGTACGAACGCAACTCCTTCGAAGTCTTCGCTGTAGAAAAAAAACTGGACCAAGAGAAAAGAGAAGAAGAGTTTTGACAGCAGCAGCAGCAACAACACAAAATAATTATGCAGTTTGCAGTAATTTCTGTATTCGTTGGAGAACGTGAAGCAACGAATAACAGCAACAAAAAAACAGTAACAAAAGCAGCAACATAAACAACAACAACAACAACAAGCAGCACAACCGCAACATCACCAACGGCAATTGAAAGACAACAACCAAGACAGGAGTTACCTGGACGACAGCAGCAGCAGCAGCAACAACCAAGGAAAAAGAAATCTGCGACGAAAAGCAACCACAGCACTTCGTCGCTTCTCACAGCGCAACGATGGACCAAACTAAAGCGACAATCAAGACACACACGCACACATGCACAGAGTTAACGTGATCCTGGGCTTCGATCTGGGCCGACACGGTGCGGCTCGGTAAGGTACGGTACGGTACGGTACGAACTTATGTAGACCCAGACCAGATTGAGTCTTGGAGTTGAGAGACTCCGAAATTGGTAGGAGTTGATGCGTTGATGCAATTACACCATAATATTCACACTTTGCGAGGTGAGAAAATTACCGACTATTAAAAAATCATAATAACACGAAGTCAAGCGAAACCAAAGCAGCCGATCCAGCCGATCCGGAACGCTGGACAGTGACCAGAGTTCATGAACCATGAGTGAGGGGCCGGAATTGGTGCAGCATTTTTGCGAAATAGGGGCGGTGGTGGTCGGTAACACAGTGGTGGCGTAAGTTGGAGGTATCTTAAATCCGAAGGCTCATACGATCGAGATCAACATGATCAAGATCAACAGTATCGACATGACCACACTTTATCTTTCTTCTGTTCAGGTTCATCTATATTTCTTATTCTCATCATCACCATCATCATCATCTTCATCATCATCATCATCATCATCATCGTGAGTATTATTGTTGCGTAATGACGCATGTCAGATATTGGTGACAGCAACAGCAACTGATGATCTTTCTGTTGCGATCGTCGGTTGTATGGCGTTTGCTTTCGTGGCACAAACTTTATGAATACATATGTGTATACATGAGGAGCGGGAGGTTTTGGGGGCAGGAGGGGGGCTTTTTTGTTTTCACCACAATTTGCAAGAGCCGAAGCCTGACTCCTGTTTAGAAACTGCTGCTGCTATTAAATCTTGTAGCCTTGAAATCTTACGACGGATGCGAAAGATCGATCATAAAGTCCAATTAAAATGAATGGTGATTGTTTATGATGATGATGATGATGATAGTGATGATGGTTAAGATGGCGTTTATATTCATTAATGAGGTGAAAAAAGGTAATTAAAAACACAGTAACCGTCATAAAAACCAAGACTCTGCTGTGAAAGCGAAGTCTATAGTGAAAGGTCTTAAACCTGACAGGATATAGCAGAAGGAAAGGGGAGAAACAGGAGGAAATGAAAAAAGAAAAATGCAACCTGAGAATGCCGAAATAATCTGCAAAATTACGATCAAACCTCGAAATTCTCTACTACGTGTATGTTTTCAGGGATCACTCTTCGTCATTTCGGTGGTATTTTTTTGTATCCCCAAAATTAATTTTTTTCCGCCCGCTTTCATTCATTTCGGCCAGCGTTTTTTTTTTTTTTCTTGTTGTCTTCAACTCATTTTGCACTATAGCGAATTTTATAAATTGGCGTGGCGGTGCCTTCGTGTCTGCCACACAAAAATTATTAACTGAACTGAACCGAATTGAGCTGAACTGAACTGAGTTTGAAAAAACATCCACTGACCCAGTCGTTGCTGAATTCAATTCAACTGTCTGCAAAAACTGCTTCTTCTTTTAGCCCTGCGGCAGGGTCTCCACACTTTCTTCACGTTCCTCACAAAATCCAGCAAAAACACTTTACAGATCATTGATCATCATCAAAATGTGAAGAGCAAAAACCCAAAAAATTCACGTAAAAAAATCGGGACGAAGATGAAGATGATGGTGATGGTATACCCTTAATCAAGATTGCCGAAAATATGTTTTATCTGTTACCCAAATAACTCAAAGAAACTTGATGAACGTGAAACTAAGGTAAAAGAAACAATGCAACGATCGTGCTGCGGCGCGTCGCTCTCAACATGATCATTAAATCTTAAAGCGTTCGGTACATTTTGCCACCTCTCTCAAGCGTTCCTAAAGAGTTGCCTAACCTCGTAACTACGATATAAGCGATCTAGAATGGTAGTGATAATCATGATGATGATGTTGATGATGATGATAATGCTGATGATGGCCATGCTGCAAGTTAAATTGTAGCAGTTTGAGAATAATTTGGTTTTTTTTCAACGCTTTTCAACTTTTCGTCAGTCCCCGTCCCCAATTATTTGGGATGCGTGGTGCATCACAAAAAATTAAGGTTTCCCATAATTACAGAGCGGCAACGAGTTTACGAAGTTAACACTTTCGTAAGAGTTGAAGAAAATGCCTACGGACCGCATTTGCCGCAGGACACTGACCGAAATGGTATGGATGAATGGATGGATGGATGGATGGATGGATGATTGGACATGGTGAGGTAATGGATTGATTATGTTAAGGATAATATTTTTTAATAAAGCATTTTGATTTTGACAATCTTTTCGAGATGAGATGCGGCGATCAAAAATTGCATGATCGGTTGGTACTCGTATGGCCTTTATATAACTTTTGCCAGAGATTTTTGTTTGGAGTTTTTGATTACATATGATGGTCCCAGAAGAGGAACCAACGAGAGCCAGAGCAAGAGGACGTTAGAAAAAGAGAGGTAGAGAATTCTTCGTTGGAGAAGAGACATTCGATGCAGAAGAGGTCTCCAGTGGAGAAGAAGTCTTTGGTATAGAAAAGGCCAGCGATAAAGAAGAGGTCTTCGGTGGAGAAGAGGTCTTCTTTGGAGAAGAGGCCTTTGGTGGAGAAGAGGTCTTCTTTGGAGAAGAGGTCTTCTTTGGAGAAGAGGTCTTCTTTGGAGAAGAGGTCTTCTTTGGAGAAGAGGTCTTCGGTGGAGAAGAGGTCTTCGGTGGAGAAGAGCCCTTCGGGAGAGAAGAGGTCTTTATGGGTGAAGAGGTCTTCAGGGGAGAAGAGGTCTTCGGGGAAGAAGAGGTCTTCGGGGAAGAAGAGGTCTTCCGGGGGAAGAGGTCTTTGGGGGAGAAAAGGTCTTCTGGTGAGAAGAGGTTTTCGGAGGAGAAGAGGTCTTCAAGGGAGAAGAGGACTTTGGGGAAGAAGAGGTCTTCCGGGGAGAAGAGGTCTTCGGGGGAGAAGAAGTCATCGGTGGAAAAGAGGTCTTCGGGGGGAAGAGGTCTTCGGGGGAATAACAGATGTTCGGTGGAGAAGAGGTCTTTAATGAAGAAAAGACTTGTGGTAAAAAAAAACCATTTCGTGAAAGAAAATGTACTTCCGTGGGGAAGATTGTTTAGTTTGTGGTTGACATTTTCTCTGTGCAGGAAAGATCGGTCCTTAGGTGAGGAATAGGTCCTTCGATAGGTCTACGGTGGGAAAGGGTTTTTCTGTCTAAACTTTATTTGGCCGCAATCAATGAAATCGCGAAAATAATACGGATCTACTAAATAGAATATCGTATCGTAAACTGAAGAATGTAACATAGAACATTAGGCGATTGCCATAATAACCCACCCCCTCCCCAAACCCCAATAAAAAACAGAATCTAATTATTCTTAAGGTAGAAAGAATCAAATTCTCAATGGTTCTCTAAGGAACTGTGTTAAAGCCTTAACAATTTCAAAACACTGACAACAGATTGCTTTCTGGACTCTTATTCTTCTTCTAATTTCATCATCAAATTTATACGAATTGCTTAAAATCATTAAGAAAGATGTGAAGCGGTAGCATATAATACGTAATCAACTAAAATAATAAATCAATCATTAGTAAATTTTTTCTCTCAGGCCTTTCAAGTTGGTGAGAAGAACGAATCATCAAGATTCGATAAAGGAAACATTATTCCGAAGTTAACAAATTTTCTTAGCCTTTGACTGATCAGTCGTCAGTCACAGTAGAAATCATTTATAAATCATTTATAATTGATGAATGTAACCATATCAGATGACTACGAGACTGGATCAATTGCCATCAAGAGATGGCGCCATCTCATAAGCTGCTGTTGTTGTTGCGTTGTTTTAGGATGTTACACTTCTTTTGTTAACTGTTGAAATCTGAAGAAATAGAGTTGTCTTTAACGATATTGAACAATTTGTGAGGCCAGTTAATAAAGAAGAAAAGCAACCGTAGAATTTATAAAAATTAATTTTTAACAAATCAGTCCAAAATGGTCATCGATCTTTCTTTTTATGTCAAATGAGTTACATTTACTGAAAGAATTTATACCGCAAGAAATTATCCGGGAAGAAATTTACTGTTTTCATGATATTAACACCATAAAATTTCAGTTTAATATAATCCAATCTTAAAATTTGACATCTCCTAAATGATCGATATGAGAGAGAGAAAGGCTACGCTGATATAAGGTTCCAAAAAGGTATACAAATCTTAAGAGCTTACCTAATACCTAAGACAGCTTCATTAATCTTTGGCACGATCATAAGTTATAAGAGCCTTAGCTAAAGCTTGTATCCACTCTTTTGGATGTTAACATTATTAAACCCTTAGCAAGGATCACAACCACACACGAACAACGATCCTAAGTAATTTTCTCCGCATAATTAAAACCTTAGCTGGCGACTCTTTATCATCAATTGTTTGGCGCCATTTTTTCTTCCTATCCCGAGCTCTTCATTTCATTTACTGGATGTAACAGAGCATTTTTTTTAGGATTTCGTAACTTTATTGCAAATATCTTTACAACTTTATTATAAGCCGAGCTGACAACAAAAGGCCCAGCCTGAAAATCGGTCACATCGACCGGGTTAAACCATTCCAGCGCTAGTAAACGTCAAAAGGCGTGAACGCGAAAAAAAAAACCCCGCCAATGTCGAATGGAGTGCGGGGAGCGTGCGGGGAGCAGAAACGGAGTGAGTGAGCTCTGTTTAGCTCTTAATATTCCGTTGCCTCTCGACCGGTTCCACCGAAACGATCCACCACAAGCGCAATATCAACCACGGAAATAGAATCAATGTCAGATTTTATGTTAATAACACGAAACACGGCTACAGCCAGCCGACAAATCCACAGGTACAAAACGGTGCGCGGTCAACCCGTCAAATCGTGTCATATTTTTGAGCCAGACCATCTTTAGGCGTCCGTTTAAGCTCAAGACATCAAGTCGCGACGACTGCTTGGGGTTAACAAGTTTCGAATTTGTTTGTTTGTTGTGCGTTTAAGCCGGAAATTTACGACGGAAACCAATGATGAGTGACACTAATGGCGTCTGTGATGGGGTGAGAATGTGGCGGAAGGTGCGTCCGCAAGTGATTAAGGGACGATCCTTAACGATCGCAGTGCAGCGAAGAAGATAAAGAATATACAGTAAGCGCGCTCGCCCTGATCGCGTTCGAATCGGCGAGGAAGAAGAGGAGATCTGACGCTGTCAACAGCGTGCCAACAAGCTTCTTTCACTTGAAATCATATCAAATGCAAGAAAGTATGTGTTCTCTTCTCCTTCTTCTTCTTTTGTTTTTATGTAATCAGTGTTTCTGTAATCAATACCTTTTGCCTGCTCGACTCGACTCGACGCGTCGCGACGTAACGACCACGCGGCTTGATCGCGGCAACATAAAACTCATAGTATACGACGCGACCACAAACGAACAGCTTGCAGGTGATAAAGAATTTAATAAATCGATTTGATGCAGCCATAAAATTATTAAGACAATAAGTTTTGAATTTTACGAGTGTTTAATTTATGCGTTGACAATTCTAATGACGTGATTCTTGATCAGCGTTGTTTAATCGCCAGCAAAACTGTTGTCGATGGCCGTCATGCCGTCATGCCAGAGTCGCGTATGGGTTTTTCTCGGTGCTTTCGTTTCAAACTCTTTTCATTATCTCAACATGATTATGTTTTTGTTGTTTTTTGTTGTCTTTTTTTGGTGTTATTGTAGCTGTTATTGCAGCAAATGCGATACTCAAGCCGTGTTAGCGTGTCGTTTGTGACACCACAGCAGCAGCAACAATAACAAAAACTACAAAAAACCAGCAACAACAACAACAATAATGTGTATAAAAAGCAAGCACTGATATAGTGGAAGATTTTTTACAGCATCGAGCGACCGATCGGCATCGTAGCTGTTAATCCCAGCGATTTTATTAGCGGATATTTTAAAATTTAATTCCACTTTAGTGCCGTTTTATTCATAAATGTACATACATACATACTTTTATGGATACTAGATGGCGTTTTTTTGCCGTTTTTTGTTTGTGGTACCTGAGATTTTTTTGGGTGGGGCGAGAAATCGTGCGAGAAAATTTAACTGGAAGGCATGAAATAGTACGAGTATAAGTAATAAGCATAGTACAGTGATACGTTTTTACTGATATTACATTGGCTTTTTGGGATGAGATTCACAAATCGCCTCCACAAATTTAAGGCTGCACACGCTTCAAGGAAATATACCGGCTTTTCGATGTTAGTTAAGAAAACTCTCTTGAAATGGAAGTTTGCTTTTCGAAACTTTTAATTTTTGGTAAATAAAATATTTTTTTAACATTAATAATTAATAATTTTATATTAATTTTATATTATTAATTTTATATTAATTTTGTATTAATGTATTATATTAATTATTAATAATTAATTTTAACATAAATAATATATTAAACTTTTTAAATAAAATTTTTATAAGCTCTTTTTAAGGAATTTTTTCCCTTCTTAGTTTTTTTTTTCTGAAGCTGTTTTATCAAATTTTTATAAATTTCTTAGTTTTTCTAGATGTACAGATATTACTAATGGTATTGTATAAGATTTATTCTGGCTACATTACCCTAAAATTTGCATAACTAAATATGTTTTAAATGGTAAGATTGTCAGACTATGCTATTTATAAATCTTATACTATTGTACTCGTATATAAATATTTCTCGAAACAACAAAGTCTATAAAAAGTTTTCAAAGGGATAATTTCATTAATTTTTAAGATTACGGACTCAGTTGTATTATTTATATAACTTATACTATAACAACAACATTTACCGAAGTTATCGAGTTTTAAAAAAATTATTCATATTATTAACTCAATACTAAGATTTCCAAAAAGCGATATTTTGAAAGCAAAATTCATTTTATTAATTTCTGAAATTTTTTTTTTATTTCTGTTTTAATTCTACGATTTTTCTAACTATTTTAAATTTAAGATTTCAAAATAAATTTTTAATAATTTCTGAAATTTTTTATTTCTATGTTAATTCTACGATTTTGCTAACTATTTTAAATTTAAGATTTTCAAAATTTTTAAAAATATCAAGCGATTTTTTTTGAAATGACGAGATCTCTAATAGTATTTTTATTAATGAAATTCTCTTAATTAATCTAAGATTTTCTGACTGCATCATTCACGAAAAAATTTGCTGAAGTAGTGAAATCTTCAGAAATGCTTTCAAATAAAGAACTTTGAATAATTAATTTTCACGTTTCATTAATTTATTAAATCGAAATTGAACGCAAATATATCTTGAAATATTTTTTATGAAATGTATTGATGCAAAATCCAATGAGTTTTTTAATAATTAATCCATCTTGAATGATTAAGAATTTGCAAGTTTAACCAACAATTAATTGAATTTTGAGAAATTTTTAGTGAAAGAAAAAGAAAATATTGTCGAAAATTTGCGTGAACTCGTTTATCACAAACCATCAGCAACCAGATTTTATGGCTTTCCATTAACATGATCAGTTTGTTTTAGGATGTTCCGATGTCTTTCGAAAACACAAAAACCGATGATTATTTACAATAAAATTAGCAACTACTGCAAGACATTAATTTTGCACGGCTTCTTCTTCGCCCCCCCCCCCTCTTCTTCTTCCTCTTCCTCTTTGACGCTTTCCTCCGCTATTTTCTACATATTTTGAAATTTACGTTCATAACTTTTGCCAGTTGTTTTTGTTGTAGAGCGATTTGTAGACACTATTCTTTGATCTTTCTCCCACAACGAGCAATATTTAAACATTTTGTGTGTGTGTGTGTGTGTGTGTGTGTGGGTTTGTTGTTGTTGTTCTTCATTAGTTGTTACAAATAAGTTTTCTACGAAAAGTCATTTGCTTGCAAACAAAATGCGATGCGACCACAGACGGCATCATCTGATAATGATCATGATCATGAGCATCATCTTGTCTTTTGTGATCTTGTCACAAATGCCGCAAAACTATTTAAAAAGTCATAATTCTATGAAGCAACAACGTTGTTGTTGTTTTTGTTGTTGCTTTTAACATTTCACCAAACGAAACGAGATCAGTTTTAAATCATTATCGCTTTAGTCTCAATCCCGGGGAATTTCGGTAATAAAGTGGCAACATTGTTTCTTTGAGCGCAGCGCAACAAAACACTGACAGCTCATTCAACACTTTGACGCGCCGATGACGAAAGACACAAAAGCAAAGAGAGTAGAGTCGCGCCGCCGTCTTCTGCAGAAAAAAAAAACTCATATCTCGAATCAGTCTCTGTCGATCTCTCGGACTTTTTGTCGCCACTCGCCTGCGATGTTATGAAGGATGAATGGAGGAAGCCCTCTATTGGAAGAATGGTAAATTTTCAAAACATTTTATTGTTTTCGCTACAAAGTTTAGGAGATATAAATCATTATTGGCTGCGATAAAATTTCATGGTAAATACAATTTATTGGCATATGATTAGAATGCTATGGGGCTAAAATGGTTAATAACAACATCAACAAACTCAGCTGATGAGCAGACACCGACGTCTGATGATACGATGCTATTTGCAGATTTTAAAGGAAACAATAAATCACATACTGAGATTTTCAGAGAAAATCTGAAAAAACCATTAACAGATTATTTGGTAAAATTAAGTCTTAGAAAAATAATACAATATATGATTACTCAAGGAGTAATCTCTTAATTGCTGCTCCTATTTTTTTTCTGTTGTTTGTTTGGAAGTGTTCTCACTTAGAAGTGTGATCAAAAAATTGTCGGAATTATTGCCTGCGATAAGTAATACGTACTCGTATGTGCTTTACCAGGGTTATTGTCTTTAGCAACTGGACGATATAGGCACCACCGACCGAAAAATGCCCACTATTTTTGTTCAAATTTAAGAATTTCGGCGTAATTTCAAAGAATTATCTCTTTGCTAAGAGTTCGTTTATGGTTTATAAATTATTTACCGTTTAGGCCCGAAGAGAAGAAGGCAAGGCAAGAAAAAGCTTGTTAGCCAAGACGACAACCAAGCACAAAACAAGCAAGGCTTTTTCTCTAAACACAAAATTCTCAGACGAAACAGGATTTTTCAGTCAAAACGAGAACAGACAACAAGATCATCCTAATCTCGGAAAATCTAGCCCTTGAGGACACGTGACACCTCGTATAAGTGTAGCTTTGGGCAAGTCGAGACTTCTTTCGTCTTCGGTTTTTTTTTACTTCAGACAGGCATTTTCTCCGGCCTTTTTAGACTTCTCCAGTCGAAACCGAAAACCGAAAAAAATAAAATTACTCAAATATCGCAGTATTCAGCTTGTGGGCGGGCGTGTGTGTGTGTGTTCACAAAATGAGTGTCCTTTAATAATAGCAATAAAATATGTTCTTAAATATTTCGTTTAACTTTTGAACCTTAAAATCGTTTGAAAAATCAAAAAAAAAAATTCCGACAACTTTTTGATCGCCACTTTCGCATAATCTTTTTTATATTATTTTGTTTCAAATCTGTTTTGTGTTCGAAATGCTCTACATAAAATCATACAAAATCGTATAACGCATTAATTGATATTTATTTACAAGGTTATGCCGGTTGTTTTTTGTTTTTTGTTTTTGTTACTAATTTATGTTTTATTTTAAGCCTCAAATAAGCTGCTTTACATACGACGTTACTTACGTTACTGACGTTACGTCCGTAGTTGTTCCGTCGTTGTATGTTGTTGACCAAGTTAAGCATTTCTAATGAAGATTTAGATGTGAAATGTTGCTTATGCTGTTGTTGTTGCTGTTGTTGTTGTTGCTGTAATTCGAGCAGCAGCAAATTTATTGCACATTTTTACCCATTTCGCACTAGCGACAGTTATAATTGCCATTGCTAAGCTGTATGTTGTTACAACAACAACAACAATAACAACAACAACAACAACAACAATTAACTAAACACGCACAGCACTCTGTGCATTTGAATAGAGAAGCAACAACAACAACAACAACAACAACAACAACAACACGGACAACATCGATCTATGCCGCCAGATTTATGTACAAAATTGTAAAGATAAATTCTCACACAAAAACAAATTCTGCGCTAAAAACACTTAAAATCGATTTGCTTACGTGTTTTGTTGTTGTTGTTGTTGTTGTTGTTGTTGTTGTTGTTGTTGTTGTTGTTGTTGTTGTTTTTATTGCAGTGTTTGATTTCATGTTTTTCAATTTGCAGAAACCAAACAAAACCAAAAAAAAAACCAACAAAAACAACAACAAAAAATCTGCCTACTGCACATTAGCAATAGTAACAGCCACAACAACAACAACAGCAGCAACATATTTGGAAAATTGAATCTTCTCGTTGGTCAAATCCTTAGACAAAATCGATGGCGGCCGGTCGCTTGGTCGCTTGGTCGCTTGGTCGCTTGGTCGGCGGATGGTTTGGGTCCAGGATTTGATTTGGTTTCGGTCTATTCGGTGCTATTCGGTGTGATGATCCACAAATGGTCCGTATGGTACATACGAGTATGGTACATACGCATTGGAAGCATGAGATACTGGCCACTAATAGCTTCACCGAGCAATTATTTCGCCCCCACAAACAAACACACACACGCACACATACATATACGCCTCACACTGCGACAATCATTTTCAGCAAACGAGAGAAGATGACGGAGAGAGAGAGAGAGAGAGAGAGTGAGTCGTGGCCGCCTGCAAGGAAGAGGAACGACAGCGATAGCGCCGACGACGATGACGACGACAGCGACGATTGCATTCGAGAACTCGTCCTCGTAGTCATGCGACGTAGTGTCTCCTCATCCATAAATCAATTCGGTTGTCTTTTAATCCATTTTAATTGCTGAGCACCGGATTCGTTGGGTTCCGGAAGTACGATACAGTATGCGTGCCTCAGACTCGTACTTGCAAGGACATATTTTGGTGAGATGGTGTATGCGTGTGTGTGTGTTAACCTCATGGTTTTAACTGACCATTACACACTTTCGGGCCATTATAATTGCTGTTTTTGTGGCCTTAAATGCACAAAGCAACATGTTTTTGTACTGTACTAACTGCTTTTTTTCTATGGTTCGCCTGCAATTTCACCCACACACACACACACACACACACACACATTCACTTAAGCTCATACCATTGCACATTCACCATTTGTGCATTCACCATTTCTAAAATTACATTCGTTTACATGCACAAACTTTTTCATTTTCTATTTTCCATTTTCATTGATATTCGTGTCGTTCGAATATTTCATGTTGCTCGTTGTCGCAAATCGTCCAGCCGTTGACGTCCAGCCGTTGTTGTTGTTTTTGTTGTAGCTAGCTTCAAAATGGCTACCGATTCTCTCTCGTTTTGTTCTTTTTTTGCGCTATTCACAAAGTGATTTCATACCTATTTTGCAAAGAAAGAAGAGATCGTGTGCGTGTTGTTGTATACCGTAAAGGAGGACGCCTTTGACCAAGGAATGGACTTGTTATAAAGGGTGTTTTTTTAAGCCCCATAGTATGGATCAATGTCCAAAAAAAATCATTGATTGCGGTGCGATAACGATCTCCATGGACTGTAACGCGAGCTCCGGCCTCATTTTTGAAGAAATAAGGTCCAATGATGCCACCAGCATGTAAACTACACCAAACGGTGCATTTTTCTGGTTACAATGGAGTCTGTAGAGTCTCTTGTGGATTCGTTTCACTTCATATGCGACAATTTTGCTTATTAACAAACCCGTTAAGCCAAAAATGAGCCTCATCGCTAAACACAATTTTGCGATAAAACAACGGGTCTGTTTCCAACGAATCGACGACTGATTTTCAAAGTAAATTGGTATAATTTGCTAGCGTTGTTCAAGCGTGAGTCTGATGATTCATGATGATTTGCCAGACTACACTGAATATAAATGACAACAAGAGCAGTCAGTAGGATAGCTTGTATTGCCAGTTGTCCCTATCGAAAGTTCTATCTAAGCTAAAAAAACACCCTTTATATGTTAATGGTTTTATTCATATTTCATTTTGCTTTCTTTATTTTAAAATTTCATTAATCAAAAACAAAAATAGATTTTTGAAAAATTGATGGCTGTTTTATAAATTTTTAATTTATAATAAAAAAAGTCGGTCATCTTTACCGTACGCCACAACGATTACGCAGTAAGCATCATCTGGTTGGTGATGGGTGGTGTTGGTGGGTGGTGCTGGTGGGTGGCTGCTGGTCGCTGATTAAAGAGAGAATGGGGCGCACATGTTGTTAGGCCTTAGGAATAAGGACGTAAGGATTGCAGTTTTTGAGAGCTTGAGGGTAGATTTTGTCATTTTAAGTGTTCATGAAAATCATTTCTTAACGAAAACGAAAATAAGCAAAAATTCTACAGTTTTTATAGCTTTATTCGGGAACGGCAACTACCACGCACACACACACATTGATACACATGCATACACACAGCCATTAACAGAGCCACGCACACGAATGCGACACATGAGAGAGTCTCATTGAAATTCATACAATGCGCATTGGTTAGACTTTACAGCTTCTCTTTGCTTTGCTGCTATTGTTGTTGGTGTATTGTTGGTGTTGTTGTTGTTGTTGTTGTTGTTGTTGTTGTTGGTGTTGTTGTTGTTGTTGTTATTATTGTTGTTGTTGTTGTTGTTGGTGTTTTTTGAAACCATTAAAGACAAATGGCTGGCAAAAGTTTGCTTTATTGTTTTTCGTTCGTCCATAAAGAATTGAAATTGTTGCAGCTCGGCTAATCCCAATGCGTCGTGATTGGTGGCTGTTGGACAATTGTTGTTGTTGTTGTTGTTGTTTTTCGAGTTACTATTGTTCTTGCTGCCGCTGCTGCTGCTGCTGGACATCAATTGCATCCGCAATCCATTTGAAATTGTAAATTGTTCATTAATGGTTCCGTCTGTTGGCTACAAACAACCGACCATGTTGTTTCTACAACACTTTTAGCTATCGTTGTTGTTGTTGTTGTTGTTGTTGTGGCTCTTGCTGTTGCTTGTCTTCTTCCTGTTTTTTTGTTGTAGTTTTGGTTTGTTTCTATTCCTATTTTTGTTGGCTCGCAACGAGTTTTAAGAGCCATTTTATTGCTTTTCGTGGAACCAAAAAAGGATACACGTAATCCTTTACGGACCGTGTCACATGTGCGATCAATTGCCATGCTAGAAACTGCAGAAAATTTATCAATTGCTACAATTTCTCATTGTCGTTGTTGTTGTGTTAGCTTTACCATCTTCATGTGACGGCAAAGAAGACGTTGCCAACGACACAACAACAACGACGACCAACAGAAGTAACATGTTAATACGTTAGTTGGCAATAACGTATTTTTTCCGAAGCCATTTAGAAAACGTTGCCGTGCGTGCGAAAGATTTAAGATGGCTTCGAACACTCGAATCCTCGTTGAACGACCGGAAGAGATCGGCGGTTGGACGGCGGTTGGACGGCGGTTGGACGGCGGTTGGACGGCGGCATGGTCGGTCGGAAATAAATTTGCCAGCATCACAAGTGGCTACATTATATGATCATTTACGAAGAGGACCAAGACGGTAACAGCACAAAAATGAATGAATATTTCCATTATTCGCTTCTTGATGACACTTCGTTGGTCACAAATGGCGAAGATGTTGCTGTTCCTCTTTAACCTACCTCTTTCGCCACGCCCCACGCCCTAAGCACCACCTCTCCCTGCCCATAATTTCAATATAATTCAGCTGAAAACCGCTGTACAAACAAATAACGCTCCGCCAGTGTTTAATTTACGACGCGCTTAACGACGGGAGATGACAAGCAGCACGCAACACCTCATGCCGTTTGCGCAGCCGAAGCCGAAGCCGAAACCGCACAGCCGATAAGTCAAAATTGCAAAACTGCCAACAAAAATGATGCTCCAGCTCCACCGAAGAAGCTGAGAAAGAAACCTATTTATTGCCCAAGAAACGCACAAAGCAAATGCACGGCTTCGCCTTTTTCTGGCGCAGCTAAACGGACGAAGCAGACGCAACCAACAGACATAAATAATAATCTCACGGAATGTGTCTCTACCGAGGAGCATTCCCCGAATGCGGTGGTCGGTCAGCGGCGCCTGTGCGCTTGCGCGACAACGCGTGTCGTGGGCGCCCCTATTTTAACCACGAAGCGAGGCGCAAGGCGCAATGCTTGTGTGTGCGCGCGTTGATAATTACCAATTCACATTCAACATCGTTCAACATTCGTGCGACAGAGAAGACGAGACGAGAGAGAGTAGAATGAAAACTGAAATATGCTGCGGTTGCTCGTAAAAATGTCAAAAGAAGTGCGAAGAAGAACGCACGCAGACACGTTGATGCGTTTAAGCGACTGCGTTACAGCGAAGGCACGGGCAAAACGATGCGTTATAAGATGACGCAGATGCTCTGCAAGACGCAATGACGCTACGAATGCACGTTTCGTTACCGCACGTTGCGTTACGTTACGGTATGAACCGCAAAATCATATGCGTCGACGCAGCGAAGAGGCAAATATTTTCATTTAATCGGCGTTGCGTTTATTTGTTGATGGAAAGAAGAGAAGAGAAGAAAAGAAGAGAAACTACGTAAAGGCTTAAGGATAAAACGGGAGAAGAAGAAGAAGAAGATAGTAAAAGAAGACTGCAGAAGCTTCAGCAGCGTCACCTTCAAAGTCTTTGTAGGTCTCTTGTGACGCTTTCACAAAAGTCTCGCGAGTATTTTGTGCGCGATCATGCCGAGAAACTGGTGGGCAGTTTTAAAGCAGTAACAGCAACAACAACAACAACAACAACGATAACAATTGAATTCATATTTGTTTATAGAATGACATGCTAAGCGCTTAACTGGATAACGACCGATTTTTGGTAATAACAACGGCGGCGACGACGGCGACGGCGTCGTTCATGTTCGCGTATGACGCTTTTGTAGTTTTACAAAAGTGAATTTTACGCAAATCAAAAACTCGTATTTTTAAAGTTTAAGAACAAGAAAAAATATTCACCCCGAAAAATGCTTGACGCACATTGCGCGTTACTCTTTGTGCGGCACACGCGACGCGGCATAGACGCGACGCGAGCGTATAATGACAATTATGTAGGTACATTCAATGTGCATGCTCCGCATCTGACAAGGCTCAGACAAGTGTTAAATTAGGGCGTGTCTCATGTGCGTTGCGCTAAACGTTGACAATGCGTTGATTTTGTGTGGGACGCGTTGAAATAGGTACGTTGCCGCAGGCGCAATGATATGAAAATAGGCGCTTAGTGCGCTGGCTTGCGTCGATTTATAGAAAATGTGGCCCACACAAAGCAACAACAACAACAACAACAACAACAATAACAACAATCTTGCGAATGAGTCTAAAGGATCTTAGCGTTAAATTAAGAAAGAAGAAGCAACAAAACGCTAAGAAGTCGCCTGCAAAAGGAAAAAAATAAATATTAGTTGGCAACACTAAATGTTGACAGAGGATTAGAGGTTTGTCTAAAGAGACACGAAGAAATAAACAAACAAATTGATTGAATTTTCTTGAAAAGATGCTAAATACAAGTAAGAAGAAGAAAAAGAAGAGCGGCAACAACGGCCACCACAAGCGTACAAACAAATAAAAGAGAAGTGCCATAAATTTATGCCATATGACGCCTAAAGCACGCAGACCAAGTGTCATCAGGAGCATCGTTCTTTGTCCATTTCATTATATAATAACAACAACAACAACAACAATCGCCACAAAAATTCCTAATCAGCCAAAACTAATCCCACAACAAATAGACAACAACAACAACAACAACAAAAGGAGCAATTTCACTCTACGCAGTAGCACAGCGTCGCTTTAGAGGGTGCTAAAGGGTGCCTGAGTCGTCTGCTAAAAATAAATGACCAGAAAATTGTTGCTTATTTAGTATTTTTCTGTCCTGTCCGTCCCTCCGTCCCCCTGCCCTCCTCTGCTTTTATGGACTACGCCCCCCAAAAGGTAAAGCTCTATGCGACGACACTGTTGTATAGAGAACCCAATGAGAACTGTAGTTTAATTCCTCCCCTCTCAATTGTTCTTCTTCTTCTCCGCTCCTTGCTTTTTTTCTCTTCTCAATTCCCCCTTCATTCGTCCTTCCGGGTTAAGGATTTTGTTAAGGATTAAAAAAATTATGCAAATCAAAGTCGATTTTAAAAAAGGGACGGACGACGACGATCTTCTTAAATCAATCACTTTGTTTGTTAGGTTTGTTATTGTGATTGATGATTAGATTACGGTGGTGGTGTTAGAGATTCGTGTTGTTGTTGTTGTTGTAACCAATTACCGAAGCAACATATGGTAGCAATTTATTGGCCCTTTTTTTTTGTTTGTTTTTATGTCCTTTTTAGAAAAGTATAAATGATAAACTGATTCCAAACGATAAAAGCGTTTCTTTTTAATAAAATTTAATATTAAAAATTGTTTGTAGTAATTTTTAATTATGTACAAATTTTTAAAATTTCTTTGTTCGAAATTTGTTAAATACTTTTTAGAGAATATTTTATAGGAGATGTTTTTTTAGAGGCATAGATTTTTAAAATTAAATAAAACACTTAAAAATCATACTCATGACCGCGGTATTGGCTTTATTGAAAAGATAATTTTATGCCATTAGTATTTAAATATGACTTCTGGCTCGAATAGAGCACAAACTCGAAGTCCAATGTTCAACCACTTTTTCCAATGTTCAACCATGAAATCTGAACATAGCTTAGTTCAAAAAGAGTGCTACAGTGACAGGCTTAATTTATAAAAATATACGATATAGGCATAATTTTATAAAAACTTAAAAATCTCATATTTTCAAAATTAGTTTTCAAACAAAATAGCTTTGGAGAATATTGCAAATGTTTGGAATTTAAAAGTTGTTTGCAGACAAGAAAAGTGAAAAACTGTGGGTTCTTTGTTATTATTTTTCTTAAATATATAAAATTTTCTTAAAGAAAATATTATTGTGGCGGAATTTTTGTAAAAATTAGTGTGATTTTATTACAATTTTTCAGGCATAATTTAAGAATTTTCATGCTATGTTTCACATGAGTATACTCGTTAATGGAAAATTTAAGCCATAAAATTCTTAAGAGAGTTTTATTTTCTTAATGAGAAAATTTTATGATACGAATAATATTTTCTGGAGTGTATCAATTTATGATTGATACATTGTTCCAAACACACACACACACACACTTTCATGCAACATTATAAAGTGCCAAAGAGTAACCGCTTTTTCAAATAATTTTATTTCATGGGACGAACACCAAACATGAATTTCATGGTGTTGTATTCACTTTTTATGAGTGTTCCCCGCTTTTTTTTATTATTTAAAAAAGTATTTTTATTTCTAATTTTTATGAGCGTAGAAATACTTAATAACAGTTTTCTAACATGTCCTTCGGTTTCTTGGTTTTTTCTCTATTTCATTCTCTTCAGAGCGCACTTAAAAAATGAAGAAGAAACTCAAAATCAAAGAAAACCTTTTGAAAATGATGTATTTTCATGTATTTTTTATGAACATAACACTTTATTACACTAAGTTTTTTTATAAATGCACGATAACACCCGCACACACACACACACACATGCCACGTCGCAGCAGGCAACACTGAACAAAACTCTTGGAGGAAAATTAAATTCATAAACAATAAAACATCGACGCGGCTGCAGCGACGTCGCTTTTGAAATTCGAGGCATTTGAAGGAGTCACAAAAAGAGAGTGAGAGAGAGAGTCGCAGCCGCAGCAGCCACAGCCACATTTCAAAAGATCCTCTTAACGCCCGAAATTCAAACACAAAACGATGCCATTAAAACGATGGGCTTGCTCTGGTCTCTTCGCACCGCAGATCAATATGACTCTAATAAACATACTCGATCCTTTTTGAAATGAAAACATTACCATTTCGTTCGGTAAAGTCTTTACAAAAATATACTGTTTTTTTTTTGTTTTCTGGTCATTTTGATTGACCATCATCAATGTCGTCAATCTTTTTTTTTTTCTCGATTTTGTGAAGAATTTGATATTTATGTAAAGTTTTCGGCACTTCTTTCTTTTCATTCAGTTGTTATTGTTTCTTCAGTTTGTTGTGGCGTTGTTATATTTTTTAAATCTAGAAAATTGTGTGCTCGTTTTCTTTAAAAATTCTCCTGCTGTTTAATGAGTTCTCCATGAAACTTTTATTGTTTTGTTTTTTTTTTTTATGACAATTATTAAAATCGGTTTACATTCGAAATATCTAAAAATCATCATAAAAAAAATGAACTCGCCAACGTCGTTAATGATACCAAATAATAGAAATATTCATTTTCAAAAAATTCATTTCCGAAATTCCTAAACAAACAAAAAACTGAAAAAATGAAATTTTATGAGTATTATGATTAATATTCTTGAAATCTTGGATGAATAAAATGAAATAAAAAAACATTAATAATTATTTTCACTTTTAAAAGACTAGTTTTAATTTTTTTTATGGAAAACAGTACGATATTCTTATTGAATTTGTATTTTAATATGACTGTCTTTTTAAATTTTAATCAGATTTTAGTCGTAACTTCGTGTTTGGAAGCATTCCAAGACATTCGGAAAGACTGACTGTACCCATAATTACTCGTAAATGCATTATAAAACTTCTGCACTTGTTTTGCAACCTCCTTCGTTGCACCCTCCTCTTCCTCCTTGGAAACTTTAATTTGTTTTCCACTAAAAATTCTTATTATTGTACTTTGAATGAGAACGTACAGATGTTCGAAACTATTACTGACATTTCAATACATTTTCTTCAGTCGCTAATATTTTATTAATATTGTCTTCGGTCTTCGCAGCTTGAAATAAACACGTCATCGGACGTATTACGAGTACTTCCGGTCCGTTCCGTTCCGTTTCGTTTCTAATTTGCATAAAAAATGTTTGCGTAAGAAAATGTGTTCCAAAGAAAGGGTAAAGGGACGTACTCGTAATGGTTCTCTGTTTTCTTCAGACTCCGCCTAGATTTTCTGGTGTGGTCTCTACTTAAGCCCTTCGATATGTTTTCTCGCCTTGCAAGGGCCCAGCCCACTGTGCCTCTGGAATGTTTTACCAACTGTCTTTTCCGAAATGTCTTACAAAAGGCAATTCGGGCTTTTTACCACGCTGTCCGCTTTTTGCGGACATTTGCACGGTCTATCTTTGCTCAAACTTTCTTTTCCGAAACAGTCTTATTCCGAACTGATTTTTCCGTACAGTCTGGGCGGACTTTCCCAAACTCATTGTCATTTCTGGGACTTATTTGTGAAATATTTTGTCGGCGCCTGTCTTTTGTGGACAACATCTTGCCCGAAATCTGGCTTTCTTGAGCTATTTCTCTCCTAAACTTTCTCCTCCGGAAAGGTCTTTTCCTTGACTATTGGACAGCCTTTCCAAAATTGTTCGGTACTTTGGTACTATTGTTTTTCGGAATATGTGTGCGGAAAGATTTTTTCACCGACAGTCTTTTTTCATAAGTCCAAGATTTCTTTATCAACAGAAAAGACCGTTTCTAGGACCATCTTTTATGAAATTTCTTTACCGCTCCGTCTTTTTCTGAACAGTCTTTATAGTCCTTCACTATAACTGTCCATCTCTTTTTCTCTCGCGTTGTGCTTCAATCTTTAGCTCTTATTGTAGTAAATATTTCTCAACAGATGTTTTCAATATCATTAAACAAAAAACTTTTAAAACATGAACCGACAAAAACCATTTAAAATTGGTTTGTGATTGGTTTAAAACTTATGGCAATATTTTAACAACCACAACAACAACAACAACAACAACAGCAGCAACAATAACTACACCACATCATGCTATTATTGTTGTTAAAAAGCTTGTGCTATTTTATTAATTTGCGGTTATTCTTTTGGGTCTCGATTATACAAAAAGTCGTAGAAGGCGATGGCGATGGCAATGGCGATGGTGACGCTGTGGCTCTTCTTCGTCTTCTGTCTTATTGTTATTGTTTTTGTGCTTGTTTGCGGGTAGAGCAACCCTGAGCAACAACCCTTAAGTTATTAAAATGGTTAACTTGTAAAAACAACAGAGATTATTAAATTGTAATTTTGCATAATTTGATGGTGTCGAAGAAGAAGAAGCAGAAGCAAGGCAAGTCATGAAGTAAGTAACAGTTATTCGGCAAACAATTGCTGTCCTTTTATTTGAGGTTGGTTATCCTTCGAAGGGGCCGATAATGAACAAGGGTTGTTTGTTGGCCGATGTTGGTTAAAGATTGACTAATGATGCTGTCGTGCACGCGAAGACGAATTGTTGTGAAAAACTCAATCAATTACCGCTTGAAAACTTTTCCGAATCTCCCTGCCTCACTCTTTTCCACTCTCTGTCTCACTCTCTCTGCGTATATTGTACTTAAGTAAGCACAAAAGAAGATTGGTTTGGTTTTTATGGTCTTATACTTCATATTTACTGACGGTTTTGCGGTTAACTGGGACGGGACGGGCACAGCTGACAGTTCAAATAGATTAAGGAGGACGGACAACAGTTATATGTCGCTTCTGCGGAAGTTTCGTTCGACATTCGAGCCGGGACGGCTCATTTGTCTGTTGTTTAATGATTGTTTGTGGTGAGCTCTGGATTGAAGGAATGTCAAATTAATTGAATTGAAGCCATGCTGTCAGTGCCAGTCTAAATGTGGCCTAAAATGGGATTTTGTGCAACAATTTGCGTTACTAAAGCACGCTTAAAGTTACCTTAAAAAACCTTAAGAAAGTAAGTCAGTAGTACCGATTCATTGGTGCGAAAAACTATGCGTTTTTTGACAGCAGTGCTATCATGCAGCAACTCTTAACAACTTGCAACAACAACAACAACAAAAGCCATCAAATTACGCGCCAAGCAATCAAACCGAACAAACGTTACTACGATGATGATCATGATGTTGATGGTTGCTTCATAATTTATTACATTTCTGTGCTTTTTTATAATTTTTCACACAACAGCCAAACACTCTCTTCTTAAACACCCCCACCAACCCCTCCCCCTCATCCACCGAACCCTCATCTGCTGTTGTTGTGTCGAATAGTGTGAGAATTTTCATGATTCTACCATATTTTTGGCGTAGACGCCATAAAAATTATTTGATTTTCATTTGAAGTGCAGAAAATGGGCAAAAAAATTGCACTTGTTACGTTTGTGGCACAAAATTAATGACTGTGGCAAACACACCCTTCTTCTTCTTCTTCTTCTTCTTCTTTCCTCCCACCCCTTTTTGTTCAACTGAACAACGACCATTACGAGCAGCAGCAGCTTAAGCGCGTAATTGTTTACACGCATGCAACGAGTATGAAGCAAAAAAAAAACACACTAAAACAACAACAACAACAACAATTCAATGAAAATTCAATTGATCGATCCCGAAACGCCAGGGGTACATACACACACGCACACACACACACACACACACAAATTCAGGCGCGTCCGCACACACGCACACATTTTGTCATCGATACCGAGAATTGAATTTGTTCATATTGTCGTTATTGCGCGCTGGTGCTGCTGATGTTATTGTTGTTATTGTTGTTTTTGTTGTTGTTGTTGTTGTTGTTTTATTTGATTTCGATTAGCTGTGGGTAGTAGTGCTAACGACGGGACACAGAGTCATAAAAATTTATGCACGCGCTCATGAGCATAAAATTAATTTTTTTTTTCTGTTGTTCATATGAAGAGCGTTATGCGTTAGGCGTGTTGCAATGTGTGTGTGTGTGTGTGTGTGCGGGTTAGTGAATGGGAGTGTGGTTTACTTAACACCAAAAACCTCTCATTGATACTATACACATAACAATAGCCACAACAACAACAACAACAACAAAAACAACTAAAGGCTACACTTGTGACAGGTTACTGCATTACAAGTACCGAATTTTTTTTTATTTTTTATTTTTTCTTTGGTTTTTGGGTGGTTTTTGGGTAATAATTGTTGGCGAAAAAATTCCCACGACATATAGCATAACCTCCAACACCACGAGCAGCACCACCAACAACTGTAATAAAGTGATAAATCAATTGAGTGAGGGGGAAAAAGTACTCAGACATAGAAGAAAAATATGTAGTCAATTTCTTGACTACGAGTCAAATGATTGTGTCTTCGAGACCATAGTTGAAATGGGTGCAAAGTGTCAGTTCTTATTGGATTGGATTAGAGGGTGCCTCTCACTGTTAACTTTGCCGACCACATTAACACCGCGTTAGAATCGACGGCCTCAAGCACACAAACCACAAAGCTTTCGTTATACTCATAAAAATTTAGTCTGGAATTTTTTTAACGCTTAGAGAATTTTGTTGTGAAAAGAATTTAATGTTTTTAAAGGTTTTTTTTTGAAATTATATTAATTTGTATTTCACAAAATCTTGCAAGTGACTGATTCTCGAAACATTGCGATTCTGATTCCTTCTGATTTGATATAAATTTCAATTTTTCGTCAAAACCATGTCATTTTTATCTCATGACGGTTTGACGTCTGTGCTGGTCGTCCTTGTGAATTGCTTTTAGTCACCTCAAAGTCGCCTATGTAGTCGTGCCCTGCAATTTGTCTATGCTAACACTGAAAATTTTATCTAGTGCACAAACCTCTTAGCACATTGCAAATGATGTGAGCGTAAAGTAGCACAAGTCACTTTTGGAGCTTGTGAAGACGACTTCTGCCAAAAAGTGACTTTTCAGAGACGACGACGACGGCGAGTGACTCATATATAAAGACTTACGATCAGAAGGGTAGTATGGGTCGTATCCTTAATGTTATACGTAATCTTTCAGCCTTCATCAACGTCATCTTAACAAAAAACTTTAAGAAGAAAAATCGATACGTTAACATTTCCTATGACTTTTTGAGAGCACTCTTTGTATTTTCCATATTCTCTTTCCTTTTTTTCTTTCTTTCTTTCTTTCTTTCTGCTTTTCTTCAATTCTTTGCTGTGTCCGTCTTCTCTTTAAACCTGCTTTCTATACTTGAGAGAAATCTTTCATACTTAGACCTTATCTTTCTTATCTTCCTTGCTTCCTTGCTTCCTTTCTTCCACCATTTCTTCTATTTTTCTCTCGTTCTGACCGTCATTTTGCCTTTGTGTTCATTCTTCTTAACCTCATTATTAACATTATTCTCATTTTTTTTTTTTTTATTGCATCGAACGATATACGAATACTCTTACGATATACTAACAATGCGGCCGCCATTTTTCTTATCTTCCAACAACCCTTCGACTTTAAAACTTCTTTGTTTGAAGGAGAGAAAACGAAAGAAACGGAAAAAGAAAACGACGAAAAACAAGAATAAAAGGCAATGAAGAACCAAAAAAAAAAAAGGTAAAAGAGAAATTTTATTTAAAATTCCTGGCGCGTCACTAACGTTTATATTCTTTATTCCGGGTCATCGATAGATACATACATATATCGTGTGTATGTGTGTTAGTGCGTGTGTGTGTGTGTGTGTGTGTGTGTGTGGTTGAAACAATTCACCGAGAAACTGTTGAAGTGGCAAATTTTCATGGCGAAAACGACAACAACAACGATAACGATAACGACCATTTTTGTATTGAAGACGACGCTAACAACAACAACAACAACATCGTTAATATCATCATCATCATCATCATCATCATTATCATCATCATCATGATTACCATCAAAGACTATCGTTGAGACCAATGAAACCAAGGAAAAAGTTAAAAACGACTTCAAAAATTGGAACAACAACAAAAGAGAAACTCGAAGACGAACGAAGCGAATATTGGTCACCACCAGGAGACCTAAGATGGCTATATACAAATATTTCCAACTTCGAAAACTTGTCGACTTATTGACCGTAGAGCATCCTTGTGCATAAGAGGATACCACCTACCTTTCATAGTGCGCTATGGATTGATCCGCTATTGATTGTTCAAATTTATTGCCATTTTTTCCGGTTTTTTTACTTTCGCGAAACTCGAAATTCACGGGTACACGGGTACCCATACACCCCCTCCCCCGTTTGAGACTGCGAACGTGTCTCGATTGTGGAGCAATTTTTCTCTCCAAAAGCGCAAGCTCCTGAAATTGAGAAGACAGACTAAAGAAGAAGACCAAAAGACCACCACACAACAACAAAAACAACAACAACAACAACAACCCCCCTCGTTTTGCAAGGAGCTTTATTTTTCACGGACTTTCAACCCTTAGCTTACCGAAGGGAGAAGGAGAAGGAAAGGCAGAAGAAATGGAAATTCAGCTCAACGAAAATATATCGCTCTAACGGAACAAGAGCGTTAAAATCAATGGGTGGGGGTGAATTTGTTTCAATAGAGGCGCAGAGGTTAAGCATATACGCATAAAGACCCTTAACTTGCTCCCTCCTTCCTTCCTTCCTTTCCGTTTCTTTTCCATTCCTTTCTTTTTTTTTCCAGCATGCTTCTTGCTTCTTTTCTTCCTTCCTTTCTTCCTTCCAAACTTTTCTTCTTCAGTTCTTGTGGTCTTTATTCATTCATCCCTCTTCATTCATCCCTTTCGCAAACTGATGACATCTTGTGCGATGGTTAAGTTCGTATGACAAACACGTAGACGTTGTTGCTTCGTGCTGGCTGCGCGTTCTGGTTTGATTATTGCTTTTGCTGCTGCTGTCGCTGTTGTTGTTGTTGTTGTTGTTGTTGTTGTTATTGTTGTTGTAGCTTTGCCGCCTCCAGCATATGCTACTCGATAATTTGCCGAAAGTTTTAATGAAAGGCATGGGAGCCATTTTGTATGTTGACTACGACTACTGCGATACTACGCTTCATTGTCTTACTCTTCTTCTTCTTCTTTTTCTTCCTTTAAGTCTCCTCCAACATCATCATTATCTTTATTAACTTCTTTTCTATCATTATATTTGGTTAAAATTCTAGCCTTTTCACACTCAGCGCCGCCATTTCTTTTTCAAATATAGCCTTGACTTAACGGTGACGATGACGATGACGATGACGATGACGCTGACGCTGACGATGCCGTTTAGAAGATAAGTAACCATAAAATAAACTGTGGGTGTGGCACAATCATGAATAAAATGTAGAAAGCCCCAAAAACGAATACGAATTCTCAGCGCTGGCGGCGTCTTGAAACATTTAAGATTTTAATGTGAAAATGCTTGATGATGATGATGATGATGATGATGATGGCTGATGGCTGATGACTCAACGATGGCGCAACGACATGAAGATAATACAATATATTGTGAAAACTTTTTTGGAACAAAATTAGCAAACTGTTCATTAAAATTTTGAAACAAATTCTCGAATGCAAAATGACGGCAGGCAGAAGGGACGAAAGGAAGAAAGGAAGGAAGGAAGGAAGGAAGGAAGGAAGGAATAATAAACGAGCAGTTTAATGGTCTGATAGTCTGAAAGTAACGATGAAGCGAGACTGATGAAAATAATGATAATGACAGTGACGCTGACGCTGCTGTACTTAATATTTGTCAAATGCAGTGAAGTGCGTACAATATAAAGAACATTTTCAAGTTAATTACAACGAAATTTGAACGAAATGATGTAGCAATCTGTGAAGTGTTTAATTAAATTTAATTTCTGTTGTTCAGCGTGAAACGCTAAAGAAAAAAGCGTAAAAGTATACAAGAAATTCATGTAAAAGGAATGAAAATATTACTATGAAAATATTGTAAAAATACAATAATTCAATAAAAGGATTCACATAATTTACAAGATTTTTCATATGAAAAAAATATAGAATAGAAAATATAGAACTATTTAGAAAATGGTTCTATCCAATCTTTAGACTTAAAAGGTCAAGCGATGGCATAAAAATACAAATTTATATATGTTTATACTACGCGTATAACGAATATACAGAAAAAAATAATTAAACGTATTGGTAGATTAATTTTTTCTAATTTCTCCTCTGGCACATTTTGTTTTCTCTTTCGTACGTAAATTTAAAGCGTTTAATTTGATTTCTTTCCCCACATTTTTATCTTTTTTTGTAAATATTATCGTTTAAAAAAATCACTTTCAATCTCTGCTTTTTTTTCGTAGCTACCTTTTTTATTATTTTCTCTATAAATTTGCGCATTTGGTGACCATTCTTCCGTTCGATTCCGTTTCTGCTTGCCGATTCATCATCATCATCATCATCATCGGCCGGCTGTTATGATGACGTTGACGTTGACGTTGACGTTGACATTGCTCGGATGCTCGGTTGATTTTGCCTGCTATTGTTTAATGTCATCAGTGGCAATAACAGCAACAACAACAACAACAACAAGGCAGACAGGCCCTACTATGTATACTCGTATGCACTTTAAAAACAATGCAATGCCGAAAGAGCATTAATGAAGCTGCCAGCTAGAGAACGTAGAAGAAGAAGAAGCAAGAAAATAAAGCAAGTGCTGTTTAAAAGACAGACAGACAGAGAGAGCTAGAGAGAGAGAGAGAGAGAGAGACAAAGAAGTGAACGGCATAGCTTCAAAAGATATTCGACAAATGTTTCGAAGGAAGGAAGTATTATTACAGTCACAAGTAGCTCCTCAAGCCTCTCGAAGAAGAACAAGAGTAAGAGAAAACATAAGAAGATTGTGTAGAGGGAGGAGTACTCATTGTTGTTGTTATTGTTGTTGTTGTTTTGAATATTCTCATGACTATGAATGAGAGAATATAATTACATACTATAAAATATTTAATAAAGGAAGCAAACGTCCAGAAGTTTTCAAGGATACGAAAGAATAAAACAACACCAAAATGCCTTTTGAATGTTCGTGGTTGTTGTTGTTGTTCGTGGTTGTTGTTGTTGTTACTGTTGCTGTTGCGTTGTTGTTTCCAGTTTTACAATAATTATGAATGCGCTCGCAATCACTAAAAGGGATAAGTTTAAAAAAAAAATTTGTAAAATAAATAGCGCGTAAAAATGTTTGAAGCGTTTTTGTAAATTAGAAGGTTCTGCACTCAAGTGGATTTTGAGTATTGTTGTTGTTGTTGTTGTTGTTGTTGTTGTTGTTTTTGGTATTCTTAATGCTCTTAAAATTATTACTCGCCGATGGATTGCAGCAAAAGAAACAAGAAACAACGGATGGATGAATGGATGATGTTATGAAAACAATGCTCGAAAGGAAACTTTCTTCTTCTTCTTCTTCTTCCTCATAAAAGGATGAACATATTAGTATAAAAAAAAATGCGATCATGCGACCAAATGCTAACGACTTAAAAGGGTGACGTCCGGCTCCTTCAGCGATGATGAGGGCTAAAAAAAACAAATTAATCCGCTTAAAAAAACGATGCGGATGGTTTCGTGGTCGAGAAATGAGATCATAATGCTTTGGTTTTCAGTCGAAATGATATCATAAAGCCTTTCTCAATAGCGACGAGATCCCAAAACGAGACGCCGCCTTTTACACGATACGCGATTTTGAGACAAGACAAACGTTTTCGGTCGAAACAAGATCGTTTTCGTTCGAGACGAGATCGTTTTCGGTCGAGACGAGATTGCTTTTCTCGGACATTTCATTCAAGACGCGATCACAAGACCAGAAGGACCTTTTCAGTCGCGACAAGAATCGTGATAGTCCGTCCATCGCTAAACGGTTTATGGACAACATTGGAAAGGTCACTGTCACTTTATCTGTTTTTCAACCTCTCGCTTTCTCTCGCTGTCTCTCTTTCTCTTTGCACTTTTCACTTCTTACAACATCTTCATAGTCTGCCTTTCTAACTGGCCCGCCCGGGAAAGACAGCTACCATCCATCCATCCATCCATTTATCCATTCATGAATAACCTACCGACTGACCACCATCATTCCCTCCTTCCCTCCCTCCCTCCATTCGTCCTCCCTTCCTTCCTTCCTTCCTTCCTTCCGCGCACTAACGCCACGCAGAGACGCAGCTAAAGATCTTTATTAGAGACTTCAACGCCTGCAATGAGAATTAAAACGGCCGCAGCACCGAAGCCGAAGGAAGCTTTTAATATGCTTATTATGCCTGCCTTCTGGCTGGCTGTCGCGGCTGCCACCACCTTGCGGTCCCGGCTCCACCTCTTTCTAGCTCGCCCGCCCCAGCCGAGAGCGCGCCGAGCGCACCGAGACGACAGAGTGAGTGCAGCCGCAGCAAGTATCAGATTACGCGTCGCAAGAGAGGGCGAGCGGGCGGGCGGTCAACGGACACGGATGGCTTTTTGAGGTTTTTCTTGTGGTGCGAGCCCACAGTGTGCACGTAGCCCGAAGGCATTGTTCAGAAGAAGCGCGAATCAACGGCAACAACAGCAACAACAGCAACAACAGCAACAACAAGTAAGAAGGGTGGGTTGGTTATACGAGAATGACACGAACATCTCGCCGGCATGGATGGAGGAACACTTGAAAGCAAGGGAGAGGCGGGCACATCTTCAGCATTGGCGGACTGTCGCCCTAGGGGCAGAATCAAAGCGGAGAAAAACGATGGCGCGGGGGGCGGGGGGTACCGGCGGACATCTTTCTTTGCCGGTTGCTGCTCGACCGACCGTCTTGAAAAAGTGACAACAGCAACCGCGCAAGAAGAAGCGAAGGGAAGAGCGGTGGCTGTTCGGAGTGCGGCGACAGCAACGACTTCTTCTTCTTCTTCTTTTTCCTCTTCTATGCTACAGCAACAACAATAATTGCCCCAAAACATGCAAATCTTGTAAATCGTCGGCGCTGCCAACTGTTATTGTTACTTTTATGGCAGCGTGGAGTCGATTACATACAAACACGCACACACAAACACAAACACACACACACACACTCGCGCACTCGCGCCCTCTCGCACTCTCGCTGGCAGTCATTCATTGCGAAGACGCCGTTGATAGAGATGCCACACAAAGAGACAAGCAGCAAAACGTCAGCCGCGCGCGCGGCGCAGCAACGTCTGCAAGACGTAGGTACGTATGTATGTGTTTTATCAGCTCTTTACAAACGCAAATTAAGATGTTTTTTTTACTTAGTTTTAAAAAAAAAATTCCAAAAAGAAATTTATTGAAGGCTTTAGCGCCATTTAAAGAGGACTTTAGCGCCATCTTCAGGGCGCTGCCATTTTCTTATGGAAGTTTTCTTATTGGTATACTTTTAAAATAATAACAGCGCCATCTATAAATATCTAAGGGCATAAATATTCTTATCTAGACTGTAGTATGTATACGAAACAATAATGTCCACACTTTCTTCCTACATTGGATTTTAAACATTTTATCCAAGACACCAAAGGAAAAAGGATACCCAACAAATAAGCTAAGGCTCAAACACTTGCAGTGTCTTGCCGGTACATTTTCACCACTTCTCACCTTCATAAGACTTGTTGCCGTAGTAACAAACATTGATTGGCATAAGCAAAACCAACCACCAACCAATTATATAAGAAAAATAAATCACTTTTAAAATTCTTGCTAAATCGGTTTGTTTCCTTCCTTCAATCAATTTCTATAAATTGTAAAATACATTTTGTAATATTTCAAATAATAACCATGAAGTTTATACCGTTACATACGAAAAATACAACCATTGTCTATAAGAATTCAATTTGCTCTAGTGCCAGCATCGTGGTCGCTATCTTTATCATGTTATCGGTGTTGATTCCGGTACTATTGGTTTCGCTGCTCAGTCCATATTCGGGCATTACCGAAAGTCGTGTTCTCTACGAACAACCACGCCTGGCGTTCCAGTTTCAAAGTATTTTTATGGCAGAAACTGTTGAAAGGAAGATGGCGGCGGAAGAGTTGGTGGTGTGCAGTACATTCGCCGCGTTCAATGAGCGCATGGGCCCATTGGCACGAAAGTGTGCCGGCAGCCAGGTAAGCTGAACGAGGGAAGACTTTTATAGCTACTTATCTATGAAGATTGATCACTCAATTTTATGCGAGTGCAGTATTGGAGCGAAGATTTCAATCATGATGGGCTTGTGGATCGCGTGCATTTTCAGTTAGAGCTGGACAATCTGGAGCTACCACTGAAGAGCTTCGATTTGATGCTATTTTTCGAAACCAAACTAAAGGTAGAGAGCAAATTATTCATTCCCACTTCTTTGCCCTTAATTTTTTCTTCTTCTTTCACTTCAGCATAAATGCGTTCTTTCGCCGCCTGCAGTACTAACACATCGTCTACTGATTCCGGACACTGAACAACAATTAAAGACTGGTACCATTAATCTCAAGGCGGAATTATTGCTAAAACAATACACAGAATTTATCTGTCCGTTTTTGGGACGCAATACGAAAACTCATTTCCGAGAAATAAAACTTGCGGCTAACGATTCCTCTGTTGTTAATGTAAGAGAATATCAATTGGAGTCTCTTCTGCGTGAGGTAAAAGTCAATCCTGCCTACTTCGAGCTACAAGTACAAGAAACCTACTACAGGCATGATTATCTCGCCGCAAGCTTGCGCCTTCTTCTCGATATTGAGGTGGTGCCGGTACCTGCTCGTTACCACTTAAGCGTCTGGGAACGTTTGGGACAATTTTGGCTGTACTTTGCTTCATTTTTCGGTATCTCATTCTACATAATGAACAAACTGAAGGATTTCCTCTTCAGTCGTCACATAATACGCTCGTGGGAGATTATTCCTTGGAAGAAATTGTACTGACAAAGCGATAGAGAGTCCGAATGTGGCTATTAAGAGTGGCCTCCCAATCAGTTGAGAAAAAGATCACAACACAAAACTGGAGGCACTCTAGCCGCTCCAATTTTTGTTTGACCAATATTCAAAAGAACATTGATTGCGTTTGTGTTTTAAAAAAATTTATTTTATATAGGAATCTCGAAAAAATGTTTTATAAGCATAACAGGATAAAATAATTATTTTAAATGCAATGAATTTTAAAATAATTTCAATAATGTTCGTAATTTTTTCTCTGCTAACCAGCAGCAACTGAGTACAATAAATTCTGTATGTGTTCTTTGGTGTATCAATTATTTCTCGTTATAGGACGCAAAGTCTAAGTTTGAACTGTTTAGAGAGGATGACTGCTTCTGACGATCCACTACGGGATCGAGAGCTCGATTATCTTCAAGTATGATTGTTGTTCTCGGATAATGATCCAGTTGTGCAAATAAATATCGGTATTCGATTTTCCCAGACGGAGTCTAATGAGAGAAGAGTTATAAGAAGACCTTATCACCTCCGAAGGCTAAATATGTATAAAATGTCTTTCCACCCACCTTCCTCGTTTCTAAATGCACTGTCGCCTTATTTCGCAATCCTTGCACATAGAACTGCATCCGCATGTGCGGCATTCCGTTGCGTTCGTACATTTGATGAGCCACATGCTGACGGCGTCTTCGACGTGATTCTTCACCAAAACCTTTGATGGGTGCGCCAAGGGAATCCTGCACTCGTGGATCCTGCGAAGCAATTCGTTAATAAACATTTATAAAGCAATATCTCATTTGGCGTCCTCGCACCTCCTTTACACGATCCAACGCCGCAGAGTATACATTGTTCGGACTCCATGATGAGAACAATTCCCGGAAGATAGCATAAAACATGATACCGGTCGCTCCAATGCCTGCGATTATAATCGCAGTATAACTCGCAGTTTTTGTGTTCTCCTTTATCTTCTCTCCTAATGAAACATCAGTGGACAATTCAGTGCGTGGGGAGCTGCTAGCAGTTTGAACTGAGCTACCACTTTCCCGGAATTCATCGGCTTTCCGTTGCTGAAGGCACACACGGTGGTATCGGCCAAAATTTAGTTGTTGCTGTAACAGAGGCGGGATAAAGGTTTTTCTACACAAAGGCAGTTTTCGAAAAACTAGTAATTTAGCCATTTTATAGAATATCGTATCTTTTTAGAAGTCATTTAAAATGAAATATGTATTAAAATAATACATTTTATGTTATCCAGCTGTTTAGGAAGACGTCATGAACGTCACCAATGTCATGTACCAAAAAAACCAACAGTGCTTCCAAATCTATCTTAAAGAGTGATGTGGTGTTGTTGCTAAAATTTTTTCCCCTTTTTTAATCTTGAATTGATGAAATTTTGAAATGATTTTTTATATATTATTTATATTAAAGCTGTCCTTCAATTAGAATTACTATTTAGTTGTATTGACTGCTTTGCAACTTTCCAAAAACTGAACCAAAGAAATTTAGTAGCTAAGTGTTGTTTCGAGGATGCTAATTAGATAATCATATGTAGTAATTTAGTCAATAATATGTAATCATTGGGAAAATTTGGAAAACGTTATTGGAAAGTTCTAAAGTATTCAGCTGGAGTGCTAATTTTGGATTTGTCGTGACTCAATCCGGCTATATGGTTGAGAATGCTGATAATGCAATATATTAGGGACATTAAAACAGTGGCTGTATTGCAACCCTTATTTCCGCTAAAATTTAGTGTTTTTCTAAGGATACTAATTGAACAACCATATTTAGCCATTGCAAACATTTGGCAAATTATTAGGAAATTTTTAAGCAGTTCCGCCGGAATGTAACAGATTTTGGCTAAATTTTAGTCACAATTGACACACACACCCTTTTCGTTAAATGTGATGCGTCTTGTAAGAAAGGCTTGAATTTATATCATTTGTATAAACACCCTGACAAGATCAGAATAAACTACTTTGAATAGAAATTAACAATTTAGTTAAATTATAATTAAAATTTATACTGCGAGTATTATTGCAGTTCATTAGACAGGCGACAATGAGTTTTGGACATGTATATCAGGGTTGGGAAATGTCTTTGCTCAAAAGGTATCGAATTGTTTAAGAAAAGGCATTTTGTGCGCAAAAAGTACTAAAATTATAAATTACAAACAGCAATAATTTTTAAAGAACGAGTTTTTTATTTTTCACTTTTTCTGTAAGAATTTCTTCAGCAGAACACTACAGGGTTGCAAATTTGTATAGGAATAAAATATTTTAAATAGGAAAAATCTTGTCACACCTAATGCTAGTTTCATCAATAAAAAAGGTACTTTAAAGTTCATGGTCGTACTTCGGTACTTTTTTAACAAATAGGTACTGAAAAAAGTTTAAAATACCCAATTTTGTCAACACTGAAGTATATATATTTTGACATTTTAGCATCGGACTAACGATTTGGTAGCACAGCACCTACGTCAAATGCAGTTGGTTTTTCTTTTATGGTTTTTATCAATTCTCATTTGTTTTTCCAAATTTCTCTACATTTCCTCCTTTGCGAAGAAAACGAATAAATTAATTGACAGAAAGAAAAGTAACGCGTGTGGTAGAGGATGTGCGTTCGCATTCGATCTCGTTTAAATAAAAAACAAACAAGAGCAGCGGATTGAGGGAAAATTATGAAAATCAACCAAAATACGTGTCCAAATTTTCTAATTTGTAGAATAAAAAATTCTTTTGGGAAATAAATAAAATCTGAAGTGCATGTAATGAGTGAAAATTCAATAAAAACAAAGTGAAGGCAGCAATTTGCTAAAACAAAGCCATGTACATATGTATGTATGTAGTGCATATGAAGTGCATAAAGACTTGCTAAGTGAAGAAGATGCGAATGCGACAAGGTTGTAAGAATCCATAGAATAAAATTGAATTGAATTGAACAAACCGCGTAGCAACAATTCTGTAGGCTTCCTTTGCCTTTAACTTGTGGTATATGCGATACAACGATAGTTTCCAGCTACTCTCAAGCGCAGCTTCATTGCAGCGCCCGCGATGAAAACCAACCAATCGTTCGTTCCGTGCAGAAACGAAACGTGAAAAGAAAAACTTGAGCAAAAGGCCGAGAATTGCACAAAGAAAATTTGCTTATTCTGCAAATTCTTTTGTAAACAATTCATCCCCACAGCGTTCGCTCTGCTTCGCGCAGAGACAACGTCGTTCCAAAAACAAAAAAGCGACTTCGGCCCAGTGTCGATTAATATCTATAGATACAGAATTTGCACAATTTTCCACCTCGTCCGCGGTTCTTTCGTGTTTTTCGGGTGCTCTGTTGAGCTGATTACGCTCAGTGTGGGCTGGAGCCATGAGTATGAGTATGTGGTAGAACGCTTCTCGCTGCTCCCCTGCCAATGTTCTACATATGTACATGCGAGGTCGGCAGGACACCCACCCAACACTCGCAAACAAGCAAAAGTAGCAAAAACAATTTGAATATGCAACCTGCAAGTTGCATGCTGCACATGAACGTCCAGACGACGTCTATACCTGCAAGCCACTGCGGCTACCACGGCGGTAGTGTCATCCAACATAGCAACAAACGCACATCCATACATATCCAGTCGTCAGGAATCGTCGTCGTCGTAGTCTAGCTGAGAAGTCAAGCAGTCAGTATCCGGTAAAACCTATAAAAAAGAACAACTAATAAACGTAGAGGAGGAAGAGAGGAGCAGAGCGGAAAATAGGAGTGTTCCTTGTACGTCGTCTCGTTAATTATATTTCTTGCTATCGCCTTCAATATGGACTGGATAATCAATGATGAACTAGGCCTTACGGTAGGCCATTTGGTTGGCGGTGCAGCGGCTTCGGCTATGGTTATCGGCGGGGTCATCCCGTACGTACCGCAATATCGCGAGATCAAGAAAACTCAGGATGCCGAAGGTTTCTCGCTGCATGTTTGCTTCGCGCTGCTGATTGCCAATTCGTTGAGGATTTTATTTTGGTAATTTTTTAATTTACATTTTTTTTCTATGTAATTGCAGTAATGGGGGTGCGGTACTGCTCAAAGCTAATGATATCAGGGCTTCATATATGTAAAAAGCTTAAAGTCATACAAGTTTGTTATCGTTTTCATGCTGAAATCTTCTTTTCTCCAATAAAAAACTTGGAGCAAAAATCTTGCGTACTCGTTTAGCGTCTTTGATAGAATCCAAACAGCTTCGTTATACTCGTAGTATGTCAGTAAGAGGATGCTTTATTATCGCGACTGTTTATCAAGTCCCAAAGAGTAATACTCGTAATTCAGTTTTATGTATATATCATATAATAATTCAATCTAATTAATCTACTTCTTTTGACAGCAGAATGATTCGATTCTTTTTGCTGTAAACACTTGCGGAGTGACGGTTTTTTATTTGAAGAGCTGATAAAGAATGTACATAAATCTTGAAGTATTCCACATTTACTCTGTTATACTCTGCTTATCGTCGCAAAGAGTGTTTGTTTTAATTTTCACCTTGCTCATAGAGGACGAATCATGAAGAAATATGAGATGCATTTTCTTTGAACGTTGACGACGGACGGATTGTCTTTGCTCAACTTCGCTGTTAGAAGCTCAACAAGCTTAACGCACTTAGGAACACGAGTACTCTCCTGTAGTTATCAATTCTAAAGCAGTAATTTTGTTTTTCTGCGCATTACAATCTCTTTGTTAGACGAGATTTTCAATGAAAAATTTCCTTCAGAAAGCAACAGAGGTCACTTCGAACGACATTAGCGATAAGAAGAAGTAAAGCTTATCTGCTCTGAACTCTTGAAATAATTATTGAAACAATTTGTTGTTGTTGCTGGCCAGGTAATTAAGTAAAATTACTAGTATTGAAGAGTCTTTTTTTTATTGCATTTATTGTATTATATATTCATTGAGTTAGCAATGAGAGAAGCCAATTTGTTAGAATTAATTTTTTTTGTGTTTTGTGTAAATTTACTTTTTACAGTCTTTTAATTAAAACAAACAATTCGAGATGAAATGTTTACACAGCATCATCATTTCACCTGGAAACGATGAACGGTTAAAAGAACCTTTTGGTCGAACGAAAAAGGCAAGACAAGTTGACATGTCGCCGTAACCGGCTAACCTCTAAACCAAACTTGACAAAAATGATGACGGAAATTGATTTCAAAGAATATAAAATTTTCTATCCTATAGAACTTTTACAACTCCTATTATTTTCGCATTTATACTGTAACTTTATGAGATTATTTATTTATTGTACTTTCAACTCTGTTTATTTAATTCTATTGAATTGTTTAGAAAAGGTTTCTCGTCCAGCTAAACTGAAACGAACATGAAATAAAAATGTTCCTCTCTTTTGTATCGCTTTGTTTGTTTTTGCAAAGTTCAGAAAAACACATCAGTAGGTGCTTTTTTAAATATTTGTATAATTATTTAAATATTTATTTACCTGTTTTTTAATTTTTTTTTATATTTTCTACTTCATAATACGCTTTATAGTATCTTATGCAGGCGTATTTCTCGCCGAAAACAAAAAAAACAACTTTTACCAAAAAATTCCATTAAAATTTCTTATTAGTCTGTTTGCTTGTCGATTGTCTGCCTGTTTGTCTGCCTTTTGTTGTTGTTCTGCATACTTTTTTGGCCATTTTTGTTTTTCTCATTCTTTGGGCGAAATAAACAGACAAACAAGACAGCCCACTTTCAAGGTTAGTCGGCGGCAGTTAAGTGTATAAGTAAATTAGAGCAAAAGGAATTTGTTAAAAAGAACTACCAAATATTATTTGTTGTTAGCCTTTTTTTCTTGTACTTTCACTCTCTCACTGCGCTTTTGATTTTGTTACGAGTATTTGTTGAGACTTTGATTGATTTTTCCCATAACCATGATTTCATAAACTTTTCCCTCCCAACAAACCGGCTCTCTCTCTCTCTCTTTCTTTCTCTCATTCTTACATAGTTGTTAGCTTATTGCTTCTTCAAGTGTCCACAAATACCTTCCAACAGACGAAAAACAATTATTATTCTCCAGAATTTTATGGTGACTCAATTTCTCAATTTCTTCAGTAACTACTAAAGATTTGTTGTTTTCTTTCTCTTCTAATATTTCTTCCATAAATAGTTATTACTTTTGTCATGCTGATTCATTTGTGTTATGAGTCTTTTAGCCAGACTATCAGCAGACGGTACTTCGTTGCCGCGAAAGAAACAAATCAATAATTTAATTTAATAAAAATATTGTATTCTCCAAAGTCGTGGTGTCGCAATGTCATCACTAACGTTTGCTCGTATTATCGAAACTCACTCGTTATCTTTTTTATATCGTATGAAAAATTGTCATTTGTTTTGTCAGTTTTTTAGTCACTATGTACAATATTAATTGGGCTTAAAGTTTTCTTCTTTGTTTTATTATTTATTTTTTACTATGGAAAAAAATTAGCACGGCCTGTTGATACGATTCCATAAAAAATGATACGGCACGTTAGAAAACATGTCACCCGATATTAAATATGTACTTTTTTCAAATACATCGTCCCTCAACATTTGCGTTTTTTTTATTGTTTGGGAACGACTTTAGTTATTAAAAACTGTACTAATTTTTCACAACAAACTAAAAACTATATTAATTAATCACAATAAATGAAAATTTTACCAAAGCAAGGAAATTTTTTTAGAAAAGTAAAAAATAAAGACAAAAAAATAATTTAGACCTAATATAGAATTATTCTATAAAATAATTTAATAAAGACTAAAAAAATAAAGACTAAAATAAGAAAAATTTTTTGTAAAGTTCGAGTAGGTTTTCCAGTTCAAATTAGAGAGACAAAAATATGAAGAAATTTTTCAAATTCTGGAAATATGTAAGTTAAAGAAAGAAATATTTGTTCGTTTAACATCGAAAAACCATATTTTTTTAAAATACAATACCAATGGCATTGAGAAGAGCGGTAAAAATTTATAAAAAAGAACATAAACATTAAAGATTGTTTGTTAGTCTCGGCCTAACCGAAGTTTAGACACGAGTATGCTCTACGTCAGCAGCTGCTGTTGAATCAGCTGATGATGAAAAAGTGAATACGGGTGAGGCTGATTCTCGGAAAGTTATTGGATATTGACAGTAAAGTTTTGATTTGCTAACTCAAATCGTCGCCCTTCTTCTCTTCTCTTCTCTTCTCTTCTGTTTTCTTCTCTTCATCTTCGCCATTTATATTTACACAGTTTTTGTAACTTTTGTTTTTTACTGAAAGTATTTTTATTCTATTCTTATTACTCTTAATATATCTCTTCTGTTCCGTTTTGCACTGACATATTTTGTGTGTGTGTAAATTCTGAATTGTTTGACTTGAAGTTTTTGAAAAATTCTCTGTATAATCTTCTTAATGTATTGCACTCTAGAGATAAGTTATCTGAAATCTCGCCATTTCATTTTATTTTTTCAGACCGAAGTTAGTACTTACTGTAAAATTACAATTTAATGAATTTAAAATGTAATTACAATGCAAATGTTGTTTTTTTTCTAATTAACTACAGGAAGTAGTAAAATTAATTAAAATAAAAACACGTAAAAAAAATTGTAAAAGAAAAACATTCATAAAAAAAATTGTACGAGTATGTTCACACAATTAACGCTTATCGAAAAATCGAAACCATTTTTTAAAAATTTCCCAACTTCATGAAATGAACACTTTTCATGCAAGCATTATTTGGCCTATTGAGAAGGGGACCTTTTGAGCAACTGTTACGAGTATCATAATGATATGAGTATCTATCAGCAGCTGATCAAGTGAGACATTGCAGTAAGGATCGCCTTTTGCAATACAACACTTACTGATTTGAACCAAAAATAAATCATCAGCTTAAGGAAGACTTTGCTGATTATTGCATAAACAGTAAAGTCTGCGTTCGAATAGTTTTGATTATTATGAACAGATAGTTTTGCTTTCTTCTTTATGTTGTTGCTTATGTTTTCATGTTTTTCCAAAAGGATCAAGTTCTCCGATTCTTATTTTGCCCTTTACGTCTCCATCTCCTTCGTGATGAAAACTGATCTGAAATAAGAACTAAACAAAGTGGATAATTTTTAGAGGTTAAGTTTATTCTCTGATGGAAATGTTGCACAAATTTACTCGTTGTTAATGTAACGAGTTAGCTAGAATTTCTCTACTCCGTCCGTCATATTGTCGTCGTACAATTTAGGAAGGTTAAAAAATTAAGGGTATTTTTTTAGGAGATTTTTGCATACATTTTTCTTACAATTTTTATTGTAGTATAATCGAAGATTAAAAAAAAACCAACAGCCGAATATCGATATAATTTCATTTATTTCTGCGGTATCATTTTATCTAAAAATCGTCTATTAGTTCCTTATTAATTTCTTCTGTGAAACTCTTAGAAAAAAAATTCTTTTAAATTTAAACCAAACCTTTAATAGACCAAAATCGTAACTTGTCTATTCATAAACTTATGACTATTCCTTCGAGTCTACTTTCGAGTTCAATCCATATTACATCATAAATGATTATGAAGGTCACTGCTGCACGTTTTTCCTATTGCAATAGCTGCAATACCATGAGCCATAACAAAAAAACCAACAACAAACACTAACAATTGCCAACTTAACGTACATTGAAGACATACGGTGCGGTGCGGTGTGAAACTTTGTCGATGGTGTGGAAAAATGCAGTCAATATAAAAACAAAAACTATAACAACAACAACAGCACCGTCGACGATAGCAACAACAACAATTCCATTTGCGATAAAAAATACCTGAGCTACTACTACCAATTAATTCCTTCGCTTTAACGACAACAAAAAAGCAAACAAAAGCATAAAGTCTCATCGAACGTTGAACAAGTATCATGCAATACTTAAGAAATAATTGCGCGGTCGTTGTCACTGGCATTGCACTTGGACTGCGTTAGAAAAAACTTGACCCCTCCGGCTCAAGCAGCACTGACAGCACTACCACAAAAAACATTGGCAATAATTTAAAGCAACAATCCTTAGGCGCATTCGGTCTGAATTAAAAAGTTTTTAATACATTCACAAAAACCGTAACTAAATCATACTATCAAGCTATTGCCAATGAAAGGAGAAATAGAACTGAGGAAGGAAGGGAGGAAAGAAGGAAGAGCATTTCAGGAAGAGGGTGTGGCTTGAACTGCTTGCAACATTTCAGCCGGCTTCCGTCAACAATGATTTGAGACGATATTGTCATCAAGAAAAATGAAAAGCTTAGTCAGCCGCTGGTCCCTCAAACACGTTTAACATTAAACGTTAAAACGTGTTAATTTTTACTTGATCGAAGTATTAAGAGTTAGCTGATTGAAGAAATTGAAACCGAATGATTTAACAAATAAATCACGTTGCTAATGCCATTGACATTTATTTTTTTTCTGATCATATTAGATTCTATTTTTGTAATACAAAACTGGCTCTCTCAAATGCTAAAACTGGCTTCATTAAATTTTATAGTAATTTTTATGGTAAAAATCAACTAACAATAAATTTTTACTATATTTTTATTAACTGTTAATTTTAGTACGATATTTAAACAAACCTTTAATACAAAGTACAAAATTTGTTTTCAACTTAGTAAATTCTTAAATTCTAAAGCTATAATTTTAACTGTTAAAAATAAAGCAAAACTTTGCATTTAGTAAATTCCGGAAATAAAATCTTTAAAATAAAATTATTATCAATAAAAATAGACAATAGTAAACAAAATAATTCAAAATTTTGTAACCTTTCAGCTAACTATTATATTTTTAGTCGTAGACAGGCACAATTGAAAATGGAAGTTTTTTGTTAAAATTTTTAGAAATCTACATTTTTTCTCCTGAAAGTATTTTCTAGAACCTTGCAAAATTATCTTATTATAGCAAAAAAAGCAAAAGCAAACCTTTCCAATCATGTTACCGATATGTGTATAACTTGCTCTTCTCAATCATGAGAGGATAGCGTTACGTCATAACTAATGCGAGAACATTAACCTGGATATAATAAATATAATATAATACGACTACGTGTATTTAATTCAGCACCTTCCTCAACAATTAATGAAATTATCTAGTATGAATAATTTATTAAATAATAGATATTATTGAATAATTAAGAATTTTTCACATCATTTCATTTTGTTAGTATGAAAGTATGACTAATTTCTTTATATAGTCACTTCCGATTATGAAAATTTCCATTTCTGAATTTATAATTGTATTTCTTAAAGCTTTCATTTAATAAATTAAAGATAGAATAAATTACTAAAGATCTTGAATGGAGAATACTTAGAGAATTAATTTATAAAAATTCTGAAATAAATAAGTCGCTCCTTTATTCTCCTTAAATTCTTTATTATAGATTATAGATTTTTATTTGTTAAAAAATTAAAATTAGTTTGCATCAAGTCTTAATAACTAATTTTATATTAATACGTAGTAAAAAGATTAACAATAACGATTTTAAATATCTGGGCATGTCTACTCAAGTTCACTTTTAGAGACTCTATGAAATAAATAACGTCCAAATGATAAATATAAAAAAATGTCCACTTCTTTAAACACTTTTTACATTCCATTTTTTTCTAAATCATACTAATTTTTTATTCTAATAATAATTACGATATTATCCTTAAATAGTTTAGTTTTAGATTTTATCTTGAATATAATATGAAAGAAATAAATCTAGACCTGATGTGGTCTAGAAAATAGAATGAATAGAATCAGTAAGAATGGGTACAGTCGGAGATGATTTCTAAATAACCGAAGCAATTATAAAATATAATAAATATTTGCGAAGATTTAAATTTTTTAGAAATTTTTCTGTTTGAATGACATAATTTTTATATAACTACTTACTCTTATATGCAATAAATAACAATGAAAATGATAAGGTATATTTTTATCTCGGAAAAATATATACATCAACTTACTAAGTATATACATATATGTACATCAGGTATTCGTAATGTAATAGTCACATGAAGAGACAAAAGAGTCGTTTGTAGGTCGTATTATCTTCATAACCACAAAACCGCATAAAAACCGCAATTGAAATAAATTTACGAGTATCTTATGATAAGTTAGAAAACTAAATAATGTAAAAAATAATGTAAATGTAGTTAGAATTTGTCACAGCGATCTCATTTCTCTGACAGCTCCATGGTACGAGCATTTAGATTTGCTCTCAGGGATTCAAATTTCCGAAGCAAACAATACTTAAAATAGCCTTTATTTGATATCACTCTTATAAACTGTTGTGTCATATTTACATACGCATTACGCATTTACGTAAGCTCTCAAAATTAGAAAATATAATGAACGTAATAAAATTTCCTTTTTTTTTAACATTTGAATTCGTATAATGAACTATACGCTTAGCTTAAGTCTTTCTTTTACTGCAATTGCAGTAACCTTTTCATTCAACAAACAGCCATCCACATCCACGTTAACTACCATTCATCACTTTGGCCACTAAAAGGGTAAAGTTGCATGATAACCCTAGAGCCATAGTAAACCATAGAATGCGGTAGCACGTATTGAAAACTATACAAGACTTTAAACAAACACACACACGTAAGACACTAAATTAATCTACAATCTTGTCTGTTCCATTTCTCGTTCCATTTCTCGTTCGTTTCAAACGAACAGAGCAAAGCGAAAGACAAGGCACGTTAAAAACATGACCTAACCCAACTTGTAACATTCCTTCGGAAAACTGTTATCGTGTACGAGATGTAGAAGAAGGGAAGAAGGGCTTTTTCCACTTTCATAATTAAAGAAAATCGATACGGATAAGTAAGAATAAAGGAAAAATTTCTAAAGAAAATAAAATGTTTTGCGTTATTGCAAATTTTTTTCGCCTTGTGAGAAATCTAATTTGAGCATTTCCAAATTGCAGAAATCTATAGAGAATCTGTTGCGGAAAAGGCAGCTGGACTTTTCAAAGACTGTATAAAAAAGTAGATTGAAGCATGAAAGAGGAAGTACTTATGTACTCGTATATAAAATATGTATTTATTTTTTATCTCGGCAAGAAAAAAACTTCGACAAATTGGTTTGCAATTTTTGTATGCAACTTCAAAGAGTTCAAAGAGTAGTAAACTTGTAGTTCGTTTTACCCTTCGTTTAATATCGAAACCCAATAGAGTTTGTATTTTTCGTTTTTTTTTGTTGTATTATTTTAACCAAAAGAAGAAAGAGTTTACTTCACTTCATAATAAAAGCCACCCACCCTTTTGTCTACTATCGCAGTTGAACTCTCACCAGAAAAAGAAGAAGAAGGAGCAGCAGTTATGCATGAGAAGCTAGTGGCTTTTCGAGTTTAAGCATCATCATTGTTTCATGGGAGCGTTCAATTTCATAAAGCAAAAGCGTACTTACCCTTTTCAACTTAATTGAGAAAAGCAAAAAAAAAAAAAGAAGCCTTTGTGGCTGCTATTGGAAAAGTGGTCTCAACTACGTTTGTGGTGAAGTATAATACATATTTTCACCATCTTTGTAATAAATTTTCGATATTTCGGTGCACTGATGAAGGGTTAAAAAGTACTCTCTTGTTAATGCTCCAATATTGACTAATTAAATCATGTACATGAAGTTATTTTAAGACAGTTGTAACACTCTGACATTTAAAAAATGTTCTCTTCTCGTTAACTTTTGAGTACTCGTATTAACGATACTGCCATTGATTGATTCATGTACTTTTTGTTGGAAGCTCATTTACGTTCGTCTCAAAATCAGGTGACGACTGCCTTTTCATATTCCTTATAGACGAATTCGCCTGTCATTCAGAAGGAACTTTACACATGAAAAAAAGAGAAAGCGACCGTATAAACAATACGGCTATTGACCTCAAATGAACTCAATCTGTACTGAAATTGCCAACTCTCGAATAATCCTTGATTTATTCCTTTTAAGTAAGAAATAGTTTTTTTTCTATATAAATTTTGCATACGCAAGGGTTTTTTCAATTTTATTTGAAAATTTTCTGGCTTAAAATTTCTGCTTTGATTATGGTTTTTCTTTTATGATACTAAGCGTCTCTTTCGCTCTGCATGAAGTTTACTACAAATCGATTTATGTATGTATATACTCTTCGTAGGTCTTTGACACTAGATATATATATATTTTTTTTGTCTTGTTAATAAAATTTTACACCGTGTAATTCACTTTTTGCTCGCCGGTTTTTAGTGAATTGAAATTCAAGTTTTTATTTTTGTATTTTTATGATTTTGTTGAACTTAATAATGAGCTGATTTAAAAGTGTTTAAATGAATATTTTATCGTAAAGCCATAAGAGAGATAGGAACTGGTTTTGATTTCTTCACTCCTTCTTTCTCCTTTACGCCTTTCCAAACCTTTGCTTTTTGACTTAAAAAGTTTAGTGAGAAAATGTTCATAGAGCTGCTTGCTCTCCTATGTTTTGTTTCATAAAAAGCAATAGAGGAATGAGCTCGTTATAATTTCGAACAAAGAAGATTTGTGTTTTTACTTCTTTCAATAAAAAAGAAATATGAGAAATATAAGGATTTAAATTAAAAATTTTAATCAGAGTCAAACTTTTTTCGAATCATAGAATTAATTATGGAAATCTTTATAAATATTCTTGTCAAAATGTTGCCAAATTGTTTAACTTGTTCCCACTAAAAAGAGCTGATTTTAGAGTTTAAGATTTCAAAATGCTATTAGCTTCTGATAACTGTTTTAGCACATACAAGATTACAACAAACAAATTATGTATCTTAAAAATCTTTATTATTGAGGATTGCTATTCTTTTGTATTAAAATTTTGGGATTTTATGATCTATCAAACTCTTTCCATAAGGGCTCCTCTCTTATAAGAGTTCACTTTCATAATAAAGTGTTGTAAGCTTAGACTTTGTTAAAACTTCATCTTTTTTTAATTAAAACTTCCTGATGTTAGTTATGATCTCATTTATATTCAAACTACCTGCGAATCTTTAAGTATCGTTATAATAATAGAAGAAGAATAATAGAAAAAAGAAAAAGCGAACCCACAAATAAAAAATGGATACGATTAGTAAATTTTCGAATTTCTTAGAAATCCTACGACAATTTTATGGTTTACCAAAAGGCAAGCAACGGCTCTAAATGTCGAAGAAGAATTTGTGTAACTTAAAATAGTATTTACTAATACTAAGCGTAGTTAGAAGTAGTTTCAAAAGTTTCACATATATGTATATATATATATTATAATATAATAATATACTTAGTATCTTATATGTTATACATTCTTATTGTTATTTGTTTTAACTTTACAATTAAATATTTAACTTTAGAGTTATTAAGTCTGAGGTAAGAGACTTAAAGCTTTACGGTATTATCAATATTTTCTTCGGATGTGAATATTTAAACTGGCTAATTATCTAACATTTTCATACAAATGTTTGCTTTATGTGTATTGTATACATGTTTTTAATTAATTATCATTTCTGATGTTAGATTACTGAGTATACCTTATTCTGTATATTCTTTACCACTTAACGGTTGCGTCCGTTTCTGTAATCGTCATTGAAAGATTGAAGTATACTTAAATTTAATACTTCCAAATGATACAGATTGTTTCAGAAGCGTAATACGATAAAATTATCTAAAAATTGTCTTATTTTATAACACGCATACGAGTATCTCTTCCCTTCTGAACCTCATATAGTGTACCGTGTACCCAAAACCCAGAGAAACGCTCTGCACGTTAAGCCAGTAACTATGACTGTATTTAATTGACAGATTTAGTGTATTTGTCTCCGACCGCTGGCCGCTTCTCCGCTGTCCGCCTAATATTCTAGCGAGGCTTCAACTTATTCAACGACACAACGTGTTTGGTGTCGACAACGATAACAACGATAACAATAGCAACATCATCGAATTGTCACACGGTGCCAATTTAAGTGTTCAGTTTAAATTTGGCGGTGACAGCGTTTGGCATACAAACTAAGATCCATGAATATTGTATTTCTAATACTAAGCTGTTGTAATCTTATATTATTCACGTATTGCTGTCGCATTTACACTTTTTTAAAATTAATAAATACTTACATTATGATGGATTAATAAATATTTTAATTGAAATAATAAAACTTTATTAATTTTGATGAATGCTAATTAATTCGAAGACGCATATTTTTGAAAGATTTTGTATTTTACTATTAATTGTTAACTTCAAACCAAATAATGCTACAAAATGTCATTGCTTTTGATGAATTTTTCCTTTCAATTTTTGCTAATTTAAAATGTTTTGTTTGGTTCTTTTATTTATTTTTAAGTTTTATTAAGTTTTATTTTATTTACGACAATTTACGACGGCTTACAATAACGGTGTGCGATCGTATTTTAAGAATTTAATGTTGTTGTCTTGCATACATAGTTGTATTGTATACTACGCGTACTATTTTATATTATGTAATTCATTTTCGTTTACAATTTTGTGCTTAGAATGCTATAATTTCTTTTATTTAATGCATATAATGCTTTAGATGAAAATTGGGGTTATAAGAATTTCTGTCTTCTACTTTATATTCTTCTTTTTTCTCCTCTTCTTCCCCACCATCTTCTTCCTCCCCTATTCTTTCTTCACTTTCAGCAAATAACATAGTTACTCATAGGTCAAAAACCTTATTGTTTGATATGAAGTAAGTTGCGGTAAAGGCATTTGCTATTGACGCATTCACACTGTTAGTCCGTCCATTCTTTGTTACTTCTATACATTATTTGAAATACAAAAGATTTTTTCCAATATCAGTAATTTTGGTGAAGATTTCATAAAGGCGATATGTCTCTAATTGGTCCTCTTTGGGTAGAGCGCATTTAATTGGAGTAATTGAAAAAGAATGATGAAGCTTCTTCAAAGAGAAATATTAAAAATGTTTTTACTAATGATGGTCGTTACATTCACGAAACAAGTCGCGAAATGTGAGATATTTGTTTAACTGTCAAATAAGAACGGGACGAAACGTTTGACAGTAACTAACTCAAATTTTATTTGAGATTACCAAAAATTTTAAGATTACCAAAATTTTAAGATTACAAAAAATCATAAATTTTCTCAATAAAGGTTATATAGAAATTTAGTTAATTTTAAATAACATTTGTTAAAAGAAAGAAAAAGAAGGACATATTTTCACTTTCAGTTTGCTTAAAAACACTTTTTTCATGTTTTACATTATGTCTCGCTATCTTACATAAATCTCTGTTGTTGAACTATTGACACCAAAACAAGATACGTTCCTTGATGGATAAGACAATACATGGATGAGATAAGTGGGTAGAAATGAAACGAAGAAGAAATTAAAGTATTGTAGTTGTTGTGGGACTAAAGAAACGGTGAAAAATTAAAGAACATTCTCTAGCCCACACTATGGCAATCGTACACGAACGTCTACGCATACTCGTACAACCTTCACATAATTTTCACTTCTATGCCGTAAAAATTGTTACACTGCTCTCATTGTATACACTCTTGAATGTACTGTACCTACTCGCATATACATACGTCGTATCCGTTGTAAATAATTCTAAGCTATGTTATTATGGTAACCGCTAAGTCAACACATACTCACACTCATACTCATACTTAAAGAAAACTAGGATTTAGAACAACAACAACAATAACACCAAACAATAATAAATTGTATGTTAGTAGGTTGGTTCTTGCAACATGCTGTTGCCGTTGCCGTTTCAAGGAAACCTTTTTAAAAAATAAGTTATCTTAGGTTATGTTTCCGTTACAGAGAGAAAGGGTGAGAGAGAACAGAAAAAGTTGAAAGATGGAATTTTACAGAATTTTTCGAGCCATAAAGAATTAATATGTTTAAGGAGAATTAATGTAGTTTCCTTTTCAATGCCTTTAAATGGATTAATACTAGTTTGCGTGTTGAAGGTTGTACTACGTACTACCCGGTTACCTAAAGTTTTTGTTTTAATTATGTTTTCCAGGCTTATATTTTTGACTGCCAAAAAAATGTAATTTCTATTACTTTCTGCAAATTGTCGGAAGTTGTAATGACGAAAAACGTCAGGAAGAAAAGTACGAGTACTCCAGTGCTTCGTAAAGAATCCGCCATTCGTTGAAATTCGGTCTGTTAAATATATTTACGTACCTATGTGTGTAGAAAAGGTTCTTAAGTATCACTACAATGTACCCTGGGTCGTCACTCTTGTTGTTGTTGTTGATTTTAATATACGCGCGTTTCAGAGCTACTAAATTAATCTTCCTTCTGGGAAGAAATTTCTTTTCTTTTTTCTACTCTTCTACATACACATACCTACTTTATACGCTGCTATATTCTAGTATATACATATCTTCTATACTTCTATACAGAAACCTTGTAGATTCTTGTGAAGTATTAACTCCTTCAACGTTACGCTTTAAATTGTTTGAGAGCATATGGTTTTGACTTACTTCGTCGTGCCCAAGTTTGTGATATGTTCTCTTAAGAATACTCGTATAATAAACGTGAACTAAAGTCTGCGAACTAAAAAAATTCCATCATCATTATCACCAACCAAGCAGCCAACCAAAACCATGCCTATTACCATGCCTATTACCATACCTATTACTCTAGACCAAAGTGTTGGTTACAATTTTGTTAGGCTTGTATAGTTTTAATTTGCACATTTTTTCAATAGCGTTAAACATTTTTTGCTTTTAAGGTTTCATTATCATCATCGCATCTTCAAAATGGTATTACTTTTCATCATTGGTTTTGCGGTAAATACTTCTTAGAGTTATGATATCAAATTGCTGCTGGTTCGATCGAAACTGTTTGTATGCTGCGTAGTTTCTTCAATAATTTAAGTCTTAACTAATAGCAAGTTACTGAATATCAAATACCGAATGCAGAATCTTGAGTAGTACATACTCGAATACCGAACAGCAAATGAACTGATTGTGGCATACTCACAACCGAATACTAATGCTTAATCTCGAAGACTTATTTTCTAAAAATTATTTTAAATATCAAATGCTGAATAATAAATAATAATAAATAATAAATAATGAATACGAAACGCTGAATATTCAAAAGCGAATGCTGAATGTTAAATATTGAATATTGTTTACCGAATATTGAAAACGGAATACTAAACTGTATGCTGAACAGTATATGTATAGTATTCTATATCAATAATTAAGTAATAAATATGGAATACTGAATATTAAGAATTGATACCGTTTGCTAAATAGTTAACTATAATAGGTGAATATTAAATAAATGAATATGGAATACTTAAGTATGGCTAAATGCTGAATATTGAGTACTAAATACTAAAAGCTCAATAATGAGATTACCGCTTAATGCAAGCATCATTCTCCATACGGAATATTATGGTCAACACTAAAAACTGAATACTGAATGCCGAATACTAAATACATATGTACTAAACTCTAAATATTAAAAAATAATGTAAGGTATACATTTATGTAGTTTTAGTGTAGTTTTCGTTTATAATTTATTATTTAATTTCTTGTTTGATTTGTTGTCTATTATACTCGTTTTAACAAAATTTTAAAGAAATATTTGAAAAGCAATATCTCAAATTTACTATATTTACGTATACGCATACGTATTTTACCGTACGTACCGCAAAATAGTATTATGAATATGAATCCTATGCTTCAGATTCCTAAAACGTTTGCCTTCATTAAACCTTTTTCACCAAGTCTTACGATGGCTCTTGCGCAAATGTTTTTATAATGACATAAAATGTTTTGCGAAAAAATTAAAAGGTGTTACCTACGTTATAACTTTTTGACTTTTTCATGTGGTGGTGTATTCTATAAGTATCAAGTGGAACACGCTTGCCTTAGTTGGACTCATTCTTTAATATATGAATATTTACTTTATTTATGTATCGTATATACTCTTTTAAAAGAGTAAGAGTAAGACGTTTTTTGAGAAAAATCTTGCATTTTCATTAATGGCTATTTATTTCCTTTACACAAAAATAAATATATATGTACTCGTAAATATTAAAAGAAACAAACATATTCTTCACTTTCGTTTTTTCTACAAAAATTAAAAAAAACACGTTTCCCAATTGTGTGCCCCTAATGGCACACCGGGATGTGTGTATGTATAAAATACGAGTATTATTTTTTCCATTTTTGGATTTACCAAAATAAACATATACACTTACAGTGTACCAAGAACATATACATACATACGAGTACAGTACACCAATAATCTTCATTCCAAGAATTTTCTTTTTTTTTTGTGAAACTTTTGTCTTGTTCTCATTAACTTAATGGGAAAAATACAAAAGAAGAAAGAAAATCTGGTCACCTCAATTGATGAAGACATTGAATATCCTTGACGGCATATCATTTTCGTGCAGACAAGGTCGGTCGGTCGGTCGGTGATTTAGTAAAAGTTCATTTCATATTTTCTTTTTCATTTAGGTTCGGCATTTGTTAGTTTTGTTTTTCTTTTCTCTTAGAAAACGTATGGATGTATCTGACGAATGTAAAGATTTAATGATTATTTCACAGTCAAGTTTGACGTTCGTTTGATTTAAGTCATGAAAACCGAACAAAAGAAAATAATGAGTAATAAAAATACGCTAATTTTGTTTTATCTTACAAAAAATTATTTCTTACTTTTGTTTATTCTTTTGTTTCTCAATCACTAACATTTTTTTTTTTTCGAATGCAGCATATTAATATTGAAACTTTGCCTTTCTGTTTGTTCATCATCATTATCCATGATTTGATTTTAAAAATTTAGGCGCATAATTTTTATAACTCTGAAAAATCGCAAGACCTTGAGATGATTCATCTTAATATAAATTGGAAGGGCGTCGCAAAATTAGAAGGTAAAATTATGGAGATTAAAAGACTTACTATATAAAGATTTTTCTGAATATCTACCATGACTTTGTCACCTACCATTAAAAGGTCAAAGTCCTTAACTCTTTTGTCTGAAGTCTATTGGTATTATTTTTTTTATTTATATCTTTTAAAATTATACTAGTTTCGGTTCCAGTCCAGTCAAGTCAGTTCATTGACTAAAAATAACTCTCTTGTGAGCGTTTAACTGAACGAGATACATATGTTAAAGGCATTCCCACACGATGGCAGTTATTCCATAAAAGAATGCGTTGTCATTCAATAGCACGAAAGGTTATGATTTTCCTGAATATGACGGTATTTAAACTGCTTCTTCTGCAACAACCTACACAATTTAACACGCGCTCTACTCAAATCATTGCTTGGGCCACTCTTTGCTAACTAGTCTTCATAGAGGTTACCAACCCCTTTCCGAAGACATGAATATCAACTATTGGAGGTACTTACTCGTATAATAGAAATTGTGTTTGACGTGACTGATTATTTTCGATATCAATTTGACCCCTTTCTCATTAGTATTGAACTAAGAGAAATGTTTCTGTAGTGAATGCTATTTCTTGATATGAAATGGAATTCTTGATGGTAACTTGATTTTATATCCATTAGAACAATTTGTCAATGGTCTGATATTGACAACAAATCTGGACAATGGAAAAATAATGAAAGACGCAGGTTGGCATCTATTAATAATAGTTAATTCTATACACATATTTTCTTTCTTTCTTTTTAAAAGCAAAGTAATTGCTTTATCTACGTCAACAGAGCAAAAGAACGCGAATGATAAAAGCTATTAATAGAGAATGTTTTATTAATGGATGGATGGATGGATGGATGGATAAATAAAATCATGAAAAAATAATAAAAATAAGCACCCAATGATAGATTAAATAAATAACAACCCAACAACTCAAATTATTTTAATAATAAGAGAATTCAAGAAGATCTCACAAATTTTCAATTGCGTAAGCAAATTCATTTTTTTCGTGTAGGTTTTTGTTTTCAGACAAGTTCGTTCATATATTTTTTTTTTTTGCATTCACCATGATTTATTTATATTTAATTGAGCTTTTCAGTAAAATTTATTTTACTTCTTTTTTGCAGGTTTTCCAAACGTTATGAGCTTCCTCTACTTGTCCAGAGTGTTGTGATGAATATAACCATGTTCCTAATGATTCATCTATGCGTGAAGGTGAAACGTCTGAATGCATCCGGTCGCGAACGCACTCTTTCAGGTGAGAATTATTTTGTTTTGTCTTTTTTTTTTTCTATTCAACTCGTTGGTATTCGACTTAATTCCAATTTATGTAATATGTATCCTCAGGTGATGACCTACGCTTGCCAAAAGTAGTTACAGATACCGATACTCTCGGCTCGGTATCCACAGATGCTGGAGTTTTGAAACGTGCTCGTTCGAGACATTACTTAAGCGGTAAGTAAACGTTTTTTTATTACAATTACATACTTTTATAAGATTGGTTGCCTAATGTCAATCGCTAAATCCATCAAGTTTTATATTAACCTGTCTCAAGAAGATTTTTAAAAGAATACATCACCCAAAAATATTTTCATGAAGACGGTTTTTTGCTCCTTCTTTTCTATTGCATTTTTTCCTAACTATTTATAGACTGTTGCGTGTTTTTTATTCTATTCGATTTCTTTCTTTTTTGTGCGTTATAATTTTTAAATGAAGGTGAATTTCTTCTTTTTTCAGTGCTTTTATTAATCTCATTTCAAACTCTTAGTAAGACATTCCTTTCGGATGATATCCATATTAATTCTTTTAGTAGTTAACCTTCTGTAACCAACTTGACTTGACCTCTGCGTTGCTTTTTATTTATTCCGTTCTAACATGCACAATACTCATACATCCATTCCCTTATTCTTAATGGTAAAATGATGATGAGATGGTGTATGTGGTAAAATAAATTATATGCACACAACTGAAGGCTACTTACCGAAGTGCTTTTAGTTTAATTATAACGGTTTTCCTACATCAACAATAACCACTCAAAATCCATCCGTATATCTCCCTACACGATTTTTAACTCTTTCAAAAGATATATAGATTCGTAAGTAAAGAGAACTTGTTAAGCAAAAGGTAATTAATCGTTCTCTTGAAGTCACTGCTTCTTCGAGTCACTGTACCTATACTTTTTACATTCATTCAGTTTAAAAACCGGACCAATTTGGTCTGTCAGTGTCAAACTGGACCAAACCGACCCCATTTTACTGATATTCTCAACCAGAAATCAAATCAATCCTCCCCGAAAGGATTGGATGCGTAAATTGCGATGACAATTTTGTTTTTCGTATATTCAGACTTTTCTATTTAGAAGATATCTTGAAAACTGAAGACAATATAGCGATTCGAAGTTAGGTTTCAAAATCAACGCCTTAAACAGCTTTGAAAAGCTGCATATAATTTCGTTTTTTTGGTTTAAAATTTTGACAGTCCGTATTCGTAAAGAGATTTTATGCAAAGATTTTACCGTCATAATTTGGAGCAGAAAATTAAAAAAGTTGAAGAATTCTAAAAAAGTAGCAAGAAAATGTTATGAAATACATAACATTCTTATCTTGTTGATAAGAATTACTTTTACTTGAGAAGAATTACAGAGAAATTTTTATGAAAAGACTTTTGAATTTTATTGTCCTAAGAACATGATATATTTAGTCATGATATATTTAGAATATAGTCCCTATTCAATCACCATCTTAAATATACGATATGTACATAAGTATACTTTCCTGTATATTCACAGAAGAAGTAAATTTAAATTACTCACACAACCAGCTCTTGCCTCATTTGGTCGCCGTTTGTTCATATAAACCTCTTCTTTCGTCAGAGGTTTAGCTAATGAACACTTGGCAAGTTGTAATCCTTTGGATATCTTTCCCTTCCACGAAATCTGCCTAACCAATAAAAAAGTTAACACCAAACACCAAACACTACATCAAAAAAATGTCTATAATGAAGAAAAAAGTAGTTCTTGGCATACAATCGAGAAAAGGTTACTCTAATTGAGTAAGATACTATATTTAATTTAAAAAAAAAACGTTTCCTAAATAAATATAATTTTTTTTCTTATTTTTAGAAAAAATTCAATAAGAATATATTTTTTTAATGAAGTATTTATGTATTTATTTTATTATTTATCATTTTAGAATTAATTTTTAATTGAAAAAAAAATAAAGTTGCTTCTGTAGCTACGTTTTGGCTTCTTTTTTAATGTAAGCTTTTACTACTGATGATTGTTTGTTTATTATTTCCAGTAAAAAAATTTTATAAAATTTGCTGTAAATTAATTATTTCAGAGAAAAAATTCTTTCCAACCCATGATGCGGGTTGGAGATGACGATTTGGTGGCGGATGACACCAAAAGGCTTGAAAATAAAATGCCTTTTTTAGTCATTCTTTGTCTTTGTTGAGAAACGTTTTTTTATTCAAAGCGAGATTATTAACGAGTGTAACAAATACAATTCTATGTATGTACAAATGCAATACATGTACATACAAATTACATATATTCCATTTACATTTGACCCAGTTAAAATCTAGATCTCAATAGAATACATTTTAATTATTTTTGTATCGTCTTCTCAGTTGAAAACAATATGAATACTTATTTTTTATTATTATTTATAGATCTCGATATGAAATATTTTTGGAATTGGACTGACTTTCAATCGTATTTGGATTTTATGCTTGTCGTTTGGGCCGTCGGAGCAGCCATAACATATCTAATGCTACCAATTGAATGGTTTATGGAAACTGTTGGATTTTTCGCTGTTTTTACCGAGGCCATGTTGGGTAAATATTGAAAATTGTCTTTATGCCCTCTCTGGCACATTTAAGAGATATTCTCCCCTCTCTTTCTACCTTCACAGGAGCCCCACAATTTGTACGCAATTTTAAAAATAAATCCACATACGGAATGAGCATCCACATGGTTATTATGTGGACGCTTGGTGATATGTTTAAGACTGGTTACTTTATAGTAAGAAACGCTCCTTCACAATTCTGGATCTGCGGTACATTGCAGGTAAGATGACCTCAGAAACATACGTAGATGATCTTTTGCAAGATTTTTACAGCAAGTAATTATTTTAGATAATTTACTATTGTAACATTATAGGTCAGCCTTGATATTGCTATCCTTTCGCAAGTTTGGTTCTACCGAAATAATTCTGGACCGCGTAGTGTACATCGCGGCGATTAGCAGTTTGCCCCCGATGAGCAACAACAACAGCAGCAGCAGCAGCAACAACAACAACAAGCACCACAAATAAGTTCCGATAACAACCAATCCATGCCGAATACTACCAGTAGCGGCGATGATCATTTACTCACAGCCGATGCGGATGATTTGCATTTCAAACAGTTTAATAACTATCACGACAATCGAGCCTTCCAGTATCACAATAACAATATTTTAGCGCATAGCGGCAAATATGACAACGACGACTTGAATGTGGTGATCATTCCCCCACACCAACAACGAAAATATATCAACAACAACAACAACAAGGTCGCCGAAAAAGCTCTATCTTCCGCGTTGCAGAGAAGCATTAGCGGCACAACGCCTTGTCGTCGCTATCAACGCTCCAATGTTCATAAAGCAGCCCCACGATTGTGCAACAACGCCACACAAACACCCAATTTGGCGCTGCCGTCATCGGGCTGGCGTCAACGCGATAATAATCTCGCCCCGCAGCCACTGCTTTGTCATTGTCATTGCTGCAACTACAGCAGCGGCGCTTGTTGCAACAACGCCAGAGCCAGTCACGCCCCTACGTGCGTCCAACAGATATGCCCGCACAGTAGTCGTGAGCATTGCATCGACGAGACCAAGTCCGGTGTTGAGGCCATTCCTGAGATCACAGGCCACTGCCACATCACACATCATTGCCATCAGCACTATTCAAGCTCTGCGGCTGTAGGCGGTGGTGACGAGAGTAGTCGTAATCACTTGGAACGTCGTCGCCATCAGAAACGTCGTCGCGACAATTGCGCTAAGCGTAGGCTTTATCAGCAGCGACAGCAGCAGCAGCAGCACCACCGTCCACAGCTTCCAGTCTCCACTACAAAGTCTTCCCTCTCTAGCGACGAGCAGCCAGACGACCAGCAGAAGCAGCGCCGTCCGCAGCGTTTGCCTCGACAGACCGGCACACAAACGCACGAAATCTGTATCGAAATAGACGGCGTTACAACGACGGCAACAGACGACAATGCCAGCGCTTGCAACTCCAGCACCGGCACCTCGAACTTCAGCTACAAACTAGCACGCGACCACAATGGCGGCGCCGCTCAAGAGGTCGGAGAGAAGCAGTTTTGCCGCGATTCATTGATTTCGAAGACGACGCTTGAGACGTCAGAGCTAACCGCGGAAGACGAAAGCGGCAATGAAGGCGCACAGCTTCAGGGCCTGCGCGCTAAGCGACAGTACGTAGGCGAGTCACCAGCAGGCGACGATGACTCTTCGACAACTCCACCGGCCGTCTTTTGCGAAGATCCTCAGTGTTGTCGAGCTGTTGCCACTTCTTTGGGCTTGCACAATTCCATTGCCAAGATCAGGCGCAAGCGCTTTATAGCACATGAATACTGCAGCAGCTGCTCGAAGTGTTCCAGTTGCAGCTGCCAACTGCGTACCAGCAGCTGCAGCAGCTTCGACGACTTCGAGGCTGATGCTCAAGATTTGGGTGGTCATCGTGGTGGGCGCAAAACGCACGAGCTAATAGTTGCAGCAGACTGTCATCGCTGTCAGCTGCAACGTCAATCTACCAACTCGACAGCCGACGGCGGAGACGATGAGGATGATGATGGCGCGCAAGTGAGCAGCGCCAGAGGAATGGCTAGTAGACAGCACACTATAGATAGAGCAAGTTCAAAGCTCTCCAGTCGACGTAGCAGCCATGAAACCTTCTGCTCTTGCAACTCGACCACTTGTTGCTACTGTAGCTGCAGCTGCGACGAGTGTGATACTAGTCATGCGAGACCTACAGGACTGAGCATTCATGCAGATCAACATTCCAGCACTCTAACGCCCATAAGCCAGCCGTCGACCCCTCTGGCGGAAGAGCCACCCACCTTATGCAGCAACAGCACGGAGCTGGGCGACGAATCGCTTTCACCCAGTCTGTCGGCCGAATACTTTTCACTCTCCTCTAATCACCAGTCACTACAGCAACAACTTGCTCTGGCGGCTGTTCTGCCGGCCGCAACGCCGACGCGAAAACAATGCAAGCACTATAGTAAACACCATCGCCATAAACACGATTTGTCGCCGGTGGACAACTCTTTATGACGAAGTGTATCGCTGGTCGCGTGGCCAGCGATAGATGTTAACTCGCTGCTACAGCAAACTATACGCAAATCAGCGATATTACATGAGACTTTGTCCGTAGTGCAGCGCATTCCTCATGATCGGCATCACAGAGAACAGCATCAGATGGGCCAGCAGCAGCAGCAGCAGAGACAACGCCATCAGCAGCGTCATAAAGGCGGCGGCGGCAGTAATGAAAGTTCAACGGCAACGTTGACACCATCCATCACAACAATTGCCAAGTTCCCACCGCCTCTCAATGGGTCCACATCGACGCATTCATCGAACTCGTCGCAGCAGCAATTGTCTTCACTCACTTCACTCTCCACCATTCAACTGGGTGTGCCGGTGACTGCCATGACGGTGACGTCCATTTGTGGCAGTAATGGCGCTATTGGTACTTCTGTAATTGCAGCTCCTACGCTTTGCGTAGCGGCATCAGCCCCGAACAGCGGCCATGCGAAGCGCACTTCAAAGTTCTCAGCCGTAGCCGCGGAGAGTTTCAGCTGTGACCCGCTGCTGTTTGCTCATGAGCGCCGGTCTACGGAAATTATCTTATAGCAAACACGCCGTGGTCGTTTGTCGTTTCGGGGGCTCTAAACTGATCTCAGACACGTGTGGTGATGTGGCCGTGATATACCGCGTGAGCGGAAGTTCTTTGAAATCATCTAAAAGCGAAGGTGATTTCGTGAAGCAATAAGTTTGGGTTAAGCGGGCTTAACCTTGCTTCAGAAATTTGTAGACCGACCCGTGGATTGGGTTGAGGAGATGTTAGAAACCTAGAAGGTTAGAAATGTTTACTACTAGGTCAGAAGTATTATTGTACTGTAGAAGTATGTAGTAAAAAATTGTTTCATTTGGAATTCCTTCTAGTGCACTCCATTGATTGAACTGTGCGGTTGCTCGGGCCTATAAAATTTCACGTGTAATTCATCTTCTCTCCAGCGCGTTTAAGACAAAAAAGAACTAACATCGTTAAAGTGACGATCGCAATGGAAGAAATTAATTAATTCTTAATTTCGGTAATCCATTCTATTCTAAAAACCTGATCATGTAAAGAGGAACTTAATTTAATTTTATGGTTTGATTCCTTTTTTTTTTTGTATTGTTGTTTTTCGGGGGCTCCGGCAACTAATACCACTACCGGCGATTTATAAAATTTATATAGGAGTATATTTTATGGTAATTATAAAGAATGCGATTTAAGTAATGATTTTATTTAGAACTTCCTATAGCAATTACTCGTAGATATTGTCAATATTGTTTTAGTTTTATTTTTAAAAATAAAATAGCAATTAGCGAATTTTACAATTGATTACAATTCATCTCTGAAGTTACTAGCTTTAGCATCATTATTACTAGATGCAAATTATTTTGTTTGAAATTAATTAAAAGCTACTGAGGAGACTGTAACTGTTTAGGTCAAATGAGTAGTAATGAGCTGTAGTGAGATTATGTTAAATTAAAAATTTTTTTTAGTCATTTAACGAATTTCTGTTTGTTATTCCAACATATCGCCAAGACTTCATAAAGAATTTATCGTAATATTTAAGGAAGCTTACCATGCATGTGTCATGTCTACTATATGTACTACAATAAATCTTTAGAGAGCGTTATATCGTATTTGTGTGTGTTCTTGTATATTTTTAAATGTTTGGACAGTTCGAAAAGTTTTGTAGATACTAAAGCAGAGACTATATAATTTGTACGGTTTTTGTTCGATAACCCAAAAAATGCTTTCTAAAATCTCTGTAGTAATGTTCAGTACCTTTCAATGTACACGTGTGTATTTGTATTCACGTGTTGTAGCTAAATTGAATTGTATTAATTGATATATTTATTCCTGTATTTTAAATAAATTTTCTATAAAATGATTAAATTCATAATTGTTTTTCTTATTTTCCTCTAAAACATTTTTTTTTTATATCCATTGTTTCTATTACTAGCGTGTCTTTAATCTCTAAATTAATTAGTCAAATTGATTTATCGAAAAATAATTAATTTAATTTGTTGCATGTAGTTTAGTGTAAATTAGCGCACTTGTTATTTACAAAAGAAGCTGCTATATTTTAATAAAAAGTATACAAAATCATTAAAATATTGCCTTTATTTATTTAATAAAGTTTTAGATTTGTTCAAAATTCCTCCGGCGGTATATGGATTTTCTTTTGTTTATTTTTAACAATTCAAATTAATAACTATTTCATGATCTTCATTAAAATGTCTAACTTGACGACGTTATTAAATATATTTTATGTATATTGTCAAAGGCAAGATAATTTTTAATTATACAGATTTTTTAAAAATTATTTTTATTTATCTTCAGTAAAATAGCGTTTCCGCTAATTTACGATTATTCAAATGAATTATAAGTTATTTCTTAAAAGTATATCTAAAAACACATGGATTATGTTTTTTCATTGGAGTAACTTTAATTAAGTTTAAATACGATAATATAGTTTTTGAATTCATTGATATTTAATTGAATTTTAATTCTATTAAAGCATTGAAATTTTTTATGGTTCTTAAAAAATTAATAACTAATTTATACCTTAATTTATTGTAGTTCCTGTAAACAAAATACGAAATGTTAATTTTATATTATGATGATACTTTCCGCTTTAATAAGAATCTAGTATGTATATTATTTTTGTTTATTCGAAATGGTATTTTGATTTATTAGCTAAACTAAATAAACTCCTATTATATATTATCTTTCAAGTACAATTATTGATTCTCTAGTAAATATCATTCTTCCATTTTTTAATAAGATCGTTTAGCTTAAAATGTACACTATTTAAATTGTGCAAATAACACTATAATATATATAGAAATTATTAAAAAAAGCCTGCTATTATACGTATATCATTAATTATATTGACGTATTAATTATATGTCAATGATTAATAATCTCTTAAGAGACCAATGAATGAGGTTATATAAAAAGGTATTTATGCTGCGCTATTTATTTAGAAATTGCCATAAATAACTGGTTTTTATAACATGGTTACGAATATGGTTAAGGGTTTGCGTAAAATTATGTTTAACAAAAATAGGAAAATTGAAAATAAAACTATTGAAGAAAAAACATGATGACAGCACATTTCTTTTAAGTGCTGAGATACTGTTAAATTGTAATTAACTATTAACTTGATTTTATGGACAAGTATCAATTCTACATTGAAAATAATAAAGGTCTCATATCATCGGCTTTAGGATTTCAATCAGGGCGCAAGTCAAAATCTGTCGAGCATACTAAAACTAAAAACAATACAGTGCACTCTCGATAACGTCAGCCAATAGGAGGCAAGAGCCTCATCTTTTGCGAGTTTATTATAGAAGTTTCGTTGGATCCAGAGAGAAATTGTGTCCTGCTATCGTGGCTGCACCACGACTCATATCAATCTTTAACAAGTTTTTCACCATAAAAATCATAAGAAAGCACTCCTTCTTAAGTTATTATACATTCTAATACAATATACATATGTACGTATAATTAATGATTAAAATGCTAATAAAAACTGTTACAAAAAATTACGTAATATTCAAATGATACTGATGATGATGATGCTGATGATTATGCTTGTATTAAGAGTTGTAGAAAATTGTTAAAAAATATACAGGAATAAATGATATTTGAAAGATTTGCTCTAGAGATTGTTAAATGTATAGTCCGTTGAATGGTCGTCGTATTAGACTTTATACTTCCTTTTAGTAAGTTTACATTAAAAAAACCAGACAAATATAAACATTTTTGCAGTCTTTTATATAAGCTAAATAATTCTCTTTCTCATAACCAAACCTTTCTAAATTCGTACTGAATAAAATAAAAATAGAGATGTGCATAATTGTTGTTGTATTTTTTTTTCTGACCAACTATTTAACAAATTGAGCGGAGCGGAAGTCGTTCCATTTGCACGGCCGTGTTAATTTCATCTTTTTAACACGGTTAAGTCATACCAATTAAGCGATAAATTGTGGACGATCGTAAATTGTGGACGATTTCGATTTAGACAATTTTTCGCAGAATAAATTTACCGTGTAATTTGATGGTTACCTAAAGCACATACTCGTACTTACACATACCAAAAAAAACACTGAAAACTTGAAATCACTAACTTTGAATTATATTGAAAATTAAAACAAATACTAGAACTATTGTAAAGGAATCGATTTCAATACTTAACTCAAATTTACATTTCAAATTACATTTGCAAATACATTGCAAAATTCACAGAGGACGTACATACCATGGTTTTTCTAATGAGAACAAAAAATAAGCACAGACTAACCCATTTAAGAAATTATACTAATAAGTAACAGCAAATTAATTGTAATTTTCACTGCTACAACAATTACAACCATCAAAACAACCAACACAATAACAACCATCATAAGCATAAAATAAGTTCTGACACGCAATATAAAGCAATAAATAAAGTATTAAGGAAAAATGTGTAAAAAAATTAGTATGATGCGGAAAAATTCACACTAATGATAGTGTGTGAGGAAAAACCTTTTCTAATTTCAATTTTAAAAAATGGTTATTAAATGAAAATGATACGAGTATTGTTAATAATATAATCATTATTGAACAAAAAGCATTATGACTTACTTCGTTCTGTAGCTGTAAGACAACAAAGCCATATAGAATTCATGTCCAAGTCATTATAATTATACTTAGTATATAGCACTTGTATCGATTGAAAACTAGTGTATGTAAAAATTGTGGTAGGTATCATCAAACAATGTTATATCCAATATAGCAAACCGTTGAAACAAAAATAAAGTTTAAAAAATTCAAACCGCTAATCAGTTGGGATCAGAAAAACGTTGTTTTAGTTTTAAAAGGATTCGTTCTTTCTCTCTGGCTCGGCCAGACGAAGATAGAAGTATGTACCTACATACATATGTGTCCATACGAGTAGAAGTGAATTTTCGAACTAATAATTTAAATAATTAAGCTCCTCTCTTCGACGAAATGAAGATTCAGAAACAACCGAACTTCCCGTGTTTCTTTCGATATTTTATATCAACCATTTTATATCTGATTAAAATAATTCCAAAACTCATCTAAACTTTCCAACTCTTCGGTGAGTTGCTAATATTTCATTCGGTCCATTTTCGTTGAGCCCTAATTTACACCGTAAATTGATGCTCCGCCCTATTCAAACGAAACCGTACAATTTAAATGTGGCATAGAACAAGAATAAGCTTTAATTAGTTCATGTTTTTAAACCTGCATACGATATATTTATATACATATTAAAATTAACCAAATTAGTTATTTTATGAAATGAGATTTGGATTTTATAACAATTTTATAATTTATGATTTTACTTTTCAATTTCGTGAAATAATTTGCAGTGTTTTTCTTGTTTAAAAAGAGACTAACATTCGCTTTCCTCTCTTTACAGTAGGAAGCTCTGTTCGTTCAGTTTCCTTCGCCAATTTCATTGTGTGTGTGTGTTGAGATTAAGTGCCTCTGTTAGTATAAAGCTCCACTGAAAGCCACCGCGCACAGTATTACCAGTGTAAAAATAAAGCTGCTCCAAGGGGCAGTACAATAACGGCGTTTCTGGGTTCAGCGCAGAGCAGCTGCTTATTAGCTGTCAGTCGTTGGTGGATCCATGCCGAGTGCAGTTGTGGTATAACGTTTCGCCTGTTGCAATTTCAAGGAAAATAAACCAAAAAATTGCAACAAACATTTTAAAAAATATAAGTGCATAAGAAGTGAAAAGTTGAAAGATTACGAGTATTTACATTAACCTCAACTTACTCAGAAGCTGAGCAAACAGTAATTGAAAAAAATATGTTCAATAAAATGTTGAAGATGCAAATGATAACAACAACAACAACCAGCTCAGCTAAAGATTGAAGGAAATTTTTGCCAAAAGGGAAGAAGGTAGTAAAAAAAATTGGGTTGATTGAACAGCTTGCAACAGCTCGTAGACAGAGTTTTTAAGCAATGTTGGTTTGTGTTTAAATACTATACGTATACGAGTATTATATACATATAACTATGTATGTATATACATATGTACGTATATATAAGGAAAGTTTAAAAATAACTTTAAATACCAAATTCCGTCTGCAAAAAGGATTAACTGCAAAATAAAAGAAGGTTTTTTTGCTATACTTTTTTTTTGCAACGAACTAGTCTGCCTGTCTGGTTGCTTTTGTGTGAGTGCGTATGGTGTGTGTATTGCTGGCTCTCTGCCGCTCTGAGCTACCGACTGCAAAAAGAATTCTGTTAAAGAAAGATACCAACAACTTCTCCAACTGCTGTAGTTACCAGCATCCAGCAAATAGGTGGAGAAGCAGCTGGCATCCTTTCTCTCTCTCTCTCGCTCTCTTCGTATATACAATATGTATTCTTAATGCTTCATGAGAGTACTTAAGGATTATATCAATTATATGGTCTCAATTGGTTCGGCTTAACTTAATTTTTCATTATCATATTTAAAAAGTCATGATCTCTTATCATTGCGTTTCTCATAAAATGCGTTGTTTTCATCCTCTTAAAATCATTATAAAATATGTATATACGTGTATTGAAAAAATTCCATCCATTTTAAATGATGATCTTAAAAATATTATACTCGTGTGTTGTAAGCCTTTGAAAATGCAGATTTTTTCAATTATAATATACATATGTATGTATGTACATATGTATGTATTATATAATATAAAAAAATATTGTTGCCATTTGAACTTATCAGTTAAGCAGAAAATGAAGTTTATTGACTTCAGAAAGAGAAGTTTTATGCAATATTTGGCTTTTTACTTTATGGTTTCTTTCTGTTACTTCTGGCATTATGGTTTATTACTCTTAATTGTATATTGGTCCTAATTGTCCATTAGGACAATTAATTGTCCTAACGGTCAATACATCTAAGTAGAAGTGACCGCCTACGAGGGTGTTTAAATAATATGGTTTCTAACTGATCAAAGTTATTTTAGGTGGTAACTAATTTATTTTAACTAGAAATTAAAACAAATTTATATGAAACTATTTCAATTTTGTTAATAGTAAAATTCTTAAATGACTTACTTAATCCCTAAAATTTTTTTCCATAAAGCATTTCTAAAAACAAGCAATCGATAGATGCAAGGTTTCGAAATCATCAGTTGGTTATTTAGCCTTAACTAAAGCTGAATCCCTAGAAACGAACAGAATGCAAAAAAACTTTATCCTCCACCTTGATTTGGCCTTCGATTTGATTATCACGGACACAGACTTAGTGGGTTGTTGTGTTTATCTGACTTGTCTATCGACAACACATCAACTAGAATAACAATAACAACAACAATGACAACAATAACGACGACAGCAACGACGAATCTCTTGCTTTTGTTGAGGCTTTGTTAAGCGGTCGGTCATGTTCAGTCGGCCAGAGATATAGTACATACTACGTCGCCCAACACAAGACACAATAAACAATATCACTGATTATGAAGGATTTTGTTTGTGTTTTTGTTTTTGTTTTTGTTTTGTTAGTAGGAAGAAGGTTCAATAGTACTGATTAAGCAGCGCATTGAAAGTTTCAGTTTCTGTTTAATATTTCTTCTTTCATGATGTTGATGTGTGTGTGTAGTATACATACATACATATGTATATGTAGATTCTGATTACGCACGAGAGAGTAGTTAACCCTTAGTGAGTATGATTTTGACACATACTAAAGTAGTTTAGACAACGTCCAACGTAATCTTTGGCAGAGACTAACGAAATTCATGTCTCGCCAACTTCAACTTTCAACTTTGATATTATCGTCCATTACGAATATTGTTCCTTTCTAGCCCCATCAAATTTCAGTTTTATCCATTGTATAATATTTCCAGCAAAGTTTTATGAATAGCAATCAACAGCTTCTACTCTGAAAACTGCTCTGCAAATGCTGAGTATTCTTGTATGTAATAAAATGAAGTGATAAATAATGTCGCATATTGTATTTTGCAGATTTTTACAATCTTTCTACGATTCAATCTTCAAACAATATCGTCAAGTTGTTTACAAGCATAGTTTTTTTTTTTGTTTATTCATAAAAATACCTACAAACATATTTATATTGTGCAAAAATATTGTACTTACATTTTTTTTCAGTGTTTTATGTGCTTCAGTGTTTCAGTGTTGTGTTTGGATTTTCCATTAACATCAATTATATTGCAACAAGTGTTAATTGATAAAGTTCAATTATGACATTTAGTAAGTTAAATAAGCTGTGATAAATATAAGTTGTCTAATGATAAAATGCATACTAGCGAATGCAACTGTCAATAAAAAAAAAATTTAATAACAAAAATTTTATTTAAAATTTAGAATTTTGTTGAAGAGAAAACGAATAATCTTATACTTTTAGTTATTTGCGAGTAATTATATATTAATATTAATATTAACACTGATAACAGACCTTTACAATTAAAATTATTTAATGGATCATACCTTTTTTTCCACTTCTGTTTCCTTGTGTTACTTTATGCGAGTAACTACGTTGTTGTTTTGTACTGATTAGCGCTTTCAAAATCCATTATTCTATTCTTAAGATGTCCTTACGGCTTTCCTTCAAAGTCGTCCGTATCAGTAGCCATGAAATTTTGTAGCTACACACGTAAACTACTAACTAACTACTAACACTAAAACAAGGTGCACACCGTCGTCGTATCCTTGACTAACCATGATTAAACTTTAGTGAACATAACAAACGTCTCAATACATAAATTACAGCAACCATTAGTAGGCACCGGCGCGGTGTTTCGTGCAATGTCTTGAGACTTCATTCATTACTTCATAAATTCATAAGCCACAGCCATCCTTGGAAGCATATTCTCCTAGAATGGTTTTCTATATTGCTTTTTATATTTGCTATCTTTTCCATATTGCTATCTTCTATATTACTTTTTCTATTCCTATTTCCTCGTCCGGAATATCTGGAATGATAATTATTATAATTGACATTTTTTTACAGTTCAATGAAGTGAAAAATTTAAACAAACAATAAACATTCTATAAATAATTCTTGTTAAAGAAAATGTTAGACAATTAATAGGGGATACACAATATATTAATATATACATACATACATACATATAATAAAATTTCAAAATTTATAAATGAAAAATTCTTTAAGAAAAACTTATTAAAACTTTTAACGAAGGCTTTAACAGAAAGTAGAAATTATCCAAAAAAAAATACTTTGTAAAAATTACTAAAAATGATTAGAAAATTGTGTGTGTAAAACTTTTAATACTTTCGAATGACAGCTATGTGATCGTATGTATGTGTGTATGTATATACTAGAAACATATGTTTACACAAAAAACACACACACACAAATCAGTATAAATATGTTTTTAGCTGTATGCTTACCATTCATGAATTATGGCTTCATTCCAAACATCGATTTGCATTGTTAGCAAACTTATAAATGGGCAAGCTGACGTCTGCACCCATATATACATACACACACACACACCGCCTTATATACCTTTACATAAAATAGGCAGAAGGATTTTCGTTTTCCCTCAAGAAAAATAACGGTTCTTTTACTTGGAATATATTCCACTCTTTGAAGAATCTCCCCCAAGTCATCATCGCTATTATGAAGCTTCAGCATCAGAGAGGATGCCAGCCAAAAAAATTAATAACTACAACAACAACGTCCAATGCATAAGAAAAATAGGTTCGTGTTTGAGATAAATGTGACTAAGAAATATTGTACAAAACGCCTGACACCGCAGAAAATAAGAGAAAAGGAAAAACAAAATCCACGACTATCTATCTATCTACGTTAATAAAAACAATGGACGAATGAATACCCCCAAAAAATCCCCATAAATAATAAAATCATAAATAAAACCACATCATACTCGTATTTGCATAAAGGAAACGGACGTTGTGGTGTAGTGATGACGTCAATAACGTACGAGTATGTACATACATAAGTTGTCTCTACGTGAGTAACAAAGAAACAAACAACATTTAGCTTTATCCATTGACAGTTTGTGAAAATGATTCACGGTATTGTCTTCAAGTGGCTTCTTTGTTTCGAAATACGGATTACGAAGTAATTATTTTATTTGTTGCAAGTTTTTAATTTGCTTTGAGCAACTTTTTCTAAGGTTTCAAAAAATAATTCATTAGGATGTTAATAGCTTGAAAACTTTTCAGAGGATTTTAGATTTGAATTAATTTGAATTTGCTAAAATTATCATTTGCGAAAATCATCAAAACCTTTTTAAGCTCCTTCAAGCGGCTTTTGAGTGATGCCGCTGCAATCGAAAAGGCAATTAGTATTTTATTTCACAATTTTTTATACTCACTATACTCACTTTTTTCGCCCCTTCAACTGTTTCTTTCGCTTTAAGAGTGTCTCTAAAGGAGCAATTAAATAGGTTCCATGAACCTAAAAACCTTGCGCTACTTTATGAACAGAATATTGAATTCACATTTTATTTATCACATTTTATTTAAAGTAATTTTTTTTGTTCCATCCTATAGAAAGCTCTACTGATAACCTCTCACGCATGTTGGCGGGCTTCTTCTCTTCCTCTTTGTGGAAAATAATTTTTTTGCTAGTCATAAAAATTTATTTTATGTTAAAGTATTTTTAGTGCGTTCACTTCTGAAATGCGTAAAAAACATTAAACTTCTCTTAGCTTTTTAAAATTATTGAAATAATTATTCTTTAACACTTTAGCATGTCACGTCACGTATTCCTCACACGTTTTCCTCATTTTAAAGTCTGAACGTGTTTACACTTTGTTTGTTTGTTTATTTATTTGTTTGTTCGTTTTATAGAAAAAGGCAATCAAATAGTCAGTCGTCCGTCAATCAGCTGTTCACTAAGAACTCATAAAATGCTAAAAGGAAACTTGAAAAATCATCAACAGCTATCAAATGCAAATGATTATTTGTGTGATGATAAAGAAGCTGCTGCAATTGTTTCATTGTTGCCTTAAAAGAACTTGCTTTTATTTTCTGTACGCTTAAATACGATGAAACTACGCAGTTCGTAACAATGTTAATTAATTTTAATTTAATTTCTTTCAATAATCTTACTTACTTACTCTCTATCTCTCTCTCTCTCTCTCTCTTTCTCTCTCTCTGTCACATCAACCCCTAGTGATCGATCGTATTGACCTTTGCTGTGCACGCTTATTTTTCTTTTCTGAATCCATTAAGACACTTTGACAGCAAGAATTGTAGAGTTGAAATTAATTTTTTTTCTTCTGCAACTTCTGCCATCGAGGTTTGCGAGGGAAGGATATGCCCTCGAGAACTCAATCCCATTAAAATGTGTTGTCCTCATCTCATGCTTAAAATATTTCACATTCGTTTCGGAATACATTGACCTCCTGGCAAAGGAAAACTTTTGCGATGCTTACGATAAATTAGATCCAAGGAGACAGATCAAACCATTTCGCCCTTCGACCGACTGTTTGAAAATTCTTCACTAAATATTGGTTTTATAACAAAACTCTTTACGCCATTTTACAATAACTGTTATTCCAATTACATGCATGTTTTTCAATGTTTTTCACATTAAATTCACCCTTTTACAAATCGAATTCAGCCTTTTTTAAATCAAATCCACAATTTTGCAAATCAAGCTTACCATTTTGCAAATCAAATTCTTCCTTTTGCAAATTAACTTCACCCTTTTGCAAATAAAGTATAGGGTTTTCTAATAAGGACGGGTCGATGTTGACAGTCTGTGGCGGCCATGTTGTCTTAGGGGCGTCTATCGAATATATTGTTTATAATTTAGCCGGTCATTCCAAATCACCATGAAGAGCTACACGATTGAGCAGACGCCCACATGATAAAGATGTTGACAACAACATCGACCCGTCCCTATTGGAAAATCCTAACCTTGATTTGCAAATGGTTAAAATTAATTTGCGAAAGTGAATTTGATTTGCTAAAGAATTTAATTCAATTCGCAAAAGGATGCATTTGATTTGCAAAAGGATCACTTTGATTTGCAAAAAGTGAATTTAATGTGACGTAAATATTACAATACCTACCATAAATACTCTAATAATCCAGACTCACAGTCTCATATTCCACTTATCATATTGCGTATGAGTTACTGGATCTGGCATTTTGAATTTTATAATTCTCATTTGAGGTTCATGATCTCGAAAACGTGCAAAAATACTCGTAGCTTGTCATATTCTTCTTCTACCAATAAATTTTCGTATACATAATTGAAATTTGCTCTAAAAATGTATGGTCCATCTTACCGAAAGACAGTTTCTTGCTGTCTTTATAGCAAAAACTTGCCGTTCTTTTTCGTTGAACTTTTTATCGTATTTAAATATTCAAAAGCCTCTTAATCCGGTTTTATAATTTTTATTTTTATTTTGAATAGTCGCTAAAATCAAATTGATAATATGTAAAATAAACTGCCTTGAATTGTTTTTAATGAAGCTCAAGAGAATGACGGAAAATTTATGTACATTAAAATATTTCTGTCTTCTACATTTTTAATTTAAAACATTTTGAATATCAGTTTCGAAAACTACCATATACATAATTAAGACATTAGCAATGAATACCTGATGAGTTCATTGACTCTTAATGATCTGTTTTTTTGGACGAGTCCACACATTCGTACTGACACATACTTACTTCCAGAATCTACAGTATGCTTGTACAAACAAACAAAAAAAAAACAAACAAATAAAATTAAGCGTTTACACTAATGCCAGCCGTCAAAATTTTGTTTTCATAAAATTATAAACTGTGTGTGGCTGCGTGTATTTTGTACAATAAATATTTAAACAGAATTAATTTTGCATCATAATATCCAGACGCCTTTTAGGAATATTATTAGGACTTTGCGGTTTTTGTTCTTCTTTTTCTTCTGTCTTTATATGGAATAAGTTCGATCGAGTATTCAAATCACAGTAAATACTTAATCACAGTTATTAAGATCAGTGAGTCCGTTCTGGCTCATCAGTAGCGAGACAACAAGAAGCTGAAAGCTGAAAATATAAAATGTACGAATGCATAAGAAATAAAGAGTTCTTAAAGTTAAATTTAATCGTTATCGAATGGGTTATAGCGTTCCCACAGTAATGAAACAAATAACCACAGAGCAGAAATCAACAACAACAACACAACTTACTTATCACGAAACAATTCTTGAGACAATTTTTAACACTATTCATTTAATGCAATGTAGTGTAGCGTTAAACGACTCTGCTGCAGCTTCTTTGATTAGCTGCACTCAATGAATGAACTCACTGATGAACTCACCAATTAATTTGAAGTCATTCTTTCCTTTAGAATTCTTCTTTATGCATTGAAACAAAAACTGAAAATCTTTCAATCGTATTTTCTTTCCTTTCTCAATCTTGATTTATTCTTTAATTTTTGAGTTTGAAGTGATCATTTTATAGTTTTTCAATTTTTAATACTAATGCCGTTATAAAACATTTCAGATTATTTGAAATAATAAAAATATTAAAAAATCAAACAAATTTAGAATACAGAGGTATCTAATTTTTAATGAAATTTCTCTTATTATTATAGCATAATTTAAGTTCAATATATTTTAATAATAGGCTTGGATATGGCTGCTTTAAGTCCGTTTGTAAATCATTGCAGAATTCTCTTAATGGCACTGCAATAGAATGACAATAACTTTTAATAACAGTAACTGATAACTTTAAATGTTTTACCAAAACCAAATGTCTGTATCCGTTAAATAATTTGATAAAAGTTTTTAATTTTACTGCTAGTTTGTTCAGTGGAAAAAATAAATTGCTTTTCTTGAAGTCAACTCATGATGTTTTACCTTGTGCGAATAGACAATAAAATGGATTTTAAAGCGGTTATAAAAAAGATATACATATGTATAAAGCCATAAATAAAATTAAATCTTGATATATTTTCAGTATCTATTTCAATTTACTATTGGCGGACCAAGCAATGGCTTTAAAAGCGTCGTACCTATAAAATCAAAGACAATAAATTTTAAAATGTTTAACAACCCTTAACGATTTACTCGTAGTTTAAGCATTTTTTCCTTCTCTTCATAATAAAAATAGTCTCAAAATAACTACAAAAAAGCAATAGCATACCATATTTTCGTTGACATATTTTTTGCGCATTTACGAGTATCACTCAAGTTTTTGATTTTGTGTTTAAAAAATAATACGATAATATTTAACGATATTTAAAAACAAATGCAACAATTTAAAAATGTCTTAATCTTTAATGGCCTGCATGCTCTTAAAGCAAAATCTACTAACAGCAAAAATGGTGTGTATTACTTCCTTAATTTAATCAATTTATTTGATCGCCGCTGGTGGTTGGTTTAACATTGGTCTCTGCTTGGGAATCCATATAGGAATTTATACGTAACTATCTGTCTGTCTGTCTCGTTGTTCGCCGTCTTGTCGCCATCATAACTTCTACAGCGTCTGCTCTTTGAGTGCTTGCATACGTTGAACCGGTTCCCATTTTTTTATAGCACTTACTATAATGCGTCGTTGCGTTTCTACTCATTTGTTGTGGCATATTTTTAAGAGAACCACATTCATTTTTATATTTATACCACACTTGAATTTAAAACGGCCGAATAAAAACCAGAAAATAAAACAAAATCGATTATGCATAGTCACAAGCGTTGTAACTAATTGTAAGAAACATAAATTTACATCAACATTTATGGTTTTCTGAGAAGAAAGCGCAGAAGACCATCAACTTTTCTTATTCTATTTTTAATGTATAGATCACGCGTACTCAGCGGCTGTTGTTGTTTGCCTAAAGTCTGTCATTTGGTCAAATGACATTGTCGCATTTAGTGGATTTTGGCAAATAGTCTCAGCCATAGTGCGCCGCCAAACAAACACGTACTGATGAACATATTGTTGCACATACATTAATTTCTTCAACGTCAATTATGGATGATTTATCGGGATGGTTGCCACAGTCCGCCTGTTAGATGGTAATAATATAAAGCTATTGTAGATTATATAGAAACAGATTATAAATAATATATTTACCTAATTAAAATATAAGAATATAAGTACCGATATGAAAACTTCCTTAAGTTAAGCGCTGATTACTAACTAAAACTAAATGCTATATGTTTTAAACATTATTGTTTAATACGCTTAATTTGCATAATTATTTAACATCTTATAGATAACACTTTAAGTAAAGTTTAAGCATGGTAGGTGTGGATATTATGATCGATCATTCCTCTACAATAGTATTAATTATTTAGAGGACAATTTCTAAGAGATATGGCAAAAACCTTAGTGTCATTTCTATGAAAAGTTGATGTTTAAATTATGAATTTCATTATTTGAAAAGGTAAGGGAGGGGGGCGGTGGGCGTTAAAAATGGGGCATTACACTCTACAATAAATCTGTATGTAAATATACATATGTATGCTTCTAAACAGCTTTATAAACGTATGCAATGCATCTATGGCATTATACATAAATAATAACACCGAACCATGCCACACTCACACAAATTTTTACATGTCATTTTATGTACCTACATATATACGACACTTACCACTTTTTAATAGACATTAACATCTAAGCATTTCATAGGTTTATATCTCATGGTTAAGTGTTATTAAATTTTCTTGAAAAGGTCAACTAAAAAAGCATTATTATTGTTTATTTTTTAAACTCAAGCACGCAATTTTTATGACTAACTCAGTAAATGAAAAGAAACAATAATTGTTTGTGATGCCAGAAATCCATTATTTTCAAATATTTAGCATAGCAATATTTAAAACTTTCTTAACCTTTCAAAACTAACCGTTAAATATTGTTGTTTTTTTTTTAAATCTCAACATTAAATTAATTTAGTACTCGTAAATAGTATTGAAAGTATTGTAGTAAAATCAAATACTAAAGTTGTGATGAATTTAAAACACCATCGAAGCACTCTCAAGCCTTAAACTATTTTTCTTAATATTTACTTCTTATCATTTATCCAAATTTATGCAAAGCAAAAATAGATCTTGACGTTTCAGGTTATTTCGTCAATAATTTAAGCTCGTCCATACATTTTTGGACTGTTATTCGTAAGAGTTGCCAAAAGAATTTACAATATGTATGTATGTACGAGTACATATGTAGTTAACATAGCTGTAACAGAGAAATGATTACCTTACGTTCTACGTCAGATTGAGCACTCATTACAAATAGAAACACTTTCTCTCTTTTCACTAGCATCGTCGGCATCATCGGCATAATCATCATCTCATCTCATCATCATCATCATCATCATCATAAGTTGCTGTGTATTATTATCTCTCCTTCTTCTTTTCACAACAATCAGATTACACAAAAATAAGCTTTTACTTTTAACTAAAAGACTAAACTAAACTAAAAACTAAACTTTAACTAAAATAAAAATAAAGTAATAGAAGATAAAAAGAATTAAACTAAAAAATCTGTCATTTAAATTTTTTGGAAATGTTTCAAAGTACTTTATCTAACCAAGGCCAGTTAAAAGTTGGAAAGCTATTCCATTATTAGATGTTATTTTTGGCATGACAATGAATGACAATTTAAAAAAAAAAAAGCAAATTTATTTAACTAATAAATTATGCATTAAGATAGACCACGGAAAAATAGAGCAATAGCAAAAACATGTTTAATACGATATATTGGAAAATTGTCAACGTTGGGGTTGAGTCATGCTTTAATGCTATTGTTCCAAATAGGATATTATTCTAAAAAAAAAACTCACTAACTGACTAACTAACTATACCATTAATCAATCATTCACGACAGTTCTAGCATTGATCGCAGCGTAGTATAAAGGTTTATTTTAGTTATCATTCATGTTTTTGAAGATTTCGTTTTTATTATTTTAAGAAAACATTTTTCTGTAGGTCTATGTTAACCCTAACAAAGCATAATACAGCAAAACATATGTTGTGGATTATGTTAGGGATTATGTTAGAGCTTACATATGTTAGATATAATAAAGCTTATGCTGAGAGAGTTAGACATATTGTTCCACAATTATCGACAGAGAACAATATCCGTGACTGTTACTGCAAAAACGGAGTCCTATTTTTGCGATAACTTCTCAAAAACTTTTAATTTAAAAGAGATCTTAATTAATCAATTAAAATATCGTATTATATTTTCCAGAAATATTTATATGTTCGAGAAGTAAGTACGTATCGTTACTTACTAATGGTCTGTGTGATGAAGTGGAAAATGAAAAAGCACCATTCCATCGCCACCATCATCGTCCGTTCACTTCGCATTCACTTGACCAATGAATTTTCAACTGTCTCTTCCGCTCCGCACATATTACTGAATCTTTCTCCTGAAACAATTTATGAAAAATAATACCGATAAACAGCGTAGGAGTCGGTTAAAAGGAAGAATGCGCTTTATCCATTCCTTTCTGCACTCAAAGTTTTATGACGTCAACTAAGGATATTTTTATTAGCCCTTGGTGTTGGTTTTCATGGAAGGACAGTCATAAAAGCAATCTTTAACAACAATAGAGTAAAAAAAAGTTCTGAGGCTACAGACTATTCAAGTTTTTAAAAATATTTTTACTCTTTCTTGAGTTGGATTTGTTACTCTCGTAAAAGTTAATTAAACCAAGCGTAAAAATATTACCGCGTAATTTTATAAGAATTATTATAATTCTATTATTTGACATTGTTATTATCATTCCAATTTTAGATTAAACACGTCATTGAAGACAGCTAATATTAAAATTAAAACATCCTCGCTCCAACCAATAATCTCTTCAACATTGATGGCAAATATCATTACAAACGAAAACTATTTAAAGCAAAATCCGAAAATTATTCTCTAAACCTAAGAAAGAAGACTGATTTCAAATGCAAAAATGTCATCGCGTTCCAAAGAAAAGGTGGCCAATGCCATACGAAAACTTTTTAAGGGTAACGGAAATGACAAAATTGAAGTGGCCGATGGAAATGCGGCCAAGAATTTAAATGGCGTTGGACCATCAGAGTCACCAGGAAAGCGTCTGAGACGACAGGATAATAAGTAAGTAAAAAAATTCTGTATATACCTAAATATATGTTCGATAATATAATTGGAAGGTAGTCTAATGGCTTTCGTTTCACTTTTTCTTAAAGAGTCTCCCCAGCTACTAGTAAAGCCACCTCTACAGCAACAACAACAACAAAAACAACATCGAAAGGTCATCAACCAGATTTCAGTATTAGAGCGCGACGACTTATGAAGGAATATAAAGAAATAGAGAAGATACAAAATAGTAAAAGAGAGCCTATTTTTACGGTAAGTGAAAAAAATACATATACAAATAAAAGAATTAATTAAAAAAACAAGGAAAACAACAAACGATTAAAACAAATTTTTTTTTTTTACACTTCTTTTTGAATTAACAGGTAGAGTTGATTAATGAGAATCTTTATGAATGGTATGCCCGTTTGCACAACGTCGATCCCGATTCCAAATTGGCTAAGGATATGGTTGAAATGAACATTCCGTTTATACTCCTGCATTTGGTTTTCCCCGATAATTTTCCGTTTGCCCCACCGTTCATGCGTGTCGTTGAGCCTCGCATCGAAAAGGGTTTTGTGATGGAAGGCGGTGCAATTTGTATGGAATTGTTAACACCACGTGGCTGGGCCAGCGCGTATACGGTGGAAGCGGTCTTAATGCAATTTGCCGCCAGCCTGGTCAAAGGCCAAGGACGCATTGTACGAAAAGTGAAGAGCACAAAAGAATTTAGTAGGTACGTGAAAAGTGATAATCGATAATAAGCTTTCAGCGATATTGAACGATATCTATTTTGAAGACGTAGCGCTGAGGAAGCATTTCGTTCACTCGTCAAAACGCACGAGAAATACGGTTGGGTAACGCCAGCGCTCTCTGACGGCTAAAAGAATGAACGAATGAAGGCTGTTTGGAAGGACGGCAGGAAGGAGAGAGGGAAGGAAAGCATTCCGAATTGATGAGATAAACTAGTTCTTGCAACAGTTTTGATGAGATCTGGTTCATCAGCGGACAAAGGTTTAACAACATTAACCGAGTCCAACAAGTCCAACAACAGTCTCGAATTCACAGTAATACTACAACAATAAATGTTTTTATGTTTTTTTATAAAGAAAATTATTATTATTAATACAATTAGTGTGTATGTAGTATTAAATAAATAAAAGAAACAAAATTTTATAGTATATACCTACATAAATGTGGCATGAAAACTAAAGAACAGCTGTTCTTTTAATATATCATATATACGAAATAATTATTTCATGTGATTTATTTTTAAAAAATATAAAACCGAACACTTTATCAATATTAAAGCCAAACATAAAAACGAAAAAAATACTCTCTAAAACTAGTTGGTAGACTCTGTCTAACTATTAACACCATCAATTATTAAAGCACCCAAGAATTTGCCCATTCGTGGTCATAAAAACTCGAAAAAGACCCTAAAAGAGATTTTAAACTACATACATTGAAACATAGCGTAAAATAATTTCTAAACTTAAAAGTTTTTCGTTTTTAGTTGAAATGCAAACAAAATGGACATTAGCTTTTTAATGGGTTAAGTTTTAATTTTAAGTTGTCCGTTGGGCAAGTTTTCTGGTGATTTAAGACAATAGCGTTTTATGTCTTTAATGTATGTACATTAACTGACATATTTTATTATTGTCATTATTTTCTTTATATTCTTTATACTAATAGTTCATTACACACACACTTAAGACCAGAAGAGTTCATAACAAAATTCTTATTTAGGCTTATTTCTCTGTTGCGGATCGTAATTACCATTGTAATCATACAACAAAATCATACAGCATTTTCTGATGTATACAGATCAATTCGAAATGTAATCTGTATCATACACTTTTATAAATTCACACAGCTGTGAAAATATATACACATGTACATATGTACTATGTATTATTAAATATTACTAAAAATCATTTTTTATTTATAAGTAACTGAAAATGCTTACAATGTTAAATAAATTTCATTATGCGTACTTGTAACTTGTAATTTTAAATTCAGGTTTTATTTATTATTGTCAATACAAAAAAAGGTAAGTACATAAGTATGAACGTTCAAATATCCGCCACAAGAAAATGAATGGTGCCTGCTGCTTGTTTAGGGTAATATTTTATTATTCACCTTTCCATGTACCCAAAAAAGTCTCGGGTTTTTACAAAATAAGGACTAAAGGCACTCGGAAGTCCTCTGAAACTTTAGCCTTATGGACAATAAAAATTTCAATTATAAAATTAATAAAAATAATATAAATCAAAACCGTATTCGTTATTTATTGCATCGTCCGTGTTAACCCGATAATATGAAATATTTATTCATCTCAAAAATCAATTAAGTACACAATAACATATTTTGCCAAAAAAAAAATTCTGGCATTTTTCCTCATCTTTAGACCTATATACATATACACAAATTTTCTTCAACATTCTATTCTCTCATTATCTGCGTTCTCAAAACAGTAGTTTTCTGTTATAATTAACTACGTTGCTCAAAGTCCTTAAAATTAATTGATATTTTAAGTATGATATTTTTTTTATCAAGGATGTTTTCTAATTATTATTATTTTGGGAACCCTGTATTGCAGTGCTAGTTCTGTATGGAGGGAGATTCTCTCTATTGCATCCATCCAGTTAACAAAACACAAAACTCATTCATTCACTTGCTCTCTTTCACACACAGTTTTAGAACAACTGTGGCAAGGGCGAATCTGAAGTAAAAATGTCAGCGTTGAATCGTAGAATTATCATATTTTCAATCGTTAATTAAACTGTGAAATTCGTGAAAAACTATATTGAAAACGTTAAATTGAATAAATTTATGAATTGATAATTCATTTCTGACAGAAAATTTAGCTCAAAGTGTGAATTTATATAGCTAAAATTCTCTGCAAAAACTCTGCCTACTCAGCCAAGTGTCAGTCAAAAACATCGCTTCATTCAAGGGCCAAGGGAAAGGATATCAATTTGTAAGTGAAATATTGTGGTTTAAAACAATTAGAAACGTCTAAGTTTTCTTGTAGATGAATAGTAATATATATATATAAGGAGGTAATTTGGAAATTTTTTCAAAATTGTGTTATTTACACGAAGAAATCATCAATGAAAAAATGTTCTTCCGTGTCGGAAACGAAAGATTTGGCACATTCAATGCATTCGAACGGGTGGTGTTCAATGAGAAGAACTTAAAGGAAAATATTTAGACAAGAACAAATAAATACGTATAAACATTTAATTAATTACTTAAACAATAGAAAAATTGTTTGGAATCTATATTAATAAACTAGGAACATATTTACATATTTGGTTAGGGAGCGACAAAAAATTTTGTGTTGGGGTCTGGACCGAAAACAACAACGAAAACAAAATAACAAAATTTGAGCTGTTTCGAAAAGGTAAACATAAGCCATAAACTAATGTTCGAAATACCATTAATATTTAAAAAAGAATACATATGTGAAATAATAAAAATATCTTTCGAACAAAAGATTTCAGGAAAGAAACAAACATTTAGGCAAAGGTAAAGGAACATCTGTGTGTCTCATTCTGTACTGATTTTCAAATAGAATTGAGACTCAGGTAGAGAAATTTTATGATGTTATAAAATCTGTCTTTACAATTTTTTTACGGGCACTATTTCTCAGTGCATTTTTTTTTCTTTTGCTTTGAACACGAACATAGTGGGTGATTCTAACCACGCATAGAATCAAAACAGTACGATCACTTCTGATCGATCGTCGTCTGCTTGTCTTTGGGTTGGTGGTCGATTGACCGTTTATTTTACGATTTTGACAGCGAAAAGACAGCGATTGTAAGACTAGAAATTCTCTTTTCTTTCGAGAGAAAGAAAGAAACCCCTAAAATAAAACCATTTTTCGTTAATGTTACAATTTAAAAATAAAATGGCAGAGAAAAAATAGTTTAGATTATTTATAAATACGCCTCATCAACAGGCACAACTTGGAAGTGAGAAAAATCTTGGGTGCACTTTGAAACCAATCGAGTAAGCAACAGCAATGGACGTGAAATCATCGGCAGCGTCAGCAATAACTGAAAGACCAACTACGCCATCAACAACATCGTCAGTGGCTACTACCTCGGGCAATGTGGCGACAACAACAACACCACCACTATCGACATCGTCAAAAGTACTGAAGCGCTGCTTAAGCGTACCCCTTATACACAATCTTCCTGTTGCCAAGACTGCAGGAGCTGGACATGGCCATGGACATACCACGTGTTCCATGACTACGCGTGCAGCAGCAGCTGCAGCCGCCGCTGCCGCTCATAAATCGAAAATAGCCGCCGCCGCAGATCAACAAATGAATATATCCAAAAAGCCTTCTACCAACGACAATTCAACAGCGGCGACTGGCAACAACAACGGCGGCATAAACATTCAAATACCGCACTCAAATCCTTCGTCAAGGTAAAATTTTCTAACATATTCCACCGTCTAATGACGAAGAAATGACGCCGCCTCGTCCACTAAACCATGTTTCTTTCTCATTTCATTGCAGGGAAGTCTCACCTGCTCCGGTGTTCAATATATTTGCGCCGCGTGCACGTCGCTACTCAGCCAGTTACAGTCCACACGGCAGCACTAGTGCTGTCAATGTTGCTAGTGGTGGTGTCGGCGCTACGACAGGTGCGCCACTTCGTCTAACGCCACGCGTCTCTCAATTGCGGCAAGAGGAATGCGTTGATATAAACAGTCGCGAAGTTAACCATGAGCGTGAAGTGCACAGCGCCATGCAAATATCTCAGAGTTGGGAGGATCTTACTCTAGTCGCCGAGAACTGGTCATGCAAATCCGATGAACTTAGCAATCCACTGCAAGTAGCTCTTCCGGCGGGTGCGTCCAGTTGTTCCAGTCCCAGTCCCACCAGGTGAGTTAATGGTTTAGCCAAAAAGGCAGCTTAAATTAGTTTTTATGCAAAGTTATTGCATTTTTAATTTGTGATCACAAAATTTCCATTTTCTTTCGCCAGCAATCGTGCAGGATTACGTCTTCCGTATGGCCTATCGCCATCGCCGACACGACGTACCTTTGCCACACGTCGTTCGATGTCTCCGATAGCCATGCGCCCTTCACAGCTGGGCCCAGTTAAGCGTAAATTTGAATTGGAGGAGAACAACTGTAGCAATTGGAATATTTACTCGCCACCACCGCTAAAGAAATTCGCCACAGAGAGGTTAGTTTTTTAGTTTGCTTTTTAGTTTTTCATATCTTAGCGATATTTTGTCGTAGTCGTGGCTCATCGCCCATCTGCCAGTCCCCGTCTTCCGTTTGCCCCAGTCCAGACTCTGGCACGTACGACGGCCGCATTACTCCCAAATTGTTTATCTCAAAACTCTGCACTACAAACACGAACACGGGCAGCAATTCCGCCTGTTCTTCACCCATGTCCACGCAAACAATGTTGCCGGCAAGCAGCAGTTCAGCTACGGTCGAATCCACCGGCGGGAGGTCGACACCCAGCATGATACTGTCGCCCTCAACAGCGACATCTTTAACCATTTGTGGAGGCAGTGAACCGATGTCCATCAATGCGGTCATCGATGAAGGAATATCCATATCTGATATTGATGAGAAATCACTACGCAACAGTGCGATGATGACTATGAAACGTATGTCCACCGACATGCAAGATGAGACTACGCTTATGGACGATAACAAGAGTGAAACATCGTCTATTGGCGGCTGCTCCAGCATAAGCACCGAATCGTCATTCTGCGAAAGTGGTAACAGAACGATGGCCACCAGCACGACAGCCTGCTTCCTCAATAAATTCATGTTGGACGATGGAGTGGGTACTGCTGTTGCCAGCCCGAATAAGAACTTCATTATTAACAAGCAGGGCTTTAGTGGGCCCAAGAAGTTCATTGTCAACCATGACAATCTAGCAAATAGCGCTAGTAGCAGCGGCAGTAGGTGTAGAAGTTTTAGCAGAAATAGTAGCATCGAGAATATGGATTGTATAAATAATCAGTGCGATACTAGTGGTGGTGGTGGGGGTGTAAAGATGAAGAAAAGTAGTGCAGATGTGGACGTTAGCGAACTAAGCGGAGAACAAAAGATTTGAAATTAGGTCTGCCCTCTAAACAACTGTGTTGGACGAGGCGCGTCAGTTGTATATTTTTGATGATATAACTGTTTGAATTTTTTTTTCAATATCATACATAAATACGTACTATATAAGCAATATCTCTATAGTACTCTGCTGCACAGACGACGGAGCTGTACTTAGGTAAAAACGTCACGAAGCAAACGGAACGCAAGAGTCCATTAAAAATTATATTTTTGATTCGCCAACAATGCGGCGAGAAAGGAAGCAATAGTCGGTTTCCTGTGTGCACATAACCTCTGACAACCTATCAGTTAAAGACATTAGTTAGAATAACTTTATTTGGTAAACCTTGTTTAGGAGTTGTTCGGTTTTAGTACAATAAAGTAGTTTGTTTTTGGGTGGGCGGGCATGTTTGATTCTATTGTAACAGATTTTTACTGAGTTAGAAATTTGGAAAGGTTTTGTTTTCTTATAATGATACCAAAATTGCTAAAGGAAAAAAAGGAAAGCCTCTAATTTTATATTGTTTGCCTTAAGTTAAACAAAATATACGGTTTTGTAGTAGCAACAACCAACCATCCATCACATTTATATACATACATCGCAGCTCGAAATAATGTTTATGCATATTTTGGAGAATTAAAAGGTGGAAAAGCCTTCGCGGAATGAGCGAAGGCTGCTGAACTGCTGGGGGCATCGTTATAATACGCCTGCGAAATGGCTAATTTTTGAATAAAATAAAAAAACGCTACTTATGCGATTTATGCAGAATATAAAATTTACCCCTTCCAGTCCAGTTCTTGATACGGCAACCAACATACACACGACAGTTTATACGAGTATATATGTACATGTATATTTTTCAAACTTAGCACAAATACCAAATTTACTACTGTTGAAATATCATATGTATGACTCTTAGATGGATATTAATATCAATACGATAATAATATAAATAATTGCACGTTATGTTCTTATCTTGAAATTAACTCACGTTTACATTTTAACCGTTAATTTATTCTAATTATAAGAGTGTAAGTCAGTATATAGAATATGTCTGTATATGCAAAGAAAGCAAAGCAAAGAGCAGTCTGCTATATTAATGTAAAACGTAAGACTCTACTCACATTTGCCAAATCTATTGAAACTTATTGCATAGTAAAAAAACATAGTATAAAAACAGTAAAAAAGACCTGGCAAGTCCAAATACATACATACGTATATAACTCTACTACCAACATCATTCATGCATGGTTATTTTTCATACTACATCGCACTACGTGTACCACGTAGTAAAAAGTAAATTTAGAATTTTTTGGCGTTCGAACATTTTCGAAATAAAAGATATTGTAGCAAAAAAAAAAAGCAGCTAAAGGTATTTTTATACGGAATATGGTTTTATGACGGAAGGTTATATGGCGAAAAGGTTTAAAGCGAAAGTCCGAAAACCGCCATAAACACGCTCGCTGAGATGAACAAACGAAACGAAGACGGTTCTTTGGTTACCTCTAATCAGTTCCACACCTTCCGATTTATTAGTCAACTAATAAATCTTATTAAAGATTTAATAGCGTAGCTTAGCGCTGGTTTTTAATATAAAATGTAGCTTGGTTTTAGCTATATGGTCATCGACTTGATGGTCATTGGGCCATTGATCTTGGTAAGTGCAACTTTCTTCAGTTCATCAATTAGGATCGAATGTTCTGTGCCATTTACATGAACCTTTTAGTTAGGATAAAGCATCCTAGAAGTACGTTACAAATAGGTATAAGTCTGCCAAATTATACCTTAAAATCACAATTTATCGCAAAACTTGGCACAGAGTATGACATTTTTACTAGATGACCAATTTGCATCTGCATCGATCGGCTTGGTGGGCTTTTAAAGTTTATTGTAGGAGCGATTTTTTTTTTTTTAAACACTACAAATAAGGCCTCTATTATAAATCGAACAAAAATATATTTTTTATTTATTAATAAAGTTTGTTTTTAATTAATTATGAAATAAACTTAAATTAGTCACTAACAAATAAAGGTCTTCGGCCTAAACAAAAATATAAACAAACACAAAATTTTAAAAAACTTTTAATGGATTGAACCGTTGAGAAAATGGTTAAAAACAGTTAGCCTTAAATTAAAGAAACGCCTTTTGCGATTCATGCAACTGCCTATTTTTTTAGGTGTGATAATTGAGAGTAAAAAAAATACACAACAGAAATCAATTAAGTACAAAACATCAATTTAAAAATATCAAAAATTCGCATTTTATTGGTAATAAATTAGAAAATACAATATATCTTAGCATGCATAAATACGAGTAAATGAGTATACAAAAAGTTATCACAATAGTGGATTTAAAAAATATATTCACACCCAAGCAATATTATTTATACATACGATAAAAGGTCGACTAATATAATCTTATATTTCTTTTAATTATATTATTATACACAATATGTAACAACGAAATCGACCTTTTTTTATATTAAATATTGCTAGTAATGAATAGTATTGCTTTTGTATGTAAATGAAGGATTAGAGTCAAAATATTCAAGACTGGCTGTACATATACATACATAGTATATTATACATATATCTGTTTAGATAAATAATATCAGAGGTCCGAATATAAGAAAATCGATTATGAAACGTGAAGTGCGAATCGCATTAAACAATACGAAATGGCAAATATGCCCGAAAATGTGATTCACTTTACTTTTCATAATCGACTTTTTTATATTTAATTGTAGGGCAGGAGAAAACTACAGTATGACGAACTTTCAAAAAAGGTTGAAAGCATTTTAATACTTTTTTAAGAACGTGCACAAATAGATACTGCCACAATTCCCGACCAAAATAGACTGACTTTTCTTACACGCATTTGGTAGGTCTAAACATATGGCCCCAAAATGAGCTTCTGAGATTAATAATAGGTATATAAATTAGAGTAAACAATTGAAAGGGTAACGAATACATCCTCCAGGAACTCGTTGCATTTATAATATTTTCAATCGATCTGTAATGTCTTTCTGATCAATATATCATGCGAAATGGTATCATGCGCTTGATGGTATCATGCGTCTATTCGTTTCATTTCGCCATGTCTATTTTGGTTGGGCCTTGGTATGAAATATGAAAAAAGAAAATTTGTGCGAGCTAAATTTACATACGGTTACAAAATTTTAATTTTTAAAAAATTGTCCATCAACGTTTTCACAACATGATCTAGAGCTAACGTTTACATTTTTATATATTTCATAAAAAGCAGACTAAAGCACAGTATCAATAATTTTCAGAAAAAAATTTTAAGCGTTTTGAGAGTCACTTTTTAAGTGATTAGCTAAAACCTAATGGAATGTAAAGAAATTTTTAAGTCTAAAGCTCAGCTTAACTTAAAAATAATAAAACAATAACGAACGATACACTTTAACGCCTAAAAAACATGGTCCGATTTTGAACCATTGAGTATCACCAAAAACTTGCGAAAACTTAGGTTTTAAGGAATCATCGTGAATGCTGTAATATTCGACTTTTATCTGAACTGAGTTCGTATCTTTTAGCGCCTTACGAAGCTTAATCTAATCCCATTGTCTTCAATACTTATTCTTCAAGATTTTTGTCATCGATTTCAACGCTAAACGCTGCCTCCTCAGCAGCTTGTTTTTTCGTTTGTTCGTCGTGCCCGGCTAAATGCTTTACGAGCCGCTCACGCTCTGCGAATGTTTCTTTGCAGACATAGCATTCATAAAGGAAGATTGTAGGATCGTGCTCTTTCAGATGCTCCGTATATATTTCTATATCCGTAAAGCGCTGCCCGCACTCGCAACACTCCAGCCAATCTTCCGCCGACGAGTCGTCTTCGTTTGAGTCATATGAATCGTCTTGAAATTGTGCATGCTTTGATTTGGAACGCTTCTTCGTTGGACTGCTGCTGGTGGAGGATTTGGGATGAGTACGTTTGTGATCGATGTAGTCGAGGTAATCGCGCGACTTGTAAGCACAAATATGACACTTATACCAGCGCTCGCGCTTATGCGTGACCATATGTTTCTTCAGCGTCGAATACTCACGAAACGGTTTGCGACACTTGGTGCAATTGAAGGGCTTTTCGCCGGTGTGAATCATGAAATGACGCTTGAGATTGTGTCGCGTGCCGAATGGTCGTTGGCAGAGTGGGCAGGGAAACTCTTTGCGCGTGACCACACCTGGTTGATTGAACGCGGGTCGATGGACCGCAGGCACGCTATCGAGTATTAGCTGCGTTTCGGAAGTACTTGGCGGTGGCCGTGTCATGCTGGCGATGGGTGTTAGAGGAGGCAAAGTTGGCGACGGTGACAGCGGCGGACTCTTAACGTTGGAAGGTTCTTGCACTACAAGTGGCGAAGTTGCGGCCATTGGCGGGGTCGAAGCTGGTGTTAAATGTCGTAAAGGCGCTTTCTTCGTGTTAATGCAGCACAATGCCGATGGAGGAGTTTGCGATTTTTCTGGCGAACTGAGCACTTGTGGGCGCATTGCGGCCAATGCGGCGGCACTCTTCGAATCGCATCCCAAACAGCGAGTGGGATCATGCTCGGAGGGCGTGTTGAGGCGACAGATCATACAAGTGAAGTTAGGGTCTAGAATGTGGCGGCGCCGGTGCTTTTTAAGGTCGCTGAATTCGCGAAATCGGCGCTCGCACAAGTCGCAGCCGAAGGGTCGCTCACCTTGTCATGTAGAAAGATATACATTGGGAAAGTGAATGATTGATTAAAATATGGCTTGTAAAGAAGTGTGTAAGTTTGAGCTACAGACACCAATACGAGTAAAAGCAAAAACGTTTTCGATGGACAGACAGCGGTTGGGGGTTCGGCGGAATAATAGACAAATTTTTAAATTGATACGATCATATATTGATAGACTGATTAACTCATTGAATCTCATATAAACATGTTGATAGTTACTGAATACTGAAATAGAAGTTGATTTATTCGAAACGTACAGATTGTTTATAGTGTACCAGGAAGGTTTGTGCAACGAAGATCTTTATCACTCTTTCTTTTTTACGCGCTCACCTGTGTGTATCATCATATGTCGCCGCAGGTTGTAGCTGGATTGTACCTTTTTGCCACACAGGAAGCACTCGAAAAAGGCGCGCTCACGACTCTCTTCCAACTCATCCCAACGCAACTCGACACCTTCCTCTTGTTCGTCAATGAAGTCGATGTTTTCCTCTTCGTCTTCCGAATTCAAAACAACCACAGCAACTCCGCTGCGGGCCTTGTTGGCTTCATTCTGCACGCCGCTGCCGTCTTCGTCGTCGGCATCGCACTGCAGCTCGCAGCTGACGGCAGCTGCTGCAGCCAATGGCAATTCCGCCTCAGCATCTGGCTCCGATTCACTGCTGCTGTCAACCAGATCAATGCGTGCAACGATCTTTTCTGTTCTTCTTTCAAGTTGCTGCGGATTACTCCTTTCCAAAGGAGATGCCAATGCGGGATATTTCGACGTCACCGCTGTGGCCTGTTCTTCATCATCTAACTCTATGATTTCGTACACGACGGGTTGCGGTTGGTTTTTCGTTGTGTTCTCAGCCTTGACCTTCCTGCGTCTTTGCTGTTCTTTTTCGCCGATCTTCATGAGGAAACCCTTAACCTTTGCATCGTCGATAGACACAAAATTTTCATCTGGTTCCTGATACACAAAATTATTGCTATATTCATTCGCATTCGCGTTGATCAGCGGCGGGATAGGATTTAGACAGTGCTGCTGCAAGCGTACATGGTGTTGTTGCAATGGTGTCGGCGGCAGCAGTACGCCACCACCACCAGTCGTCCGGTACGGAATTCCAGTGCAGCAGGGCGGTTCGAATGCTGCACAACAAGCCAAGTTAAGCGGGCTGGGACTGGAGTTGTTTTGTTGCGTGTGCGTGGGCGCGTACAAACTGTGCATAAATTCCGAGCAGAGTGGGTCTCCCCTGGTACCGGGCAGTTGCATTGCGCCTCTATGTCCTCTATGCAGAACTCCGCTTCCCGAACGTTCCCAGGGCAAGTCTAGCACCATATCCTGCTGTGCTGCACTGCAACAGTCCATTGTCGTTGCCGCATATTCCAAACAGCTCGGCATAATCATTTCTGGCGCTGTGCCGGATGGCAGGGACATGGGTAAAGGAGGTGGTAACGGCAGAGCCGCATCATGCATAGGCGCGGAGGCTGGTGATGAAGTTAACGGCGATTGCATGTGAGTGCCGGAACCCAATATGTGTTGTTGCTGTAATTGATGATGGTGATCGACAACTTTAAGTGTCGAATGCGGAGAGCGTGATGTTGCGGCAGGTGAACACTTTAGTTTCATGAGTATTTCCATTTTAATAGGTCTGCAATTAATATATTAAATTAAATATTCTATATTTGTTACATTTAATAAAGCAAATGGAAATGGAATGGGATTTTCTGTGGACCACAAATCTAATTGCCAAAGTTTTCGAAATTATTGATGCAACAGAATGAATGCATTGAAAAGAAATTAAGCTTGAAGCGTTTTAAAAAGATTTTAAAAGGGCGCGTTACTAAAAGATATGAAGAAAATTAAAGATTTTTAATAGAATAAAAATTATACCGCCTTAAAATTCATACTTAGGACTTTGCAGTACATTGGCGAACATTAGAAAGGACATTGAAAGGTTGATGCCAAGAATAAAGAACGACATTTTGGACATTATCAAAACGAATTATATACGAGCTTACTCGAGTCATGCTTAGCATTTTACATAGTTCGCTAAATTCGATAGGTTTTTCGAGGCGATGACCTTCTTACTCATACCTTGCGTGGAACCAATAGCTTGGTGTTAATATTACAACTTTATGAGAAATTTTTTAAATATTTTAAAGGTCAAAAGTGATAGTCTGATTGTTCCATTGAATATAAATTACTTCAAGCCCAAAGAAGAAAAAACAAACTGAGCAGTCGTCTTGTAACCCGCGGATATTTAATTAAAGCAGTGTAGGTATTTATGTACATGTGTGCGTAGGTACATATATATATATGGTACATCTTAAGGCGTATGACAAATAAATTTCTACACAAAAACACACAAGGTTTCGCGGTAATTGAAAATTACGTGTTTATGGACCCACTTTCCTTGCGCTATTTTCAGACTGTTTTCTGCGACATTATATTATAGTAGCTCGCAGATTTTTACCACGCAATATTTCCGCTTACATGAACAAAATGTGTATGTAACTTGATGGAAAAATACTCGACCACTAAATAAAAACGCCCACCTTAAATTTGCAGAACAAATCCTCTTTACTTCCAATTCACAAGTTCATATGCATTATGTGGCTTGCTTTAGGTTTCTTCAACTCCGCTAAACGCCGCGCGAACTGGATCTGGATTTGGCTTCAACTGAATCAGCAAAGCACGAAACTTTCGAGTCGCGTCTCATCGAGCCGAGCCGAGGCCGTCGCATTGCGTGTTAACTTGAATTTTTCAGCCAAATTCAACACCAGGCAGCAAACACAACAACAACGTCAACTGTAAGTAAGGTATGAAATCACGTCTTCAGCTTCAGTTGCAAGCCTCACGATTTTCTTTTTCAGTTTATGGTTTCTGTGCGGCCGTGTTCGTATGTTGATGTGTGTGTTTGTGGAAAACTGAATGACAGTGTATACAGAAGAAACACTTAAGAAAAACAGGCTGAAAAAATTAATGCACAACCACAGCCAGCTCGTCACGGATCCGTTTCTCCGTGCGACTCGACTCGACTCAACTCGTGGGGGCTGGATTAGTTCTTCGCAGCAAAGTTGTCAAACAGCGACGGGTTCAGCGTTACCGTCACCGTCACCACTTTTGAGGAAAGACAGACAGACAGACGTCCGCCCTCCAAAATCGGGTTTATCGTTTAATTATAATCTCGTGGATTTTAGTTCTTTGTCTCGATTGATATTCCTCCAAGATCGCTTTTCTTCACTCCTTTTTGCATTTTTCTTGTTTTAACTTTGCTTTCACATGGCTTTTCTTTTGCATATTTAAACCATACATTCTTTTGATTAAGCAAACATTAATATATATATATATATATTATTAAAGTAGTCCAACAATCACAAAAAATTAAGATTCCAAGCTACCCTTTTGCAATCAGGCAAACTTCCACGGCTCTCTTTCCTTTTTGGAAATTGCATGAGATGTATTTTTACACTCTTTTGCTTTCATTTTAGTATTTGTCAGGGTTGTAGAAAAGTAGTGTTCGTTTGGTTTTCTAAAATTTCAATGGGAAACATTTAAATCCAATTTAATGCACACTATAATATCAACTAAAACGGAATTATATTAACACACTCTTCTATCTGCAAAATTATTATAATAACGAAACTACAAAATATATCTCAAACATGCATTAAGCTTGTTTATTTCAAATAAAATATGTTTTTATATAAAGTTGATAATAGTAAATGTTTTTCTTTCCTACTTTTTCTAAAATTTTAATTATGCAACCGAGTATGAGATTGATTGTCAAATTTCTCTCCCGTTGAGTTGATATCATTTTACATTGCCAAATTTTACACACTAGAATTGAATATAATAAAAATTAATACAAAATAACTTTCCTTCATCAGCCACGCATTCGGCCAGTGTTATTCATAACAACGAGCCCACGCAGGAAACAACAACAACAACAACTAGCTCTCAAGATCATTTAAATATATCCATAACTTTTCACAAAAAGGCCACAAAAGTGTAATGGGAACCGAAGAACTAAGCGTGGGTGAAAAAATTCAGAAAGGTTTCCAGATTAATTATATGATATTGCGGGACGCTGACACAGGTAAAGTCTTATGGCAGGAAAACAAAGACTTCTCCTCACCAGATGTGGAACATGAGGCTCGTGTTCCTGTTAAGATATTAGATATACGTGCCGTCTCGCGTGAGATAAATTTTAGTACAATAGAATCTATGGAAAACTTTCGTTTGGATCAAAAGGTGCTCTTCAAAGGACGTATTATGGAGGAATGGTTTTTCGAGATGGGTTGGGTTGGAGCGAACACAACAAACACTTGGCAGTCCACCATTGAAGCAGCTCCCGAATCGCAGATGATGCCAGCAAAAGTCTTAAATGGTAATGTGACCATACAGACCAGTTTCTATGACAACGATACACTCATCACAAAGTCAGTGGTTCGTCTCTACTATATTTAAGTGGCTTATGCAGCAACGGGTACATTCCAAGGTTGCTGCATTAAGATGCCGAAAACAAATAAAACCACTTTTTATATAAAATATGTTATTTACTATTTAATCAAGTATAATTTATAGCTATATCTTTAATTTCAAAAGTATAACAATTTAAATTGTTGCCATGTTCATAAACTAACTAACTAAACAAATATTTATTCATTGCGAAGTTAGTGGTTGATTTTATAAATTTGATGTTAAAGTAAAAAAGAAAATAATGATTTACTAAAAATGCATTTTATTAAAAAAAAATTAATATAATAAAATTTTAAGTTATCTAAATTATTTTTGATACTAAGGATTAAGTTAATTTATTTTACAAATTAATATACAAAGAGAAAAAGAGACCGTAATTAAAATAAAAATAAGTAAATTTGAATAACATTCAAATAAATTTCGAACGTGTTTTACTTACTAATAAATGTATAGTATAAATTTAAAAAGTAATGTAATCTTTAAAATTTCACTGAGTTTTTTTGAATAAAAAAAAGGTTTTGTGTTGATTCCAATGATGTCCTTTTATTCTTATCAACCAACCTTCGATAAAAGAAACCAAGATAATACTTATACATAAATTTCGGTTTTTTTAAGCTAAAAACGAAATTTCGTTTGTAATTGCGCAACTTGGTCACTCTGAAGAGCGCGACTGTCAGCTGTTTTTAAAAATGTCTAGTCAATTTTGGTCTCTTTTCATTTGGCTTGAATCAAAGAAGAAAACAATAAAGTGGAAGGAGGCGTTAAAAAATTAAACTACTAATTATTAACTAAAGAATGATTATTTATGGAGTGTATATTGTCAGTAAATCCGGTGGACTCATTTTCAACTTGGACTACAATGTGCCGCGCATCGAAAACGAGAAAACCTTCACTTACCCATTAGACCTTATGTTGGATTATGAGCCCAAGAAGGTGTCCGTGGCGTTTAATCGAAAGGATAACATTAATGGTAATGCGGTTAAAAGGTCACAAATGATATTGTGTCATATAACGTTAAATATATTTACTCTTATAGTGGGTCATGTTCTCGTGGCTGTAAACGGTGTAGTGGTGAATGGTGCCACTTTGGAGGATGGACGTGAAGTTAAAGCAGTTCTGGAGGCTAAAGAAAACTATCCATTAAATTTGAAATTTAGTCGGCCCAAAATGACAACAAACGAGAAAATATTTCTAGCGTCCATGTTCTATCCGCTCTTCGCTATAGCCAGTCAATTGAGCCCGGAGCCGAAGAGCTCTGGCATTGAAGTGCTGGAGACGGACACTTTTACATTGCACTGTTTTCAGACATTGACTGGAGTTAAATTTATTGTGGTATCCGAGACAGGGCTGAGTGGGATGGACATATTGCTGCGGAAAATTTATGAGCTTTACTCTGACTACGTACTGAAGAATCCATTTTATTCATTGGAAATGCCAATACGTTGCGAATTATTCGATAATAAATTGCAAGCTTTACTTGATGTCGTAGAGAAAACGGGACTGAACAATTTGGATAAATAATCCATCAACCACATTGAATGACAATCGCAATTGACAAGAAGTTTTTATAGCTTGAGATAAATTGGTCTCTCTGATAGAAGATGATAGAATATATGTTATATCTTAAAAGAAAGAAATCGATTGATAGAGAAATCACCAGATAAATAGGCAAAAGTAATTTATGGAGAAAATATGTTAAATGTTGTATAAAAGTATTTATACGTAATGTTTAATATTTTTTATGAAAATATTAAGTTGTATTTCAATAGCGCCGCCCAATTAATATTCCATTAAAATTAATACTGTCAATTCCTTGGACTTTTTTCTTGCCCGAAAAAAGTGAAGACTAATAACACAGAATCATCCGATGCAGTTAATAGCTTTATTTAAATAATGCTTGATGGTCTACAATAGGCAGGAAATTGAAAATTATTATTAAATTATTTGTAGTTAAATTAGTCTGCAATAAAAAATTTACTCTAAATTGCACGGTGTGGTTATACTTAAAATAAACAACAAAAGCTAGAATAAAATAGTATATTTATAAAAATAAATAATTTATGAGTATAGTAAGTGCGTTTAAAAAAGCGACATAAATATGGATGGATTTATTACAAATCTAATTTGATTTTTTTTTCATAACATATATTTGGTTAATTCATCATCATTGATTATTGGTGATGTCGAAGGGACCTGCAGAGGCCCAACAAAAGTTCAAAAGCTTGTTCTTAGAATGACGGACGATTAAATACATAATAAAAGCTTTAGGTTAATTTTTTATTTTTTGCTTCAATAAAACTTTCCACAACTCACGGAACTATTTAACCTTTTACCGAACTCTATCTCTATTTATTAACTAAACCTCGAGCTTTTGGATACGCCGAAGTGGGTTTCTTCAGTTGAGAGCCACGCCCTGTCGGTGGACGTTTGTTTGAATCCATTGAAGGTGTTGAAATTCCCCGACTTGACTTCACCGCCCGCACTCCAGTGGCCGAAGCCATGTCATTCGACAAGGGCGACAAAACTGGCCCATTAGTTGCTGTGACTGCATTAGCGCTTGCATTAATAATATTTTCCAAACGGTTGCGTATCGAGTTTGTATGCGAATCAACAATATCGATATCATCACCGGTCTGCATTGCTTGAGCGAGAACGGCTTGCAGTGAAGCCGATACCTTCGGCGAGCGATACTCCTGCGTAGTGCGGCAGGGCATTTCCAATTCATACGATATAATATTTTCACTTTTGAAGCGCATGGCGGACGGTGTGTTCTTCTTGGATTCTTGCAAACCGTACTCAGAAATGGGTCGACGTCTTTGGGGATGTGAAACGGGACGTTTGCTATTAAAACCATCACTGGCAAGTGGTAGTGCAGAAAATTTCCACTCCTCTTGCTCCTCATCATATTTTGCTTGTGTATAGAGGCGTTGTTTGACCTCAACCGGAACAAAATTATCGATTATTAAAAGCTGGCGTTTCAGCTCTTTAACTAACTCATTTTGTGCCATCTCGAGCTCACGCAAATCTTGATTATGGTCGAATTTACAGTCGTTGAGCTCTTGCTGCAGCGCCAAATACTTCGCATAACATTTGGAAAGTTTTCGCTTTTTCAGTTCAACTTCTTGTTCCAGTGAGGTTACCGTTTCACGTATCTCCAACGTTGTCTCCTCCTGCAGTTCGAGTTGCTGTTGTATTTCGATTTCACGTTTTTTGCGCTCTGCAATTTCGACCAACTTCTTCTCTAACTCTATCTGGCGTTCACTGTAAGTGTCTAGCAAATTCTTGCCTCCTCGCACTAGCTGCGATTCCAGTTCAGCGAGCTTAGCCGCTAATTTGCTATTCTCAATACGTTCGCGCTGCAGTTCCTTATTAGATTCGGCTACTTCTGCTTCATTTTCCTTTTCTGTTTCCGGCTCCTCTTCGCTTTCCTCAATTTCCGCCTTATCACCGCCTGATTTTTCTGCTTCCTCCAGTTCTTTGCTTACCTTTTCCTTCTTTGGTTTTTTAACGCGTTTCTTGGGAGTTTTCTCCACACGTTGTTTGGGAGCAATCAAGCGTTTCAGGCGCTCAATTTCTTCTTGATATTCCTTTAGTTTAGCATCTTGTGGATCTTCATTCTTTATAGGTTGATTCTGAATGGTCTTTGCACGCAAGGCATAACGCAATGTAGTCAATGTCTCATTATAATTATAGGCAGAGGGACCGATATTGGCAATCATGATAGTCTTTGAATTGCCACCGAGTGAATCCTGCAGCAGGCGGGTAAGCTTCGAATCGCGATACGGTACATGTGGCGAGTTCTCCGCTAAAGCAGATATGACATTACCGAGTGAGGACAGAGCTAAATTAATTTTGCTCGCTTCTTTAAGGCGTTCAGCGGATGCACCCGTCTTCGTTTGCCTCTCACTTCCGGCCAAATCAATAAGATTAAGTTTTCCAACCTTGATGATATTGGTATTAATGTCGCACATCTCTATTTTGATCATAAATATAGCATGCGATCTGAAAATGGAGAAGTTGTTTTTGGCTAGAGACTGAAACAGAGAAACAGAAACCTTTCATCCTCCTCACCTTGAGCTGTGCTCATTCATATTAGTGAACCCTACAGTGCGGTTCTTATTGCCCACATGCATTACGTTCATCATGTCTTCCACACTTTTGCAATTGACTGCATGCAAATTCGGCACATACACACCGGAACCGCGTTCCCGCACTTCCAGATGTCTCGAATTCGGTTTCAGCAGATCTCGCAACTCCTCCATATAAATTTCCAAATAGGAAACATCAACCAGGAATTGAAAATTCTCCGTGCGATTAATGTGCAGCCAAATCTGCTCAAAGGTGCGCGGAATAATGCCCATCATCTGATCATTACTGCGTACCCCTTCCATGGTATACGTTTTCCCTGTACCAGTCTGGCCATAGGCAAAGATGCAGCCGTTGAAACCGTCTAGCACAGAACTGACCAATGGAAAGACGACCTCATTATAGACCGTGGTTTGCGAAGCGCTTGAATCGTAGACCGCATCGTAAGTGAATACCTTACGCTGCTCCTTGTTGTAATCGTTTAGGTTTGTTATCTCAACAACACCGCGATTAGGATACACACTGACCACTTCGCGGGAGCCTTCAGAGCGCTCCCGATTACTAATCGGGCGACAGCGAACGACCACGCGAACACATTCATTGAGTGTAATATTGCTAGCGGTACCAGGGCGACGAGATCTGGCGCTCATAATTAATTTTTTGTTTGTAATTTTTGTTTAAATTATTTAAAGCAAACGATTTTGCGAGATTTTCCTTATCACCTTTAAAAAAATTAATATTTATGAATAAGTACTAATTTTTAATTAATAATTATTACTTACCCGATAAAATTTTAATTTTTATTTTGTGACTTCAGTCTTTTTATTTTATGTAAAATCAATAATTGTTCAACTTCCGTCGCAGACAGATTTTCAGGCAATGGACATTTGGAGCCTATTATTGCCCATTAATCTTTCCACCCTTTATTAATAATATTTATTTATTCGTGCATTATTCAATAAAATCGCTATTTATTGTAATATTACTATTAACGTTATTGTTTTGAGGAATGTCTCAAATCCAGACCAACGGAATACTCAGCAAAATTTTCTCTTTCAGTTAAAATACTCATAGACATTTATCACTTATGGCTTAATCGACATATTTCGTTGCAATTTTTTAAATAAATAAATAAACATATCCCATGCTATTTTTCAGAGTTGTCGTTGTCCAATAAATTTTTAACTGGGTTTTCCCTCCTGTAAGATAAAATGTGCAGTTTATACCGTGTATGCGGCTTTTTCGCGTTATCATGAATACCCTTAGTATGTAATGGAAAAAATATCATATATCTCGACTTACCAATAACGGATTGGACACTTTCAAAATAAGCGGTTCTTATCAGAGAAAAAAAGCAAGGAACAGTTAATTCCAAATAATTTAAAGTAGATTTTTTTAGTCCGTGTAAAAAAAATCATGTCATATCAAGATAGTTTTATATTTGTCGACGGTGTTATTTTAAAATCGTATAAAAAAGACCGAGTAAAAAGAGGATTAGGGGAACATGGAAATGACGGAGGCAATTACCACTTATTCTGCAACCTTAATAAGCGTGTTTGCGTCGCGTTTCTGTCAAAATAAAATTGGACACGCAGTCTTAAATTGCGTTCAGGCAGAACGCTTTTTCGCTACGCGCTGCGGTCGATTTTTTCGCCCGGTTGTAATACACGAAACTCCCATTCATTCCATACGGAACTCTGTTCAGACAGAGAAAAAGTGTAAAAACGCGTTCAAGCGCAGCGCTCTTATTTCAGTTGAGCGTTGTGTCGCTCTGAGAATAGAGAGCACAGCGCAACGCTATACGCGTTCATTTTGTTTCATAGTTAATTGAATCTTTTTTTGAATTTCTCAAACTTTTTTTATGTATATTTTTGTCATATGGTAGCACTTTGAGCCCATATTGCTTTGACAGCTCGCGTACTTGAAAACTGATCAGAAGCGGGCTGCGGCAGTTGTTTAATTTACAGAATATACACCATTTTTTATAAATGTTTTTTTAATCATTACAATCACTTTTTAATATATAAAGGAATTATTCATTGATCTAATAAGGTTGCTACGCTACGGCCAAACATTTAAACGAGCTCGGAAGCTCCCTTGAAAGAAGTGTATAAGTATATCCTGGAACTTGCTCTTTTAACAAACAACAACCATGGATCAAATGCTCAGCCCAGGATTTTCGATACCAAGTATTGGCACGCCGCTGCATCAAATGGAGGCAGATCAGCAGATTGTGCCCAATCCCATCTACCATCCACCGTCAGCTCAGCAACAGAATACACATGACGGTAACTCGCCCAACGGTAATCATGTTGGTAGCATTTTTGGCAATGATATAAATACGATGGGGATGCCCTCGCTGTTATCAAGCGGTACATCGCCAGCTACAAATTCCACTGGTACCAACCTCGGCCAACATCCGTCACTGCCCACATCGCAGAAACAAATGCAGACTTCGTATCAACCCTCATTTCAACCAACTTCTAACTCCGGCCCTAGTGTTGCTGGAGCGAGTGGCCCCGGAAGTACGCCGCAGAGTCTAATGCAGCCACAAACACCAGTTAGCTTTAGCGATGTTTTTGAAGAAAACTATTTTTACTTATTCTGTTTTTTATTATTTTTAGCAAAGTTTAATGTCTCCAATGGTACCAATGAGTGAACGTGCTGAAAATATTAACAATATACATCAGACTATGGGTCCAGCCACGCCGATGACGCCATTGACGCCGGGTTCAGCAGATCCGGGTATTGTACCTCAGCTCCAGTAAGTCGGCTTTTATAACTTCTCTGTTTCAATAACGTAAAATTAATGCTCTTAATTTTAATGCAATTTCGTAGAAATATTGTGTCCACTGTTAATTTATGCTGCAAACTTGATCTGAAGAAGATCGCGCTGCATGCACGTAATGCCGAGTATAATCCCAAGCGGTTCGCCGCTGTCATTATGAGAATCCGTGAGCCACGCACAACAGCGTTAATTTTTTCATCGGGAAAAATGGTTTGCACTGGTGCTAAAAGTGAGGACGATTCACGTTTGGCCGCCCGAAAATATGCACGCATAATTCAAAAGCTCGGCTTTCCGGTAAGCCGAGAAGTTACACAATGCCTTTGCAAGGCGATGGATCGACCAATCTTTAATCGAACTTCATATTTTTAGGCGAAATTTCTTGATTTTAAAATTCAAAACATGGTTGGCTCTTGTGACGTTAAGTTTCCTATTCGTCTTGAGGGCCTGGTACTCACTCATAGCACATTCAGTTCCTACGAGCCAGAGCTTTTTCCCGGTCTTATCTACCGCATGGTGCGCCCACGAATTGTGCTGCTCATATTTGTATCCGGAAAAGTTGTGCTAACGGGAGCTAAGGTACGTCAAGAAATCTATGAAGCCTTCGATAAAATTTTTCCAATCTTAAAAAGTTTCAAAAAACAATCTTAATTTAAATTTTCGATGATGGGAGTCCAGAGTAATTTTAAGTAATTCTTTTAAAGCGATGTAATGTGTTCAGAAAATATATTGCATTGTATTTGTAAAATTGTTGCTCATCTTTACCGTTTTATTATTTTTCTACAAAAGATATTTTTAAATTCAGAAATTCCTTTATACGCAAAATAAAAATCTTATAAACCGCTTTGTGTATAATGTATAAATTTCCGAAAGCACAAATATTGATTCCACAAATTATAGGAAAACTGAACATAAGGATTCATTCACATTCGATAGTCGTGTTAGCAAAACTTTTTATCTCTATCTTATTCCAGAAGCTTGTAAGATTACAAGCACTGCGCCATCAAACCTCCCAAATTATCGAACTCAATTTTCTCCGTAATATTCTTAGTTTTGATTTTTTCGTCCTGCGAGGCAATAACTATTAAACTGCCTTGATGTTTCCATCCATACTTCCTCATCCATTGTTCAAGTGTAGAGTCTGCGGGTGTAAAATACAAATTAATTCTCTTTTCTTATTCATAAACATTAGCTTCTACTGCACCTTCAATTCCGCCCATTAACTGTTTCAGTAACTCTTTCCCAATAGTCTTGAAAGTGATGCCCACCACATGGCACACGAATTTACGTATGGAATCATTAAATCCTGCAATGTGTCTGAACATTGAGCGATTCACATCTGCGCGTTGCCAGAACAATGTAAAGTCGGCACGTTCTAAAATATCAGCTAAATCGATAATAGTCTGTACTGCCTCATCTTTCATCTGTTGTGGTAACAGCAAGCATTTGGCCATTACAAAATCTGTATGCGGTAGGTTTGTCAGACATTTTAGCAGAATTGTATAAGTAATGTCGAAATTGAGCATATAGGGATTGAATTGGTACAGCTTCAACACCGCCAAATTGGCCTCCAAATCATAAGTGTTCGTTTTGGCCTGATCCATGACGTACGACTCCAAGGATTTGAGATGGTCAGGATTATAGCTGGTGTGTGCAGAAAGAGCAATGAAAGGAAAATACAGGTTAGGTTTATCGATTTGTTGGGTCCGAATTAGTTGTCTCCTGCCCCATACCGTTCTATACAACCCAACATCTCTTGAATAGTCATGGTTTGTCCATTTTCCATGGTAATTAAATGCGCCATTTTAAATGTGTTAATTTCTAAAGTAAGGACAAAAATTGTTTTAAATTCTGTAGCCAATGCAGAAGAACCGTCGTCGTCGATTGACGTTTGTAAGGAAGAAGAGAGATATACTACACCTACAGTTGATCTCTTCTTTCAACTTGAAGTCGGTAAGGTAGTACTGACGGCATTATGGCAAAAACACATTGAAAAATTCGAACCAACTTTTCAAGTTTAACAAAAAAGTAATACTTCGGTCACACTATGGCTATTTTCGCTTGAAAATACATAGGTTTTTTGAAAATTCCTTTCAATTGCTGTTCAGCTGTAAACGTCAAAAGCTGAATCAAAAGTATAAAAAGCATATTTTCAATATAATTTTTCATACAAACGTAAAAATGCCTTCTAACCAATTCTAAGTTTGGTTAGAATTCTAGTAATTCTAACCAATCCGAAAGTCACTTTGGTTGAAATGTAATGTAATTAAGGGGAAATCAAATTTCCAAGCGAATTTTCACCGTGTTTTCGCTGAAAATTCAACGAAAATAAGCTTTTCGGTTGAGAATTTTTGTATGGACGAAAATACAGATTTCGGTCTATTACGTGTACGTAGTATTAGGATGTGTGCCAATTAACTAAAGTGGTTGCCCCATTAGCATCCTTGGAAAACCACTAACTTTTAGCGGTAGTCAGGGTTGCAATTCAGGCACTATTTGATTGTCGGCAATGTACTTCTTTATCGGCATTTCCAGCCGATGCAAAGTAACGCTGGCATTGCACTATACACTATACGCATGTAAATTTTTTTAACTAAAATTTAGTATTTTTTTGACCGTACTATTTGAATTTAAAGAATAATTTAAAATTATTTCGAAAACAATATGGCTGTAAGGCCCTTAGTCGCAATTGGCACAAACCCTAAATTAATAAAGTTTTAAAAAATTTAGAGACTAAAACAAATCAGCTGTAATATTTGGAAATGTAAGAAAAATTGACAATACATATCTGTGAATTTACACAAAAGCTAATTATTAAAGTTTTAAAAAATTTAGAGACTAAAACAAATCAGCTGTAATATTTGGGAATGTAAGAAAAATTGCCAATACATATCTGTGAATTTACACAAAAGCTTTTTTGGTGTCGTGATAAAATTACATTCCTTTACAAGCAAGCCTTCAGTGTCTCCATTTTATGTCAACAAATGTTAGCTTAAACGTATGCACAGCAATCTTACAAGTAATTTAAAGTAATTTATATTTCTATTTAAAATTCCATTCCGAAACTAAAACAATGGGGGTTATTCCTGAACGCCCGGGCCTTTAACTCCCATGAATTCTTCTTGATTTTGCTTTGTTATTTTCCATTGTTGTTGTTGTTTACCAGCAAACACCCGAAAATGAACAAAGCATAATTGAGAAGAATTCATGGGAGTTAAAGGCCCGGGCGTTCAGGAATAACCCCCAATAACTTAAAGAACTGCAAAAAAAAAATAATACTGAATGGAAAAACTGAATGCCGGTATAGAGCGAGGAAAAGAATAATAAAAACAATACCAAAATGCCGCTGGTCACTGGGAGAAGGAATGCACAAATCAAATTAAGACAGAAAAGCACAAGTAGAAAAACTTTTAAGCTTATCGTTATATTTTCGAGCTCTCCAGAGACGCACATGATTACAGCATTGAAGAAGAAGAAGAAGCAGTGAAGGTGAAGAAAAAAAAATCTCATTGCAACGGAAAAGAGAGGGGCGCCGCGAGTAGACGAATTGATTTGATTTTGATTTCAAAAACGAGTACAATGCACACGGTAATGTATGTATACAAGCGTTCCCAAGGTACGCCACAATCGTAAAGAAGTTCGTGAAGGTTAAATAAAAACGTAAAAAACGTTGAGTCAAGAGTGGAGAAGAGAAGTTAAAGAATTAAAAAAATCCTTTCCAATTTCTATTGCAAGCCAATCGATATTGTTACAACTGTTGGCATCAAAGTTGATTAAAAAAAACGAACTTTTCAAAACTTTTGATTTTTCTGGTGTGTTTGCGTTTTATTAGTTAGTTTTTTCTTCACGCTACACACAATATCAAAGCGGCCGCCCCAGCAGCAACTTGGAGCAATCAAATAAACAAGCACACACACACACACACACACACACGTGTATATACACACATATGTACGTGCACCATTCATACCCGAAGAAGCCCAAAGAGTTTGCTGGAGTTGATTTTAGTGTTATTGTTGGTTTTGAGCTAGAGTCAAACTGAAAACTCTATTACCGACTTTAGTCCTTGGCACACATGCTTAATTATGGATGTGATAATTTTTGAATGTGTGCACATGATTCATTCTCATACTCAAGATTTTCAAGCTATCCTTCTATCCTTTCATCCATTTATCAATTTAGTGTATGCGGGGGTTAGGGTCATGTATGGTGCACGTACTATACGTGGGTACGTGTAACGAAGCATCGTCACATACATATGTAAGAGTATTTTGTGGCCTTGTATTTGAAAATACATACAAACCTTTTTTGACTAATGTTTAACTTTTCCGTTAATTTTTAATGAAAATTCGATTGTCTTAATTTTCAAAGCTTAACAGCTCTAGAGATTTAGGACAAGTTTATTGTAAAAAGTTGTGATTTGTTGCCTAAGAGTCGATGGGTGAATGTGAATGTGAGTCGGTACTTCAAGGATCAGCAAAGTAATAGCTTTCAATTTTTAATTGAAAGATTGTTATTAGGATTTTACATATTAATCCGATATATATCTATTACAACTTTTCCTTCATTTCATCACAAGAATTTCTTAAATTTCTACAATTTTGTTGATTGTAAATTTTTAAAATTTTGTAGGTGTTCCCAGGTTTTTTCATAGTATAGATTAGACCACTACTATAGTATAGTATAGACCACTATGAAGAAAAAAAAGGATTCTTTAGTTTTCTTATTAGTTCGCAAATGAAAAGATACTAATAAACAAATGGCTTGTTCTTCCTCTCTGTTGTTTTTCTGTAATTCAGATTTTGTTGAATTAAAAGGCCTATCGATTGTGTTTACACAGCAACTTTTGACACTTTTGGTATTTCAGCTTTACAAGATTATAGCGTGTGTGATCCTCCAAATTCTAACACATGCTCTCTTCTCTTGAAACCGTTATGAAAAAAAGAAAATCGAAGTCTCAAACTCAATCAATAAAACTGCGAGAGAGAGGGAGAGAGAGAGAGAGAGAGGGTCTGAAGAAAGGATTTTGGTTTATTTTGTTAGCAGCTAAGAAAACTCAAAAAGACTCTACAAGTAGGTATCCATTAATCTCTTCGCATTATATCGACACTGTGTGTAAACATATCACAAAAGGAAAATGTACAAATGTATGTAATTTTTGGTGCCAACATGTACAAAAACCAGTATTAAATTGCAAAATTGGAAAACTCGTAAAATGGAAAAACAAACAAAACAATTGTAATCAAATAGAAAAATCCACAAAGTCCTCAAAGAAGGAATCCTAAGAGAAAGGCTTCAAAAAAAGGCCTACTTAAAAAACATAAAGTAAAAAGTTGGCAACAATCCTTTGGCGATTGAGTACATAATATCTTATGATATTTTTCTTTTATAAAGAGTGCTTAAAACAGTCTGACAGAAAGAGAGAGTAAACTTGTGTGATAGAATGTTATGATATTTTTCTTTTATAAAGAGTGTATAAAATAGTCTGGCAGAGGTAGTCTGAGAGTCACTAACTATTGAAATCGTCTCAGAATACCTCTGCCAGGGAGAGAGAACAGTTTTGGAAGCACTGATGAAATAAATGTATATTTAACACCTGGAGAAATGCTGAAGAAATTCAACAACGAAATGTTCATTTTTGTCAGTTGAAAGAAAAAAGAAAATCTCGGTACCTTGTTGTAGGCGTGTTTGTTTATATATAACTAAACCTATCCATTCTGTAGCTGTGTGCGCCTGTATGTACATACATATATAGTATATACGAGTTCATTTAGTTTAATTGTTCTGTTAATTTTTGAAAGAGAACCGCATCGCTTTTTTTTCTTTTACAGCATTCGACAGCCGCTTGAGATGGTTGTATAGAAATTATTTAAATCCTATGTTATTCCGCATGTAAAGCGTTGGCTTACAGCAGCAGCAGCAAGCCCACTGTCCCGCTCTCTCTGTCTCTTCTTCTTCATTAAAAAGCAGTAATATCCATCCTAGTCCATTCCAGTCATTTCGTCGGTTTCGGCTTTGTGCAATTTTCTCAATTGACCGTACAAGAAATCGTTTGCCATTTTTATTATGCTTTGCAAAATCTTGATCGTTGTTAACGGCGGCGGCGGCGTTGTTGTTGTGGTTGTTTCTTTTTCTTTTGGTGTTATTTGTTAGGCCTTTTTTATTGGTGTATGTTTGTAGGTAGGTACACTTTAGAAACTAGGATAAGCAAGGCTTAGCTGTTGTAGCAAAATATTGCTGTCTTTTCTGTGTTTCTTTTTTCTCTCGATTTTTTTTTACTGGCAGCTTAAAAATTCTCTGCGATTAACTGATCGTCGTTGTTGTTGTTTCATTGATGCGCATTTGATTGGTTTGGGTTTTTTCCTTTTGAAATCTGCAGTTTCCTGCGATCAATTGTACAGAAAAATTACATTTCATCATCGTTCGCATGAAGGAACAATCTTTAATGCGTCTACAATTTTCTATATTCAGTTGAAGATTTTGGCATTATGAAGCTGGAAAGAAGGTTGAGAGAATGATTGATCGGAGATTTTTGCTTTAGTGGATCAGTCGACTATAATGCGTAAATTATTCGCACTCTGGATTTCATAAAATTATACTAGATGAATTCTTGGAAGAATTTATATAAAGGAGTATTAGTTGTCTCATAAGAATTTAAATTGAATCTTTGAAATTGATCCACTCGGTATCTGAATGTTCAGGTTAGGGCGACAAGCTTTCTCAACAAATCAGAACATTTCAGAAAGCTGTATAAAAGTTTCAAAGCGTTTAGAAGCTCAATTCGGTTTTGTTAAAGTGTTCTTTTTTATGGGTTTTTTTTGGCTAAAAATGCCTTGACTTGTGTTAAGACTTGACTAAAGAATCAATAAAGGCAATGGAGGACAATTTCGTACACACTCTATTCTGTTTCGTCTGTAATGATCTTAATCGTTGGTAGTCTAATTTGTCTTTTTTTCCTCTAAAAGCTCAATTGTCTAAAAATAAAACCAACAATAACAACAATATTAATAAACCAACATATTATACTTTTCCCTCAAATAGTCCTTTCTTCCTTCCTTCCTTTGTTGTGTATAAAATCGCTAATTTTATTTTTACAGTTGGCCACTTCAACGACGACCACTTGCGAGCGAGAATTGTTCTGCTCAAAAGGAAATTGAACCCTTCTTTCAACACGCCAACAATCCACTAAACACGGTTTGCATTTAATGCATTCGCATTCGGGTGTGAGCTGCTTCTACACTTGAGTAGTGCCCACTTGAAAATCTCGTTATCCTGTCAAATGCACGCTCGTTTGACGTCTAATATCTCAGTTGGGCACACGTCATTTCTCTCTCTCTCTCTCTCTCTCTCCCACTGTGTGGATTTAACTTTTCACTTATGATAAAATTATGATCTTACAATCTGCGAATCAATTAAAATGATATAAAAGAGAGAGCATAATAAATTGTGCTCAACTGAGAATGAGAAGTATTTTTGATTGTTGATTAATGATACGATTATTAAGATTTTAGAGTTAATTTGAGTGGTGGATTTATCGTGGATTTTGGGTAGAAGGAAAGGGTAAAAGTTCTGGAAAGTTTTTATAATTCATACAGTGAGGTTTTAGCTCCTGTAAAAGGTTTCCGGTAGGTACCGATAGAAGTGTAATTATCCGTCTATTTCAGGTTACATTAATTCTCTATGAGATGTCAGGCATTTCGTTTCCTTTATAACAAATTTTAAATAAAGCTTGGGAAGATCTTGACTTCTTTGACGTAAAGAATGTAACATTTTATTCTATTTATAATATTTGGTATTTATATAACACCCAAATAGCATCAACAGTTTTATAACACCCAAATAGCATAAAAAATTAACCAATATTTGGTGTTTTTATTTGGTTAGATGACCAAAAATGAGCCAATATTTGGTGCTTTTATTCAGCTTTCGGTCAATTGATCATGTAAACAACGGATCGTTTGGCGAGAATATAAATTATGTACGAGAATTATGTACTGTAGAAAAGGATTCGCCAAAAAACGTAAGAGAAGATTATGACAACCAGCGGACAACAAATCAAATAAAGCTTTCTCCCTTTCTTCCTTCGTTCCTTCGTTCCTTCCTTCCTTCCTTCCTTCCTTCCTTGCTACCAATTAAACAATAAAAGCTTTAACAAGATTTTTGAAAAGTTTTCTTAAAAAGCAATAAAGATTAGGAAAACCGTTAAGAGCTTCTGGAGAAGAAATATTTTTCCTCTTCGGTTAAAGTGCGCCCTAAATTGTGTTTTCAACAAATGGATAATGGTTAAGGAGCACCAAATTAAAATCCATAAAGTAAACTTCTTTATATACTCAAGAACGATGTGGTGCGGCTGTTGTTTGTGTTGCGCGGCAGGAAGAGGAAGGAAGGAGAAATCTATTGCGGTTTTGAGGAAGTAGAAAGATAAGCTTCTGCATAAAATTTTAAAAAAAGGGACCTTTCAATTCATTTCATCATACATTATACGAGTATCAAAGCTTTTAGTATTCGTTTTTGTCATTCACCCTTCCTTGGGAGGGAGGGGGGGGGGGGGGGGTGGAGGAGAGTGGTTGTGAACACTCCCTCTCTGCACCGACATGCCTACACCAAGGAATGGATTTCTCTCGGTATTCAGTGTGTACTCGTTTAGTAATTGACTGCCATCAGCTTTCCTTAAGAGAGTGGGAGAGTTGAAAAGAAAGAAGAAGGTCTTCGATGTCTCTATTAAATGTTTGTGTATGTGAGAAGCGCCTTGGTCTCTTCTGGATGTTGTTCCTGCTGAATCGCTCTGAATATACTCGCAGTATGCACGTGAATTGAGCGTGTGTATAATGTCAAGTGTTTATTTTGCAATGTGTGTAAGTTTCTCATGCACTTTGTTGTGAGTGTGAGATAAGAGATGATGCAAAAAGGGTTTTCTTGATATTTGAAAATATCCTGAGGTTAGGATTTCATGCTTTTACTACGGCACACAATCACTCGAGTGTACCTACTTTAGTACAATAAAAATTATTAATACGAGTTAAGCTGGTTTTATTTCAGGCAACATTTTAACATGACTGACAGATATTGTAACATTTTGGCTACAATGAAAATCGCTGACGGAGCAGACTTATTTTGCAAACTCTTGCAAATATATGAGCAAATAAGTTTTTTAGCAAAAGAACCGAATAGTTTTAATATTATCTTTTTTTAATATTGTTTAATATTGTCCCTTTTTTATTGCCTTTTTGTAAATTTTTCTTTTAAAGTTTTTAAGAACATTCGTAAATAATATACATATGTGGAAAATATAGAAGCACATAAAACTTAATTAGCTTTTATGTTCTTTTCCTAACTAAAACCTGATGATGAATCTTGAACATGAAGATTAAATTGAAAGAAGAAGAGTTCTTCTTTTCTCTTTGAATGAGTTGTATTTCATTTCATTATATTACAAGGATTACAAAAATGCATAGTAGACAAATTAAATTCGAGAGCTGAAAACTCATGCTGTGACTTCTTAGCAATCCCTCCTCTCACTCCCTCCCTCCCTTCCTCCCTCTCTCTTGCTACGCACCACTTCTTTGTCTAAAACTGAAAAAAGTATGGAAAGTCTTGTATAATATCATCTTGAATGCAGTGTTTAAAGGGCTGAGACTACTAGTCCCGAACCCTTTTAAGGTCAGCTAAAGATCATGACAAAGCATGCTTCACTCTTCTCAGCACAACCAAATTGAGCCGCCCTGATCCAATGCTTATCCTTGCTCAACCAGAGCATGCCAGCGGCAGAGTAAGCAGCAGCTGATTTTAAATGGATCATAAATACTTTAATATTTTCTTCTTCTTCTACTTCTTCTACTTACTCTAGATTAATTTTAGGCAAAGGTTTTAAAGTACGAAGGCACGAAGGAGCGAAGTTCTTTTGTCCGAACTGTTTAAACGCTAAGGATGACCGATCCTTTGTTGCATTGAATATGTTTGGTCAAAAGACTTTGCATGCTGAGCAGGAGGATCTCATTACTTTTAAAAGGATTTCAATTAAGTTACAAATTGAACTCGAAACAATCGAATGCGGTTACTCTCTTCATCCTTTGCACCCTTTTGCTGCTCATTTGTCAAAAATGTAAGGATTAGAAACATTTTAGCTTCGTGGGTTTAGCTTCTTCAAGAGAGAAAGAGAGAGATTTTAGGAGAATATGGCTAAAAGGTGAGTGCCATTTTTTCTGTTCTTTTCTCGATCTCAATGTTGAAGTTTTCACAACGCGTAGAGTGCTAAAGTGAGCACGTATGTACTTTAAGTATACAATTTATATAAAAAGTCTAAAGCGAAAACATTTCCAAAGAGTCCTCAAACTTAGTTTAATTAAAATTGAATATAGTTCAATACAGTTGTAGAGACTTAGAATTACTTATTTTGGTACTTGGTACATTATCGTGCTCATAATTTTTTGGAATATCGCAGTTAAAGTAATTTTTTTACAATAATTAGCATAATCCAAAGGCATATGAAAAAATTGTATAAGAAAATGTTTGACAATAGAATTTCTAATACTGTATTAATCCATTGTTAATCGGTTAGGATCAGCCCAAGCCAAGCCAACCCAACCGAAACCAACCTAACCCAACCCAACCCAACCCAAACCAACCCAAACCAACCCAACGTGATGTTTATAACGTGATGTTTATAAAGGTATCATCTATCTACTTATTAAAGCTGCCGGATTAAATTTATGATATTTACTATTAAACCTCCTCTTCCTACCTCCCTTTTACCCATATGGGCTCATGTTTCCAGCAACACCACCGTCGCGGTTGTACCGCTGAGGAGGTCGCACAACTTCCATGCGGAAATGATTTTGTACAGAAATCCAGTTTAAGCAACATTATTATACGATTCGTCATATCGTATTTGTAATCACCAAAACGAATTACAACAAATTTCCTACAATGTGGTGGTACATAAAAATGTATACATAGATCGGTATACAGGCGGTTTGCAAAGGATCAACGGATCATGCATACGGCGATAATCTACATTCGAATGAATAGAAGCGGCAAAAGGAGGTGATTTCCTTTTTTGTTTTGTTGCTGTTGTTGTTGTTGTTGTTGTTATTATCGTTTGATTAAGATTTTAAATAGGTGAGGCGTAAATATAGCGGTAAACAAGCGTTGATCTGCGAATGACATTAATCCGCAAAGAAATGAAGAATACTCAAATGGAATATAATATACTCCGGGTTGCAGCTATTAAGGGAGAGGCAAAAGTGCGAAAGAGGGGTGGGGGGGGAGGGTGTAGTGAGAAAGAGGAAGAGAAATAAAAATGGTTTCGTTAGGCGGAACAAACTGGATGTATGGATCAATGTGATAATGGCCGATCGTTTTGTCGATCAGAAGAGCACCTTTTATTAACATAGTCCATACACAGAGAAAAATAGTAACATACCACACAAAAATCTCCTTTTTGAACCATTTTCCTATTAAATCTTATTTAAACGTACAAATAATATCCTTTTTTCATAGAGAAATCTTATTAATTGTATAAAGAAAATCCTATTGTTTCGAAACAAAAAGTTAATTTTATTAATTCGGGATTTTAATAAGAAAAATTCAACCAGAAAATTATGAAATCAACAAGTCTGTTTAAAAATATGAAGAATTCTTTTAATAAAAACCACTTCTGATATATAATATCGTCGCTCTGGCCGTAACTTTGATACTAATATTTTTGCTGTCAGGTTTACTTCAGATCTATAATTCGTATTAATTTTTTTTTGACATTGGCATTGTTTATAATGAACGATCTTTGCCACTCAGTTGTAAGCACTTTCCGTCTTTATATACAATATACTTTGCATACAAATAACAAATAATAGCATATTACTTTTCAGGCTTTAACCATGCAATTTTTTGAATATTAATATTCTTGAAATCTTGAATTAATAAAATTAAATAAAAAACATTAATAATTCTTTTTATTTTGATAAGCTATGGAAAACAATAAGATTTTCTTATTGAATGTGAATTTTAATATGATCGTTTGATATTTTAATCGTCTCTATGAAAACAAGAAGCTTTTCTTATTAAATTGTTATTTTAATAGGACTGTCTTTTTAAATTTTTTATCAGATTTTCTCTATGGCTTCCTTCTTGGATGAAAAGCATAGAGAAATCTGATTGTTTTTGTTCTATTTTATGTGGTGTTTTGGCTCTGTGTATTGAATATAATTGTCTCCATTTAAGAAGAGACAAAAAAAAGACTAAGTGAGTAAAATCATGTGGATTTGTGTATAAAGAGAGAGGATCAGCTCAACCAGCTGGATTTTTATGATAATGAAAACTCAAATAAACTCTGAAAACCGACCAGGATTAATAATACCTACTCATAAACTTACAAGCTAACAAAAAAAATTGTTTTCTCAAAGGAAATTGTTTTTCCAAAGAAAATAAAATAAAAAAAATCATCTTTAAAAATAAAAACCAAGAAAAAATCTGTTAAAAATTATCTACAATTTCTTTATTGCGCCGTTTTTTAAACCAACAAAGTGCTTTTTCCTTTAACAGAAACCATTTTTAAAGTCAGTGGTTTTTAATACATACTGAAAAATTTTGCCAACTTTTTCAATCCTTATAAAAAATTTTTTAATGATAGTAAACAAATATTTTTATATTACTGAAATAACTAATTTTAATTTCAAGTAAACCAACAAAGACTGACAAATGATAAATGATTTTTAGAACTTACTTTTAGGTAATGAAAAAATAATTTGCAAGTTCTATAGGACAACTTTCAAATTTCGAAATGAATACTAAAATCGTTTTCTGAACTTTTGAATTTTAAAAGTTCAAAACTTCTCTTCATTGAATTAGGCTCAAAGGAAACATTTCTATAGAAAAAATATTTTCAGAAATGTACCTTAATCAGGTTTTATTGCACGAATATTTATGTATATATGTATTTATATATACATTTACATACATACATATGTATGTATATTGCTTTTAGGGCTTATTAAATTGAGCTTATTAAATAAATATTTACTGGCACATTAAAAATTAAATATAGTTACATAGAGACAGAATGGACAAAATTGCATGGAGTAACATACAATTCCTGTAGTTCTATCGTTAAGCACAAATAAATATTATGTACTTCAACTCAATTAATTAGCACAAATTTCATTTACTTTGTTAACACAAGCGTTAAACATAATTCCGTGTTGGTGTTTGCTGTTGTGGTAGTTGTTGTTGTTATACCAGCTTATTTCTATTCGCACTGAGTGTACACGAAGCACTTTCCATTTCCTTTAATAAATAAGAAACAACAGAGTAAAATAGCAGTAACCGCTACGGTAGAGGCAATAAGTAAGAATAACAAAGTGACACAACGACAATTGCCACAGCCAGTGACGTAGTAGTCCTCTCCGGATGTCACCCATACTAGTTGCGTCACTGGCCACAGCTAAAATTTTCGGAGCATGTTCAGAGTCAAATATGCAACATGGTTTAAGGAACTACAAGTAACAAAAGTTAAGCTTCTCCAGAGCCAGTTTTTTATTATTAAACACAACTTTGAGTACTCATAGATAAGAAAACCTTAAGTATTTTATTCGCGATTTCGTATAAAAAGAAATTAAAAGGAAAAACTCTAAAACTAACCTGAAAAATTCTGAACTACAAATGAAAAATTTTGCAATCAAACAGAAAAATTCTGAAATCAAACAGAAAAGTTCTGAAATCAAACTGAAAAATTCTGAAATACCTAAAAATGAAAATTTCTGAAAATTAAACTGAAAAATTCTGAAATACAAATGAAAAATTCTTAACTACAAATCACAAATTCTGAAATTGAACTAAAAAATTCTGAAATACAAATGAAAATTTCTGAAATCTAACTGAAAAAACTCTGAAATTGAACTGACAAATTCTGAAATATCTAAAAATGAAAATTCCTAAAAATTAAACTGAAAAATTCCGAAATACAAATGAAAAATTCTTAACTACAAATCACAAATTCTGAAATTAAACTAAAAAAGTTATGAAAAATTCGTATTTAACTCATTTGAATAATCGGAATCGGAATTTTCAAGGCATCGTATCGAAATCGTTACAAATTTTGGCTACGTCCCATCACTAATAATAATATAAATTGAAAAAAAAGCATTCAATATTATTATTCAACCACAAAGTAAGTATTAAAGTATTTATTATAGCTAAATCTTTTGCAATTAGCATCAATGCAAAAAGCAATGAAGCATTATTAAACATAATCATCCCCATACGCTTTATACGCTTCAGCTGCGCTTAGCTGTATCTCTCGTAGCTACACACGTGCATATGTATGTGTTGTATATATGATTGTATTTCGTACGGTCGGCATGCATAATCAAAATTTGGTTATTGACATTCATACATACTAGTAAATTCCTTTGATGGCCTAAAATGTGCATCATGTGCTTAATTTTCTTATGAGCTCATAAAATGCTTACGGACATACTATATACTCATACCTCCAAGTACCCGCCCACTTACTCGTCTACACTCAAAGAGAGTGGACCGTCCAACAAAACGGCAGGGGCGTATGTTACCTTCTAACATAATCAGCTAACTACGTAAAAGGTAAAAGGATCAATGAAAAAATAATGTGTTTAACTACGATAGAATTCTCCTCCCTTCTTCGTCTTTCTTTCTCCTTCTCGACGCTTTTGTAATAGACTGCCATCTGACAAAATTTGCTGAGAGAAACTCGCTCTCTTCTCTTTCCATTATATTTGTACATACATATGTACAACGAAGATACAACAACACTTCGTACAACTTGTACGAAGCAAAAGAGCAATAAGAAAAAAGCTGCCGTTGAAAATCCGCTACTGCTTCTTCTACTAATCACGCTAAGACTAAGATTCTCTTTACGACTGAAATGGAAAGAAAACAACGAGACGTAGAACATAGAGAGCAAGCACCCTGATAATGTGGATACCGCGCGCATTCGTCGTTGGCTACAGCAGCAGCAGCGGCAGCAGGCTGAACTATTGCCCCGAGAGACGCCACCCGGCATCACCATCGACGGTGGTGGTGGTGGTGATGATGTGGAAGCTACTCCCCGGCCAGTCAATGAAGATGCAGTGACTCATTCTTATATACTCGTACATACAATATTTTGAAGAATAAAAGCATTAATTTAGTCATTATCTACTTACCAGGCAGACGCAGCAGTGTAACCATTAGATACAGCTGAGGGCTGTGAAAAGTCAACCCAACCAAGTATTCAGCCCTCCAAGCATCCATCCATCCATCCATGGATACAGACGATACTGCCATAAGCTAGAAAAGGAGAATGGTAAAGCAATACAACACGACGTTGCCAGTTAACAAATTGGGAATGAAAGAGAGTTGTAGAGAGTGAGAGAGAGCGAGAGAAAAATAGCATAAGAGAGACGGCGAGGTTGGGGAGCAAAATGGGGAGCACGTCTGTAATACAAATTGATAATGGCATTGAAGATGCGACTAGCCAAAAACTTTTGGGGGCTAGTCACCCCCACCGCACCCAGTCTCCAGCACGCACACAACCATACAGCTGTTGGAGGAGCAACGCCCATCTGGGATCTCTTTAAACCCATTTCAGTCTCTGCAGTAAATACGAGTCAGCGCCCAAGAATCTTGCAGGTAGAGAAGAGTACTGAAGATACTCGTTTGAATGAACGAAAGGGGCGGTAACCGAAGCCCTTGCCAACAGTTATAACAACAAGAACAACAACAACAACAAGAGAAACGATGATAGCAATGGTAACGGCAGCAACCCTTGTTTCTCTGAGCACAGAAAGCGTATATAACAAGAGAGTGACAGAGAGAGCTAGAGCGAACAACACGCAAGCCACCCTCTCTTGACAACAGCCAGAGAGTTGCAAGCCTGTGGATTTTTTCCAATATGGAAGCTGTCACAAGGGCGTGGCTCACATTGCCATCATGTACACGGCGTGCCAAAGCTGGGCGGGCTGGCTCGGCGGTCAACATGTACCATTCTCTGCGGATTAGAAGCGGTTTGACGAGTTACTGCCGCGTCCGTTCGACTGAAGTACAGCAAAACAGTTTCGGATTTTGTCGAGGAAGGGTTTCTTGCGGCATCGACGGAAACTTGGCTTTCGGGAGATTTCGTGCCGGCCAAATTACTATCTTAACAGTTAAGTTAATTGTGCGCGTTAATCGATTATGATTTAGCATAACGGAGCGTAACGGTAGTGAAGCCGAGTCGGCAGCTTTCGAGACTTCACGTTAAAGAAATTTAAAAGAAAAAAAATAGGTTTGTTTTAAAAGTGGAAGAAGAAGTTTTTTAGTTGGTGACGTAGTACACGCTATACCTAAGAAAAAACTTACACTCAGTGAACGCGCTCCGGAAAAAAATTCAAAATTCTGTCCTCACTGTGGACCACTCCGGCCCAACTTGTTGGTGGTCTGGAGCCGAAGGCGACTGCGCTCAAGCACCGAAATTTCAAAATTACTGTGGTCAGCACACCGAGTTCGTCGCCCACATCGCCGCCACCAACACCGCCGCCGCCGAATTTACAAGACTTCAGCAACATGGTCGAGACCACTTCGTTGCCACCGAACAGTGGCAGTGGCAGCGGCGGCAGCGGCAGCGGCAGCGGTAGTAGCGGTGGCATAACCATCAAACGCTGTCCGTCCGTTAGTCCCTTGAATGAATTGCAGCTACAGTTACAGCAGCAACAGCAGCAGCAACAGCAACAACTCCAGCAACATTTGCAGCAGTCGCATGCTATCAATGGCAATAACAACAATAACAACGCCCGCCGTAGTCCACCTTCACCGCCAACAACGAATGCTGCTTATTTAACAACAGCAATGTTGCTCAATTCACAGCAATGCGGCTACTTGGGTCAACGTTTGCAGTCGGTCTTTCAGAGTCATCAACAACAACAGCAGCAGCAGCAGCAGCAGCAGCAGCAACAGCAACTACAACAGCAGCAGCAGCAGCAGCAGCAACAGCAACTACAACAGCAGCAACAGAAACAACAACAGCAGCAGCAGCAGCATAAGCAACACCTTCAGCACCAACAGCAACATCACCAGCAGCAGTCATATCAATACCATCAACAACAACAACAACAACAACCACTACAACTACAACATAAGCTGCAATCATTGGCCTCTTCGTCTGATGATGGCTCACAATCAGCCATCACCATTATCGATGACGAGCGACCGCCACCGCCACCGCCGATCCAGTTGTTGGGCCACACACCAACACACTCCGGTCCGGCAACTGTTGCTGCAGCAGCGGCCGCCTCTCTCTTCACTATCGACAGTATATTGGGCTCGAGATCAGCGGCTGCTGTAGTTAGTGCTCACAGTCACAGCAACAACAACAACAACCACATCGATGGCAACAAAAGCGATATCATTAATAACAACAACAACTACAATAACAACAGCGCCAACAGCAACAGCCACATCATGCAATTTAAACGTTCTGAGTCACCCGCGTCACCAAGCTCAAATTCCAGCTCGGCTGCTACCAGTCCAATGCGCCCGCAAAGAGTTCCGGCCATGCTGCAGCATCCGGGACTGCATTTGGGACACTTGGCAGCGGCAGCAGCAACTGGATTTGCTGCTTCGCCCTCGGACTTTTTGGGTAAGTACGAATAATAATGCTTTCTCTTTATAAATTTCAAGCTTCAAGAGAGAATTTAACAAGCCTTGCAGACCTTCAAGAAAACCTTAAACCTCAAAAAAAAGCCCTTTAAAGCTTTCAAAAGAAACGTAAACGTAAAATTTGGTCTTCAAAAGAACCTTAAAAAAACTTTTAAGAGACCTCAGCTCCAATTGTGAGATCTTTAAGAAAACCTTAAGAATAAAACTTCAAAATGATTTCAAAACTCAAGAAAAACTTTAAGCCCTTCAAATAAAAATCTGGCCTTTGAAAATAACCTCAAACAATATTGTGAGACCTTACAGAAAACCTTAAGAAAGCTTTATACCCTTCAAATGAAACTTTAGAGAAACCTCTAAGCCTTCGAAAGCTAAATTTAAAGAAAAAATTATATGAGAGTAAGGTTAAGATTCAGATTTAACGTTAAGAAATAGACGTTAAGGAATGATATGTATGTATATACACAGAGAAAAATAGTACCTACCACATAAAAATAATAAGATCTCCTTATTGAGCCATTTTAATATGAAATCTTAATAAAAACATACAAGTAATATGCTTTTTTCTATAGAAACATCTTATAAAATATGTATAAAGAAAATCCTATTGTTTCGAAACAAAAAGTTAATCTTATTAATTCGTGATTTTAATAAGAAATTTATATTTTTCCCTAGAGAACCACGAAATCTGTATGAAAGTCTGTATGAAAGTACGAAGAATTCTATTATTCTATTATTTACCACTTTTAATATATATATATATATATAATATCGTCGGTCTGTCTGTGGAACTTTCAAAGTATGTAATATTTTTGCTGTCAGGTTTACTTCAGATCTATAATTCGTATTAATTTTTTTGACATTGGCATTGTTTATAATGGACGATCTTTGCCACACAGTTCTGAGTACTTTCCGTCTTTATATACAATATACTTTGCAAACAAATAACAAACAATAGCATATTACTTTTCAGGATTTAACCATGAAATTTTGTGAATATTATGATTAATATTTTTCAAAATCTTGGATAAATAATATGAAATAAAAAAACATTAATAATTCTTTTTATTTCAATAAGACTATGGAAAACAGTACGATTTTTTTATTGAATGTGAATTTTAATATGATCGTTTGTTATTTTAATCGTCTCTATGAAAACAATAAGATTTTCGTATTGAATTCTTATTTTAACTAACTGTCTTTTTACATATTTATCAGATTTTCTCTATAGTTTTAATAAAGCTTTCTTCTTGTATGAAAAGTTTTAAAGTTAAGGCTTTAAGTGTCTCTTCGTACATACATTTTCAGGCCTCGGGTGAAAATTATTTGAAATATGGCTCTTATGGTCATGATTTTGACACAAAGTATCATCTTCTAGGTCTAATGTTGTTTGATCAGATCGCTGTATATCGCTATATTGACATTTAAGTTGTCGTTTTTACGCTCCGTAAATTTCTTAATATTATTTTTTTTTGTAGTTTATTTAAACGTTACTTTTCAAACTTTTCAACATTCTAAACCATATCGGATAAAGCTTTCTGTAAAGGTATATGAGTATTTTCCAAAATATGTATTTCCATTTCTAATATCGCTAAAGTGTCAAGAGATAAAAAAGCACTTTCTTTATCTGTTAATAACCTTTCACTTTGAGAAATTACTCCGTACCAACTGGAAAAAAAATTGTAAGGACTTTAAGCCACCACCAACATCACCACCACCACCACCGCCGCCAGCAACCAACCACCCACCCACCCCTCCTAGAAAAATACTACCAAGCAATGAAAAAAGTTAACTCACATCCGCAAGCATTGAAGCGGCTTTCAAGAAAACACCTTCAGGGCTTTTTTACCGATTTTAAAAATTTAATTCTAAAGATTTTTGGGACGGCATTTGCATTATGACATGCTTAGCATTACGAATGTTAAGAGAATGTTAAAAAATAACAAAATGTATAGAGGAGTGAAGGGAAAAATGTATTGAGAAAAAATGCTTCCAGAGTAATGCAATGAAGCGTTAAAGATGATTTAGCTTTAGCCTGACAGCATGATTTGCATCATCATGAAGTTGTCTTGCGAACGCGAAGGTTGAAAAAGGTTTTAAATTTCATAACGCGCACGAAGGAAAGCATTTGTGCAAATTGTGCAAACCAGTGGATTTTCCCTCATTTTCTATCAGAATTTGAAAAGGGCTGCAGCCCCATTCTCTGTTTGGTCTCTAAAAAGTCCTTGATGTAGGTATCTATGGCTTTTTATATTCTACAGAAATACGTGAAATAATAAACTATTTACAGCGTAATTTGTGGCAAGGAAAAATATTGCATTTTTTTAAGGTTTTAATGCCTCGCGAATGAAGGCAAAATATCTTTGTGTTCTCCGAAATATTCATAAACTAACTTTTTGTTGAAAATTTGAGTTATGAAAAATTATACGCGCATTTCTAAGGATTTACAATTTTATTAAAACCAATTTTCTCTATTCGGCCTCCCTCCCTTCGCCCCACGCAACAAGTTGTGCAGGCACCATTAAGATTCATCATTTCTACGCGCACGATATATGAATTTTTGCTAAAATTGAATTTTTGTTAATTTATTCTTTTCTACTCTCTCTTCTTCTTCTTCTGTTTCTTCTTCTTCTCCTCTCCTAATAGTTGCTTACCCGAACTTCTATCCTAACTACATGCATGCAGCGGCCGTGGCACATGTAGCCGCCGCCCAAATGCAGGCTCATGTTAGCGGCCATGGTAGCTCTTTGGCTCACAATCACGCGCATCATGTACATCAGTCGCATCATCCCCATCATCATCATCTGCATCATATGGCGGCACATTTGGGTCATGGACCGCCGCCGAAACGAAAACGACGCCATCGCACCATCTTCACCGAAGAACAGCTGGAACAACTGGAAGCCACCTTCGATAAGACTCACTATCCGGATGTAGTGTTGCGTGAGCAGCTGGCATTAAAGGTCGACCTGAAGGAGGAAAGAGTTGAGGTGAGTTTTTGAATATGTATTTTCATTATAATGATCACAAAAGAGTTTTGTATAATTGAGATTAGGAGAGAGAGAGGAAAATTTTTGTAGTATATTTGGAGAGCCTTTTTATTTCGTGCACACTTTTAGAGAGTGTTTTTTTTTTGTACTCGTAGTTCGATAATTGTGGGCAATTTTTATGCTACATAGAGATTAAGTTTTTAAGGAAGTCTCTCTACTATATTTCTCTACTTATCTCTCTACAAAAAGTGTCTGCTTTCTTAACCTCTCTCTGCTTTCTCTCTTTGTCTGTATGAAAATGTACACGTATGTACATACGAGGTCTGTTCAAAAAGTATTGCGAATTTTAAATTCTAAATCTTCCTCTATAAAGTTGTCGCAGTTCTTAATCGTTCTATATACATACATACAGTTAACAAATATACAGATATATGTACTTCTATCGAATATCTCTATAGAGAGATTCTCTGTTCTTAATTAATCTTAATGTTCTTATTCAATAGAATTTAAAACTTTTAAAGGCATTTAATCTATAGAAGATGTACAAATTTGTGATTTTCCTTACTAAACCTCACTTATTCTTTATATTGTATTTATCAATATTCCTTAATATGGTTTCGAGATCAATTTAGGTTAAGGAATTTACTCATATAACTTTTATATGGCTTTTTCCATGACTTCTTATGAGAATCCGACAGATTTTAATTTATGTTAATTTAATTCTTTTTCTAACTGATAAGTTTGATGCTGATTCTGAAATGATTGTTGCGGGAAACCAATTGAGTGCAACCATTTGAGAAAATCACTTTGTTTATTTAGTTGTGCGTACAAAAAGGCTTTCATTGTAGCCTTTGAAAGGTTTCATAGCTACAGTGAGATCCGGCTGACATTCAGAGCTGTCCTTAACATCGTCTTCGCCCTCGTAATCGTCATCGCGGTGGCCCTAACACTTCCTCTCATCCACCACCAACGCTCACGACAGAAATAACCGCATAATGACAGCAGCAACAACAATGATATTATTCACTTAATTTTAATAATAGCTACACGAAGGATGTAGTATCATTTGATTTTTATGTAAACAAAGTCGGTCGTTCGTTCGTCTGTCGGTGCACAGAGCAGTATAACAGCATTTATCATTACAACAATAAAAACAACAACAACAATAGTAACAAAGAAAAACAAACTTCCTTAAACAGGAGGAAACTAAGGAGTGGAAAAAACCGCTAGAAGCCCTGCAGCAGGGTGAGCGCGGCCTTATGCTTAGCGTTCATCCGAGCATCCCTTAAAAGGTTATCTATCTCTTGATGGAATGATTGAAAATATGTTTGACAACAACAACAAAAAAAACCAAAACAAGTAACATCTCTTTCAATACTCAATACAGGCAAAATATAGCCGCTTGCACGAAAGAAAGTCTCTCCTTTTGCTCTTTAAAAGCTTAAAGCCTGGGGCGCTTTTTATTTATCTACTTTATTGTCCATGTCAATACGACACAAATGTAGAGCTGCCAACAGCCAACAACCAACAACACTAATTTGTCACTTATTCCGTAGTGTTTGTAGGTAATTAATTACGCCATCAGAAGCTTAAAGTTCTGAGCAAACACAATGCTAATGTGTTGCATTTTGATAGAATATAGAATTAATGCTAGAAGAGATGGTGGCCGAAGAGAAGTGAGAAGTAACTGTTCAACAACAACAACAACAAATCGAACCCCCAATGGGTAAGAAAGGTCTGTCTGTCCTTGTCTCTTACCTGAAGAACTGTGAGAATTTGATTTGTGAGCGTTTGCTTAACGCTCGTTGTGGACTCAATCTATATTAAATGACATTTACCCAGGGTTGCTTGTACACAAAATAATTTCCATTTGCGGTCATTTGCTGACTACATAGTAATTATTTAACATATACCCGTAATCATTGCTATTATCAACGACTTCATTAACTTCTGGAAAGTCTTTGAAGTTGGATAGAATTTGATCGGGTTTTCTTCAGGCGCCTCTGAAGGTGTTTGCTTGGTGGTGTTGCTGTTGCTGCGAGTCGGCGTTAAATACTCACCTTGGGCTATACACGTTGAGTTCTCATCCCTTTCTCTCTCCAGAGTGTGAGAGAATGTTTTTGTCATTTATAAGTGCTGTTTTTGTTGTTTCTGGTCGCGTTCTCGTGCGCGACTGCAACGCGACGGATTTCAAATTAAACAATGCCATGACGTTGCTAACATTAACGTTAATGTTAAGGGGTGTGGGCGGTTTTTTGTCGAACGGATTAAGATGTTATGATAGCGCATAGAGAGCCAGAGAGCCTTTGGGCATGCATTTGTCACCAGCAGGCTTGCGATTATATTACTTTTCGAGCGGATTTTTTTTTTAGGGGTATAGGCCGGCCAACTAACCGACTAATTAATGTGATGATGACGGATGACGGATGAAGAATTTGCAAATTTTTCCCCCGCAAGATTTAATTTATATACGAGTATATAAAAATATAGAGCTGAAGTTTAAAGAAGTATTTTTTAAGACTTTAATATCAAAATCGTCTTGCATAATAATGATACATGCTTTAATCAACGATTTTAATCATGATTTAGGAGGCAGCACTTAGCGATTTTAATTTTAAAGTCTTAGAAAAGATAAAAAGACTTCTTTATTCAAGCAGAGAGAAAATTCGAATCGTTTAGAAAAAGTTTACAAAAATACGCCTAATTTAATTAATTCCTCTCCATAAGAATGCGTACCTAACATTTGCCTGCCAGCCCGAGCGTCATTGTGTTCAAGATAATAAAAACAAAAGAGAGACAACGAAGGAGCATTTTTATATGTAACTTCTGAATGATTGGGCAAGATTTTTGTGAAGTATGTACTTTCCCGCACGGTCGCCTACACTCGCCTTTTTTTATTGATTTTAATCTCTGACGATTTTTGTAATTTATGCAAACGATTTATAAACAATAATTTCAAGTTCGTTAATTTAATAACCCTTTGGGTACAAACAAAAATACTGACTTATTCCGTGAGGAAGGTATTTTTTGTTTTTGTTTTTTTTTTTTACATACTACGTATTCTGTGTTCTTCTTCTTCTTCTTCTTCTATACGATAATATATGTACATATATATAATTCTCTTTAAAATCATTATTGTCAATCTGATTTCGGGATAAATAAAACTCTTTATTTATTTTTTTAATAAATTCTCCATAAATTATAAACATACATGTAACCTCATAACACTGTTATTGTTGCTGTTGTTGTTGTTGCTGTTTTTGTGTCTGTAATGTATTCGAATTTTTTTTTTGTGGTAATAATTTTTATTGTCCTATGAGAAATAATAAAAAAAAAAGAATATACAGTAAATAAATAAATATTTGCATTGAGCTTGAATTTGACTGGAAATTTTCACTGAGCTGAAAATTGAAAAATTAAGTCAGTTTTAGTTATGTTCGGTTGAAAGTACTTCAGCGTTAGGATTAGTATTGTTTGATTAGGTTCCAATACTTCAATCAGTATTGTTTACTTTTGGTGTTGCTGCTGCCGCTGCCACTGCCGCCACTGCCGCCACTGCTCGATGCAACCTATCGTTTGTGTGGCGGCTCTACCACCTCTCACTCTACCTCTTTCTCACTGTATTGATTTTTTAACCTCATCATTTGTATAAATATTGATACTAAACGCACTTACTGCAGGAGAAGACATAAAAGGTGAAGTGAAGAGTTAAAGAAAAAATAATAAAGAAAGAAAATTTTCACTTGAAAAGGGTAACACTAGTGGTCTTCACAATAGACTTTTTTTTAGCTCGCTCTTTAATTTTTGGTTGAGTTGTCTTTGACGCAGAAAAGTGCAGACAGAGAAAGCGTGTATGCAGAGAGGAAAATGTTTGCTCTTCTCACAAAGGAGTCGAGTTTGTAATATGCATCCTTTAACTGTTTCTCTCACTGTTTCTCTCTCTCTCTCTCTCTCTCCGTTGTGTTAAATAATAAATATATGCATTTTCGAAAATTTGAATAACTTAATTTTGAAAGAAAATCAATTCAGAATTTAAAAAAAAAATTTTTTTTTCTATTTTTAACAAAAACGAAAAAAATTAGCGTAATTAAAATTTTAAATGTTATTGATTTTGTTATAGTGTGTAAAATTTAAGTGAACATACTTAAAAAACTTTGTGTTAATTAATAACTCTGAAAGCAAAAGAGACTCAAATAAATTCAGAAACATTTTTTAACCCTCATAAATCGAGTTAAAAAGTTAATAACGAAATAAAATTGAATCTTAAATCAAAACCGTACAAAAAGAGATCCTTCGAAAACAGTGTCATCGTAATTTGTCGGCTTTTGCAATTATTTGTGATATATATGTATTTTTTTTTAAATGGGGCCCTTTTTAATTTAAAATGTTTTTACAACAATGTATTAAAACTAAGGTTTCGCTTTCACGGGCTCTCTCTCTCTCCCTCTCTCTCTCTCCATCTCCCTCTCTCTCTCTCCTCTATTTTTACTCCTTATAATCCTTGCTTGCTTTCGTTTTCGGCAGACTACAAAATAATAGCACTCGCCCATTATCGACAATGGTTATCCTCTACTACCTTTTTAATTTGGTATATAATCTTTTAAAAAAAAAGTGCACATTCATGCCAAAATATTATGTCTTTTGTGGCGGCTCTCTACTCCTTCATATGAGTATACTCGTAGGCCTCTACACGAGTACTATTCTTCTCTTTTAGGATTTATTGTATTTTTTGTTAGTTTTTTCACTAACTCCTTAAGTAGACCGACAAAAGGACAACTATTAGGCTTTACAAAGGTACGTGCCTGCTTTTCCTTCTATTCTATGTAGTTGCACAATAAGAAGCCGCCTCCAACGGTCTTTCAACGGTCTGCTACTAGTGCTCGACCGTAAGCCTCGTTTTAGGAAACTAACAAAACAAGCCTCAAGAAAAGGTAGAAAAAGGGCAAAAAAAAGGCAACAAATTGATGAAAGAATTGGGACCACCTTGAGAGCAATTATTATGTTGAGAACCACAAGATTATGTTGACATAACTTCAGCAGCAAGCAAGAGCAGACCGAAAAAAGGAGCATCTGCAGCTCCTTTTTGTGTAAAGTATCGGATGAAAAGGATTGTTTAGGTGTTCAGATTTCGTCTTCCGGGCTAAAGAGCGTGATGAGTCGAAGGAGTGACCGACTTTAAAAGGGTGGGTATATTTAAGGAGTAAATTAAAGAAAACAAGCTCGAATTGTGCCTCTTCATCGTCAACGTCTTTAATATTGAGATTTTTTTACATTATTGCTGTTTTTGGGTACTAAAGAGAAACCTTTAGATGTTGTTATAAATACATAGAATATATGTTCTTAGTCTGATGAATTTGTCTGATATATAGAGAGGTTTCAGAAGGGCCCTTTTAGGCATCTTTCAAGCCTTTTATGGAGAAAGTAATACGGACAATATCAGACAGAAAAGAAGTTGTATAGTGCTTCGACGGGAGTGAGTCCCTCTTAATTAGACTGCTCCTAATATTATTGAGGCTTCGGTAAAAAAGGTTTTTAGATGAGTCGTTTACTAGGCCCCTTTAAAGCTATTTATGGAGAAAGTAATGCAAGTAATTTCATAAAAAAAGTTGCTGAATAATAACTTTGACTGCACTGAGCTCCGCGTGGTCCCCCTCTCTCTCTCTCTCTCTCTCTCTCTCTGTCTCCCTTGACACCTCATTACAAAAATGAAAATCTATGTTGTTTGTTTTGTGTGAATTAAATTAAATTAAATGGCAATGAGCTGGAATCAGCAGATTTTCGTGCACTCTACGCAACGCAATCGCCCTCACAGAGAGCGCGACCATCAATGCCCAAACTGCCCCTGGGCGCACTTAACAAAAATTATTACCACCATCAGTGCACCAGACCGTCTCAGACCGTCTAAGCCTGTGTACACTTCTGCCCCATAAATTAAAAAGACACCCTACACTACTCATCCTTCAAGCCCGATACACTTGTTCACACAATCTCTGCTGTTCCATTTTTCCCAATTTCTGAAAAACAACATTGTACCACCGCACCGCCCTGCACCGCATCGCCCTCCATCGCCCTCACTTCACTCGAAACGAAACAATAAAACCAACCAATGCCTTTAGCCATGAAAGTGCATATTTTTTTGTATAAATTTTTATTATTGTTAATAATTTTTCAACAATTTTGCGCTTTTCAGCGCGGCCTCATTTTGTGGTTTAGAGGTTAATTCAATGAAGTGCCCTCAGAGCGACCGAACTAACCCACCCGCTTGCGTGTAAGCGCCCTTGGGACGCTACCCATGGGTAAAGTACGTATTAAAAATAAAGAGCCGTGTTGAGCGACTGCACGAACCCTGAACCCTGACGGTACGGACGGTACGGTAGTCTCGAAAGCTCTCGCGAGCTGCTATACGTATTTATTTTACAGTTTATGCCGCTGAAGCGTATAACTGAAAGATAAACAGCTCACTTCAACAAAAATACAAAAAAAAAATAAAATAAAAACAACAAAAACAAGGCGACAGTGAAAAAGGGGCTCTCTGTGGAATGCGAAAAGCAGTAGAAGTGTAGTTATTGGTTATATGTACATACTATATATCTGTAGAATTAGGTTTACTAAAAGGTCTTTAAAGTTTTTTTAGCTTCAGTTTATTTGAGTTTAGTACACGCTGAAGCTGGTCACTTACTCTTGATGTGAACTTGTTAATCCATTTATTCTTGTTGTCATGGTACCGGCTTAATTATTCTGTCTTGATATTTTTTAACAATTGATTTTCGATTTTCAATCTTCTAAAAGAAAGCTGTTCTCTCCGGTCGTGTAAACTAAGGTTTAGGAGGTATGGCGCACATTAGTTAAATGGATAATAGATGCTGGTTTTCACACGATTTTCACTGCTATTTTGCTACGATTTTTTCACTTTATACCTGCTCCTGCTTAAACGGGGTCGAATTGCAAATATGGCAAAAATTCCAAAAATTCGTGCTTGAAAAAAAAAATTTCTTTTCTCCATCACTGAAACCATGCTCAAGGTATTCCAGAGAAGTTGAAAAGTGTCGTGCTTTTGAAGCAATTAGCTTTCTACTTCAAATAATTTGGAAACATTGCAATCAACTGGAATTTCATGCTTGTCTGATTTTAATCCAAACTAGCGTGCGTGTGTGACCTTTTGGTATTTGGAACTTTTGGAAGGCTTTTTAAGACGCCTTCTATGAGGACAAAGAATGTCGAATTAAAGAAGTGAGCTATAATTAAAGGCCAAATGAGCTGGTTGGTTAACGGTAACTTTCAGCACACAATAACTTCAGCATTACAGAGAAGAAAATTTCAGTGTTTAGTAATTTTCGAAAGAATCTTTAAAGGATCTGTATGGCAGAAGATACTCGTATGTATGTATATACATATTTTTGATTGTCGTCTTGTTAAAAAAAAATTATTTTCAAAGAAGAATAGCCGATTTTTAGGCTGTTAAAGCAGGAGACAGTTAAAATCCCGAAACGAAAAATCCCGAAACTACAAAATCTCGATGCAATAAAATCCCGAAAAAATTTTAAACCCGAAATAAAAAATCCCCAAAATTTTTTAATCACAAAATATGAGTTACAAATTTTTCCAAAGCGAAGTACAAAGCGCCTACCCGCTTTTTTTACAATAGCAGAAAAGCAAAGTTGTAATATCGGGAGAATTTTGTTGTTTGAGTGTTATAATGCTAGCCACGGCCAAAGGCCGCCACGCATCGACACTTTTAATGCGAGAATACTTTGCATTATCGAGAGAATTTTGCTCCCGGAGGGTTATATGGTCCTTGCCTCCTGATAGTTCTGTAATTTCGGGATTCTGTCGTTTCGGGATTTTGTCTTTCGGGATTTTGTCATTTCGGGATTTTGTCTTTCGGGATTTCGTTACCAACTAAATTAGATTAATCTGAATGCTTAGTATGCGGTATGCAGTATACTCTGTAACTTTTCACATTATCATCCTGAAATTTGTTAAAATAACGCCAAAGGTACATGACGGCGAAGGACTCTTGGTTAACAGTTTCTTCTACATAAACAGCTTTTGAGATTTAAAAAAAAATTATGTTCATACGATGCTGTGTTGTAAAAAAAAAATCTCAATGCAGCAGCTGCGTATCGTCTACGACGACAACGAGACGGCGACAACGACGCCGACGACGACGGCGATAACGACGAGTTAATTAAAAATCAACCGCTTTCGGCTTATTTGTTAAATGGATTTCATACGCGATGCGACAGGCCTTGTGTCAACACTGGCAACATTCGACAACATGAACGCGACGCGGCGGGCGATTGCGATTTGCAATATCGTAGTACAAACGAGTATGGCATTTTATGCGACTTATACACCTTCATGGCAAAATATCGTATATATTTTCAATTTAACTCGTACACGATCATGGTGTACGTGCACCAGCGCCGCCATTTTGTAAAGTCCGTCGCTGGCGCTGGTGGTTTTAAACCGAGCTTTGTTTACTCTGCAAAGACTTTAGGCACAACAAGGTGCGTTTTTTTTTTGGGGGGGCGGGCAAGCGGTAGGCAGCACTACCCGGGTACGTACAACAACTGCTTAAAAATTCAAACGGCGTCGCACGAAATTTGTGAAAACTTGGGCTAGCGGTAAAAAAAAACCTAAACGTAGAAAGTACATACGTGGTACGTAGGTACTCTCATGATGCATACGACGTACAGATGACGTATGTAAAATATGTTGTTGGTATGAACCATGAAAAGCAACAGCGCTGGCGGTGACAATAAACGATAACAGTACTTGTAGCAACGTACCTACTATAAAAGCAATTTGCTGGCAACGCTTTTCATTGATACGCTAAGCTGTTGATTGAATGGATGGCGGCGGTATAGATGAATGAATGGATGGATGGATGGACGGACGTCTTATGTACATACCAACACACACACACACACACACGGCAACGCTTCGTTCATTTGGTTTTTTGTGGTCTAGCTTTTGTTTATTTTGCGTACGTGCGCGCAAATTTTTGGCGGTTTTTTTTTGGGGCGGCCGAAAAGGTTTACGGCGAAATCGGCCGATCTGGCCGAATTGTCGTAAATCGCTTAATGTTATGTTTATTTAATTTTTAAAAAATTGAGAGAGTTCGATGCGGTTTTTGCTTCCTCTTTTAATACACAAGCAAACAGAGAGGAGGGCAGGCAGACACACGAACACATACGAGTACATACACAGGCACATGTGAGCGCCATTTTGACCTGAGGCAAAATAAAGTTTTGCGCTCAATTCTCATTTCATTTCATGTTTTTTTCGCTTTTCTTCGTGTTCGCTCTCGCGAAAATTAAAATATTCAGACTTTGGGTAAAAAAGGCCCGATTTTTTTTAAGGGGGATAAAGCGATTTGGGAGTGATGGATGGGAAAATGGTATGGGATTAGTGTGTGGGACCGTTGAGTGACTACATTTTGTTAGTCTGTTAGCTGTCTGTATGTATGTGCATAAGTTTGTAATATGGTAATAAGAAGCAGCTAATAATATTAAAGCCTATTAAAAGGAACAACAACAACAACTGTTATGTTGAATAAATTCCAACATACATAATTTCACTAATTTTAATTATTTTCCATATAAAAAAAATAGGTTTTAATTATATTTTAAAAAAGGATTATGTTTTTTTGGATTAAATACAAATAATTTTATTTCATAATGACTACACGCACATACACGAACACACTCAGGTAGGTTTGTAGATGAAAATGCAAACACATATATGCATTAATTTATACCATTCTATACAAACAAACAATATTGCTTTGAAATATTTTCTGAAATCGTTGGCAAAAGAAAATAATCTGGTAGCTTAATTTTATAATATCAAAAATGATGTCAGAGTTTTATATTATAATTTTGTATTGTATTATTTATTTAACAATAGCTTTAAATTTTTTATAGAGTTGGTTTTCGTTTGTCAATGTTCTTTCATAAACAACAATAATTAATTGTGAAATTTTTACTTTCGATTTTATTAACAATCTTCTATAAATTTTAAATTTTGTTGATTTTTGCATAATTTAAAACTTCACTTTGTATTCGATATAGTTGTAGTTTTGTTTTTTAAAAAATTTTTTAAAAATCGCATTTAAAAAAATTTTTTTGAAGACATCCGATTTCTCATGATAGAAAAAAAAACAATATTTAAAACCAAAAAGTAGTCGATTCGATTGAATATGACCTCTAGCTTGTAAAAAAAAAAGGAGCAGTAGTTTTTAAAAGTAGTTTTCTTATTTCTTATTTCTTATTTAAAGAAAAAACCAAAGCTTTTAAACAAAATATTCTTAATTTGGTCAGAACTTCAAATGTCAGTTAAATTTGGATAATTCTATAATATCGATTTAAACAAGGAGAGGAAAAGCTTCTTCGTTCAGTTTTTATATAATTTAAAACAAACGGTTAAATTTGTTTTTTGTTGGACTTTATAAAAGCTGCAGAGCAATCGTTACCGCTTTCTTCGCTGTCTTTTTTTTGCACGATGGTTTATATAATCTTAATGATTTCAAATAAAAAGGTTTCACATTTGATTTTCAGAACACGCAAAGAATGACGACGCTCTTATGAAACCTAACCGTTTTTTAAACCACTTTTCCCAAAACGCGACCATTTTATCCCCGAAAAACGAATCCGAATCCGAACGACGCTCTTATGAAGCCTAACCGTTTTTTAAACCACTTTTCCCAAAACGCGACCATTTTATCCCCGAAAAACGAATCCGAATAACCTTAACTAAATCATAAACCGTATAAACCTCAATCTGAGACCTCAACAAATCTGAAATGGATTTTAATATAATCAACATAAACAACAACAACAACAACAATAAACTCTTATTACATCAATGGAAGGTTAATAAGAATAATAATAAAAAAATCTTTAATATATTTGCATACATAACCTTCGCCACGGGGCCTATCAGGCAACGCACAAACACCTGTGCGCGTCCCCAGAGCGAATTTCAACCCACCCAAAACAACAATAACAACCACAACAACAACAGCAGCACAATAACAACCCTTATGGGCTAGACCGACATGCCCGACTATCTGCTTATTTGTCTGCTTGTACGCGTCTCCACAGAATGAACCAATCTCCGAATGAGTGTGAGATTGTTTGGTGATCATCAACGGCTTCGATGATGTTTGCGGCGTTGGTGGCGGGCGTTGAAAGGGATGGTGAGTGTCCTTGTTTAGGGTAGATTCCGGACTGAAGTTAGCTCCACCCAAGCGAAAGCATGCGCTACACTGATTTGATTTGATTTGATTTGATTTGATTTGATTTGGCAAGCATTTAATTTGAAGGTAACGAGAAGTGTGTGCGCCCAATAATCATTTTGTAGATTTATTACGCTAATATGCAAAAAGTGACAAAGTTTAGTTTATTTTCTATTTAGAGCGCTTTTAGGATAACGTTAATATAACTTGACAGCTGAAAATGCTTCAAACGAAATTAAAAAACTGAATTAGTATCATCGCACTAAGCACAGTTTCAAGATTGTTTCTAAAAAAATTAAAATCATTTTAAAAATGTTAAGTTCTTCTGAATATCGCCATCATCGGGTGGTGAAAAATTTTTTCATCAGTTTTGAGAAGAAATATTATCATGGCTTTGAGAAATTAATAATTGTTTCAAAAACTATAAAAATCGTTTTAAAAAATATCAAAATGGTTCAATCAAAATTATTAATATTTCGTGATCATCTTTATATTTCTCTATCTGGAAAATCATCATGGTTTAAAAAAGTACCATCAAGTTTTAAAGAAAATCATTATTTATTCCAGAAATATATGCGTTTTAAGAAAGCTGATTATTGTCTCATGGCTTCAAGCCTAAGAGAAGCATCATGGCTGCTTCAAATTATCATCATCGTTTAGAAATAAATGTTTAAAAAATTATTATTTCAAGTAAAATTATCTTCGCTTTTAGAAAATCTTTTCAAAAACGATTAAAGAATATCATCATTGTCATCATCATCATCATTTAAAGGAAGTTATCTTCGTTTATAGAACATCATTATGCTTTCAAAACAAAAAAAAAATCATCATCGCTTTCACATTTTATTGTTTAAAGAATATCATCATCATCATCATGCTTTACAAAATTCATGACATTTCAATAATTATCATTCTGCATGCTTTCTCCAATTAATTTTGCTATTTTGATCATCAAAGGTTGTCACGTTAGTAGACAATGGTTGTTACACTCTTCCCCCGCCCGCCGCGCCGCACTGTTTTTTACCCATTTTTTACTGAAGTCCACCCGAAGAGCTGGACCGTCATCATTCATCGTTTTGTGCCAGCGCGACCGACGCGACATTATGTCATTATGGTTACTTTAAATTTTTTAATAAATTGATAAAGAAAGAAAGAAAACATTGGAGAGGAGGATGGCAGCTTATGTTGAATAATTTCAATATTTTTTGCAATATTCATTTTTAATTTTTTTCAATATTATTATATTGAAATTTTAAAAACAATTTCGTCAAGTGTTTACAGTTTTAGAGACCTTTTTAAGTCATTAAAGCCTGCTTTGGTTTTGTTTAAGAAGACTTTGGATGTTTATTAAACTATTACGGAAAAGTTAGAGCAAACGCACAAAATTTGAGAAAAAAATTCTAGCAATTTATTTTCGAAATTTGGCGAGAATTTGAATTTGAGGATCGAGAATATTACGCTTCAAATCAGTGCATAACAATTTTCACAAAATGGCTTCACTGATTTCACTGATTAAGTAAATACTCGGAGAATAATCAGAAAAGCAAGAAGTTGGAGAAGTTTTGAAAAAATTAAATTTAAGCAAGACCAAGAAGAAACAGTAAAATAGCAAAAAAAAAAAAACAACAAAAACGCATAACTGCTGCAAAAACTTTTTAACAGCGTTCTGCTGATTTTATGCTTATTTGCTCAAACTAAAAAAAAATGTTATACAAATAATTAAAATTTACGTAGAAACTTTGTAACTTTCGCATGAACACTTTTCGAAGAAAACTTCGTTTGGAGAGAAGAAAAGAGGAACGACGCAGTTGTTGTTGTTGTTGTTGTTGAGTATAAGAAAAGTGCAGAAAAAATAACAAAAGAGGTCGGCAGGCGCGTAGTAAAAGTTAAAAGTCATGCCTCAGAAAATGGCTGCTCAAATTAATTATAACCATAATAAATCGCCTAATTAGGCACAGAAAAAGGCAACAAAAGAGTGCCGATGATGGTAGATGAGAGAAGGATGGTAGAAGGAAAGACGCAAAGGGTAAGAAAACAAGAAAAAGAAAAGTTTGTTCTTTTGAAAAAGTATGGTTAAGAAAGATTTAAAATAGTAACAAATCCATGACGTTACAGTCTTTCGGTAAAAGCGCTGGAAAAAGTAGGTATAAGCAGAAATCTTAAAAAAGTTAGAACAGAAACAGGAAACAGAAGTAAGGGTTAAGGTAATGGTAAAGGTAACGATGATGACGGATGCAAAAATACGCTACGGCAAAATAAACATTTCGGCAGGATTTTGCAAAAATTCTTGTAACAATAAAATATACTCTTATTAAATTTGGAAATTGAAAGATAATGCCGAGAGACCTTAAAAATGTAGAAAGCTGTAGGTCTCAGAAAGACCTGGAGATCACTCCAGCAACCAACAGAAGGGAGGAATAACATGAAGGAAGGCAGAAAGAGAACTCTGCGAATACGGCATCAAAAAGCGGCTAAAGAACCACAGAAAGAGAGACAGCGGTATAGTGCTGCGGCTTTGGGTAGTTAGTTAGGAGTACCGGCTCTGCTTCTGTTTGTTTCGCGGCGGGTTGGGCGGAAGGGGAGAAAAATTTAATTTGAAAAACCGATGAAAGTGTTTTTGAAGCCGTAGTAAGTAAAAGAACAGAAAGAACGGCGGCGGCGGTGGCGGCGACGACAAAGACGACGACGTTAGCAACGCAAAGCACCATAACGATAGTAAAAAAAAAATTGAGGGAAGTTTTAATTTTTTTCGCTTTCATAATTTTTCCCAGCTCTCTTACACACTGTCATCGACCATCTCCTCTCTCATCGCTAATCAAATAAATAAGTTTGTTTTTTTTGCAATGAAGAGACTGAGCGGCAGGGTTGCCAAGTCATATTTGAAAATTCCCTGAACGTTCGCTAAAAATTCCCTAATTTTGCACACAATTCCCCACTGATTGGATGGCAATTCCTCAAAAATGTCTTTAATAGAGGAAAAGTTAGTTTTTTCCATTGTTTTATTAAAAAAGTAACGTAAAGTAACCTAAAAAAGGGTTAATATATGTATATAGTATTACTGTAATAAAAACAAAAATTCAAAGAAAAAAAAATATATATATATAATATTTTATATAGTTATAAGAAACAGTCACGTTTTTCGTAACGAAAATACAAATTCATATAATATTTAGTTTCGGTACCCGGTGGCTGATTCATGAAATACTCGCCATGAATTGCTTGCGATGAATACTTTTTTTATAAAGAGGGTTGTAGAAAATGACACACATCATTATTTTAAAAACTCATGTAATAGATTTTCATCCAGTATTTTGTATATTTCTGAATTTCAAATTTCCTAATTAAAACAGTCCACCGAAAAATCCCCACCGATACGAAAATGCCCCACAAATTGGGGAATTGGCCAAGACTTGGCATCCCTGGTGTGCGGAATCAACGAGTCTATATTCTCGAGTATTTATACTCGTTGGCGGAATACTCTCTCTCCCCTTTCTTATTCCCTCTCTTTACGACACAACACACACAATCCACACCCACAATTGTGGATTTTATGCTAATAATATTTGCATTTTATGGTTTTAGCAACAAATTCGCTCTCCCTTCTTCTTCTTCTTCTTCTGCCTAACTCTCCACCAACACCCACAACAATGACTTTTCAGCAGTCTTCGCTGAACCATAGCAGCTCGTCGTCAGCTGCTGTTTGTTGTTGCTAGTAGTAGAAAATAAATTGCGATCATAGAAATTTATGTAAAACTTACAAACAAAATTTTATAATATAAATTCGCGGTATTTCTTTGCAGGTTTGGTTTAAAAATCGTCGTGCAAAATGGCGCAAGCAAAAGCGTGAAGAGCAAGAACGTCTACGTAAACTGCAAGAGGAACAATGCGTAGCGAGCAGCAATGGTGTAGGTGCTAGCACCGGCGGTGCTGCGGCTGCTGCTGCTGCTGCTGCTGCCGCTGTTAGTCTGGGTGTCGGCGGCCTTGGTGTTGGTGGGATAGGCATGGGAGTGGCCGGTTCTAATGGCGGCAATAACAATAACAACTCTGCAAACGCTCTGACAACGCCGCCCAGCGTAAATGCTGCAGCTGCCGCTGCTGCGGTGGCAGCGGTAGCAAATCTGAAATGTTCCTCGGAGATTTATGCCGCCAATCAGTTGCACATTAAAATCGATCCTCACTATAGTGATGCAGATGAATCGTCCGATCTGGAGGTGGCCTAAATACCATCAGTAAAGTTGTTGCAGAAAAATGAATGAAACTCCTTTTATACTTCGCAGCATGTTGCCAACGTCCTTCTTAACTTATTCGATTTTCAATGTATATATCTTGTAAACTATATAAAAATAATGCACATAAATTAATGTATATTTTCGTGTGTGTGCACTTTCCGATAATGCCGGAATGTAACTTTTTTGCCGTGTAAATATTATTTGTTATTTTGGATTGTTTTTGTAATTTTATAAGCTAAATTTGTTGTATTGTATTTAACTAAATATTTATAAACGGTAGCTTAATTTCGTACGGAAACGGTAGCTTTCATTTTGTCATGTAAAAGTTAGATAAGTCAAAGGAATAGTCAATGATTACGATGTACGTACTTACGATACAATACGTTAAGAATTTATGAGAAAAAAAATAATTACAACAATTATCAACACTAATAAAAGTGTTTTAAATGAAATATTAATGAAATAACAATAGAATAATAAAGTAAAAATATCTAAAATGGATTTAATAATTTTACAAGTAATTTCCTTGGGCGATTTTTGGGCGGTACAGTAGGCGTGTCACCATAATTATTTTATATCATCAAAAAACTTATCTTAAAAGAATGGTTACACTTCTTATATACTCTTCATACTCTTTTAAATTCGAATATTATAAACTTCTTCGATAAAACGAGTATTAAAACCAATCAAAGGGACCAACAAAAACTTTCCGGCAAATCGAAAACCAATCATTAGTCGTCAGTTGGAAACACATTCAGAAGCACAACAGGAAATTCGATAAGTGTGAGAATCAATCGAGCTCAAACGCATACTGGGTGTGTGTGTGTGTGTGTGTGTGTCCTTGCAAAAACCATTTCATCATTAAAAATCGTCAGCAGAGTGAGTGAGTATCACAATACGACGAGTTCATTTGCTGACAAATCACATCAGCTGCGTTTCCTTTGTTTTTTGATATTCGTACAAACAAAAGGGCACCATTTCGTGTCGTTTCAGATCGTATTTCATGCTTGACGCCATGTTTTATGGACAATCAAATACATACTATACTCTTGCTGTGATAATGGTACGAGGGTTCAATATCCACAAGCAACAAAGGCAATTACTCCGGATGACATCAATCCGAAAGCAACTCGGCCACCAACCAACCAAAAAATGCCATGAATCGCATGAAGTGACTCGAAGTTGTGCGAGTAAGTCCACGGCAAAAGGACACGTTAGCGGTTGGAGAGAGAGGAAGCAAGGAAGACAGGAAGGAAGGTTGGCTGAATGGTTGAATATTGACTGAGTGGTGACTAACCGTGCGCACACGTTGCGGCTACAAAAATTAATGATTTGACTGTGCATCCCTTCAATGATGAAGAAGCACATAATTTTACAATTATGTCAGTTTTTTTTCCATCATTTATGAAAATGATGGTGAAGATTAAACTGAGAAATAATGAGAATAATTATGAAAAAAAAAAAATTTTTAATAAAGGAATAATTGTATAAATTAATCCTTAAGTTCTTTGACATTTTACGTTTATTCTTCAAAGTGATAAGTACGATGAAATGATGACGGATTGTGATGATAATGAATATGTCTTTCAACGGTCTGTGTGAGTATCATCGACGACAGTTCGTCCACGATTTGTCCACATCATTAATCATGTATTGGCGTGAAATGGCGTGGATGATTATTTAATCTTTAAAATCATAATATCTCTAAGATAAATGAAAAACAGGGAAAATTAAATGAAAATACTACGATGAGCTAAAAGAATGTTCAAAGATGCTTCAAATATACATTGTTTTTTTTTTATCCATTACCGCTGCAATGACTTGGCATTACCAGTTGAAAACTTTTTAATTTTTTTATGGTAGGTCAAAAAATATATATAACTTAAGTTATGTTTCCGGCCGTGGACTTCTTAAAAAAAACGGCATCGACGGAGAAATGCTGAAGACATCCGCCATTTTTTTATTATAAATTATGAAAAAAAAATTATTTTTTTTTTTAGCTCATTAATATTTGTACAAGGCTCATTATAAAGAATTCCTATTGATCCCTTTATTGCGAAAAAAAAAAAAATTACCGTATAGCCGATGGCTATTTTTACTTGCTCCTGAGTGGTCTACCTCCTCCTTAAGTAACAAAATAATTTAGTAAGCCTTTAAATTAATACTAAAAAAATTTAAAAAAAAATTACACGCCATCGACAAATCGTCGATTTTTATTTGACAAAAAATCAACAAAATGCCTTGAAAATATTAAAAAACTAAATATGTATGATGATTTCATGTCAAAAACCGAACCGAATCGGACTCTGTGAAGCAGAAATTTTATTTACGCAGCTTAATTGATATTTAATATTTTCTGTTTTCTGCATTACTTTAATTACGATGATTTTGTTATGATTTTTTTTTATTAGTTGGTTTTTGTATCCTTATTTTCAATGATTTTCTTTGTATGAAAAGCTTTGTTTGACTTTTTGCTGGCTTTTTTTTACTCTTAGTAGTTGTATTTTGGTAGTTGTTGGTGGTGAGTAGTAGTTTTGTTGTTGTTGTTAGTAGCAACAGTTTCTGCTTTTTCGTTGTGTTTGTTGTTTGCATCCAATTGCTTTTTATTCAATCGGTATAAGTTGTTAACATGAACTTCTTTCGTCCTGTATCGTTTGATGCTCGTATTTCCGTTTCCATTAGTGTTATTGTTTGTTGTTTTTTTTTTTTTTTGTTAACATTTTGTTATTCTTGTTGTAGTTGTTTTTATTATTTTTATTCGGTACTACAATGCACAAAAGTGTATGTATGTATTTACTATCTGCATATTGGCTTTTTATTGAAATGACAATGACCATTTTTTTGATTTGATCGTTTCTCCATCCATTCAAGCATTCATACGTTATCGCTAACGAGCGCTCTGCCATTAAATTTAAAACATTTCAAAGTGCAATATATGTACATATATACATATATGCTTTTATTTTTTTTTTTATGTCGAAATAAAATCTTAGTAAAAGGGAATAAACGGAATTTTAATTACTTTTTACTTGAATAATTCTTTCGAAATCAAGTATGTCTTTTTTTAAAAACAACTTAAAAATTGCTACGAAATTTTAACAAGTCTTTAAGAGTGTTAACTTCTTACTATAAATTAAAAACTTTATAAACTATAAATTAAAAACTTTTGGTCATTTCATGCATTCATAAATACCTACAAACATAATTGATTAAGAAGTAGATTTCGAAGGATATTTATTTACTCACAATGAAATTTTTTTACCAATCAACAAAATGGTTGCTAGCATTTAAGTCGCTGGAAAAAAAAGGAAAAAATGGAGGGAGAAAAAATATTCATACCTATTTACATAAAAAATATATTGAAATATTGATGATTGCAAGCAATTAAAAGTTCATTTAATTTTCATCTCTTTGCAATCGTTTGATTAATTGTCGTATTTATTATAAATGACTGAATGGACTGTTTGGATTTTTTGGGTTTTTAATTTTTTTTTTGTATAATTTATTGACCAACTCTTTCATACCATTAAAAAACCTCTACGACACGGAATCTTTACGAAGCTGGGTATACCTGACAGAAAATGAATGAATGAACGAATGAATGATGCAGAGCGAGTGAGTGGAAAAATATGAAATTGAAGCCTCGAAAAAATGTAAAAATGGAGGCTCTTTCAATTTATTGCGGGTGAAAAAATTAAAATGCAAATAAAACTGCAGCGCGTTACTGTGCCCCAGACACCGGATGGGTTTGCTGATCCGTCGGTTCGTCCGGGCTCGGCCGGGGAGTGTTGGCCGGGTCAACGCTGGGTGTTCATGTGAAAAATGCAATTAATAAATTGAGTTCACTCCAAACGCGATTCAGCAAATATGAATGCAAGAATTGTGTAATATTTGCAGAAGCTTTTAATTAAGTTTATATTATTTTTTTATACTTAAACAATTTTCTGTGTGAATTGGGAATATTTTGTATTCATGGCGCCAGCAAAATGGCGATGCTCTTGATGAAGAATCAGAAGAGGGCAAAATGGGCGGGTTATGGTGAAAGCAGAGCAGTTAGTTTTTTTTCCTCAGGGCATTGTAAAATCCCATTTTTTTTTGCATTTTTGTGCTTAAATATCGTATTTCCAAAAAGACCAAATAAATAGCTTGATCACTAATACTTTACTAAACAGAAGAAATTTCAGCCCCTAAAAACACAAAAAATAAATTCCCAAATAATACGAAAAAAAAAATCAATAGTCTTTAAATATTTGTACATTTTTACACGAACTATTAGTTTCGTTAAACATTAAAAAAATAATAACAGCAACAACAATAGCCATAACATTGACTTTGTCAGGCCACAGGCCAACAAAACGGAGCACGTTCAATTCAGCAAAAATAAAAAACAAAAGAAAACACCCAAAAAAAAATTTAAATAAATGAAATTCAATACGAATATTCACTTAGTTTTACATACGATTTTGTTTACAACTCAATTAGAAGCGTTTTGTGTATGGACGAGTACATACATACATACATATGTACATATGTGTGGGTTGATTTGTATGCCACCAAACAAATAAATAAGACCTACAACAACAACAAAAATGAGAAAACGCTTGCAGAAAAAGCAGAAGAGAATTGAAAAAATAGCAGCAGAGCAGCGAGAAAACGAACAACTAGGCCGGGCCGGCCTAGCAAGGATTTGAATATCCTTTTTCAAAGGGTGTACGTGTTTGTTTTTACCTTTAGGAGTGTGTCTTTGCGAAGAACGAGTACGTTGGCATTCAGAGAGTCCTGTCTTCTCGTCTTCGTGTCTTCCAAAAATGTCAACAAAAACGCATCTGAACAACGGCGTCAATCCTGCGCCGCGTCAACCAAGCGTAGAAGCAGTAGAACCAGCAACCAGCAAGAATCTGGAAGCAATCAACCGTGCAAGCCTACAAGGATGGATTCAGTCAGCATCCATCCATCCACGCGTGTCTCGGTGCCTTCGTGCCGCTGTGCCGCTAAATTTTATGAATTACAAATTGATGGTCAGCACAGTGTTTTCTGAATGCGACCGCTGTTGTTGTTTGTTGTCTGTCACCCAATGTTTAGCAAACAAATTTTCTACACAACACTAAAAAAACCCAAAATAGAAAGATGTCGTCGTCCCTGCAGAAGTTCACGTTTTTTTAAGCTGGTATTTCTTTACTCTGTGGTTTGTGGCTTCTATTGTTTGAAAGATGATGATGAAAATGATAGTAATGATGATGATGATAATGATGATAATTCTCTGTGAGATTGTGGATTATGTTGCATGGGCATCATTTTTAAATAAGAAATTTTACTATATTTATGAATACGCTGATGAATATTTCCAGAGAGAGAGAACCTTCATTATAAATAACGGGTTATATAAATAATGGGTTATATAAATAACGGGTTATATAAATAACGAGAGTTCTTTTTCTAAGGATTTAAAAATTAAGTTACTAACAGCAATTAGTACCTACTTATTATGAGCGGATTTTTAAACCAATTTTTAGTAAGGTTTTTATATTGACTCTTAGTAAATCTCTTTAAGATTGAGATTGATTAGTATAACTTTTAGTTTGACTCTTAGTATGACTCTAAGTATAGACTCTTCATACAAAAATTAGTAGAAATTAGTAGATATAGAGCTATCTTCAGTACGTCTTTGCGATTGACTCTTAGGCAGTCTTTTCCACTGACTCTTGATTAGTATAATTTTAGTTTGACTCTTAGTATGACTCTAAGTATAGACCTCTTCATATAATTATCTTCAGTAGGTATGTACGTCTTTGCGATTGACTCTTAGGCGGCGGCCTTTTAGACTGTGTCTTATATGATGTTTCCATAAAATGATTTTGGTTTAGGCTTAGGCTTTTGACAAATGTCAAGTGTTTTCAGACAAAACTGGTTTTATTTTTTTTGTTGTTGTTGTTAATTGTTAATTGTGTTACAATACGCGTAGAATTTCGTGTACAATATTTATCTTTTTCTACCATAATAACTTTAGAAAGAGACAAGGGGCTACGGTGTCCATTTTTCGAACTTCGAAACAGGGTTGCAAAAACTGCAAAAACCAGAAATCTTTTTGGTTTTGAGCTGAACTTACAACAACAATTTTAAAGAAGATTTATTGGCTTTATAATGGTTTTCGCTGTGGAAACGAAAGTTTTGCGCTAAACCGCTGCAAGGTTGGAGACCATTCCAAAGTTGTTCGCTTTGGATATACGAGTAAGTACTCGTAGTTCCTATAAGCATACTCATGTTATTTAAGCCAAAGCGTATCTTCGAAACCATTACAGAATCTTTTTCACCAAAACCAACTTGCTGCCGATTCTAATCTCACCGGCTGTCCGGCTTTCCGGCTTTCCTGCTTTCCGGCAGGACAACAAAAGTTTTGGTGAAAGATTCATTTCACTGAAGCTGCAAGAATTGCATAAGACTCGTCCGTCTTACATACGAATAAGTACAGCATACACTTAAAACTAAAAGAGACGACTTAGAGTGTCGGAATTTTTTTTTCAAAATATACGCATTACGTTGAAGATGAAGTATCGATGTAGGCGTTCGAAGCTTCGAGCTAAGTTTCGTTCGGAACTTCAACCGTCAGCAGGTGAAGTTAATCCGATAAAATATTTAATTATTTTCTAGGTATTCATTGCCAAAGGCTTCTTTTACAACCGAAAACATATTCGTGTTTGAGAGACGAATGAAGAGAGATCAGGTCAACATCATCATCATCATCAACAACAACATCATCTTATGGTATGGTTAAATGCTCATTGATTTTATTATTGCAAATATTTTTGCACAAAATCGATTGCAGAAAAGAATTTACATATACAGTTTCTCTTTCTGTGTGTGTGTGTGTGCGTGTGTTTTCATGTATGTGCTTGAGAATAGGTACACTTCGTGTACATGATGTTGTTGCTTCATCAAATAGCTGAAGGCGAAAGATTAAAAAATTACGAGCATATTAATTTGCAGTAAAAATATTGAAAATTTCCATGTAAAAGATCGAAATGAAACAATGAACAAACGAATCGACAACAACAACAAAAAAAAATTCCGAAGATGGTCCGAAAGCCATTTAATACATGTACCTACCTACTCTCGAAGACAAAGGCACAGCCCAAAAAGCCGGAGCAAAGAATGAGGCCAATTTTGAGATTGAATTGAGATTAGTTAAAAAAAAAAACAACGGCAACAAACCAAAATGTAATTAACCAAGTCTACGTCCAAGTGTAGGGCGGTAATTGAAATCCTACCAAAGGCCAATTTGTATTCTCACCTCAGACAAAACGCCCTTCGGAAACCTACAGAAATCAAACAAAAGGTAAGAAAAGAAGAATAGAATTGAACTGAGCTAAATGGAACTGAACGAACAGTGTTACCTGATCAGCATTTATCAGTAAATATCGATCAATTGCTGCAACCAACCAACCAACGGTCACAATTTGACCACTTTTGACCACTTAAGCTGCAACGAAGTCCGGTAACCGGGCTTAAGAAACCACACGCGGTCGTCAGTATGCAAATGCTTCTCAGGCTAGGCCATAAATGGCTCGAGATGACAAAGGGCGTGCGTACTAGCGGAACTAGAAGGCGGAACTAGTGGCACAGCGGCCACTTTTGTTGTCAGATCAATTTGTGGGTTAATTAAAATCCTATTTAAAAGAAATCAGGACAGGATCGTCTTAAGACGATCAGCGAGTTGTGCTTAACCTTGTTAAACCCGTTCAAACCCTTTAAGAGGAGATTTTTCGAAATCTTTAGAGGTTAAGGAGAAAGAAAAAGATAAAGAAAATATGTATTATGGTAAAGTTAAAGAAGAAGAAAAGGGAAAGGGAGCAAAATAGAGGGAGAGACGCACGAATCTTGCAATCAAACTCAGTAGAAATCAATAAAGAAACCATTACCTGCTCAAACTGAACTGTTACCGCGGCCCAGTAAAGAAAAAAGTATGCCATAATAGCCCATTTGTTGGTTACTTACAAAAACTGATTAGCAAGCTCGTCGATCAAGCATTAAAATTGCACCAGACTAAGTTTCCTAATCCGCAATCGAATGCTTAGTGGACCACAAAGAGTGGACCGCATTCATTCTCGTAAGAGTGGCGCTTGTGGTTATCATCGAAACGGTATAAAAGCAGCATTGCTAACAACGCAGCTTGTCAATCGTTCACAAGCGATCAACCACCAATCAACCAACAAACCAACCAACCAACCACTTAACCAACCAACCAACCAACCAACCAACCAACCAATCAACCAACCAACAATCATGCCTTTAGTAATGCGCCATCATTTCAAGACTTTAATCGTGCTCTTGTTACTGATCTCGCCTTTCGTCGTGGCTAAAAAGAAAAAGGAAGAATCTTCCGAGGAAGAAGAAGAAGAAGAAGAGGAAGAGGAGGAAGAGGAAGGCGAGAAGTACTATAAAAAAGAGAACAAAGAAAAGAAGAACAAACATGACGAAGGACACAAAGAGCACAAAGAATGGCATGACGACGAAAAAAAGCACCACGAAGCGGAAGAGCACGAACACAAACACGAAGGTAAAGGCGGCAAGAAGAAGAAGGAATACGACAAAGAGGACAAACATGGTGAACAACATGAACATGAAAAACACGAAAAAGCTGGCAAGCATCATCATAAGAAAGGACACAAGAAAGGACACCAAGATTTGGAATATCATAAGAAATTCAATAAAGATGAATACAAGAAAGAGAAGAAATTCTATGATGATGAAGATCATGGTGGTCATCATAAGAAATACGGTAAACAGCATAAACATCACCACGAGGAAGGAGGTGAACACAAGAGAGGAGAAATGGTCGAGTCCGAAAAGAAGAAGGCTCATAAGAAACATAAGGGTCATCATAAGAAAGGTCATCACGATGAAGATCATAAGAAATACAAGAAAGAACATAAGCAGGGTGAAGAGCATAAAGAGGAAGAAGGATATGAGAAGAAGGCTGAGCAGAAGAGTGAGCGTCGTAAACAGAAGAAGGAGAAAAGTGGGAGGCATCATGGTTAAAGGTGGGGGTGGCACGCACGTACAGAGTAGAAGAAGTAAGAGAGATTGATGCACAATAAAATAATGGTACGAATATCTAAGAAAAATAATCAAAAATTACGACTTTTGTATAAAAACTATGACCATGAATTTTTTGATTGTTAAAAATTTTGTGGTTAAAAAAATGTCAGAAATATTTTGAATACTTTCAGGTCATCCGTTATTAACCCTCTGCGTTCGGTCAGCGTTTATTTTTCCTGCTGCTCTAACTCTCTCTCCGTGTGTATGTATCGTATGTATGCCCCTCTCATCGTCTATCAAAGGTAAAGATTTTATAAAAATATTTCCACTCGATTAGTCCAGTCCGTTTGTTTGTACGAATGCTGCCGGAGGGGAAGGGCGGATGGGGGGATTACCTTAATCGCCATATTTAACATGTTTATAGCGCACGTTAAGCCTCATAAGCCTTCGAATTACAAATTCTAGGCGCAATAAACGAAAGAGACGCCAGCTGATCTTCTACGATTTTATACAACACGAACATTTAAGAGGGATTATACATATATACTGTTACCTACCACCCGAGGGATGAGGTAGAAGTGGTGAGTTATGTACCCTCCCTAAAATATCTTATAACATAAATTGTATGGTCGATAAAATCCAAGAAGAGAATTATATATGAAAAGTTTGTAAAATAAAAACAATATATAAATATAGATATAAAAGATAGATTGATAGATTTATTATAAAATTGAAAATTAAATTAAAGACTTTAATGGTACACACATTAAGAGACACTTTGAGTCTACAGAATTGTTGACGTTTATTGGATCGTAAGAGACGATGGATTTGCAAGATTCAAATTGGATCGTGAGAGATCGTATGCGTCGTATGGTAAGAGTATGCGTCAGTAATCTCTGGAAAAGTTAAAATATTTTTTCAACTAATACTGTTTCAAATATTATGTATGTAAACATACGCGATGAGTTTCAGAGAGTGCGTGCGTTTACAACAATAGGTCTGCTTCCGTACTTTTCAAGCTCCAGCTCTCCAAACTGAGAGAGTAGCATAATCTTTAATGTCAAAATTGTATAGAAGAAAATGCACAGAAACGCTTTCTTATGATTGTCATTGTCTTTTCTGGGCTGTTAAAATTATCTCCAAGTAATAGCTCGAGCCTTTACGGACTGTATGAATCTCCAGCTTTATTCATTAGACACTAGATTTTGTCTGGTGTGAAAAGCTGCATTGGAGTGCAAATTACAAAAGATTAACAATTAACAAAATTAACAAAAGATCGATTCATCGATCGTGATGACGCGATAGCATTTCATTATTTCTCATTAATCAAACATACATAATGAATGAATGTAGACTCTTTAATCCAATTCCAATAAGATATAAACACATATAAGAACACCGCCCTCCCCCCCCCTCCCCCTTCCCATCCACCAAATTGTTGCGGCACTGATAAACTGTCATTAACTTTCCATAGAGAGATGACAACATTTTGATGAATTCGAAAATGATAATGAACTATAAAATAATAATCCATTGGCGAGTGTGAATTCATGTGTTTATGTTGCATGAGTATGTGTGTATGTGTGTGTGTGTGTTTACGTATAGATAAACTGTGATTATCTGTATACATTTGTACATGTTGTCAGTATAAATTCAATATCCTGAGGATGATGATAATGATGAATTATGTCAAAAATAATCGAAATATGCAGACCATATTCCGGAAGAGAATGTAATAATGTAACAAGAATTTAACAATAAATACGACAATGACGACGACGACGACGACAACAACAATAACAGCAACAGCAATGGCAGATTGGAAGATCAAAAATAAAAATAAGCCTATAAATAATGATGTTCTGTTGTTGTTGTTGTTGTTGTTGTTTCTGGCCCGTTATATTTGTGCGCCTTTGATGACGATGTCATCAGGATTATCCAATGGTAACCATGACATATTATTTGCTTGTTTGCACATTATTTACTCAGCTAACGTGATGAAAAAGCACATACACAGTCTCTCTCTTTCTGTCACACACACACACTCACACACACACAAACACAAACATAAGCATGCACAGCACGTTCTTCTCAACATTTGCGGTCCATCCATCAGGTCGCAAATATGGCGGCATCAGTCTATACAGACGTCAGAATGGTTGAAGGCAGTATTAAAGGTTTCTTCATTCAGGAGGAAAGGCAGTAAGGCAGGAAGGAAGTATGGACGGATATTCGGTTAGTAGTCAATGTTAATACTTAATGCTTTGCTCTCATGCACTCACACACAAAAGTTATTCGGTTGTTGTTGCGGCAGATGTCATGCAGAGCCCCACAATGTGCGCTCCTGCACCTCCTACCACCCGCCGAGAGGCTGTGGTTGATTGTATTTGTTGCTGCTGGTTTCTCTTTGTTGGAAAGACTGTCTCTTCTCTAATTTGTTGGATGATGAGCATTCAACGACTATCTTCATACAAACTTGTGTACTCGAAAAAGGTACAAAATAGAAAGAGAATGTGAGACACAGAGAGAGAGAGAGAGAGAGATGGTGAATTGTCAGAAAGGGTGAGAAAGAGAAAAGGTTTGAAGATGAGAGTAATTATATTAAAATTTTATCATGAAATTACTTTTAGGGAGAACAGGCGGATTTTTTTTTGTTTGGTGTTTTCTCTATAACTCTTAAGAGTAAGAACAAAGACAGTTTAAAATTTTCTTATAAAAACTGCTTTTGTTCTAATACTCAAGAAACCAAAAAAAAACGGATGTACATATATTACCTGCTACTAGGTATACGGTATACCACAACACTTTATATCTAAAGACTACTTTACTCTACTCTAGTTTTCTCACAAACAGTCGTAGTCAGCAGCTCGTGGTTAGCAGCTCTTTTGCCTTTTTACCTTCTTAAACAAGATTTTCGCTTACAGTTACTAACTCAGTTGATTAAGTTAGCTAATCCTCAGGTTTAAAATGTCCTTCCTACCAACTTTCGGGACTGCTTCAGTTTATAGTTAATCTCTTTATTACTAGCAATATTCCAAATCATTACTATTCACTCGCCCTCTTCGTTTACTCATTCGTCTACGTTCTTCAATTTTATGTGGCGATGAAAAAAATTTTTTTTCTTTTTTCTTTTGTCTGGAGATTGTACCAAACGTTCTTGCGGTTTGCTTGTTCTTTTATGTCTCTAACAATAGAAAATATGGTAGTTAAACTATCCATTTTACAGCGTTTTCTTAGAGAAAAGGGTTACGCCTACTTTGAACTCTTAATGAATGGTACATGTTACACGGTACAGCTCAAACAGATTATCCGTTTGAAAAAAGATATAAGGCATAAAGGTTTATAAAATTTAAAATTAACAACAGTTGAACTAAGTATTTTATCAGTTTTTTAACAGTTTATGTATTTTAAGTTTTTTTAGTTTTTTACATCAATTAAAAAACAAAAAAAATAATTAAATAAAATAATAAAAAAATTATTAATTAAATAAATTATTAAATAAATAATAATAACATAATAAAATTTTCTATAACCTTTTCGATGATTCTTAATCTAACCTCAAATATTTATCCTTTAATATTATTTAACATTTCTTTACAATTTAAGAACTTACCTTCTTGTGCTTCATGTGGAGCATAGTATTTGCACAACAACATCAACAACAACAACCACAAAGAGACTAATCCGAACTGCCATTACTAAACATTTGTATAGAGTTACGCTATTGTAAGCAGGTACATGTTACCGTGATAAGTCAATCTGCCCAAAGCAACAAGGCCACCTTCCTCCTCCTCCTCCCACCGCCATAATCCGAATCTTTTGTTTGTTGGTCTTTCATTGTTGAAACCTGTAAAATTTACGGCAAGCAATTGAATTACTATACGTTATGTTGTGTAAGAACATTTAAAAAGCTGTGATATGGTACACGAAAAGCCTTTTGCACTACTGAAAAATAGTTTTTTTAATTTTACGCAAATTAAGTTAAAATTTTCCAAAACTACCGAATTTCTTTTTTTGGTTTTTTTTACACGCTACAACATTTTGAAAGCCAAATCGTGTTTGGTTTTTATTTGTTTTAGAAATTTAGAGAAAAATCATAATTGTAAATGTACCTAATTTAATTAACAGTCCTATTCTGACGAGCTGTGACACTTGTCATTCATAACAAATACTTTTGTCACTCGGATTTGTTATTGGTGTTCTCTTTATATTCCCCACTAGTGGTGAATTGAGACTTTTTATGGGAAAACAGCTGTTTTGTTTCGTTGATACTCAAAAGTAATCATTAAATTTAGGAAATTTAAAAATGTTTGTTATTTTCTTTAAAAAAAGCACAACTCAACTAGCAATTTAGATTTAGAGGTTTGTCTTTAGCTGCAGCAGAGATAAAGACTTATCTTAAAGTCCTCGGGTTGCGCTTTTGTTGCGCAATGGATTCGAGTTATGGCGCAACATCCGCTGATAACTCAAAACGTACGTCTTTCGAGCTCTTCATATTTTGAGAAGGGCAGATATATTCTTTAATTTTTATATTGTTATATTAGATATATAATTTTTATATTTTTTTATTTTTCAGAGTTGTAATGTATTCAATATATAACTAGTTCCAACTAATATATTTTTAAATAGTTCAATATATAAAACTCAGTAAAACACAATAAAAATGCACAACCACTTCAATCACAACCACTTCAAAACTTGTTGTTGTATTTCCTAATGCAGTCAGTCTGTTAACGTTGTAATTTTTCGTACAACTTGAATGACTCACCACTGAAATTGCTGTTGTCGGTGGTGAGTAGTGGTAAGTTGTTATAACAATCCCATGGAGTTTTAAATGTTTTGATCTTCGTCCAATTTTTACAAGATTTTCGCACGAAAAATTGTAGCGTTAGTGTCGGACTTAGGATTTGTCGGACTTACAAATTAATGGCCTTCATTAGCACCTGCTTTTGATAATTTAACAATAGACACATGTCACATCACGTCTGCTTTGTTGTTTTCGGTTTTTTGCTGTTAAACAGCAATAAGTTGGCAAAATGCCAAGCAGAATTGTAAAGTTTGTGCTGTTTAGTGTATACCGAATAAGAAAAATCGTTTAAATGTGTTCAATTTGTGCAGTTATTTGAGTGATTGTGAAATCTATTAAGATTATTGTGGTGAAAATAAATCACATACAAGCGTTCTTTTACAATTTTTATAATCCCTCGATTTGAACCACTCGCTTCCTACATCAGCTTTTATCTAGCATTGACACGAACCATTGAATTGCAAACATTGCTTTTGTTGACGAGAAAACAAAGAAGAAAGCAGTGTTAATTACTCGTTGTTACGAATCTTGACAATTGACAGCTGTTCATGGTTGACAGCTGAAGGAAAAGTGTTTGTTTATATTTTTAAAGGAGGTTTCCATTATAATATACAACTTATTTAAAGAAATAAATAAGAAAAGATGTAAGCAACTGTAATTATACTCAAATTATGTACTTATATTATATTGCAATTTTATCTTTAACTTTTCATATAAATAGGACGGACTACTGGAAATCAAATGAGCGTAAATATTGCGATTTCTGCAAATGCTGGATCTCGGACAACAAAGCGGTAGCTACTTTCCACTCCTTTTCTCTTACTATTATTTACTATTTTGATCTTCAATCTAAACTTTTTGTTCAACCGCAGAGTGTTTCCTTTCACGAAAATGGAAAGCGTCACAAATTGGCTGTGGCCAAACGCATTACCGAGATCAGCCAAAAGAGTGAAAAATCTGAACGTGAACGTAAGAAAATGGATGCTGATATACGCAAGATGGAAGAGGCTGCTTTACGTTCCTATGCACAGGATATACATTCACACGGTGATATGACTGCCCGCAATATAAATACTATGATGGCTGCTACCACAGCGGCAGCTTCAGTAGGTGTCGGCGGCAATGTTACCGCTACTGCTACATCCTCTAAACAAACCGGCCGCCAGCGACAGATAGACCCTTTGCGCCTGCCCGGTAACTCAGATGATGAAGATGACGATAGGCGCGTTTGTGTGACAAAAGTGGCACCTGAATCAGTACCGAATGCTTCTCTCTGGGTAGAGGGTAAAACGGAGGAAGGTTACACTTACTATTGGAATGTCAAAACAAACCAGTCAGTTTGGGAAGCGCCCAAAGAAGGTTTTCTTTCCTACGCAGAATACGAACGTATCAATGAAATTGCTTTAAAGCAACAAGAACTACAGACGGCATCAGAAGCAAAGAAGTTTCGTGAAAACGTAAACGAGGAAGTGGCCAAATACAATCGTGAGCGCTTGAAACAATTTCGGCGGCAGGAGACTCCTGAAGAAAAGGAAGCCAAGCGGGTAGAAAAGAACTCATTCAAAACTGAGGAACAAGCTGCAACACAGGAGATCGGTTCCTGGCAAGTAGTGCAAGCGAAGTGAGTATATTTTCACTTGAAATAGAGTATTTTTTTGAAATCATTTAGCTTAATGATTTAATTAATGAGGCTAATTTTACCACCAGTCCTCCACCGGAGCCTATTGATTGGCAATTGCCAATAGTAAATCATCAGTACGTGGCGCCTGTTGTGTCTCAAGTCGAGCCTGAGCCGCCGGTCAAGCGCTTCAAGGAGAAAACCATAGATACTTTCAAAGATGGTTTAGAAACAGGCACCACTTCGACTTTCAAAAAGCGAAAATTTGCGGCCAAAGCAAATGCACGGCAACGCTTCGATGTTGACTAGTTTTTGAGGGGCGCAAGGGACTACTAGTAAATATATTTAATTATTAAAGAAATAATTGTGCATAGCTTTTGATATAGTTTTCTGTTTTGACTGCATACTTTTGTAATGGAGTTAATTTTCAATTAATAGTTTAATACATACTTGGAAGTTATGCAAAAAAAAAATTATACTATTCTAAGTTCTACACAGAAATGCACTAACGCGATTCATATTAAACTCAAATAAATCCGTCATATATTGACGTCAGGGAATAAAATATATAATACGTTTAAAAAAAAGACATATGTATGTACCTTGCTGCAGAAGTATATAAAAAAAGAACATTGCAAGGGAAAAATTATTAACCATGAGAGAGGAAATTTATGCACAGAGGAAAAGGTTCCAAATATTATCATGTCGAAATTATTTAAATGTAACTTCGTTAATTAGCTGTGGCGCGTATTTTATTTATGTTTTATTAGCTTTATATCGCCAACGGACAGTCTGTAAATATGTGCAATCAGTCGTTGATTGTGCTCGGTTGACGTTAATGAAAATTTTTGAAAATATTAAAATTCAGGTGAAACAGAATGCAGAAATGACTGAATGATCGAATGAATGCACAATTAAATTTGTCAGCTGTAAAAAAGGTATGTAAAATTTAAACATTCCTTACAATAAATCCACTAAAAAGAAATAATAATAATATTATTAATTTTAGAGGAAACGCAGACGAAGAAGAAGAAAAAGAGATTCTGTAGAAATAGTATGTGATTATAAAATGCAAGTTTTTTCTTTCTAAATTATTTGTAAATTCTCTGAAAACCACTGTGTGTAATTTCAGACGATTGTGATTTAAAATTTATACTTCATGAAATTTTTGATAAAATTGCTGTATTTATTTATTCCAGTCAATACATAATTATTTATACAATTAAAATATTTTTATCGAGCTGTTCAATGATACTACATAAAAGAAAAAACAATCTGTTTGAATTCTCGGTGTAAATTCTCGGAAATGATTCTTTTTAATATTACAAGATAATTGCTGCTTTCGTATATTTTTGTCTTCTTCTTCTTCTTCATATTCTTATTGTTGTATTATTGTATTTATCAGTGATTTTTTCCTTTTTATTTTTAGGCCGGCCGACGTAATTGAGTCAAGGTACGAGTATTTTACTTTTTTGTTTTTATTGTGAGTTCCCAAAAATTTTTATGTACCATAAGATTCTGTACGCTCGGCGAGATTCTGTTAGTTTTTTTCTACTGAATTAATCTCTCATTTTTTTACGTAACAATTTCGAAAAATCTTGTAAACTTGAAAATGGCTAAATTAACAACTTTGTAAACATTAATAAAATAATTTGAGTAAATTGTATATAATTTTTGCTAGATTTTACAAGAATTTTCAAAAGATAAAAAGATCGGTTACTGGATTGTTTATTAGAGCATTGTATTATCGTTTGTGCAATTAATGGGGATTAGTTTATAAAAATATATTTTGATACGATAAACATACACGAAGTTGTATACGACTTTTCGTATATTCGTCTGTGATTATTTTCTCACATAATAAATTTTTTAGTTTTCTTTCGTTTTTGGAAAACAAAATTTACCTTTAATTGATTGCACAATTAATTAATGGACAACAATTGTTGATACAATTGATTATTGATGAATGAATGAATTGAAAATGATTCTAATGAAAGAAAAATAATCTGAAATGTTTACTAAAAGCTTTACAGAAACGCATAAACAAATTGTACTCGTACAATAAAAAAAAATATGCTACGAGTAAAAGCTTAAAACCATTTTTTAAAAGTTCAGGCAATAAAAATTTGGTGTATTTGAACGAAAAGCAACAACAACAACGTTGGCAATTGATTTATTTATTGCAACAGTCTTTACCACTATTTTTTTTATACCTTCACGATTTTTATTATTTCACGATTTGCGGATTTTTCTTGTGTACTTCTTTAAAAAGCAAAGCTTTATAGATTTCTGTTTATAGAAAAATTGCCAAAATTTTTTTTTTGGGTCTTTAAAAAAGCATTACTTATGTTGATTTGTTTTTTTTTTTGATATTTTTCTTGCCTGCCAGACCGTCTGGTTATTTTGGTTGCTGTCTGTCTGTATCGATGTTTTTTCTTCGATGTGTTCTTTCTGTCTACTGTCGACTGTAAGTTTAGCTGTCGTCGGTCTGTCGTCTGACTAGTCTATCTTTTTAGTAAATGGCATGAATCACGCACTCACTCTGACCGTTTGAGATTTCTTTTAGATTAGAAAAAAGTACGACAGTATTTTCTAGCAATCGACCACAAGCAATGAAAGATTTTCTTCATATTTTAGTATTTGTTTTTTGATCGTAAGAATATTTAATTTTGATTATTTTTAATTCCTTACTTTTTTTATTCATTTTTTATTCAATCACTAAAGAAATATTGTTGCATGACGTAGTACAATTTTTAAAAAGTTTTGAATAAAAATGAAACTTGAAAATTTGGCATAATATTTTATTAATGAATGAAGAGTTTCTTAAGAATTTGTAATATTTTATTTTATTACGAGCAAATTACTTTTGTGTGTTTTTAAGTAATGAAGAAAAATTTGGTTTTAAATGCCTTTGGTAAAAAATGAAATAAAAACAAAATATCACCAAAGAAGTCTTATTATTAATTATCACTAAAAAATATTGCAAATGCGAGCTGAACGTTTTTTTGGTTTACTTTATTTTTGGCAATATTCTCAAGGAACAACACAAAAAATTTAAATAATGTAAATAAGTAAGTTTTTTTCTGCAATAGCTTTGAAAAGAAATAATTTTTCTGCTATTTTTTTATGCCAGACGACGGCCTGGCCTGTCCGGCAGTCAGACCGACGGATAGACCTTGTCCGTGTACTTTATCTACGCCATTAGAACAATGGACTTATTCCAAAGAAATTCATTTTTAAAAGGATTTTTGACATTTGCCGTTTTTGTTTACATGACGATGGTTTAAAGATTTTCTAGAGCCGAAAATTTTGTCAACGTTTATTAACCTCATTTTTTTAACCTCACTTTTTTTTCATCGTCATTAAAGCTCAATGGACTGAAGCGATTTTATGAACATGAATTTGAATATAGAGAAAATAAAAAAAAATTAAAACAATTTAGTAACAAGAAGCAATATAAATAAATTTAAGTAATTTATGGCCTGCGACCACTGCGCAATACCGCCAAAAAGTTCACTACCGTACAACAACAACAACAGCAACAACAACAACACGGGCACAACATTTAATCGTCGCATGAATGAAAAGCTTCGAAGCAAATAATAATAATAAAAAAAAAAAAATAAGTAAAAATACGCAATAGCAGGTTGACCATACAAATAAGCCTCAATGAGAAGGAAGAAAGGTGAGGAAGGGTAGTTGGAAGGGGGCTTGAAGTGGGTTAGTTTTAAGCTAAGTGATCGGCCTGACAGGGTAGATGTTCGTTCTTAGAAAGAACTGAAGAAAAACAAGCTGTAGTGAAATGTTAAACAACCGCGGAATATCGTGGAGACATCGTAGTACACCGGCGTCATGCCCCCGAACAGGGCACATGCACCCCAATTAACCTCACAACTGCAACAAACTGAACAACAACAACAACAACAAGTTGCAACCGGCTGTTCGATACCCAACCCAACCCAAACCGAAGCCCAACAACATGTTCCGAAACGAACAAAAGCTGACAAAGCGTTGAAACGCGTCGCATGAAAACAGTTCGTCGCTGAAGCTGCTCGCAGCTGGTGGGTCGTCGTCGCGTGCGATTGTAGTGTTAAAAAGTTGTTTACTAAATAACAACTAATATAAAATTATCAGAATGAGACTATAAGAAAAATACGATATCTAAAAGAACCAAAAAAACAGAAGGAAAAAAAAACAACCAAACTTTTAAAAAAAAAATCTGAAAAGAAGCAGACAACGCGTCTCGTGATTGCTTTTACGTGGTGTGGTACTTTGTAGGTATACTTTCTATCCGTCTTAAAACGGAAATTATTAATTAAAAAGTGACAAAAAAAAATTTGTTTATGAACGACAGTTTTTTGTTTGTTTATTGGCGTTTATTGATGTTTATTGGTGTTTATTGTTGTTTGTTTGTTTGTTGTTGTTGTTGTTGTTGTTGTTGTTTGTTGTTGTTGTTTGTTGTTTTTGTTGTGTTAACTTTTTCTTATGAAAAAATCAACTTTGTCGACGCATACAAATATCTTGCGGTTGTTTATTGCCATCAACACTATGTACGGCCTTACACCTGAAAAGGAAGAAGCGCGCACACACACACACACACACACACACACACACACACACACCTCATAGAAAAAAAACCCAAATAAGGCCCTAGAGAGGGACGGACAAACGAAGTCATGGCGTTTTGGGCCCTCTTATTGTTCTCTGGCTGTCTGAACGTTTGTCGTTCTGTCTGTTTGATTATATCTATGTATGTCGTTTTTCGTACATCTGTGTGTTTGTGTGTGTGTGTGTGTGTTGTCGATTTGTAGTGGTTTATCGTTGGTATGAATGCCGTTTGATATTGCTTTCGGTATTGCCGCAGTATGGCAACGCTTGCAGGCTGCAGTGCGGCATTTTTACGTACATATTTTTGATTGCGAAGTCCTGCGACTGCTGCTTCTTCCGTTTCATTTCATTTCGCGCTCCATGTAGTTTTTTTTTGTTTTTTTCGACGCTCTTCGTGTACCATTTAAAATTGTATTTTTTTGCAAAACGTTGACAGTAAGGGTGACAGTGGTGGAAAGGGCGGGGGGGGGAGGGGGGGAGGTAGGAAGTTGGCAACGGTCGCAGACGCGCTAATGATAATGATATTTCGAAACAGTGTCGCAGTGTGAAATTAAAAAACAGACAAGAAAAAGATAAAAGAGTTGAGTTAATCGAATTGTTCAATAAAAACTATTCAATGAAATTTTTTTTTTAATCACTTTTTATCGCTTGAAAATTAACTGGATTGTGGTTATCAGATTCTTTGGGGCGAGCTTCTGAGCGAGTGCTACCGCTAATTGCCACACAAACACACACACATACACATAGAGGGACATACATATAAACCGAAATTTAATTTTCACCACCGCGAGGAAGGAAGGCAGAAAGAAAAGAAGGCAGAAAGAAAGGAAGGCAGAAAGGAAGGAAGGAAGGAAGGAAGGAAGGAAAGAAGGAAGTAGTGAATGTGGGCTGATTTTTAGCAGAGTATTTTATTGTAATTGTTTTCGCTGCGGTTAAATAAACATTGCCAAGATTATCAAAGAGACTTTAATTTTAGAAATATTTAAAATTTCAATTTTCCATAAATAAATTAAATATTAAATTAGTATTCTCAATAAATATAGTACTAACAATAAATACTAATAATAATAAATAAAACATAATAAAAATGTGTTAAAAATGTGTTTTTTATTAAAATTATTTTGGATTGACATTTCTTAGAGCGCGTTGAATCAAATTAAATCGTGTAAAAAGGGAATGAAATATTTATTTAATTGTAAAATCGCGTTAAGCCAAGTTTCTGACCTTTTTTGTGGTTTTAGTTTTTAACATTTTTTTAAAACGATTTTAAATTTCTATATTTTTGTGTTTATATATTTTATTTGTATACAAACATTTTTTACTTTTCAATAAATAAAAAGAATGAATAATAAATAATGATAAAAAATAATAAAAAGTAATAAAATATATCCATATACATATACAAAAAAAAAAAAAATACATATAAATACAAAAATATAGAAATTTAAAATCGTTTTAAAGCAATTTTAAAAACTATAACCACAAAAAATGGACACTTGGCTTAACGCGATTTTACAAGAAAAGAAATATTTCATTCCCTTTTAACGCGTTTTAATTTGATTTATGCGTTGTAAGAAATGTCAATTCAAAATTATTTTGAAGAAAAACACATTGTTATTAAGCAAGCAAAGATAAAAGCATTTTATTGAAAATGTCGAAATGTCGATTTTTTTACGCGTTTTTTTTCACGCGAATTTTTTGGGACTGTGCATCTATCGCATGAAAACGGAATTGGGTGTACATATTTACAAAAAATCTTATGAAAACATAAAAATAAAATTGTAAAAAAAAATAAATAAGAACGAAATAAAAAGAAATAAATTTCAAAAGCATTTTATAATTCAAACAAAAAATTTTTTAAAAATTATGAACAAAATATCTGTATGTATTTTAAATAACTAAAAGCTTTATGCAAGCTGGCCTAAAGGTTGTGTAAGGTTAAAAGTTTGCTTTTTATTAGGGCCCGTTTAAGGTTTCGCTTAAAGCTTCGTTAAGGGCTCATTTAAGGACTGCAAAAGTTAGCTCTTTAAAGGCTAGTTTAAGAGTTACAAACAAATTGGTTTTAGTCTGTCTAAGGGTCTGTAGAAATTTCTTCAAAAGCTTGCTAAAGCTTCTTTACTTATTAAAGATTTGTTTAAGGCTTGTACAAAAGCCTTAAGCCGGATGTGAAATATACCCATAAGTTGGCAACATTAAAAAATATTTAAATAAATCTTAAAAATTCGTTATTAATTTCTATTATACTTAGCGTTTTAGGAAAATCTGTTGGCGTTTAACTTAAGAAAAATTGTTTAGTAAGAAACTATTATTTAATGTATTTCAATTATTTTTCTATAGAAAATTCAAAATCAAAGCCATTATCAAAATTAAATCAAAACCTAATGAAAATTGTATAAAATTAAAATTGTCAGTTTCTGTTCTTGACTCCTATTTTTTCATCAATTACCGCGTGCTTACGTCACGAAATGAACTTCATTACGAACAATAATAATTCGCTCAATTAAAATCGTAGAAAACAAGAATGAATAAATTTAGAAACACGAGCACACGAATTATAACAGAATGGTACACATACATACAACCACACACCCAGACATACACCGACGAGATCGACGGGCTGCAGTCTTTTTGTTGTTTTTGTTTTTTTTTTTTTTGGTTTTTTTAAATCAATTATTTTCTGTTTTTTTTCTCTTTTCCTCTTTTTATTTTCTTCTCATGATGCTGACTGAAAACTGCATCATTTAATTTGTGCGTTGAATGAAGTCAATTGTTCTGGAATTACTCGCAATTACTTCAAATTAATTCTGTCGGAGAAGACAGACAGACAGACAGACAGACCGACTTTTGCAGTGTCATCATTAACATTATCATTATCACCGTCGTCATCGTCATGATTATTATTATTATTATTAATATCAGTTTTCTTTTATCCTCCAGGGATTTCCTTTATCGCTTCAAAGATTTTTATCAATAAAAATAAATTGATTGAAGTTTTATTGTCATTCGCTTCGTGAACGATTATTGATTTGAAATTGATTGTTGTTGTTGTTGTTGTGTTTTTTTAGTGCTAAGCATTTCCGCTTTTGTATTTGTTTATTATTGAAATTTTATATATTTTTCTTAAATAAATTTTAAGCTCAATTTCAAAAAAATTTGAAAGAAAAATTTGAAAAAAAACAAAAGACCTCTCAATTTCTCGACTCTTTTCCTTTCCTCAAATTGATGAAAATTCTAATAATATTGTAGAAAAATTTGCAGAAGTCTGTAAAATTCTGTAGATCAAGTAAATATATACTCTCAAATGTTCAACACGTCTGACAAAAACGTCTAGAATATCCTTAAAATAGTCAATAAAACGCCGAGAATGCCTGAAACGTCTTTAAAAATATCCATTAATGGTGCTAAAAATGGTGCTGAAAATGGTGCTAAAAAATTTAAAATGTTCCTTTTCTATAAAAGTTACCTTTTCTCTAAAATATTCTCCTTCTTTTCTAATTTTATTTACAATTGTCATTTAATTAATTGATTTATATTAAAAATGAATTGTGGTAATGGTCGAAAAGTTTATCATGGCTTTGGCGCGCTCACAAAAAGTTAACAACTTGTGAACATTCTCATTCGCTGTTTCCGCTCTCGTCTCCAGTCGCAGGCGCCCGCCAACCAACCGACCGACCAAGTTTTCTAGCCATTCTCTGGTATTTTGTGTGCGAAAACTAACAACAAAAAAGTCTAACTTTATCGTGTCACAAACTAAAACAAAAAAAAAACTATTAACATTTTTTTTTTGTTAACATTTTGATAACGTGTGTGTGTGTTGACCATCGTAAAGCAAAAAAAAAATACCAGAAACAATTTAACTTCAGAAAATGACAAAATGATGTTCGTTGCTTTTGACATGAACAGAGAGAGAGAGAGAGACAGTAAGAACATGATAGTAAGAATGTAATGTGATGCCATCTATCATAAGTTGTGCATGTAAAATGTACACACACATACCTACACACACACACACACACGCGCGCTCATCCTTGCGCAGATAAATACAAAAGCGTCCTATCATCATCTGTTCAAATAATAACAAGAAGCGACGGTCATTCTTACAAGGCATTGCCCGGAATAACAGAAAAAGAGCGAGAAAGGGAGGTCTTATGTTTGGTGGAAGAGATATGTATCAAGGGAGGGTTTTATGGGGAGGGAGCGGTATGGGGGAAAAGAATCTGAGATTGCATTGAAGACTGAATGATAAAATAACAATTTGTTATTACAAACGACAATATTCAAAAACATAGAAAAATACGTAATATTCTTATGAAATACATAAATTTGTTCATATAAATTCCGATAGATCGGAAATCATAGTTCCGAAGGGGAAAAACAAATCACAATAGCAATTTTCCACTCAAATGGATTCAAATATAAGAGTGTCTCTAGTGACCAAAAAAAAAAAAAGCTAGTCAAATAATAGTCCGTTTCTATCCGGGAAATTTCTTTCTACCCAAATTGCGAATTCCGAATATCAATTGCGTTCCGAATTGTGATAGTATCTGGATTATTAGTGTGTGGGATCAATCAGTTGCTATGACTAACGTTGGTCCTTACGAGTACGAGTATGATAAGAATGGAGGAAATATTTAATGATATTTGTATTGGGAGTATGGGGTTATCCAAAAGTACCTTGAGGATGTTGAAAGAGAATATCTAGCAAACACTATGTTTGTTGCTCGTGACTGTCTTGGATTTCTAACCTACAATGCTAGACAATAATAAATTCATATACGATTTTGCAGAGTGCATTGAAGTTACGAGTATTGAATGAAACATTGAAAATCATTGCTCAATAAAAACTCAAATAAGAATTTGCATGATTTTTTGGTTTCAAAAATTTTTGTGGAAAAATTCCACCGCGCAAATTGATGGTGGTCTATATTAGTTTCATTTTTTTACAGAAAACTCAGGCCGTTCATGTAAGGCCGTTCATGAACATCATGCCGTTCATGTAAGTGATTAATATTTAATTTAATAAAATAAATGGCTTTTTTGGGCTTGTTTTTGGGCGTGTGTGTGTTTTTTTTTGGTGTGTTTTTTTTTGTGTAACTACTTTTCTAATTAATTATGAAAATAATCAAGAGATTCTCAAAGAAAACTGATAAAAAGAAATCACAAAAATCGCAGCCATAGTAAAGAAAGCAACAACAACAGCGCCGGCAACAACGGCAGCAATATCATAAACAACGACAATATTACAAAGAATGGAAATAATAACAATTTCCAAGAAAATTTATTACTTCTTTGTATCGCTATAGAAAGAAATAAATAAATAAATGAATGAATTAATGAATGAAGAGGGAGGTAGAGAGTGTGTGTGTATGTGTGTGTGTGTGTGTGTGTGTGTGTGTGTGTGTGCGTGTGTGTGTGTGACGATCATTCATTCGCCTAGAGACAAGAATGAAAGACAGAGAGTTTGCTTGTGTGTGATTTTCTAGTGGGTGTGTTTGCAATTCACGTGTTACATTTGCTAGGTGTTGTTGTTGTTGTTGTTGTTGTTGTTGTTGTTGTTGTTGTTGGAGTACATATTGATTTTGTTCACGTAATCTTCTCATTCCTCGTGAATGAACCACAATCTTGTGGTCTGGTTGTCTTTAAGTTAAATCTACTTTTTCGTTGCTTTTTCTTTATCATTCGTGTTTATATTATTACATTATTTGACTTAGTGCTGTTATTGTTATTGTTGTTGTTGTTGTTTTTTTAATGATTTCGTCTTTTAATTAATGGCAATCATCACCGTTGTCAATAATGTTTGCATATATTACGTCCATCGTTATGGAAAGTGTATAATTTTCCACTTGAAAAATCTTTAATTTTTTAAAGAAGGCGTTTATAGATTAATAAAATTTTGATTTGTTTTAATATTATATAAATTTCAGAAAATTTTCGGAAAACTATAATATTAACTAGTTATTTTAATCCAAGATTAAAAAATTCAGAAGACTGCTAAAAATGTATGGGAATTACTGGTTACTCATGCGCTGTGGTGTACCTTTTAGAAAATGTCTCCTCTTCGAATTTCCATCACTCAGTTTATTTGTTTCTTTGCCAATTATAGAAAATTTAGAACTCTTTGAAGGTGGTTTTAATCTCAAGGTCAGTAATTTTAAACCAACTAGCTATAGGTTGTTAGGCTTTTAACCTCAAAGTCAGTAATTTTAAACCCAGATTAAATTCTCAAGTGAAGCTTAAATGGCGCATTTCAACTGGGAAATTTTATTACATGTGTATAATAACGGGAAATTATTGTAAAAATTATATGTAGTGATGAAAAAATTGCTTTTTCGGACGAAAATGTAGCCGCCGCCGTCATTTCTTTATAGCAGGGTATTTTTTCTTAACAGTTCTTGATTCGAAACAACACGCGTGGCGTCATCTTGTAACCTTCATCATCCTTCATTCCTTCCTGATATTTTTCTATCCTCTTTTCCAATTTAGCTCCAGATTATAAAACAAATACATTTTCTTTTTTATAAAACAAGTAAACAAAGGACTACTTTTCTAAAAGCTGTGAAAATCTCTTTACCAAAGCAATCTAAGATCTTTTTTTATCTCGTTAGTGTACGAAATGAAACTTTTTTCGGAAAAAAAGTTGGGGACCCCGGCTTAAAAGTATTGTTGCGTTGTTGACGGTCGGTTTTATTGCTTTAAAATTTCATTACAAATTACAAAATGTTTTTTATCTGACATTGCATCGGTTTATCGGTTTTTCTCAACAGCTGTAGTTTTTTCCTCAGGGACTTTTCCCTGAATCCCATTCCTTTCTCCCCCTCTGTCTAGCTCACCCTGCCTTTATCATATATTTTTTAAATGTGACGCTTTTTCCATTATCTATTTACTAAATCTAAAAAACGTTTGTATTTTTTTGTATTAAATTTTTATTTTTTTAATAAATTTCTGTAATGCTTGCATTTCTATTGTTTGGCTCAAGGACCTACATACATAAGCATTCAAGGACATCATCAACAAACAAAATGACAAGACATGCAAGAAAATAATTTGCCTGTGAAGAGAATTTCTCTCAACGTAGCGTGTGGAAATAGTCAGTGGCGGGAGGGGGGGGATGTTGTTGGGGGTGGGAAGCATGATGACCATCTATGATGAAATAAAAATGCATTTTTTTCACTAAGAGAGTACGTACACACTCGGAGTTAGCCGCTATAAAACAAATATTAGCAGGAAAGTTTATAAAAATCAGAAAATTATTGAAAAATTATTAAAAATTTTTATATTTTACAAATTTTTTTTGAGCATTGCAGTTAAAAGCACCCCTTGAGAAGAACAACAACAAGAAGATCTTGAAACTAGAAGGTTTTTTAATAGAAAAGAACTTATTTAAAAGCTTCATAAAGGGTCAATAATTTCTTCAAAGGTTTTTTAAGAAGCAAATAGCCTCTTTAAAGGGTTCTTAGAGAGCAGAACCTCCACGTAGGTTTCTTTAAGACCGGTGCAGAACCTCTTTAAATGGTTCCTAAGGAGAATCGAGAAACACTTAAAAATAGAAGCTTGTTAAATAGAAAAGAACTTATTTAAAAGGGGTTACTGAAGGGTCAAGAATCTCTCTAAAGGTTTTTTAAAAAGCAAAGAGCCTCTTTAAAGGGTTCTTAGAGAGCACAAAACCCCTTTAAAGGGTTTTAAAAGAGTAGAGAACTTATTTAAAGGGTTTTAAAAGACAACAGAACCTTTTTAAAGGGTTTTGAAAGACAACAGAACCTATTTGAAGGGTTTTTGAAGAGTAAATAACCTGTTGAAAGGGATTTAAAAGAGTAAGGGATCTTTTTTAAGGACGCTTAAGGGGTACAGAAACTATTTAAAGGGTTCTTAAATAGCAAAAACCCTTTGAAGGCGGTTTGAAAGAATAAGAAACCTCTTAAAAGGTTTTTTAATAAAATAATATTGACAAATCTGTGAATTATAATGGTAAAGGCCAAATTTTATCTCACTGTAATGCAATTCAAGGCGTCTTATACAATACATTATAAAGGAGATGTATTTTCCTAACAATAGCAGTGCCCTGTAAAGGGCTTATCAATTACGTAGCTGCATTCTCAAGTTGCATTCTTACATTTCTCGTATTCATACGGTTTACGTACGTTTGAACATACGGATAATCGCACCGGTACATGAGCTTTTATATGATTGCGGTGTTTATAAGTGTTAGTATGGGAGTGTGTGTGTGTGATGTGTGTGTGTGTGTGTCTTTTACTGAATATGCACTTCGTTAAGCTGACGCAATTAAGACTTACGTTGGTGCTGTTGATTGTATTGCGCAATTTAATCTTGTATTCAAATGAGATTGTTCAAAACTGTCAAGTTAGCAGTATTCATACAACAACTATTGTCAAAAGTGGTGATGATGATGATGATGATGATGCTGACGGTGGGGAGTGATGATGCTGATTGTTGATGATTGATACTAAATCAAGACCATTGAAATCGGCGAACTGACTTTAGACGTAATCCTTTATAACTTTTCATATGAAAACCGTCATTCATAACATAATTTACTAAATTTACAAAATTATGAGTTTCTTTTATTTTTTTAGAAATAAGTTTTTAGAATTTGTATTTAATTGTATTTGTATTTATTTATTTATATATATTTATAATTATATTTATATTTATATAAAATTTTTATTAATATAACTTTAAATAAAATAAAAATAAAAAATTTTACATTTATATAAAATTTATATTTATTTAGAATTTGTACTGAATTTAAAAACTTGATTAAAATTTTTATGGTCGCACAAAAATAAATCGAAGAAAAATTGCAAGTTTTGACAAACAACTTTTTGAGCTCTTTTCCCTCTTTTCTTCTTCTTCTTCTACTTCATCTCCTTTTCTGCCTCTTTTTTTTTCATTTTTGCCATATCATTTCTTTTAAAGCCTTTTCAGGTGTTAAGGCCATAACCACAAAGTCTCCCAAAAAAAAGTGAAGAAAAAGGCCATCAATTTCAGAAGCATACTGGCTACAACAGCCACGTGGCTAAGTGTCTGTATATGTATGTGTGTGTGTGTGTGGGTGCTTCTGTGCGCGCCGTGTTTTCCGGCTATAGGCACTGTAGACACGTGCCTGCGCCGTATAACGTTTCACGTAAGTCCGCGTGCCTGTAATTTTGCATGCTTTCTTTTTTCTGCATTCATAAAATTATGCGAGATAAGAAAGAAACACACTGAGAGAAGCAAAAAAATAAATTAAATTTGTTAAAAATCAGCAAAGAAAGAGAGAGAGAGAGGGAGTTTCTTTCCTTACGCGAATTGTTTTGCATTTTCGGCGACAACTTAAATATTGAGAAGAAGCATTATTTTATTAGGTATATTAGTTATTTAAATTCGGTTAATAAAAGAAATCTAAAATAAAAAAAAACTAAAAAAAATCTGTTAAAAAATCTGTTATTTAAAAAAATTACCGAAAACAAAATTGTAAGATTTTCTGTAAATATTTTTTGATTAGAGTAAAATACTCTACTTCCCAAAAAATTTTTCCCTGATTTTTTTTCTTTTTTTTGTCAATAAAACCATTACTTAAGTTTATATAATATTTTATGATTTTCTTTCTAAAGCATCTTTCTAGGTTTTTGAGATGTTTCGCAATTGTCTGAATACTTCAGTTTCTGAAGACTTCATTTCATACTTTCTGAAAATTTTTTTTATTTATTATTTTCTATTAAATAATTTACCATAAATATTTTAATATTATTTATTTCTATTAAGTAACATGAGTATTTATACGTTTTATTTATATTTTTTTATATTATTTTTTTTTCATTATGTATTTTTAATTAAAATAAAAGCTAAAATCCCATTTCTTTTCGTTAAATATCGCAGCTAATTAAATTTAATAAAGCTTTAGCTAATTTAGTTTTAAAAAATTCCTCAAATAGTTTTTTTAGGTTATTGTGTAAAAAATTAAATGGCTTTAATTGAGGCTATTGACTAATTTATCGTTTGAAATTCGCGGTTAATTTTAAAAACGATTTTTTTGTTTTTTGTTTTTATACACATAGAAACAAGATTTCAAGATTTTGTAGCTATTTATTTTTATATACGATCCATTGATCGTTGCGTTGCACAAACTGTTTGTTTTTAAAAATTATAGACATATTTTGCTTTGTTTCTATGTGTATGTGTGTGTGTGTGTGTTTGAGGTTTTCACCGAAATCAAACGTGCGTGAAAGTGTGCCACACTTTTTTGCTTTCTTTTTTTTCTATTTTAATTTTTTTTCACCTGCCGCAAATGCCCTCGTTTTATTTGCTTTTGTAATTAATTGAAAAGATTTCAAGATTTTCTCAATCGTACTGTCGCAATGCTTGTGCCTTTTCTTCTTCTTCTTCTTCTACTTCTTATCGCCCGTGTTTATTTCACGTTTGTATGTCCGTGTCTAGTAACCTTCAACGTCTTAATTTTCCTCAGTTCAGTCTTTTATATTTTTTTTTCTATTGTGTCCGCTAATTTTATTACATCTGCTAAGTCTGTTATGTCTGTTATCCTGATTACACCACCATCCTGCTACGTCTGTTAAGCCTATTATGTCAGTTATTACGTCTGTTGTGGCTGTTAACTCTTTTCAGTCTTTGTGGATGATACGTCTGCTGCGTCCGTCGCTACTGTTAATTTTATTATGTACATCTACTTAGTCTTCTGTTACGTCTGTTGCATCTGTTAAGTTTGTCGTCTGTCGCGCCTTTTTTATTTAAAAAGAAATATGTTACATTTGTGTCAGTTAAGTCTGTTAAGCCTACTGTGTCTGTTGTGTTTTTGCTTATTATGCAAGTATTATATATTTTGGCTAAGAACGATAATTTTATTACATCTGCTAAGTCCGCTACGTCCATTGATTCATCTTTGTGACATCTGTTACGTCTGTTATCCTGATTAGACCATTTAGGTCTATTCAGACTATTTAACAGACGTAAGTCTGTTATGTTAGTTATTAAGTCTGTTGTGGCTGTTAACTCTTTTCAGTCTTTGTGGATGATACGTCTGCTGCGTCCGTCGCTACTGTTAATTCTATTATGTACATACTCTTATAGAAAGTCTTTTTTCTGTTACGTCTGTTGCATCTGTTAAATTTTTTCGTCTTTCGCGCCCTTTTTGTGTTTTTTTTTTCAATCTGTTACATTTGGGTCTATTAAATCTATTATGTCTGTTATGTTTTTGCTTTTTAAGCAATAAATTAAAGTCTGTTAAGCTTGTTTTGGTCTGTTGCATCTCTGTTAAGTCGGTTAAAGCTATTACATACTTGTTGGTCTGTAATTGACCAATTAAAAAATAATAACAAATACAGCCTAACACTTAAGGCTGTAATTGTTAGTGTGTGTGTGTGTTTTTTTTATCGTTATCGTATACATTTTTAAAAAAAATACAAATGGGTTGTTATTGTGTATTTTTTCTAAGTAATTTCAATTTTCAACGGCCAGTCGTTTAATAAAAATTATAAAGAAATCAGATAATTTTTTAGACACGAGGGGAGGGATGGGGAGGGGGGATGGGTTGGTGTTGGTGAGGGGTGGTGTAAGCATAAACAGAAAGTGACTAATGGCACTAAGTAACAGCATTAACAAAATAAGATAAATGGCACAAAGCTTAATCCGCCTGCCTGCCTTCTCGCTGTCACTAAGCGGCAGCTTAGACATCCCTTCTGTCCGTCTATCTATCTAACTGTCTCACGGGCTGACGACGACTCGTGCGTATGTATGTCTCCATAAATTGTTGTTCTTTTGATGTACTGCAAACAAAAGGCTCTGCGGAATGAGTCGTAGCTTCTGATGACGTTGATGATGTAACCGAAGAGGATGCCGATGGCGGTGATGTGGATGATGATTGTGTGAATGATGATGTTGTTGATGATGATGATGGCTATTATCAAATAAAGAATGTTGTTATATCATCATCTCTTTCAGTCAGTTTCTGACACATTACGCATTTTCACGCTACGTCTGTTCTTTTCTAAAATGACAGTCCCGTAAAAACTTATTAATCTGTCTTTGTAGCCTGTGACGGTAAATACGCCAACATCGTACTAATTTGTTACCGAAGATTTGTATGAAGAAGTCAGTATGATTCCTTATTTATAATCATTTAAAGCTCTTTTCGATTATTTCTAAAATGTTTTAATTTATTTAAAATTAAATTATTAGCACTAATATTTTATAATTATTAATTTGCGAAAATTAAAGCTGGCACTTTTTGCTAATTATAAAAATATTGCAAAACTTTGGTTGAAGGCGTTTTAAAAATACTTTAAAACTTGAGAAAAAGCAACCTTAAGTAATTAATATTTAGCGAGTACTTTTTTTCATATTGTCTTATTGAAAATGTTTTCTAAGTTTATGCTTACGTAACACTTTCATAATTGAAATAATCACCAACACCAACAATTTCTTTAAGTATGAAAAAGTTTCGCGAAGACTTTAACAAAAAAAAAAAAACAACAGAGGAAAACTTACTGAAGTTTTTAGTATTAAAAAAAGAACTTTTACGCCAAAGTTTTCTTCTTCTTCTTCTATTATAAAAAAGACGTGATTTTAGTGACGTTTGTCTTAAGGAATGCAACCGCCGCGGCGCTAAGAATCTCGGTATGTACGTCGTAATGCTTGGCGGCGGATGGACGTGAGGATGTTTAAATGTGATAACTATCCTTAAACAGTTCACTTTTTTCATTTCCCAAAAAGTTATGCGACAGAAGTATAAGCAGAAGAAGAAGAAGAAAAAGAGGACGAAGAAGAACAAGAAGAATAGAAGTCGAGGTCGGCAAAAAAAATGTGTAGATGCGAAAGATAGTAATTCGCCTTCTTCTTTTTATACGCCTTCTTCTTCTTCTACAAAGTCAGGCTTTTTTTCGTTTCCAAAGAAGAAGAAGAAGAAGCAGAAGACAAAGAAATTAGAAAAAAAAACGGAAAAGGGGAAGAAGAAGAAGAAGAAGAAGGAGGAGGGGAAATTGTAAAATAAGAAAGGAATTGGAAGGACTATTATAGGAAGGAATATTACGAAGCTGACAATAAATAATATTATGGACATTTGACAATAAAGACAACAACAACAACAACAACAACAACAAATGGTATTATACACAATAATTGCAACAACAACAACAGCAATAGCCTCTATTAATTTTCGCTTCATTTTCCCCTCAAAAAACCGCAAAGATTTTCAACAACAACAACAACAACAAAATCATAATAGCAAACCTTTACAACAACAACAACAACAACAACAACAACAACAACAACAACAACAACAACAACAACAACAACAACAACAACAACAACAACAACAACAACAACGACAAGAGCATCAAGTAATGCATCAAGTAATGATATTCATTGCTTTCTCAACAACAACAACAATAACAAAATAATAATAATAGCAAACATTTACAACAACAACAACGCCGACGACAACAACAAGAGCATCAAGTAATTATATTCATTGCCTTTTCAACAACAACAACAACAATAACAACAACAACAACAACAACAGTAACAAAATAATAATAGCAATTATTTACAACAACAACAACAACAACGACAACGTTAGGAGCATCTATTTATACATTTTATCCTCTTTGTTGATGTATTAAGTAATGATATTCATTGCTTTTTTAACAACAACAACAACAACAACAACAACAATAGTAACACCAACAGCAACAAGAAAGAAAATAGTAGCTATTTTTTTTGAGGTTTAAACTTAAAGTAATTACTATTAAATACTTTTTCAACAGTCGCTACTTTTTTGCCATCAAGACAATAAACCATTTCTTCTTCTTCTACTTCTTCTTCTTTTTCTCTCTATCAGCCACTTTTGTTCAAGTTTTCAACGAAACAGCGTGTGTATTTTTGTTGTTGTTGTTGTTGTTGTTGCTGGCTACGTTTCTGGTTAACCCGTTTTTTTGGTCACAATTTTTAAGAAAATCTACGTTGTTTTTTGTTTTGATCGAAATCCTTTTTTAAATAGGATTTGCAAAGGACGTACGTGACCTTTTTTGGCGGTGTGGCGTGGGTGTTAGCGTGTGTGTGTGGTGTTTTCTTGTGTGTATTGGTTGAACAGGTGCAATTGATCCTTTGCTACGTAGTAAAAGCTTTAAGCACAAGTTTTTTTTATTGTGGTTTTTTTTTTTTACTACAACGAAACTTTTGATAACCACAATCTTTTTTTATACCCTACACCCGAAGGGATGAGGGTATATTCACTTTGTTCTTCCGTTTGTAACGCATTAAAGGAGGCGTGGCAGGTATAGAAAAGTATATATATTCTGGCTCAGAATCACCTCCTGATTCGATTTAGCCATGTCCGTCCGTCTGTCTGTCTGTCTGTCTGTCTGTCTGTCTGTCTGTCTGTCTGTCTGTCTGTCTGTCTGTCTGTCTGTCTGTCTGTAGAAATCACGATTACGGGAGAACGAATAGAGCTAACGCCATAAAATTTGGTACAAATATTCTTTGTCAGCGTAGGCTGTTTGGTATTGAAAATGGAGAAAATCGGTCCAGCGCCACGCCTACTTTTTATAGAAAGTATGAATTTTCGCATGCTTTTGCTCAATTTCTCAGCTTGTAGAGCGAGTTTAAAGCTAAAATTTCATTCCTGAATCCATGGTCTCAAACTTAAATACACTCCCAAAAATGGGCGTGGTCCGCCCACTGGTGACGAAAATCACGATTAGAGAAGAACGAATGGAGATATAGTCTTGAGATTTGGCACGAATATTCTCTCAAAAATATTCTAAAAAATTATAATAAAATAAAAAGTTATCTCACAGAAAGTGGGCGTGACACGCCCTCTGGTATACCATACCATATAATGAGGTGTTTGTTGGGAAAAGCGGTGCTGTAAATAAGTTAATGTATCAAAATTTACTATCTGTAAATTAAATGAAAGTGGGCGTCACCCGCCTACTTTTTATCGTCACTTCGACAGATACGGGTGTAGGGTATATAAGCTTCGGCCAGGCCGAAGTTAACGCTCTTACTTGTTTTTCTTCCTTTCTTTCTTCCTTCCTTTCAAAATTTTTTCCTTTCAAAATCTTTTTAATTTTATTTCGTTAAGTGCTCTTTGAAAGGGTTGGTCTGAATACTTTCTCGATAAAATTTGCTGCCGTTTGTTGTATGAAGAATAACCTGAAAAGAGACGAACAGTGTTCGCTCTAAGCAAAGATTTTTAATTTAAAATTATTTATTTGTTGAGCTGAAGATTGTTCGAAGTTTTTGTGAAATACAAAAAGCAAGGTCTTAGAAGAACCTGCTTTTCTTTCTGTTCCTCTTCACATTTTTCTTAATTTTATTGTTAGGCGAAATTTGTTTTATACTTAAATTTAATGGCTTTTTATGGCTTCTCCTTAAACTCATTAATGCTAGATTTTAGCATTAAAAACTTCGTCCTGAGTTTTGTAGTGATCAATTAAAATTTATGACTTAAATGACTTATATTTTCAAGGAAAGGACTTTGCCTTAGAGAGAGTCCTCTCCTTTAAGAGAGACAGAGAGAGTGAGAAGATGAAGGAGGACAAAGAAAAAGAAAAAAGAAAAGTTTCATATAACAAAAATCCTTGAACCTTTAATAATTACGACAATGGTGATGAAAATCATCGTAAGTTAGTAATGCTAACGGAGATAATGATAAAAGGAATCACTTGAAACATTTTATCTACGAAAATAATGTATAATTTTTTACATTATTTTAAATTTATATTACTTTACTAAAATCACACGGACGAGATTTTTTCCAAGATTGGTTGAATCTCGTCTCAACAGAAAAACTGTGTCGGTTCTCGCCTCGTTTGAAAAAGTTCGAAAGCTGCATTCTCCAATCTTGATACGATTTATCAATTTTTAATTTGTTTTTAACAAAATCCAAAAAGAAAAAAAAAAGAAAAATATTAAATTTTCGTTTGTACGTTGTCGGCGCTCTGTTGTGCGCTCTGTTGTGCAATTAATTAATTAATTAATTAAAGAAGAAATAAATTGTAAATCTGGCAAGCATCTAATGTTTAAATACATTGCAAAGATATTGTGTTTGTGTGTGTGTTTCTTTTGGCAACTTTTACAAACCAAACCAAACAGCAGCATAAGAATCTTGTTCGGCTTCGCGACGTCGATGGTGCCAAAAATAACTTTTGTTGCTGTCGATTAAATATATATAAAAAAAAGTAATTGAAAAATCTAAGGAAACACCAGATAAGTTTATATACATAATATTTTAACGCATTTTAAATGTTATTGTTTATGTTATTTCAATTTTTTTTTTCGGTTTTAAAGAAAATTCTTTCATTTTGTATACCCGGAGCTATGATTTTTGCCTGCCGAGATTCTCTTTGTCAATGTCAATGTCAATAAAACAGCAACGGCAGCAGCAGCAGCAGCAGCAGCAGCAGCAGCAGCAGCAGCTAAGAATAAAATAAACTCAAAGAAGAAAAAGAATTTTCTTGATAATCTTTAAATTAGAAAATAAATAGCATTATTAAAATATCTTTATAAAATCAATAAAATAAAATATTAAAATATAATTATTAGCATCATTATTTTCATCAGAAAAATATCGAAACTTTTTGAAAGAGTTTCGATAAAATACTAGAACACAATATTTTATATAGTATTTAATTAATTAATCAACATTTTCAGAATTTATTGAGAAATTACATCAAATATTGAATTTTGACGTCTCGTTTCTAATGTAAACTCAGTTCTACTGCAGACGACGCGCTCTGATGTAAACTCGACTCTCTTTCTTGATGTAACGAGTTACTTACTACGTTTCTCAACGAATAAAATCTGAAGCCTTTTGAATTCGTTGCTCGTTAACTTTTGATTTGATTAGTTCGCGTCGTTTTGAATCTTATTCAATTTGTATTTAATTATTTCCTTTATTTATTTTTCTTCGTGCATCTCGTCGTTGTCGTTTTTGCATGATAATGATGTTGCTGCCCATGAAGCGTTTATTTTTAGAAAAATTGAAGAAACAAACTGTAGATTTTGTTGTTCAATTGCAATCAATGCCTTATGATTTCATGATTTCAGGTGTATTGTACTAAAAGAAGAGAGAGAGAAAGACTAAAACAGCAACAGTCTCACAACCACACCGATTACACTAACAATAAGTAAATCATACTTGTGTATAAATTTGTTTATTTAACATCAATTAAAAATATTTGCGTTTGTATGTTTGTTATTTTGACTACAGCAGTCCGTGCATCCGACCGTCCGCGTGTCCCTCACTCCATCCATGTTTGTTCCGTTCAATTTTTCTCATTTTCAGTTTTTCATTCTAATTTTTTTTTTCCTTTTAAATAATACCCACAGTATTATTTATCATTTTGAAAAATGTTTGTTTATTTTTTACGAGCTAAAATTTGTGAATTTATTGTGATTGTGGTTTTTTTATTATCGTTTCGGTTGCTGCTGTTTTGTTGGTTGGTTTTTTGTTCTGTTATTTGGATTCGCAATTAACTGCAAATGCTTTTAAATAAACCTTAAAACCATAACAACAACAACAATAACAACAACAACAGCAACTACAATGAATGCAGTGAAGTAAATTATTTTCTGTTGAAGTGAATGAAAACAACCGCGTAGTTGTTAATGATTTAATGCAGAAAAATGTAATCTTTATTCAATAAAAATGCATTCTGGCAAATCAAGCAATCCATCAATCAATCAATCAAGAAATTAATAAATTCATCCAAAAATAAATAGGAAAAGAATTTATTTATAAGATAATCACGGGCGGCATGATGATGATGTTAATCGTGTTTCTTCTTTATTTCAGAGAGTAAAACTTCTACTTCTTCTTCCTCAAACTATTAAAATAAATATGCAGAAATATTACAACAACAACAGTAAAAATCGAAGACCCTGAAAAAGAATAAAAACCAGGAAATTATCGCTTGATTGCGAAGCAAGAAAACAAAAAGGAAACTACAAAGACCTAAACGATTAACATAATTTTAATTGTTGTTGTTGTTGTTGGTGTTGTTGTCTAAGCAAAGGTGACAGATAAATAACTAAAGGAAAGAAGAAGAAGAAGAAGAAGGAGAAGAAGCAGTGAGAGTGTATAATTTTTATATTTAGTAAATTATTACGAGCTTAAAGAAATATAAAAAAAATGTATGCCAGAATATTTTTTTTAATTTTTCGTTTGATGAGTGTGCCGTTTATATCGTTGGGTGTTTTCAGAATGCTGCTAACCTACGATCTTCATCGAACACTTCTACGAGTTAGAAGAATTTACCTCACATTCAAATTGTGTTTTTTCAATTTTCATGTAACTTTGCAAGCGATCGATGGACGCTGTACGTCGAGGGTTAAGTCTATTATGATTTATCTTACCTTCCATAGTCTATTTTGTCTATTGTACATACGATATTTTATTTTTTCCATACAACAATTATTGTCACTTCGTTGGCTTCTTCTTATTCTGCTCCATTAGTTTTAAGGGACAGACCACAATTTTTTTGTTTCTTAAAAATTTTATGGCTTCACTAAAGAATCTTTATAGTTTTAAATATTATTTTCTGTTTCAAAACCTTAGCTGATAGTTAAGCTGATAGTTAACTGATAGTTGATATAGTTAAAATAAAAAACAGCTTAAACCATTTTGACTTATACATTTTTGTATTAAACAAAACAAATTTTTCAAATTAAATTAAAATGTCTTCGTACATATTTCTCGTAAATGGTTTAATTTTTTCTTTCTTCTCTGCTTAAACGATTAGTGCAAACGTAGCAGCGAGAACGCACCTCAAAAAACATGCAATGCACAACAATTTCTCTAAAGTAACCAGTTGGAAAATATAGACCAATTTATAGCTTACTGGGGCTTCAGACAATCTTCTGAATTCAGCTGAAATTAAAAACTTTCGAATTCATTCTAACAAACGAATTAAACATATAATGTTCAAAACAAGCATTTATCATATTGATGCCAAATCAAGTGTGTTTATGCTTGAATCCACCGCGAAACAGCTTGGTTTTTGGCTCAGTGTAGTAATAAAGAAATTTAAAGTTGAGTTTAATTTTTTTAATCGGTAGTAATAATTGGAAAAATTTTATGAATGTCACTTCTCAAAAAAAAGTTTCGACTCACCCGTAACTAAGTACATAAGTCGATTTTAAAGTGACAAAACAAAATTTTATATTTAAAAAAATTTGAAAGTTTGAATTTAAAATTAACTATGAAATCAATGTCAAAAAAGCACACGGAGCAAGTTAACAATAACAGAAATCTTAGGACAAGTTAACAATAACTGCTTTCAAGTTGAGTTTTTATATATTCGTTTTATTACTATGAAACCTTAAAAGTAACTTTGAGTTTTGCAGATAAATTTCACTTTAGAAGGGACTTTTTAAATTTCTTTTACCAAAACCGTTTGAGTTTTTGTGATTTTCAAACATATTACAAGTACATATTTTCAAATATTTTTTTTATTTCTTTTACCTTTTACTTCTGTGATGTTATGTGATGCTTTTTTTCTTGATGTTTTGACTGAAGGTTAAAAAATACATAGTATGTTAAGTATTTATAAGATGTTCAAAATGGAAGCTTAATTAAGTCTCTAAGACTCTAAAGCTTAACGAAAAACTTTTAATGTTTTAAAATTTTAACAATCAAAGAACTTTCAAAATTCTTACTGGGTTTGCGTTAGTGTTGTAGTTGCATGTGATTTCTGTATGTGTGTGTGTGCGTGTTTGAGTTAGTTGGTGTTTATGCTGGTGTTCACATCTCTCACTCTTTAACACGAACTCGCACACGGTTTTTGCTGGATTGTGTGTAATTAAAAAGTATGAATAATTGAAAGAATAAATAGTATTAAGTCTCTGTAGAGTAAGGCTCGACAGAGAAAACGACAAAAAAATTTGGGTATTAAGAATGTTTTAAAATTGTCCACTACTGCCAACAACACCAGCCGTAGTTACACTCCTACCAGTACCACCACCACCACCAATCACCAATCACCACTATCAACAAAAACTAGAGCAAAAACAACTATAAAAAATATTGTTGTATGGATTTTTATTGTCAATGTAAACATGTGGAGTGCTTTAATTAAAGATATTTTACAAAAGACCTTGCGCCTAAAAGCACAACAACACAAACGTAAACATTGTTGCTTGTGTCCGAAAGGTTCTGATGGTTCTGAAAGTACTCATAAACAAAAACAAAACGCAGGACTCCTTTGGAACACGTTGAAAGAATTTTATTATTTTTAACATTTATTAAATTTTACTTAACTATTTGAAATTTTATATTTCAAATGATATTAAAGACTTTAAAAACAGGGGAAGTTAAAAATAGTATTTTTGTCAACAATTTTTAAGTCTTTCAAAATTTGCCAGAATTTTCCAAAATGTTTTTTTTTTGGTTTTGTGAAATTGTTTTTAATTTTTTTCTTCATTACTCTTTCTTTCTTTCTTATTATTAACCTCTCGAATATGAGTTCTTAATTATTATAGATCATTATTTTGGTCATCATTATGTCGGCCTATAGACTGACTTTGTTAGTAATTAAATACATTCTATTATTTATTGTTCGCATTGTTTAATGGTTCTAATGAATGACTAAAGTCATTGCGTTTAAATAAACTCATTTAATCTTTTGTTATCTCATCAAACATTAATCACTTCATTTCATTCATATTACAATATTGTTCTCTTCTTTAATCGAAACCATTTCCATTGCGACCATGTCGCATTAATTAATCCGGTTCATTTGATTCTGTCAATATCAATCATCGGACAGATATCATAATAATAATAAATAAATAAATAAATAAATAAATAAAAACAACAAGTAAAACAAGTTGCAAACAATGGGCGAACCGATAAAAAAAGGCAAAACCGATTTTGCCATTTGATTGATAGAATTCAATTTTTGGGTTTTCCGTAGAGATTCACTTTTTTGTTCAGCTGTTGTTTTTTGTATTATTGAAAAAGGTTATAAATAAAAGCCATCGACAGACAGATTAATGCTAAGACTCAAAAGAAAGCCATCGTGTAAAGTTCAGTTGAGAGAGTGCTGTGCGCTACAGTGATCCAGGCGAGAGTGTGCAGCTGTTTAGATTCGACAACTTTAGCGAGTAGGACTCGCTCCTCTTCTCGCTCTTTGACTAATCTCTTGAAAGCTTTACTTTTTTACGTACTTTTTCTGTGAAAGAGTTCGTTTTAAAGAAAACCTTCGTTCGTTTTTCTTTTTTTTCTGAACGAGTTTATTTTTCTGCGATATTTTTTTCTCTTGAAGAAAGCATGAATTTTTATTTAAATTTTAAAAAATTAATTTAATTTAAATTTAAAGTATTTAAATAAAAATAAGGTGTTTTTAGAATTTATTTAAAAATTGTAATGTTAATGAAGATTTCCTTAAATTCTATATGAAAGTTATTTTCTAAACCTTTAATAAAATATTTTCTATAGATTCTATTTTTTCTAACTTATAATTATAATATGCAAGGAATTTGCACTGACAGAAGCATTTATTAAAGTAATACATGTACGTCTATGAAAGATTATTATTTCTATTTTTCTATTCTTTCTTAGTTTTCTGTTTTTGCTCATTTCAAAAGAACTTAATTTCCTGTTTATACTTCTCCTCTTCTGCGTACCTACTTCTCTTCATAATTACTTTACCTTTTCCTTCATTTAGTCATGCCTACTTCCTTACTTCCTTCCTTTTTTCGGTCCTTCTTCCTTCCTTCCTGACACAAATAGGTTTTCTTTAACGACTGCTTATTAACTGAATTTTATTATTTACTTTCTACTCATTTTACGTCGATTTGTTTTCGACAACGTCAGCTGGAGCCAATAAACTGACGTCAATCAACAACAAAAAACAAAAACAACAAGCTACAGAATATCAACAAAAAAACCTCTTATACTTTAGTGACACTTCCGGTCTGGCGGGCAAAGTTGCAAACGTTACTTTACTTCGTTCTCAATCTAATCAAGCGTTACCCAACAGCCCAACAATCCACCACCACCACCAACAACAAGAACTACAACAACACCCACTCTCATTACCGAGAACGTGTCCTTTTGGTGGTTGTTGTTGTTGCTTTTCTGTTGTTAGTCATTAATTTTGTTAGCGTGTTAAAATAATGTGTTGATAACTGCTCTTTAGACTGAATCAAATCACTGACGACAAATGACGACGCGGCAGTGGCAATGATTGAAACAGCTCAGTTTGGGCTGCTTCGATGTGCTTATTTATGGCTTATGGCGGAGTGGGGGAGAAGGGGGAGAATGGGAAACGGACCCGTGCACACAGACGTACACAGTGAGGCCATTAAATTGGCTAAACACTTATATTTCGGACCTTCGAACGGGATAGCCCAACTTCGGTATCGTCGTTGTCACTGACTATCCTTTGACCTGAAAAAGGTGTTGCGATAGAATTAAAAAGGTAGAGGGTTAAAAGGTTAAAAATAATGGTAATGTTACAAGGATTTTACGAAGCAATCCACGTAGTTTTTTGTATTTTTTAGCGCTACTGAATCAGGTTGAAGTTTTTTAGAGATTATAAAACACTTTAAAAATACTATAAAGCTACACTCTAAAAATTCTGTGGGTATAAATTATAAACCTTTTTATACTTAATTTATATTTAACATTTGATTTTATAAATTTTTGTATTGTACACGACAGTTTCATATAAATTTTATATATTTTTTTTTTCTATTAAGCTTTTTTATTCTAAAAAAACATATTTTAAGTAAATCAATATAAAATCGATTTTTTTTAAATTCGACAAAAAAAAAATTTTTTGTTAAAAAAATTCAAATTTTAAAATTTAAAATGAACTATGAAATCTGCCATAAAAGCATACGGAGAAAATATGTAAAATAAATCTTAGGACAAGTTAACAATATGTAACTCCTTTAAAGTCGAGCTTCCATAAATTCGTTTTATTACTCTGAAACCTTAAAAGTTACTTAAAATATCGTAGATAAATTTGATCTTACAATGGACTTTCTCAAATTTTTTTTACTCAGGCCCAAAGTAAAATTAAATTTCATCAGTTTTTATTACAAAAAAAATTAATACAAAAATTGCATAAATTCTAGACTACTTTGAGAATTTTTGCTTTCAAGTTTACTTCAGATCTCTAATTCGTATTGATTTTATGTACACTCGTACGTTGACAATATTTATAATGGACGGTCTTTGCTTCTCAATTCTGAGTACTTTCTTTGTTTATATAATACACAAATTATATATAATTTACAAATAATACAAATAGAATAATATAAAATTTATACATAAATGTTATAAAATACATTAAATACGTAATTTTCATATAAAATTTATAAGAACATTTCATTTTATAAAATATTTTTCTATAGACATCAATAGTATTAAATCAATAAAATAAGTTCTATGTTAAAAAAACTTTTCAAATTAATAACTTTTTTAAATAAAATCTACTAAAAAGAAGTGTACTTAACTAAAATGCACTAAGAAATGTGCCCCATTTGATAGCACCCAGCAAGACCATTTGAACAACTCTAAAGGGGGACTAGTAACCCCGAACTTGCTTAATTGAAATTAAGAGGATCCTTATGGGTTTTTTGCCTAACACTAAAGAATATCCCAAAGTAACCCACAACAAATATCCATACGGAAAGAGAAGAAAAACGGAAGAAAAAACAGATGAAAAAGAATGGAAAATAGAAAAGCTTAGGGTAGAAACAGGAAAGCGGTTAAAGTTGTTTCTCAGAGCTCAGAGAAGACTTTGCGTAGTTGTAAAAGTATTAACGGAAATTAAACTAAAGAAAGAGGAAAAGAGTGAGATAGAGAGAGGGCCAGAGAGAGAGAGAGAAAGAGAGGAGAGACGTAGTTCACGCACATTATGGCAACTGAGACCGGAAGGAAGCGCAAGTTTGAGTTTATGAATCCACAAAATTCTTTGATGTTTCAGATGAAGGGAGATTCTGTGGTGTTGTTGTTGTTGTTGTTGTTGTCGTTTCCTTATTACTGCATATTTTTTTCATCCTTTTTAGTTTTCTTTTTCTCGTTTTCAGCAACTGTTTAAAGGTTTCATGGTCTGCTGCGGTATAATATCTGAATATCTTTTAACTTGTACGCTATGTTTATATAGTTTTTGTTATTTTTGATTCTCATTGTGGCCTTTATATTGGTATATTGTTATAATTGTAGCCCGCGCGTTTTATATTCTAGTGGTAGATTCTTTACTGCTTTATAAATATCGATCTAATCAAGGCCTGCTTTAGATAACTGATAACTCTTAGTCTTAGTCCTCTTAGTATTGAAGAATTTAATTATTTATTAAGAAAATACATATTATAATTATTTATTAGTTTTTCAGAATTCTTAAAATTGAATTTTTTCAATTAATTCTTCTAATATTTTTCTTTGTTCTCTTTTTTTTTCAGTTCCAAGAACTCTTAAATCTCTAGAAAGCTGCGAGAACTCAATCAAAATTAAAAAAAAAAAAAAAGAAAAGTCATATCACAAAAAAAAAAAACAACAACAAGTTCTTATCAAAGCAATAACAATAAAAATAATGTATATTTTGAAAAATGTCGGCTAGCATTAGCGTCCAAAATTTCAAGTCAACAGAAACCACCACGAAAACAACAACAACAACAACAACAACAACAACAGGAAGCGCAGTCTTAAGTGAGACCGAAGACATTAAACCCACCACCACGACAACAACAAATAACAACGCAGCAGCAGCAACAACATTACCACCAGCAGCATCGGGATACGCCACCACCAACAACAACAACAACAACAACAACACCACCACAAATGCCATACAACAACTCACCACGATCTCGCTGATGCTCGAATACGATATCGACAACACACTGAATACCATCAAAGAAAATGGCAGCCATCTTATCAAGGATATGTCGCGCTTAGACACTTCCACTCGCGCTTGCGCTTCCGCTTCCGCTCCCACTCCCTTCAGCCCCCGCAACCATAACGCCCCCAACAACGTCACATCAACACCAACCACGCCCACATTCACCACAGCAGCGGTCGACGCCGCTAAAGTGGCCGCCGCATCGTCGCCCTCATTATTGGAGCGGTCTATACTGCCGCCCACGCCACCCGCCACTCCCACTCTCCAGACGAATGCCCGCAAACGGTGGCGCATTCTGGCTAAAGTCCTGCGCGGCGACTCCGAGGAGACGATGTCGTCGTCGGGCGAGGACGAGGAACGCACCGCTTCGGTGCGACGCTTCAAGTCGTTCGATCTGCTGCGCCAGGACAGCTTCGAGGATCACCTGAGTCTCAACTGCTTGGGCAAGCCGGAGAACTGGTACAAGTATCGCGTGCTGCTGGACGGCGACGGCCAGCTCGAGTACTCGGTGAATATACATCACCTGGATCGTCAACTCACCGCCAGCGACCTGATGGGCTTCAACAACACCGGCAACATCTGCGTCTGGCCCTCGGAGGAGGCCCTCACCGCCTTTGTGCTGGCCGAGCTGACCGCCTATCGCGGCCAATGGATCCTGGAGCTGGGCGGCGGCTTCACCTGCCTCAGCGGCTTGATGCTCTCCAAGTATGCCCAGCCGTATGCGGTGCATCTGACCGACGGCAACGAAGTGTCGGTGGAGAATGTGAAGAAAACGGTCTGCCTCAACGAGCTGTACTGCTACACCAAGTGCTCGGTGCTGAAGTGGGAGGATGTGGCGTCCCGGGCGCCGGCCGAAGCGGCCAAGTTCGATACGATCCTGTCGGCCGACTGTCTGTTCTTCGATGAAGCACGCGCGGCGCTGGTCGAAACGATCTGGTACTATTTGGCGGCTCAAGGGGTCGCCTTGATTATGGCGCCGCGACGGGGCAAAACGCTGGCGCTGTTCATCGAGCAGTGCGTGCGACGCGGTTTCCGCGTAGAACTGACACAGCGCTACAATGAGATGATCTGGCAGCGCCATTTGGAGTTGAAAAATTCATCGAAATTATATGACGAGGATCTGCATTATCCGATGCTGATACGCTTGCGCAAACCTCAGGTTAAGGCGACGATTGACGACGACGACGACGACGACGACGACGACGACGACGACGACGGACAAGAGACTCTGGATTGAAGACGCGATCAAGACGATTTGGTTGCAGTTTAGCAACTATATATTATTATACCTTTATTCTTTACTCATAGTTAGTATACTCTCGTATCAATGATTCCATTCGTTTATTCCAATCGCGTGAGCGATGAAGTGTTGAAGCCCACTGAGTCCTTCACCATAGACATTACCTCTCATTGATTAGACATATTTTCCAACTTTTGCTTTTTGTTATAAATATTTATGTATATGTATATACTTAGTATCGTACTATCAAAACCTTGCCGCGTATTTGCCGCGTAAAGTATTATTGTTTTAAGCCTTTTAAGATCATAAGTTTTTCTGTTAAATTTTCCTTAAATGTTCCTTTTAAATAAGTTTAAGTGAACAAACTAAAAAAAAATCGCTAACTAAAACACACCCACACAAACACGTACCTTTACAGCAAACAGGATCAGCCTATTCCTTAGTAAGAGATACATAGTACTATATTGTATTAATCAACTAAAGACCTACACACACATACCTACTCGTTATATTAATATAACGTTATATCGTAACGTATATAAAATAGTTTCGTTTTTGGAAAGCGTTATTAAATTTGAAAATAATAAAAATAATTAAAAGATTGTTGAATTTTTGGTTTAAGTATTGATGAAAATTGTGCAACTGTCGAAAAAAAAAACCGAACAATATAAATACATATAAATAAATAACAGTGTAGTAAATAAAAAAAATTTAAAAAATATACCATAAACATGAGATTAAATTTTTTGTAGTATGAAAATGTTCGATAATGATATCGACTTCGAAGGTAAGACTTTAAGGAAACCATAAACCATGACTCCTTCGTATAAATTTCCAGAAAAATGCTATAAAAAACCATCATAAATGTTAATTTTTTTTAAAGTTTTAATAATTGTTGGAAATTATTACTTGAAATTTCTTGAATTTCTTTTAATTATTTCTAAATTTTAATTTAATTATTTCTCGTCTATAAAAGATTTTTATCATAAAATAATGAAAAAGCGACCCGAGACTACCAAGAAAAAATTAAAAGGAAAAATTCAGGGTATCCTAAAAAGAGGTCACTTTCTTGCTTTTAACCTATATTTTCCTTCTTTATTCATTAAATTTGGCCTTTATTTATTTAAATTATAAAAAAAAATTTTACCCTCCCCAAAAAAAAAAAATTTCAACCCCCACCAAAAGCAAAAGCTATATACGCCACTGTCAATCTGAGTTTCTCTCTCAGTTTCTGCTCTTCTTTACACTTTAATCATATCCTTTCTTATGCTCTATAGTAAAAAGCTGACTTTCCTCAATTCTAAAGTATTAAAAAACCTTCATCCATCCATCAATCAATCAATCAATGAATCTTGTCATGTCATGTCCCTTCAATAAATCAGATGCTTTCTCTATTTGTATTAATAATAAGAGGGAGACCAATGCCTTCGAGACCAATTCACGTCAACTGTCAACAGTCTGTTCATTCTGTTAGTTATGTTGTGAAGCATACCCCTTCCCCTTCACCGCCTTCCCGCTTTCTTCATCGTCTCTTCGCTGTCTATGGAACAAACTAATGAATTTTGCCTGCGGCTTTGTTGATTTTTCCTCGCGTCGCCTCGCAGCAACGCCCCACAAATTTGCTCAGCTTTCAACGCAAACGTGAAAACTTTATCAATGAAAAAGCTCTATTCGACCATCACACTTTCTCCGCTACCCCTTCCCCTTCCCCTTCCTCTTCCTTCCACCCGCAACCATCGTATTCCGGCAATACGTTTCTTGGCAACCCATTTTTTGTATTTTTCTATGTATTTTGTGCTAAACAAACATGTTCGATGGACAAGCGCAGGACAAGCATCGAACAAGTTCGACTCAAGTAGCTGTAGCGGATGTGGTATGGCTCATGCAAAAACAAATGCCGGAAAATGGGGCACAGTTCACGATTACGATACGAAATCGCTTTCATGTCGCGTCAACTGAAAATTGGTAGAAGGTAGAACAAAAGCACCTAAAAAAAAACCGATGGTAAGAATGCATTCAAGAAGAAAAATTACACACATGAGCGATCTTAATCTCTAAATGGGGAGAAGAAGAAGAAGAAGAAGAAGAAGAGAAAGAGGGGGGAAATTACATATAACACTTTCGTATTGTACTCGCCGGTACTCGCCATATATTCCGACCAAATTGCTTGAATATTTCGAGTGTAAAAAATTACACTCAGGCCTAATAAGCGTTAAAAGGGTCGGTCGGTCGGTCGGTCGTTCGGTCGTTCGGTCGCTTTATGGAGGACCTTAGAAATGTGGTAATTGTGTGTTTAAGCGCAAGTTTCGCGTGTTATGAAAGTGCTAATTTAATGGTTATTCCAATCAACCCCAACAAAAGAATAACGTATACGAAATTGTAAATTTTTAAAGTGGAAAAGCAATTCACAAGCGTTCACAAATTCGTGACCTGTAACGCTTTTGTTTTGAATAAATCAACAGCAAAACAGCGGAGAGAAGTTTTCATTTGAATAATTCCACAAAAAACCGCATAAAAGTGCACTATTTTGCACTTTTCAAAGAAAATCTAAAAATCTGTTTTAAATTATATAAATTTTCTAACAAATCAGATCTAAACCTTTTAAATTACATTATATTTTATATAAACTAATAATATAATATTTAGATTTTATTTATCCAAATTAGTTTGATTAAATTTTAAAGCTCATTTTGGAAACCTCTAAGAATAAGGCTCCCAAAACTTCCAATATTTGCCTTAGTTTTCGTCTCAGTTTCAGTTGTCCGGCACTAACGAAATTGCTATATCTCGGTTTGGGCTGGATGGAATGTGTTTTTACATCTATTGAAAGTATTTATAGTTTTAAAGTATTTTTATATGAATATTTTTGTAATTTTGTAAATATGTTACTGGTTCTAAAAGGAGCCAGGTTCAAAGGTATTTGGTTTAAAATCATTACGAATGGGACAGATGGGTGTGTCCCATTAAAAAATAAAAATTTACATTTTTAATAGAATTTTTGTGAAAGAATTTTTTTAATGATTTGATTGAATATATTTTTCTTTGTTAACAAACTCATTAAAAATTGGAAAAACTCTATCACGATTGAAAACTCTATTCGATCGATGGAAAAGTTGATTTTTTTATTATTTAAATTCTGAAACTCTGGCAAAGAGAATGCAAGTAAGAAAGAGAGAAATACAAAGACAGTCAGACACAATAGAATAAATGTGAAGGCTTCCTTTAATTTGTCTTTCAACAAATATCAACGATCGATTTTTTGTTGGTTGCTGGCTACTCTGGTTACAGAGTCCCTGAATCACTTTGACTTCCGTTCTTCGTATCGTAACCTTCATAAGAGTTCAACAGAATCGTCGTCGTGGTCGCTACCGCAACCATCGTCTTCACCGCACCGATACGTCGTCTTCACCGCACCGTTACGTCGTTTCCACTGCACCGTTACGTCGTTTCCACCGCGCGACCACAAAATGTTTCACCCAAAAACTTTACCCTTTGTTCGATCTATGTAGAGAGTCTGCCCAGTTGCGAACTGAATTGAAAAGTCTTTAATTTTTCGACGACTTCAACCATCAGCTGCTCAGTAAACCAACACTTGCATCCATAAACAACGCATGCGGTTGGTGATTCGTCCTCCTCCATCGAATGACGCGAAAATGTTGGTTGGTTGCCAACTCAAGCACAAGACCGTTACAGTCGGTCTGAAACAAAAAACCACTGACGTTTCAAAATTGCAAATATTTCAGCAAATAAATCTCGTTGGAAACAACAACAACAACAATAACAACAACAACAACAAACTATTTAAACACATTGCTTTGGTATACGAGAGTATGACTCGATCCTTGACACGCAAGTCGTTTTATGATGTGCCAAATGGCCAAAAAATTGGCCAAAAATGTTGCAAAATGTTTCCAGTATGCGTTTGGTAAATGAAGTGGAAGAGAAAGAAAGAGAGAGAAAGAGAGAGCGGACGGAAGCCAGAGGAGAAGGAATGAAGATCCTCCAAACGCCACGTTTTCGTTGCCAATTGGCGCCCACAACGGCTTTGGCAAACTGTGGTTGGTTCATGGTCCCATAAAAGGCAATATTTTTTCTCTGTTCTATATAGTTTTTTTATTGCAAAAAAAACGAAAAAAACATTCGAGCAATTTTGAATCAAATTACTTCTGAAATGTTGCTATTTTGCGCTCTTTTTTTTTAAGCCCACACAAAATTTAAAAAAAGAAAAAGACACACTATAGTCACACACACACACACACACTCATACATTGAAGCAATTGAAACGGTTTTGCAATGCAAAACAAAAAGTGAAAAATTCATTCGAATTGCAAAATTTTATTGCAAAATTGTATTGCAGAATCCGTTTGCAATTGGTTTAGTTAATTAAAGAGATAAGGAGAGATGGAAAAAAAACAACTCGTTGCTGAAATAAAGTCACTTCAACAACATCATAACGATGAACCAACAACCAACGATGAAAAACACTTGAAAACTCGAATTAAAAAAGAGAGAAGAGAATTCAACAAACAGAAATTTTTTGAGTTTGTAAATTGAAGAAGAGGAAGAGAAAAAGAAGCGAGCTGTTAAGAGGAAATGTTCGGAAGTAATAAAAAACGGAAATGGCCAACTGAGCGGCAGCAGAAAATATTTTCGGCAACAAAAGAGCAAATAAAAAAAGCGATTGAAATGAAAAATAAAAAGAAAAAGCAGACGATAAATAGATTTGAAGTAACTCAAAGTGTTCACTTTAGTTAATTTTGCTTTATTTATTCCGATTCATTCATTCCAATTCCAATTTATTATAAAAATGAATCGATCAAACAATGTCTTAAGCAAACTAAGCTCAAGAAGCTTGATTAAATAACGATTAAAATAGTGCTGGAAATTAGTCGTTTTTTGGGAACTCCAACAACAACAACAACAACACCAATCAGAACATTCACAACCAGCAATTGTTCATTTAATTACTTCGAATGCCTTTTTTTGCTGGCAAAACGTTTAGCGACCAAAAAAACTGACAGTAGGTCAAAACGCGATATAAAAAAAAGAGTCAACCCAAATGAATGAGTTGCATCGAATTGAGCGCACGGCAGCCAAAAACAGTAACAACAACAACAACAACAACAACAACAACAACAACAACAACAAACGAAACCGCAAAGGGATCAGTTCAGGTCGCTGTTTGAATTTTGATTTGCATTTGATTAGAATTTGTGTGGAAGAAGCAGAAGGAACGGACGGACACCAATAACCGCAACCCACACACACACACACACACACACACACACACACACATTCAACCACCCATATTTTTGCCTTCTGATATTTGTACCCAAACAAACAGATTGCGATAAAGAAGTTGGAGAGAAAGAAACGGTAATGCCAGAGGAAATGGGTAGTGGAAGGAAGTGATGAGGGGTGGTGAGGAAGCGGGAGGGGGGGGGGAAATGTAAGCGCGAAAGGAAGAGAAAGAGAGGAGGAGAGGAAAGTCATTCATCTCAAGATTTCAAAGAATTCCGAAAGGGCTTACTGCTTGCTGGCTTGACAGATAAAGTGGACGCTTGTGAAGAGCAAATAAAAAAGAACAAGAAGAAAAAGGAGAAGGAGAAGGAGAAGAAAAAAGAGAAGAAGGGACATTGACGCATATCTGAAGAGTGGAAGGAAAGAAGGAAAGGCTTCACTTGCGATAGTTATTCATAACCAGTCTGGATGAATAAAACTCCGTTTGCATATAAATTGCATTCAAAGTAATAGAGCAGAGCAGAAACGAAAAAAAGAAAAGAGAGGCAATAAAGAGGAAACATGTCAAGCTTAAATTGTTTAACAAAGCTTCACTCAACGATTTATATAAAAAGGAACATCAGAATTTGAAGCGGTAGAGATAAAGTAACATTAATCATTTTTTCAAAGTGTGACAAAAATAATAAAATAAATGCTTTTCTCAAATTAGTCTAACATTAAAAAAATAAAACCATAATGTTGAAATTATAAAATGGAGATGTCTTCTTGAAGAGCAAAAACGGTCAATTTTTCATAAGAAATCACAGTAAGTACAGTAAGTATTTTCAACTGTTGCCACATCGATTTCCATTACTCTATTCTTTAAAGAGGCGTTAGAACTCTGTTTCGGCCCACTGTACCGAATATCGAGTTAAGCATAAATTAAATTATTCCCAGCAGGCCGGGCCGAGAAGAGCAAAGCAGCCGCCGTGGCACTAAAGTGCTTTTACGGCTCGTTTAGCCGGAAACAACTGAAACAGCTGACAATTTCTGGTGGGTTGAGCAATAACTACGGCCGAGATTTCTGGCGATATGTCGAAATTTTCGGCAGCAAAGGAACAGCTACACACACAAACACACACTTAGACACTTTAGCACCACACGAGAACACGAACACGAACACTTCAAACGAAAGGGTAAAGAACTAATGCGGTCACGGCTTGGCGCCTCTTAAATTCAGCCCTCTAAAGCGGCCACTTTCCACCCACGAGTGTACTCCATCCTCTCGCGCTACTCAAAAAACACTTTTAGGTGATACTTATTCACCTTCTGTTTTCCGCTTTTCTCTTTCTCTTCGTTTCCGTTTCTCTGAGCCTCGCGCCTCGTGCAGCATCCATAGACAAATCATCTCGAACTTCCTGAAAATAGTTTTTAGCTTTCATAAATATTTAAAATATTTCATCTCTGTCGCTCTCTCTCTCTCTCTCTCTCTCTCTAACTCTCTCTCTCTCTTAAGCAAGAATCATTTGTAACAAAAAGATTAAAGTTTAAGGCTGAGTCAGGCCAAAGAAAACGATGAAGAAGATGAAAAAGATGAAGCAGAAGGAAGAAAATAAAACAAAAGTTTTATAACAATTTGCTGAAATCATGCTGCAGAAACGATTTGTTCTGTTTCAAGCAAATCAAGGAGTCTTTTCGTTGCTAATCGTTAAGGATTTGTAAAGAATAAATTAATGAAAAGGCTCTCTTAGTTGTCTTCTTCCTTTTCCGGTGAAAAGTTTCTTAATGAATTCAATCGAAATTAAGTTTATTTAAGCTTTTCAACTAAGTTCAAGTCAAATTTTCAAATTTTCTTAGGTTTTTTTAAATTTTTTTCACAGCATTTTTATAAATTTCTAACAGATTTTTGGCTCAGAATTCACGAATTTTCCAAGATTTTGTCACAATAAATAATCAATTTTTCCATTTAGGAAATTTTTTGGCTTTAAGATATAGCCTTGGCAAGTTGTTGGACCATCATTTACAATTATTACGAAAGAAAATGCTTTCAAGAGGTGCTTAATTAAAATGCTTTCAATGCTTAATAACTCGAGAGAAGTTTAGTCATAAAAAATAATATGAACTTTAAAAAATAAAATGTAAAATAAGCGAAGAAAGAAAGAGAGAAGAGAAGAGAAAAAAAAGAGTAAAAGGAATTTAAACTGATTATAATATTTTGCCTTTAATTTTTCTTCTCCTTTAGCTTCTTATACGCTCTTATTAAGCATAAAATGTTTTTTTATTTTTTGGAAAAGGATCCTTAAAACTGAAGAATTCGACTACCATCATTGAAAAGTTATTGCTTTCTATTTGCAAGGATGCTTTAGAAATGCAGGACAAGAAGTAGAAGAATAAATTTATAAAGCTTTATATATTCAAGGGACATACATATTATATGACAATATTATTTTCAATAGAAGTCAATACTTTTTTAGATATAAAGAATTTTTAAAAGCATTCTCCCTGAGTACTTAAAAAAAAAAAATTAAGTTAAAAATTTAATAAAACAAAAGCATTTTGATGAAAGGAGTTTATGATATTTTCTTAAAATTAAATGCTTAAGATTATTATTACCATCATTATCATCATTATTAAACTAATTAGGTAATTGTTTGATAAATATAGTTAATATATTAAAAATTGTTTAAAGAGAAAATAGAGTTAAATTGATTATTTACATGTTCCAACAAGAGGTGTCATTTTAAATCAACAGAAATTCGCAATATCGCTCACAAATGTGATGATATTTTTATTTTTTGTAAAAGTATAAACGGTGAGATTTATAATGGAATACAAGAATTGTCAAATGTTTTTTTATTTTAACATGTTTATTTTATATTTTAATAAAATTTTCCTACAAAGTCAGATAATGTTAAATTTTTGAACAAATTTTCGCCAACCATTGTTAATTTGGGTTAAGAAACAATAATGAAGAAATACTAAATCAATAAGAATTTCCTTAACAAATACTATTGTTTTTTTTATAGAAATAAACTTATTATAATAATTAAAAAGAACCAAATTCGTACACAGCGTTTAAATACGTTGTTGTTGTTGTTGTTGCTTATATTATAATATTCCCCACAAAACTTGGGGTGGGGAATAACCAACCAACTATTTGTGGTGTTGGTTGTGATTGTTGTTGCCTCAGAACGCTTTGACGACCATAATCGAAATTGTCCAAATATTTTTTTTATGAGTTCTTGGTTTCATAGTTTTTGTTGAACGTTATTGTTGAGTAGTAAAATGTTATCTTGTGTGAGTTATTGTGTTAGTTTACGATTTTGTTGATGTCTTTAAAACAGTTACTTTTTGAATGTTTCAACCATTTTTTATGGCACGCTTGCCTTTATTGTACGTTATAAAAAAAGAGTCAAACCTTTTTGCTCGTTGCAAAATGATTTTGCAACGACCATTACTCGTTTCTTTGATGCGTTTCATTTTATTGATTGGTGCAATAAAACGATTGCATGCGACAAATTATTACTGAATGCATGCCATCATAAATAAAATCGGAAATAAACTAACAAAGAAGCTTAGCCTTTTGTAATTTTTGTGTATACTAAATTTGTTCAATTTTCAAAACAACTACAAAAGCTTTTGAAAGCTTCTCTCACTCTTCATTCACTCAAAATCATCACCATCATCATCATCATCGTTTCGCGAAGAGACTCAAACGTTGAAGAGACCGGCATCTCTAGCGGCAGCTTGAATACTCACTTAATCTTGGCGTTTGGCGCTCGCTCGCTGAAGGCCGACGTCCATCAGCTGTTGCTGGTTGGTTGGCGGCTGCGAGCAAACGTACGAGTACTCGATGCGAGAGTACAACAGCTGTCGACGGCAGCTCCAACAACTCAGTTCGTTCGTAGCTGCGTAGAAGGACGGTTGTGTACACAACCGGCAACGGCACCGGCTACTCTCACGCTCTTAAAATAGCGCCATAAAAATTCAAATAGAAAAAAACATTTGCATCCTCAATTTTCTTCGAATGAGTTGAAGTCAATCATTCGGGATCGATCGATTGATGGGCTTTTGATTTGATAGAAGTTTAAAATAAAGTAAATATTACTTTAGAAAATTGTGCGGCAAAGAAAATTATTAATAAAAGAAACTTCTAGACAAAAGAAACGAAAGACATACAATAAAATGTGTTTTTTTAATGCGAAAATCGTACAGTCTTCGTGTAAGAAAGCCTCCGGCCCAAAAACACACTGCAACATTCTCATGCAGTTGTTGTTGCTGTTGTTGGCACTGACGAGTACTGCTGCTGGCGGTAACCTACCGAAGGGATTAACACGAACACGTTCCGCCAAAATTGCCAGCATTCACGGCTTGCAAGCAGCTGCTGAAAGTCTGCCAGCGCATGCGGTCAGAGTCAAGGATGCCGGGCATGAGACCAGCACGGAAGCATCGTCGGCCAGCAGAGTGGCCGGAAGATATGGTAAGTTTAACTGAGAGCAGTCAGTGGTCAACAACAAAAACAAAAAATAAACAAAAGCGCAACAAAACTAAAAACTATTAAAGCCACAAAGGCGAAAAGTCATAATTGTTTTACGTCACGATTTTGTTGTTTGTGCCTCAAGAGTAGGATAAAAGAAAAGAACAAACACGCAATAAGTAACAACAACAACAACAACAACAGCAAAAATCACCATAAAAATCAACCAAAAAAAACAAAAAAAACAAACAAAATTAAAAAAGAAAACTATAAAAATAACAGAAAAAGTGCAATAAAACGCAACAGAAAGAATGGAAAAGCGACAGAACGAATAGAAGTATTTTTCGTACAAACAAACAAAAATAACACCAACAATAGCAGCAAAAATAATCACAACAACAACAACAAAATTTTTGGCGTTCATTCGTTGGCGTTAATTTTCTTTTATAAACTACTCTTTTTTGGGCGTTCTTTTTTTTTGTGTGGCCATTAGTTTAAAATCATTAAATTGGCACTACCAACTTAGTATCAATTAACTTGGCCATAAAAAAGGCTCATAAAATTTGGCTTTAAAACCTCCTAAAGCTCCTTTTTGTGTTGTTTGTGCTGCTTTTTTCTGGTGCTTAATTTCAGAAAAGTTTTCAGCATTCAGATTTTCTTTCAAATGATCATTCCTTTAAAAATAAAGTAATGGCACGCTTGAATGAAAAAAAACGCGGTAGGAGTCTAAAAATCCAAGATAATTTCCAAAGAATGATCAAGAATATTTATTCGTTTTTCGATAGCAGTCACTAAAGGGATAAATAATAATTGCCGTTTAATGCAGTGGCGCATCAGAACAAGTCTCATTATCTGTGACGATGACAAGCTGCTGCTGCTGCTGTACATTGTGCCGTATTTCGGTTTTTACTAATTATGAAAAAATGTAGTGAAAGAAATAGTAGCAGTAGTAGTAGTAATAATAATGTTAATAGCAGTACAAAAATGCCAGCCATACATATTATTTATATTTAATAATAAATATTTTCATATCAGAAAAGGTTAATCTGACTTTTGTAAAAACTACTTTAAAGAAGAAACGTTCACAAAAAACCTTTCAATTATAAAACAATATCGAAAATTTTCCTTCTGACGTTTTTTAACTCGCAACAAAAAAAAACAAAAGACCTTTGACGTTTTGAACTAAATAAAGAAATCTCTAAAAAACTACAAACCTTTTCTATTCTACGCTGTGAAAGTTTAAAATTATGGACTTTTTCTAAATCATTTTCAGATCTGTATTAAAAAATCAACTGATTATGTTAATCTTCTATTAACCGAAATTTCAAAGTGAATTTAAATGAGTTTGAAAGAAGTCAATTTCTTCTGACGATACAAATCAATTGAGTAGATTTTCTTTATATGCACACACACACACACACACAAACGCACGCACACTTTACGCTTATGATAAAATGCAGTTAGAAATTCATAATTTACCAGAAAGAAAAGAAAAATGAAAAATAAAAGAAAATAAATTGATTTTTAAAATTTGATCAATAAATACACGGAATTTGTTAGGAGTTCTTAAGTTGACAATCTTTAGGCGGAACTGCTTTATTAGTTAGTGTTTTTTGTATTAATAAACAAGAATTTATTGAATTATTTATTAAAAGAATTTAAATTTAAAGAATTTATTTTTATCAATTTATATATTGATTAAAAAAGTATCGAGATTTGAGATTATCAAAATTAAAAAGTTCTGAACAATTTTACACAATCTTTAAAAAAAAAAATTTAGTATGTACTTAAAAAATAGAAACCGTGTGGAATTTAAATTTTGCTAAATTAAGAACTTTAAAATAATTTATAAAGTTTGATTCGTCGACTTATTTCTTATATAAATTTTATCATATTTAATATTATCAGCTTTTTAATTATAATCAATTATTCAATTATCAATTATTATTATTTTTATAGATTTATTAGCATTGTATTTTGTGAAAATTTTTACTCTCTTATGCCGAAAATTGTTCGCTCTCTTAATGGCGGAATGAATAATGATGATTACTACCATGTCAATTATTATACACATCATCACTAATGTAACTATATAAAAGAATATAATATTTTATATAGAATTAAATTGCTTTATGCCGGACAGACGCACGTCATTTTGTGACGTTAACGATAATGTCAAAAAAAACACATGTCTTTACATGTCTTTAAACTAATCACGTAATCGTCAAATACTTTGTCTTCTTAAGGCAAATAATATTGGTCTGTTGATGAAGCAAAAACGAACAGTCTTAATCGTGAGGAGTTAAATGACAATAACAACAACAACAACAACAACGGTATTTATAATTTATTATTTCTCTTGCATGATGAGCATAATTATTTGCAAGGAAGGCATTAGTAAAGATTAGCAGATTCGACCGAGAGACTCACGGTAAAGCAAAAAGAGCATTAAAAAAAAAAACATAACGACAAAATATTATTCATTTTAATTAATCTCTGCCTCACTTTGTTTAAGTGAGCAAATTAAAATTTTATTGGAATTATTGTTATTATGAGAATTTGGATGAGTTTGCAATGCAAAAAGCAAAAACTTATTTTAATCATAAATTGATTATTGATTAATAGTTAATTGTCCTGATGATATTCTTTTCTTTTAAAGGCAAACACATTAATACCTATACACGCAAACACACACACACACACACACGCGTGTAGCTCTTTGTTCGAAGCTTTTTAATTTAAAGACTTGAGCAAAAAGGAAATGTTTTTTGCAATTAAACACAACAAACTGTGTAGAGATGATGCAAAGGTAGTAGAACACAAAAGGCCACAACGACAGCAACATCATCATTAACATTCATCACTAATAACAACAACAACAACAACCAGCAATAGTCATTCATTATCACAAAGAAATCTATCCAGGTTGTTGCCATTATTGATGAGAACTGAAACTTGTTCCTTATAATCACGTTTTGTAGTTGTTGTTTTGTTATTGTTGTTGTAGTTGTTGTTGTTGTTGTTGTTATTGTAGCAGCCTTTATTTGTGCTTCTGTTGTTATGGTTTTTTTTTTTATTGTTACTGCTGTGAACAAACATGCTGCTATATAAGTACCGAGTATCCACTCATTTTTATTCGCAATAAAGGCAAAAACTACATATTTACCAACGAAAGAATTATTGAAATTTAAAGAAATCGATTCTAATTGTAGAGTCTGAGCATGAAGCATGCACAATCAAGCATAAGTATGAGCTATTCGTAGCATGAGAAAGAGTTGAAAATTACTCTGCGCCAGCAGGCTAACATAAAATCAATTCAAAGGATGATGAAGAAGGCCTTACTAATGATGATGATGTTGTTGTTGTTGTTCTTCTTCTTCTGGTCATACATACATATGAGTACCTTCAGTAATCAAGGTATAGAGTTTATTTAAAAAAAAAAGTTTATTGAAAAAACGAGTTAAGAAGGAAGAACTAACTACTTTGGAAAATTACGAGTATTTCTGCAGGAAGGTTGAGGCAAATCAGTGGAAAACCAAGAACAGAGCAGGAAAGAAGACAAAGGAATAAAAATTAAAAACTAAGAAAAAAATGAAGAATGAGATTTTACTGCAACAAATCGAATCGTTATTTTTTCATGGTTGGTAGAATAAAAAATGCTCGTATACTGAATGAATTGCTTCGATGCATTGCTTCGTTGGAGCACGAAACAAGTTCGTGTCTTGAGTCTTTTGTGGCAAGTTTCACTTTTGTTTGAATAAAAAGACGGACGGAGGTGATAAAACGAAGGACAGAGAGAGAAAGATAGAGAGAGAAAGATAGAGAGAGAAAGAGAGAGAGGGAGAGAGGGGGAAAAATAGAAAAGAGGTAGTTGAAAAGGGGGGGAGGGCAAAATTGTGCCTTTGAAATTGTCATTATTACGTTCGAAGTCTTTTGTAGACCACATTTTTTAGCTTTAATTCTACGATGTTAAAGCGATTTGAATATTCATAAGAAATTAATCACGAATAATAATAATAACAGCGATGCAGCGACTGCATTGAAAAAGCACTGCATGTAAATGCGAAAGAAAGAAATTCAGTGCCACGAAGGCAACATACGCAACGTACGCGCGTCTGCTTGGCTTCTTCGTTTGTTCGCTTGTGGATTGTTTGAATACATGCAAGCCGCTGGCAGGCTCGTCTGCTTACGGAACTTTGCGTAGCGGAAGCTTGCGCAGGTAACGTATTGCATGATGTAACGTTAGATGCTCCATGCAAATAGGACGTGAGCGCTGGAACGTACTCGTAAGCGAGAAATGTATGTCGGTACGAGCAAGTTATGAGAAGACGATGATATAATGTGTAAATTTTAATCAATACAAAATGCACATAAAATTATAATAGCAACAACACTTTTGCGACACAGCCTAGGAAGAAGGAGATGACGACGATGATGATGATGATGATGACGATGATGACGCTGACGATGAAACGACACGAGTTAACGTGTCGAAATTTGTTCATGATAAAAAATTAGCATGCATCAGCAGCAGTGAATGCTTCTGGCAGTGAACTTAAACTTAAAATTCAATTTTTACTATGACAACAACCAGCAAACATTGATAAATACTCTCACAAACACACACACAAACACACACATAAACCTGTATAAAATCACCGAGTGACTGAAAGAATTTTATTTTTCTCACAAAAGCCGGAAGCTCTTCATTACCGCATTCAAAATAGGCCAAGAGAATAACTGGCTTTACCAGATTGCCTGGAAATACTCGTCTGTAGGTATATTTTCCCGTCATTATAAAGAGTCACCAGCAACATCATCATCATCATTACCATGAGCAACACCAACAGAACCAGCAGCAATCAAGGTTTGGTCAGGTTTCAGTCTATTTTAAAGACTAGCTCTCTGATCAATTACGAGTAGGTACACTGCGCCATCTATTGGTGGGAATATTTTGAAGTGAAGTGGAAATTTAGAGTAGCAGAAGTTAAAAAGGAAAGGGGAAGGGAAGGAAAGGGAAGGGAAGGAAAGGAAATGAAAGAAATTATACTTTTCCTTCATTTTTCTTCATAAAATTTTTATGCGTTTTCACAAGTTTGTAAATGCGATAACCATTATTGGATTTGTCCTGATACTATCCGACCTAATGATTTAAGGTCACCGAGAAATCTCCTTTTAGTCGCAAAGGGTACAAAAAGGGGGACGATTTTGGATGCAAAAGATTATCACTTTGTCTTTAGAACACCAAAAGTGGTCGTCCTCCTTTGGGCACAAAAAGTTTATTTTGCGCAGATATTTTGTGATATTTTAGGCACAAATTGGTGCTGCCTGGCAAAAAAAAGGGGATGTTTGAAACACAAAAACTATCCCTTTGGGCAAAAAAGTGGTCACGGAAACTAACCGTTTAAACACAAAATATGCCTTTTTAACATTCAAAAGTGAAGAAAGTTTTGAATTTTTGGGAACTAAAAGCTGCATTTTAAGAGATAATTTGTCTCTAAAAATAAAAATAAAATGTCTCTAAAATCTAAAAATGGTCTCTTACACACAAAATTTTACCTCTTCGGCACTAGAAGTTGTTCTTTGAAAACAAAAGAAGGCTTTTCGGGGGGTTTTGATATCGAAAAGTGGAGTCCAAAAAGTGGTCTTTTTTAATACAAAAACTGTCTTTGGGGGGAAAAAATTTAACTCTAGGGTACAAAAAGGAGGTTTTTGGGGGGGTTTCGGAAATCAAAGGTAGAGTCTTTTCGGCAAAAAAGTTAACTATTGGGTACAGTAGTGGTCTGGTGGACAAAACCATTGTATTTTGGGCGCAAAAATTGGTCTCTGTGGTACAAAAAGTAGGCTTTTGGAGGATTTTGACAACCAAAGGCAGTTTTTTGGGGCATGGAAAAGTGAAGGGAGAGACATAAAAAGAGAAGAAAACGCAGAAATTTTGGGACGCCGATGAGATGGACATTATTGCGCGATCAGTTGAATTTTATTATATTTTTTTTTTCTTTTTCTTTAAAATCTTATAAAATATTCATAATTTAATGGCAACGATACTGTATTTAAAATTGCAATTGTTGTTGTTTTTCTTGTTAATATCGTTGTCTTAGTTTCTATGTGTGTTGTTGTTGCGGGTTTTGCAATACTTGGAATATTTGTCGACACTATCCAGCGCAACAATAGTGCCGCCAGTGCTGCACGATACTCGCCTAACAACAACAACAACAACAATAGCAACAACAACAACAACAACAAGTGGCTTCATTACTCAACAACGTGAAGTGGTTTTTTTTGAACATTAAGCACCTCTTTTACCGTTTTTCGAGACCGGTTGCAGTCTGCTGTAAATTGTAGGTATTATTTTAAGTCGCTGTTGTTGTTGTTGTGGGTTTGTGGGTTTTATGGCATTAGCCCTCTGGACTTTTTAAAAGAAATTATTATAGAAAAGAAAGAACCAACAAAGAGAAACATAAAATTACAAAATTTATTAGAAACAAAAGCGAATCCTTTGATCGCGATCAAATTTATGCAAGTTATAAAAGTCTGTCATGTACATACTGGTATGTCCGTCGGATGCGTCTCCGTGCTTTACCTCCCCCGCCTTAACCCATTCGCTTCTCTATTCGCCTCCGTTCGTCTGTCGCTCTGCTCTGTTGTTTTTCCGTTCGTTTGAGAACTTCTTCTCTGGTTAACCCTGCGAAAATGGTTCAACGTTGACACGATTCCAACGACTTAGAACCGCCAACCAACAGCCACGACAAGCCACGACATAACGACATAACTTCGTTAATAAATCAGTCAAGAGCAGCACGATTTCTGTGCCGCTACTGATGCAATCTTTACGATGTAGACGCTGCTTTTGTGACGCTGCTTTTTGTCTTCTTGCGGCCTCCGTTGCCGCTTAACGAGGCTTCCTTCAGAGCGCATCTGGATTGTGACTCAGAGCAGCGTTACGCTAGTACGAATACGTTAACCAACATCCTCCTGCAATACGAATCGTTTTTATTAGCAACTATTCTCTCTTGTTAGCAATTATTTTTTAGGTTGGAAGACATTATCGTCGCTTTTTGATCAACAGTTACTATATAACAGTTTCTATTACAGCTTATTTTTAGCAAGTTTTACCGACTGTTGCTAACTATTGATAGCAGCTACTATTGGTGGTAATTTTTGGTGGTAGCTAAAGCTTTTTTCAAAGGTTATTTATTGTAAAATTATTCTCTGTTATCAATAACAGTTTGTTCTGTTAATGTTGATAACAGTTTTAGAGTTAAAGTAGGTTATTTTTATACTAACAGATATTTTGTAAGCTTGTAAAAGTTTGTATAAGTAGCTATTTTTTGTGAATACTTTTTGGGGAATACTTTAATGATTATTTAATATTTTGTTTGTATTTTTTAATTCTAATTGTAATGACGGTTTCTTATTATAAAATTTTTTGGTAAGCGCTTATTCTAATTGTTATTTTTATGACAAAAAAAAACCGCCCCCCGCCTCCCTTTTCGAGGCAGAGCTTTTTAATTCAATAACGAAGTAGCTTCGTTGTAGTGTTATTTTCTATAAATGTTATCGTTTATAAGTTATCGCTATAAGTTATATGTTATGTTAATTTATTATTAACACATTTTCATTTTTTTAGCAATTATTCTTTTTAAAAAAGGCTACTTTTCTATTAGCATTTAGATACGCTCACAAACAATAACCGCTATTATTTATACATTCTTTGTAAAGAATAAAAATAAAATATATAGAATAACAACAATAATAACAGAGATAAGATTATCTTTTCTTTGCTGATAAACAAAAACACAACTAATAAAGCTACTATTCTTGCAGAATAGCAGTTATTCTATTTGAAAGAATGTTGATGTTATTTATTGTTTTCGAAAGTAATTGTTTTTCGCCTAAAAATTTTCTTTTCTTTAGCTTTAAACTTTTTCAATTATGTAATTGTAAAATATTTTTCAGTACTTTTACATTCCTTTGATAACAGCTATTCTTTGTGTTGACTTTGAAGAACGTGAGTTGTTCTGCTGAACTGTTATTTTTTTCGAGAAATTATCCTTTCTTGCAAATATTTTATGAATTATTTTAGTTATTATTGTTATATACAGTGATATTGAATTGCTATTATTTTAGTTGATCTTGTGGGTTGATCTTGATAACAGTTACTTAATAAAATAGAATAATAAGAGTTACAGTAACTGTCGATATTTAGAGTAAGAAAAAAAACAAACAAACAAAAAAAATCGGTAGCATTAACCAGAATAGCATTAACAGTACAACAACAACAAAAACAACTCATTAACTTTTTGAGGTTAAAGACGAAATGAGGTAAGTCATGATGTTGATTGTTGTTGACTGAATTAACAGACTTTTCGGCTGTCGCAATAACGGTCTCCTTCATTTATTGTTGTAGTTGTTGCCATTTCTATTGCTGTGGTTGTTGTTGTTGTTCTTGTTAGTCGCTGACTTCATTTGTGCGTATGTATGTCACTTCACTTCACGTGTGTAGAAAGCGCAACATACATATATATATTATGTTGCTAAGCTTCGATGACCTTCAGTAAAAATCTTAACGTCAAATATTTTGTTGATGCTCTTCGTGGTGTTGTTGTTGTTGTTGTCTAGGTGTTATTTTCACCTGCATTCCATTGAAAGAACTGACGTACCATTTTCATGAACCGTTGCGTAGTCGTAAAACTTTGCTCTTTAACATGGGTTTTTTTTTTTTTTTTTTTGAAAGGCAGCTCAAAAAGATTAAGAAGCGAGTGAAAACTACGGCGAAGCAGTTGTGAAATTTTTTTGCACCGCAACAAAGTCAAAGAGTAACAAAACATTTGACGACTCAACTCAGTTGGCGTCTAACACCAAAAGTGGACCGACCAACAACATTAAACGGTAGTAGTAACACTACCACCATCATTAGCAGCAACAACAACAACGACAACAACAACAACAATCACCAATTGCTTGGTACCCAAACGTATCCATCCACTGACGACAACAATAAATCTGTCCGCGCACAAAACGTGTCTCTTCTGACACTACCATCGACACTAACTTCTGTTCTTGTTCATCGAGTTCTGCTACGCTTGCGTTGTTGTTGTTGTTGTTGCTACTTGCGAAATTAGGTTAAAACTATTTCACCAAAATAGTCGCAAAGAAGTCGAACATGAACATGAACCGTCTACCACCAGAAGCATGATTGTCGGATGAAATGAATTCAGCGGCGGCACACTCTAAGAAAATTAGAAAATTTTCACTTTTTAGCGCGCGATTCACTTCACAAAATTAAAACAACAACAACAACAGCTAGCCGCAGCTACAGCAGCAACGCGGGAGCAAATAACAACAACGAGAGCAATAACATCAACGAGAGCAATAACATGCATTTTTTGCGCCATGCAAGACGGCGTCGCTGTCGTTATCGTTGTTGTCTCGCTAAAAAGTTATTGCTCTTCGCTGCAGCGCGACGAATGGATCTCAAGCCAAACTTTTCTACGAATCAAATGACTCTAAAGACACTTGTGCGCATTAAAGCCAACATAAATTGATTAGTTTTTTACTCCGATTCCGATTTTTCGCCCCGATTTTATCGGCTTTTTCTGAATTTCGTTGACGCGACTCTGAGGCGACTCTAAAGCGACTCTGAGGCGACACTAACTATACGCCATTGCGTTATAAGCGCTAAACGCTGACCGCTTTTAATTGCAGTAATTGTTACTCAATTTGCTCAATTTGTCAAAAAAAAAAAAAGAAGTGGAACGTTGAGGAGAAAGGGACTGAGTAAGAAGAAGAGGCCAAAAAGTAGAAGAGTTAGTAAAAATATTAACGCATTCCACACGAACGTTGATTACTTTTTTTAAGTGTTACTAACTTGAAGCTGCTCTTATTTTGACCTCTTTATGACACTGGAATTTTTCTACTTTTCCTCTTCGTTTTCTTCTTCTTCTTCTTCTTCTTCTTCTTCTTCTTCTTCTGTTTTCTTTTAGTGTGTAATAATTACTTTGAGCACTTGTAGAACACTTTCTTATACCTCAAAACATCATGAACCGTGGCTTTCATGGCATCCATGCATAAACCAACAACGCGCGGCGCTATCTGAACCGTAGCGCGGTCGCTCTCTTCTCTTCAACGATTATGATAATCTATTCGCGTTGCATAGACTGCAAACCACCGCCCTGGAAAGCACCAACTTTCTAACAACGCAAATCAACACACAGGATGCTCTATAGCTAATGGCCTCACTCACCGAAAACCAAGTTTTCCGAGTGTTTTCCGCACTGAAAAGAACCTTTTGTGAAATCTGCATTTTAAAAACGTTTCAGACTGTCCCTGTCTGAACGTTCCAGACTGTCATACAAGACTGTCCCAAAAAAATTCGACTTTGCGTCGATAGTTGTCTGATCTTTTTAGTTTTTAAGACGGTTTTCATTACAGCAAATTCAGTCTCATTTCATTTCGTAGGAAGTACAGAGAAACTTATTTGAATGACGAATTTTTGCCTTGAGGCTCGTCAATGGTCTGAGCGTACATTTTGCTTTTTAAATAATGGTTAAAATTGTACAGCATTGATGTTTCAAACCATGTTCACGACTGGTTCACCATGTTCCCGACAAACTTGAGCTTGCGCTAAAAAAACTCAGCGTGCTTCGATTCTTTTTATCGAAAAAATTTTATAGAGTTTAAAAAGTATTTATTATATCCTTAAAATGGAACCCTCGATGGTGAAGAAGACGATTTCGTTAAACCTAACTAACTTCAAAATGTTGCAAAAAAGGCGAATTCAATGTTTACATACCGACATAAAAGATGGCGCTCCCGTTGCACACTTAAATACATTTGGGTTTACGCTGAAAAGACTCAGCGTGCTTCGACACTTTTTATCGAATGAATTTTTAAGACTTTTAAATGTCTGTTTATTATGTCCTTAAAACAGAAACCTTGACGGTAAAGAAGAAGAATTCGTTAAACTTAACTAACTTCAAAATGTTGCAAAAAAGGCGAATTCAATGTTTACATACCGACATAAAAGATGGCGCTCCCGTTGCACACTTAAATACATTTGGGTTTACGCTGAAAAGACTCAGCGTGCTTTGATTCTTTTCGAGCAAATGTTGCTCGATGCGGCGCGCTACAAGCTACGCGCTGCATTAGACGCGAATAGCATGCAACATTTTATAATTTTTGTAAGAGCGTTTTTTATGAGCGTAAACGAGCGAACTGTTACCGTTTTATTGTTGTTCAAGATTTTGCTGCTGCCCATGATTCCGCTGCTTTTATCGCTGCTGCTATTTCCGTTAGAGAATTTAATTGAATTAAGCGCCTGTTTCGATTACTTTTTATTATTGCAGAAATTCATGCCGTCTCGGGCGAGCCCAACTACAAATCGGTTAATCTGACGTGGGAGGTTGAATTCGTTGGTGTTGCTGGTGGCGGTGGTGCCGGTAATGGTGGTTCTCTCAGCTCTGTCTATGCACCCAAGACCACCGAGACAACAGTCACTAACGGCAGCGCCGAGGTGGAACCGCCCAAAGCGTTTCAAATCTTCTATTGCGAATTGCAATCGTTCGGACCGCATCGCTGTCGTTCGAAGCTGCTGGACGGCCGATTGCAGCAGGTGGAGGACACATACCATGAGCATAGGTCGGTAGAATAAAGCAACAACAACAACAATAAAACCACCAACATTGATCATCATCATCATCAGCAAGACCATCACCTACAGTCTTGTAAAACGCTTAACGTCTGTTTGTTTTCGCTTTTTCCAGCAGACAACTGCGACATTATGCCGCACAAATCGACAACTTGCGCATGGCGACACGCTACAGCTTCCACATACGCGCGCAGCAGCAACACAAAGCGGCCAAAATTACGGGAAGATCCGAAATTTTCAACAATGAAATCGAGGAAGCGCAACCAAATCTGGGCGGTTACGGCGCTCAAACGATTGTGATGCCAACAAAGGGTTGTAAGTATGGGAAGGAGGGAGGGAGGGTGGTAGAAGGAAAGGGGGAAGGGTGTATAGAAAGGCACAAAACTGAAAGAGACTTTGAGGAGTTTCTTGAGCGGCCACCTCTTTGAAAACCTTCCGTTTTGCAGTCTCCGCTCAGGCCACAAAATGCCTGCCGCACGCTTCTGAAATCGAGGTAGAGACCGGACCGCACTTTGGCGGCAAGATTGTCGTAGACGGCGGCAACTGCGGCATCAAGGGCAACCCGAACGATGCACGCGACAAGTACACGATGCGCATTGATCACAAATTGTGCGGCAGTCTGGTGAAGCCGGAAACGAATACGGTGGAGACTTTCATAACGGTTCAGGAAAATCTGGGCATTTTTACGCACAGCACTAGAAGGTAATAAAAGAGGGGAGGAGAGGGGGGGGAAGAGGGGGTTTGCGTTAAAACAAGATTTTCGAATACGATTTTTCTCTTTCTTTTTTCTTTCTCATCAACCGTCAGATTCGTTGTAGTTTGTAGCTTCCAATCGGGCATGCAGACGGTGCGCGCCAGTTTTACGGTACCGCGCAAGGAAGGAGTCGCATCGGCTGTCGAAAACGATCCGTTTGAGCCGGATGATGACCGTATGGGCCGAGGAGAACGACAAATGCGTTACGTTGACAAGAGCGCTTTGGTGTTGAAAGGAAGCAGCAGCAGCGAACAGGTGGAGTCATCACAGACGGGGGAAGGGGGGGAGGGGGAGGAAGAGAAGAGGGAGGGGGAGTTATCCGGAGAAGCTGAAACCGCTAGAGTGCGCGAAGTGAGTGATCCCAAGAAAACAGAGGAAAATCTGGTGAATGCTGCGGAACAAGAAGCAGACGAAAAGGAAAGAGAAGCAGAAGAAGCAGAAGAAGAAGAAGAAGAAGAAAAAGAAAAACTAGAAGAAGAGTATAAAAAGAAAAAAGAGTACTACGCCGTTGAGAAAACCGATACGGACAGTCAGAATGCGCAAGCTGTGGTGGAATATATTGTGCCCGGCATAAATGAAGGACTTATCAAACATTATGATGAACAGCAGCAGCAGCAACAACAGCAGCATCAAAAGCAGCAACAACAGCTGCGTCATTATCTACAGCAGCAGCGACGACAGAAACTGAACAGAGACCAAGACGATGCCAATCAACGTGACGAAAGAGTGAATGAAGAAGAAAAGAGCGACCACCAGAAGCAGCAGCAGCAGCAGCAGGACCCGGCAGCGGGAGACTATGAGCAAATGTTGAATGATCAAGAAGCCAAGACCATAACAACAACAAAGTCTGAGAGCGAAGCGGCTGCGAGCGGTCATGCGCGCTCGCCAACCAAATACGCTCAACTGATGGCAGATCGCGAGCAAGAGGAAGAGGAAGAAGGGGCAGGCGAATGGTATGATTTGGTGTTCAAGGGCAAAGCAGCAGGTTGGTTGGTTGATGAAGGGTTGGTGAAGGTTCATTATTAATTAAATAAGCGTTAAACGTAATTAACAAATGTTTAAAATACAATATGTCTTTTCCTTTATTCTCTCTGTTACTTACGTTGTTGTTATCGTCGTCGTCGCCGCAACTAGATGACTCGCCGGCCCTGCAACAGTTTGCCAGCAATCTCGGCAGCATAGTTCTGACAATTTTATTGTCTGTGATAATGATCGGCGTGTTTGTTTATGTCGTAGTCAGAGAAACGCAGCGTCAAACGTTGTTCAAAGCCAGCAGCAGCGCCGCCGCCAAGCGCCGTCCAAAGAGTGCGGCTACATCGCCGCAGTCGCAGCGTCAGAAATATAACAAAACATTGACGCAAACGATAGCGCACAAACAGCAGCAGCAGCAGCAACATCAACCGCCGCCGCCGCCGCAGCAGCAGCGTCAGTGTAACTTGTAAAGGTCAAGAAGTTGAAGCCAGTATTAAGTTTTACACGTACGGCTCGTTTTGTACGACGAAACACACACACACGCACACATTATTCTAGAAGACCAACGAGTTAAAGACTACGAGCGCGTTGAGAGTGAGACAACATTCGGTAGAAGCAGATGAAACGGTCTTCGGTAGAAGAAGGCGGCAAGCGGGTAAGATGCTGTGGCACACACGGTCACGACCGTTGGTTGACTGAAGACCGTCAGTTTGTAGCCGAATCGAGTGTTAAGCTTGTGGCAAAGAAAGCGCACAAAAAAAAATCGTTTAGTAGTTTTCTTAAGTTCATTTATTAAGTTCTTGCATACTCTTAAGTAAGACCTAGACTCGAAGTCCGATGCTGTGACCGTTACGCTGCTTGTCTTGTTGAATGAAGTCTGCGCAGAAGCCGTCAGAAGGAGACAAGCTCTACTAAGCTTGAGGTAAAGTGTGTGCAGTGCTTTTTGACATTTAACTAAAGACGATCAGACGTAACAGCTCACATTTTAAAGTCTCTGTTAAAGTCAATGATTTTGAAAAGGGGGCGGCGGCAAGTCCACAACATGCGAAAAAAGTGGGTTCTCTCTAAATATATATCTTGATAAATAAATTCTGGTCTAATTTTCTGACTTTTTTTCAATTTAGCGAACAAAATCTATGAGATTTTCTCGTAAGGTTTAAAACAAAAATAAAAAAAACCCGGAAAATATCTCGTAATAAAAAAAAATTCACTTGCGCCGCTTTCAAAATCAACGGCTCCGTTTTGAAAAAAAGTAGAAATTTTTTTTTTATTGTAAAGAAATTTTTTAAATTGTTTAATGCTTACAAAGGTGTTAATTTTAAGTAAAACTTTTAGATTTATAAAATATTATTATTATTATTACTATTTTTATAGTTATATAAAACGTTTTAAGTAATGCAAAAAGTAGCCTACGATTTTATTATTTTATTAAGGATTTATGTAAAATTACTCGTAATTAATAAACTTTTATATTAATTGATTTTGTGCTGTTTTTCTATAATTATTGCAAGCTTGGAAAACCATCAATGGCGGCGTTAAGTTGAAATCGAAAAATTAAAGTTTGAAATTTTTTCTTGCGAAATAATACACACGAAATAATCCGAGTTGCACGCTTGGAGACTGACGTGGCTTCATTAATTCTCAACAAAAACCTCATCATCCTTTAACCCTTTTCACTTCTTCAACCAACCAATCTATCTACAAATCAAAGCACCGGCCAACAACCGTTCTTGCTGGGTCGTCATAAATTTAATCACCGGCCTTCGTCGCGGCCGGTGACCGTTGCGAGCGCTGTTCTTCCTGCGCCCTGCTTTGAAGCGACCGCAAACAATTTTTTTCACGATTTTCCGCCAACCATTCGATGATCGGTTCTTTGGCTGATTCTTTGGTGCAATGATCGCTCCGGCGCTGGCAATATGTTCTGCTACAACAACAGCTATAAGAACAACAACAACAACAACAACAACAACCAATTGTATATTGGCGCCGTAGAGGTCAGTCAATGCGTATAAAAACAGCATGAAGGCGAAATTTTTTTATTACATTTGCTGGACATATTCGAAGAGAAGGCAGAAGAAGGCTTCGAAAGTGTGAAGTTTTGTATGGACATTTTATAAGAAGCCGCCGGTATCGGTATCTCTTCGAATGACAAAAATAATTTAAGGAATAATAATTTAGTAATTTAATGAACAATAAAGAGAACCGTTAAAAAAGACGAAGCGTTTGAAAAAACATTCATACCGGCTCATAAGAGCCACCTCAAAGACTCATAAAAGAACCCGTAGAAAAAGAAAAAGTCACAAGAAGTAGAAGGAAGAAGAAGAAGAAGACGTGAAGAGGAAGAGCAAGAAACAGTAACAGAAAGCACACTTCTTTTGTTTTCCGTTTCAAAAATACACGCGAGCTCCATTTCAACCGTAAAGCTCTCAATCATTTAAAATATTATACATTATACTACATACATACTTGTACATACTTATACATACTTGTACACACTTGTACATACATACATACATAGAAAAAGAAGACGTAAAAAGAGCATAAAAAAACTTATTTCGCTAAAAAAACGTAGCTTGAATGTTCGAAAAGCGGCACTTTTGATGTGCGGGCACGTGTTGGCGAACGTGCTTGCCTTAACATTTTCCAATCATGACTAATTGAATTATAAATATTTAGCTATATATTTATATATGTATATTCGCGAAAGAAAAAGGAATAAGAATAAAAGAAGAAAAATTAAAGAATTGTCTTTGCTGCCGAAATAAATTAGCTTAATTAATTAAACTAAATCACTTTAACTAGAGGCGAACTAAATTAAATCAAAACAAGTCAAATATTTCGAATAGCATATTAAGGATTCGCTACAGTCAACAAAAAGCTTACAAAAAGTATTAACGCTTAACAAGTAGACTTAAACCTTTGATTAAAGGTACAAGTGGCTCATGTGCAGAACAAGTGGCTCATTTCCTTAACTAGATTAAATTAGACAAAAAAAAAGTCTGACTTGCTTCGTCATCAAATGGCTCACAGATAATTACATGACTTAAAACAACAAAAAAAAAGTCCCCAGGGAGAAGAAAATTATGACAATACGAAGCAAGTGGCTCATTGATGGTTTCTAGACGAATGAAGCAAGAAGCTTAGCATATACGAATAGTAAAATAAATGATTATTGTGTAAAAAACTGGCTCATGTGCAGAACAAGTGGCTCATTGCCTCAACTAGATTAGGTAATGCCAGTATTAGATTAGACAAAGGGGCAAGAAAATAATGACAATACAAAGCAAGTGGCTCACGAACGGCTTCTAGCAGAATGCAAAAAGTGACTTAGTATATACGAATAGTAAAACAAATTACTTGTGTGTAAAACAAGTGGCTCATGTGCAGAACAAGCAGGTTATTACCTCAAATAGATTAAGTTAGATTAGGCAAAGGGGAAAGAAAATGAATGCAAGTGGCTCATTGTCGGCTTCTGGCAAAATGAAGCAACAAACTTCGTATATACGAATAGTAAAATTATTAACATTATTAACATTTTATGGATTTTCCAATGACCCTCGGGATTATTCTAAGAACTTTTAATGGTCTAAGCATTAAACCTACTAATGATAGTCACTAACTCTCTGTTGTTGATAAGAAGCTACATAGTATAAAAACCTGAAACTGAGGCTGCTGCTGGTGCTGGTGCTTTGCGCGTCCTCCGTTTAGTTGATTCTTTTTATCTATTTTTGAATTTTGCCTTCAGGCAATTTACGATATAAAAACAAGTTGGCTGCTGCTGCTGCTGCTGCTGATGAATGGCAGTATCGTGAACATAAATGCGTTTGGTTTGTGGTTGTTGGTTTCTTAAAAACAACCAGAACCAGCGGACACAAATTACTTACTGCTTTTGTTCCACTGTCACTCTTTCGAATTTGTTAATAATGATTTATTTGTTATTTTTTTAACTGTATTTAATAGCAATATAATTTTTCTTCTAACGACGGACAGACGGACGAACGGATGGACGGACGCTGTTGATTCGAAGTCTGGAAGTCTGAAGAGCGAAGCCGTTGGCGATTTTGTTGAGCTTAATTTTGATTGATGATTATAATAATGATGATCGAGATGATTACTGATCGAGATGGCAGTGATGATGAAGATGTTGTAGTCACGTTGATGATGATGATTAAGTTTAAGGCTGCTTGAAATTATGTTGTCGGTACCGTTAAAATTTTTGTCGAAAAGATTTAATAAAGACAAAATGTCTATTCTTAATGATAAAAGAAAAAACTTCGTAGAAGAATAAATTGATTTTAATTTTCTTTTTATTTTTAAATAAATAAAATACAAAGTGTATAGAGCCATGATTGTTAAGAAAAACAAAATTACAAAAAAGAATAAAAAATTAAAAAAAATAATAACAAAAGCGTAACCTTTTTTTCATAATTTTTCGGTTTTTTTTTACGCTTTGGCGCTTTAACCAACAAACAGCAACGTCTCTAATGAGATTTAGGGCAATCTTTCCAACTTGTAACCATCATCTAGACAGTAAAAGACCATCACAACAACAACAACAACAACCACAACAACAACAACAAGAACAAGAACAAGAACAAGAACAATAAAAGGCAAGTTAAACCATTGCCATAAGACGGTATCATTTGTCTCAATTTTTGAACATCTTTTTTGTCATGCTCTCAAAACAAACAGCATGACGTTAAACAGAGATGAAGAAGAAGAAGATAAATTACTCCCACACTCTTGCCGTTTGGTTGAGGTGTTGTTTCTGTTGTTGTTGTTGTTGTTGTTGCAAGAGGCTATAGCGAGAACGAAGCCAGAATCATGTCAACAATTCAAAATTATAAAGTATGACTTTTATCACGCTTTGTTTAACAGTTGCCAGCGTCAGCGTCCGTTAGGCAGAGGGGAAGGCAGGCGGGAAGGTAGGCAGGCCTGACACCAAAAAGGGAATGGCGGTGGTGATGATGAAGCCGGCGGCCGGTAGCAGTAACAGCGGAAGCTCACGAAACAGCAGAAAGACAGAAAAAAGGTTATTGTGAGAATTTTATGCTGTTGTTATGGTAGTTGTTGTTGTTTTTGGTGATGTTGTTGTTCTTATCGTTGTTGTTGTTGTTGTTG